>CANSGD010000909.1:0-600000 GCA_947645195.1 Patellifolia procumbens
TATTTATGTGAAGTTATATATCTTTATAGGTTTGATTTATTTGGGAGTTTATAGTAAGTAGGGTTAGGGTTTGGCTATGCCTTGTATATAACCATTTGAGATTCATTGAATGGAATACAGGTTGTTTTCTCCGAAATACAAAACTTCACAAATCTTGACATGGTATCAAGAGACTTCTAGGTTAGGAAACAAATTTTTCGATCCAGTGTCAAAGACGTGATTCTTGGCTGGTCCTTGTGCTTCGTTCTTCTTCGTCGCAGTCGTTCTTCTTTCACCATCGTTCATCATGTCTGCCGATGGTGGTCAAACACCAACCCTCCAACTTCTACTGTTATGAGTCAACCCTTATTACATACATCCGCCCGAGGGTACCGGTTCCGTAATCAGCCCCTAAAATCCTCATGGGCACAAACTATGATGAGGGGTAGCTCTTCAAACTAATTTACGTGCCAAGAACAAACTAGGGCTCAGAGACGGCACCATCACCGAACCAGATCCTAAGTCTAAGGATTATGATCAATGGGGCATTGTAACTAATGTTAGTGGCTTGGATTTTCAATACTCTGATGTTTCTATTCGCAAGACTGTGCTTAGCCTCCATCACGTGAAGGTGTTGTGGGATGATCTTCGTGATCGTTATTCTTTGCGTAATGGTCCACGTATTCATGAACTTAAAGACATGATTAGTTCTTGCAAGCAACGTGGTCGTTCCGTTTTTGAGTATTATGGTGAGTTACGTTCTTTGTGGGAGAATTGGTGCCGTTAACAAATTACCTTCATAAATTTGTTCACAAGGGTTCACAAAGTTCTGTTAGAGAACGAAATCTTCATCAGTTTTTGTTAGGTCTTGATAGCAAGAAGTATCGTGATGTTGCGCAAGGTTTATTGTTGCTAGACCCTTTACCATCAGTCACATATGCTCATGGCAAGTGCCCTCCTCGGCTGAGAGGCATCACACTGTGTCGGATGCTCATGATACTCGCACGGATGTGGTTGGTTTTGCTGTCGATGGTGTTTCTTCCTCTTGGGCTGTTAGTAGTGGGGAATCTCAGATGTGTTCAGGACATAGTGGTCGTAAAGGGCATGAAAAAGACAAATGCTTTGAACTTATTGGTTGGCTGAGTAGGCTTACCTGGTGGTCGTGGTGGCAGAGGTGGTCGTGCTGGTGGTCGTGGGGCTCGCGGTGGCAGGTCCAGTAACAACCATGGGCGTGGCAGCTTTGCAGGTGCTGTGGAGAGTCACCAACGTGGGACAGCAGCTCTTGGTGCTGTTGATGTTGATACCTCACCTTCCTACACTCTCTGGATTCACACATTCAACAAGTCCTTGCTGCTTTAAATTCCTCCAAGTCTGCAACACTACCCTAAGCTGCACGGTAAGATCCACTATGTCAATGGATTATCGATGGGTGCGTCCAATCACATGTCGGGTAATCTGGATTTATTTTGTGACATTCATGATATACCTTCGGAACCCGTTGGTCTTCCGAATGGTAAAAGTACCACTGCCACTAAGGAGGGTCGAATGTAATTAGTGATTATGTTATGTTATTGTCAAATGGCTATATGTCCCTGCTCTTAGTTGCAATTTAATGTCCGTGTCTCAATTTCTGTTAAAATTGTAAAATTATTGTTTATTTTACTATTGGTTATGTGTTATTCAGGACCGAGTTCGAGGAACCCAATTGGAGCGGGGGAGCAACGTAATGGGGTCTATGTGTTATGTCCAGTTCGTCGCGTTCAAGCAAATAAGTCTGTTGTTCAAGACACTTCCATGTTATGCATTCGCGCCATGGTCATCCGTCTATGAAAGTGGTCCGCCCATTACCAGGCATAGCTAGTAGTATTAAAAATAATGTTTGTGATGACGATTGTCAAGTGTGTTTTTTAGCAAAGCAACCCTGTAATTCTTTTCCTTTAAGTATTAATGAAGTTTCCGACTTATTCTCCTTAATCCATTGTGATATATGGGGTTCTTTAGTCAAGTTCCCCTCTAGTTGTGGTGCGCATTATTTTTTTACCATTGTTGATGATTATTCTAGAGCTACTTGGGTGTATTTAATGGTCGGAAAGGTACGAGGTTGGCCATTGATAAAGAATTTTTGTGCTATGGCTAAAACACAATTTAACAAGAGTTAAGGTCATTTAAAGGGATAAGGGCAAGAGTTTATGTTTTTGCGTGATTTTTGCGCTCAAATGGGCATTTTACACCAAAGTTCTTGTATTGACACTCCACAACAGAATGGACGGGTTGAGCGTAAACATCAACATGTCCTTAACGTGGCACGTGCGTTGCGGTTTCAAGCTCATTTGCCTAATAACTCTTGGGGATGTCTGTCCGTTTTTCATCTTATCATCAATCGAACTCCCACTCATGTTTTGGTGGGAAAATCCCCTATGATTTATTAAAGGGTTGTGTGCCAAATTTAACGAGACTTTAAAGTCTTTGGGTGTTTGTGCTATGTTATGAATAGACTCGTATTAAAGATAAGTTTGGACCAAGTGTCGCGGAAATGTATCTTTGTTGGATACCTCTTTGGTCAAAAAGGGTGGCGTCTTTTGATTTGTAAAAACATGAGTATTTCGTAAGTCGGGATGTTAAATTTCTTGAACATGTATTCCCTTTCACTAATGTCAAGATAGCTATTGATGGCTCGTTTGATCTTGATAACACCTTAGGTTTTGAGTATAACGGTGCATTGTGCATGGATGACGATGATGACTTGGGTATGGTGTGGCGTGAAGAGCAGGCTGAGCAGCTATTGTTGAGGCTCCACTGGGATACCGCAGCCTGCTGCTGTTGGCGTGAGTGCCATCACTGATGTAGGCTGCTGCTCCAGTAGTGGTGCCCTCGGGGGAGTGTACTGTGTGTCGGCGGTCAACGTCGCTTGGTTCTACTGCGGGGGAGTTCATGGTTGTTGTGGAGAGTGAGACCGTAGAGGGTAGTTCCTTTGGTTTTGGAGAGTGACGTCTCATGGGTCACCGAGATAAAATACCTTCTACGCGGCTTCGTGGTTTTGTCACTTATGTTGTTGCTCAGAACATGGACTCCCCTACTACTAATGCTTCGCTTCTCCAGCTCGTTCCTCAGGTAAACTGTTTAACATCGCTTGTTATGTAAATTATGATAAATTTTCTGTGAGACATAAACATTTTTTGGCAGCTATTTCGAAGGTTGTTGAGCCTACTTCTTTCAAAGAAGCCATGCTCGTTTCTGGTTGGAGTATGCGATGAAAGAGGAAATTGGATGCGCTTGAGCGCAATGGGACTTGGATTTTGGAGGTTTTGCCTGAAGGCAAGCGAGCCATTGGTAGTGGTTGGGTGTTCCGAACCAAGTGCCATTCCACAGGTGCAGTGGAACGTCTTAAAGCACGTTTGGTAGTACATGGTAATCGTCAAATTAAAGGTATTGATTATAATGAAAGATTTGCTCCTGTTGCAAAAATGGGTACTGTACGCTTATTTCTTGTTGTTGCTATTTCTGGGGGTTGGGAGCTTCATCAAATGGATGTATGTAATGCTTTTTTGCATGGATAGATTGAGGAGGAAGTCTATATGAAACTTCCTCCGGGTTACTCTAGTTTTGTTCCTTGTCAAGTTTGCAGATTACGTAAGTCTTTGTATGGACTACGCCAAGCTCCACGACAATGGTTTGCCAAACTTTCTTGAGCTCTCCAGAAATTTGGGTTCGTTCAGTCATATGCTGATTACTCTTTGTTCTCTTTACCAGCAGGGTGGTGTCTCTCTTCATGTCCTTGTGTATGTTGATGACCTCATTATTGCAGGTTCTTCTTTGACGTAATCATGAGGTTCAAGCAATATTTGAGTTCATGCTTTCATATGAAAGATTTAGGCGTTTTAAAATATTTTCTTGGTATTGAAGTGGCTCGTGGTGATGAAGGATTGTTTCTTTCTCAAACGTAAGTATGCTTTGGATGTTTTGAAAGAAGTGGTATGTTAGATTGTAAACCCATTGATACACCGATGGAGCAAAATGATCGGTTGGCACAGAGGATGGGTGTCCTTATGAGTTTCCTGATCAGTATCGTCGGTTAGTTGGGCGTTTAGTGTACTTATCTGTCACTCGTCCTGATCTGAGCTATTCTGTGCATACATTAGCTCAATTTTTGAGTGCCCCACAGGTTGCACATTAGGGATGCTGCTGTTCGTGTTTTGCGTTATCTCAAGGGGCATCCTGGTCAAGGTATTGTGTTGAGACGTGATGCTCTGCAATTAAATGCTTATTGTGATAGTGATTGCCGCTTGTCCTCTTACTCGTCGATCTTTGTCTAGCTAAGTTGTGCTTCTTGGCCGTTCTCCTATTTCCTGGAAAACCAAGAAACAACCTACAGTGGCTCGCTCCTCTGCCGAAGCTGAGTATCGTTCTATGGCTGTCGCTACTAGTGAGCTCAAGTGGTTAAAGTCCTTGCTACGCTCCCTAGGTGTTATTCATTCTTCCCCTATGCAGTTATTTTGTGATAGTCAATCCGCTCTTCATATTGCTAAAAATCCTGTGTTTCATGAGCGTACAAGATATTGAAGCGGATTGTCATTTGTACGTGACGAGTTGCAGTCGGGTAATATTGTCACTAATTATGTGCCCACAAACTATCAGTGCTGATTTCTTAACTAAGGCTCTTGGCCGTCAACAGTTCAACTTTCTACTGCGCAAGTTGGGCATTAGTGATTTGCATGCTCCAACTTGTGGGGAGTATTAGTGATATTTATGTATTATTTATGTAAAGTTATATATCTTTGATAGGTTTCTGATTTAGTTTGGGAGTTTATAGTAAGTAGGGTTAGGGTTTGTTTATGCCCCTTGTATATAAACTTTTGAGATTCATTGAATGGAATACGGTTGTTTTCTCCCAAATACAAAACTTAACAAATCTTAACATTATGAGCCACTGCAAATGTTATAGAGGAGTGTTGCCAGATTAAGAATTGGGTTTAGATGGCCTTGTAATGGTGCAGGAAATAATTAATCTCCAACTTATCTTGCTTTGCTGCTATTCCACTTCCATGGGAGCTTTTTAATTCCTCAAGATTCAAGCTCATTCCATTAATGTCGAACAGCATACGTCAACATCGCCGGTCAAATGCCAAGCAATGGGTTTTTAAATTTTTTTGATTAAATTTTATTATATCAAAAAAAATTAATACAACCCATTCCATTTGATAAGTAAACCAAACATTAGAATGAGATATATAATCCATTCCACACTTGAACCAAACAATTTGAGTATAGTATGGGGTTTTCAATCCATACCACTATGGGATGAGATTCCATTCCATACCATTCTAAACTTTTGAACCAAACACCCCCTTAGTAAATTATACAATAAATACTAGTTTTCATTGGGTACATTGTCTTTCCTACAATCTCGTTGCCAATTTATTTCGTAATTCAGCCATTCGACAAGTTCACTTTGACTGACAATAGAAATCACTTCGTCCTCAGATGCATTAGCGACAATTCCATCATCTTCAAGCTCAACGTTTTCATCTGCATAATGTGTGAACAAAGGATCTTCATCCTTACATATTTTGATGAAATTGTGGACAACACAACAAGACACGACTATATACTCTTGCCTTTTAAAATCATACTGAGGCGTATCTCTAAGAATGAGAAATCTAGCTTTCAGCACCCCAAAGCATCTTTCAACAACATTACGTAATGAATGTGTATAAAAGAATGTGTATAGTTAAATATCTCCTCAACACCTTGTGAATTACTTGTTCCCCTATTAGTGGCAGATCCAGAAAAAATTTTAGTGGGGTCAAAACGTAATTGTTACTTTTTATCGGTGTCAAATAATCAATTTTTCGGGATAATTTTCAAAAATCGAAAATTTTGAAGAAAATTTACAATTCTACCCACTCAAGGGTGGAGTGACCCACCCTATCATATGTGCATCTGCCACTGTCCCAAATAATCACGCAAATGATACCGCTCTCCACGATACGACGAAAGAAATTCATGCATATTTGTGCATCCAGAGTCGACAAGATAATATTTCCTAATAGATAGGTGGTATAGGAAAATTATTTTCTTCTTCATTTGAAATTGTTTCCAGAAAATTCTCGAATCATTTGTCCTTCCCATCCAGCCAAGCATCACAAAGGTGAGTCTCATGTCAAATTGAGCAAACGCTGGTTACGTCCATTGCAGGGTCAACTTTTTTTCCCCGATAAGGAATTTGTTGGTCTTGTGGCACGCATGCTGAGACATGAGTACCATCGATGGTCCCTATACAATTCTATGAGGAATAATTTTTGAACATTAATTTTTTTATGGGAAATTCTACATAGTAGCCCTATACTTTTCATTTTTACACGTGGTAGCCAAAACTTATAAAATTTCTACGGATAGCCCCTAACTTATTTTTTTTGTATATTCAAAAACCAAACCAATTTTAAATACAAAAAATAAAAATCTTTCCCCCACCCAAACTCTCTTCCCCCCTTCCCCCCTCTCCCCCCTCCCTCCCATCTCCCAGCCCTGCCGCAACCCCCCACCCTCACCACCTTCCACCTTCTCTCCCTCCCCTTCCACCGGCATCCACTCGCCAACCCCCTGAAAACACTCTCCAGCCCCTCATTTCCCCCCGCCACAAACTCCCGCACAGCCGAAACCCCTTGACAACCCATCTCTTCCTCCTTGCGTGTCTCTTTCTCCCTCCTACGCCTACTTGTTTCCCTCGTCGCGGTTATGGTTTTGGAACTGTGGGCTGCTGCGTTGGGGTAATGGCGGTGCAATTGGAGTCGTGGATGTGGTGGGAGTAGGTTTGGAGTCGGGGCTCCTGTGGTTGGTGGGTTATGAAGGGGGTTTAGGGGGTGGGGGTGTTACTATTGGGGAATGGGGTTTTTTGGGGGTAAGTAGAGGCAGTCAGGAGATAGGGGTTTTAGGGAAGGTGGTTTCAAGGAGTGGGGAGTAGTTGTCGATGGAAGGGGAGGGGGAAGAGATGGTGGCAGGTGGTGAGGGTGGGGGGTTGCAGGGGCTGAGAGATAGGAGGGGGAGGTGGGAGTTTGGGTGGGGTGATAGTTTGGTGGGAAAGATTTTTTTATTTTTGTATTTAAAATTAATTTTTAAATATTTAAAATTAATTTTTAATTGGTTTTGATTATTGAATATACAAAAAATAAGTTAGGGCTACCATGTAGAAATTTCATAAGTTTTGGCTACCACGTGTAAAAATGAAAAGTACAAGGCTACTCATGTAGAATTTCCTTTTTTTTTTTACACTTCTTAAGAAGTAAAGTAATGAAATTAAATAGGATTACCTTGAATGTTGGATATTATCTTGGATTATATATAATTTCTGGAAGAGTGTCTTCAAAAGATGGTGGAACAATATAGTGTTTTGACAGTGAACATATTGCATACAATACCCTTCGAAAATAACGATGAACAAAATCCAATGAATGTTGAAATCTATTAGCTACAACTCTTTACTTCAAATTATGAGAAATAATAAGAAGAAACTTTGCAACTTGCTCTTGGACTGATATAATCTTTGAATCTTTCAACCTTTCCGTCATTTTAACTCCTCCACAAGTTAAGAAAAATTTGTGGAGTCATTAGAAGCAAGCCAAAACATGTCATTAGATTCCCATTTAGTGGCTAGAGAAGAGACTAGTGGCCTTTCAATTTTGAAATCCTTTGCGGACTGGTTTCTCTTTAAGAAATTGATTATATTTTTAAGCTAAGATAAATAGTCATTATTTGTTGAAAATCCCTCATCTGAATTCAATAAAAAAATCTCCAATATCTAAATCTATATTTGCAAATTTATCAGTAACAATTATAAGTGAAAAAAGACAATAACCATCATATATAAATAATAGAATCTTGTGAGTAGCAAACACCAATTTTTTGATTCATAATTAGAAATCATATATAAGACAAAATCGTACATCCATTCATAAGTTCTTTATTTAATAAATAAGCTTCCTATTAACTACGCACTAAAAGAGTGATTGAAGAACGGGAAAATCCTAATGTTGAGCACGAAATCTGTTTTTTGATTATTAGATAATCGAAGGAAAATTTTCCTCCATAATGGATCATCATGTATTAGTTTAGTTAGTGGCCTTAGTGATGTTGATGCTCCAAATGGTAGGAAGACTAGCACTAGCAACCATTATCATTGTTAATTTGTTATTAGTGCCTTAGTGGGTAGTTAATAACCATTTGTTATTTATGTAGAAAATGTGTATGTTAATGGGTACATGACCAGTTGACCAGCACTGTCAAACTTAGGGGTGTTCAACCTTCGGTTTACACCGGAAAATAGATCGGACCAGACCAGTCCGGTCTGGACCGAGACCGGAACGGTCTTTGGTCCGCAAATTTTAAAAAATCGGTCTTCGATCCGGTCTAAACCCGAATTTTTTAGTTCGGACCGGTTAGACTTTTTTATTTAAAGTATATTGAAACTTAAAAAGTTAATCAAGAATTTTTTATTATAGGTCTTCTCACATACATTTAAATTGTCAAACTTGAAACTATATAACAATTTTTTATTTAAAGTAATTGTGAATTTTGAATAGTTATGGAAGTATATAATAGTTATAGGAAAAAAACAACTAAAATGAATTTTCGGTCTAACCGGCCTGGTTTCAGTCCGGTCCCTATAATTTCGGTCCGGTCTCAAGACCGGTTTTAATTTGGCCAGATCTTCGGTCTCCATTTTACATAAATTTCAGTGCCCCTCCATTACCGGTCCGGTCCGAGACCGATGAACACCCCTAGTCAAACTTAATTTCTTTATTTTAGGAGTAATTAGTTTATTTGTTAGCCTATTTACAAGGTTGATATATTGTTGCTCAGTAAAAACGTGAATACAAGCTTTTCTTTGTAGCTTCTATCATGCTTTTCACTTATATATTATTTACTTCAATATGGTATCACCGCCAAAAAAAATCTAAAGGGCTTGTGAGATTTAACAACAAAAAGAGTTTGAGAGTTGCAATTATCTCTTTAATGGCATCAAGCAAATTTTCTCTTCCCATTTCCATTTCCATTTCCATTTCCAATTAGTAAAATTATCATTTTTGGGCATAGAAAGTGAAGAGCTAGATTACGCTCACATAAATACAAAAAAGCCCACAAGAAATCTTTATCCCAATTTCGTATACTTGGGATGGTTAGGTAATTCTCACGGTTGTTGTTTGCTGAGTAATTCTAATAGGTTCATGGTGGTGGCTTTTGGGTAATTTTTTTCCTGGTATTTAGAGTTTATATTAGATTAGGCCATATTGGTCTTTTTACTTAAAGAACATGGACTTTTATTGTACTTTTGTAGGCGAGTTCAACAACTCCCTATAAAAATGAACCTTTAGGGTAGCAATAATAAATCAATCTCCGAGTTGGTTCAAATCAGAGGGAGTATTTTGAAGGACGAATCAGTAGCTTGATAGAGTAATCACGCCGAGGGCCTTATCTAGGGTTCAAATCATCATCCCATTAAATGAGTTTCCCTTTCAACTCATATTGGTAGTGGACCTTTAGGGCCTATTGTTTTATGGGCTACAAAAGTCTTGTAAATAACCTCCGAGTTGGTGGGCGCTGCAAGACTAGCCTAAGCCAAGCAGAATGTGTTTCATTCAATGCTAGGTAGTCAATCTTAGCAAGTCTGTGTTCAGAATACTTACCATGGCTAACTGTATAATCAATTAACAGGCATCGAACTAGAGAGTAGAGACACGAATCACACAATCACTACACAAGATGAACCCTGGTTCGATGCATTTTAGTTCGAGTGAGACACACACTAGGTCACTAGGAGATAACAGCGCTATCAGATTCAACAAATAGAAGCATCTCCAAAACCTACTATGTCAACATTAAATCAGTCACAACAGGACTATAAATTTTCTGAAGAAAAACAAGCATTCAAAACGAGTATTAATTTACTGCAGAAAAAAGAACTGGATGATATCATTGCAAATTCTAGAGCAGAGGATAAAACCAGTACGTTTCGCATTTCATTGCCTCATCCCCACCAGAGTACAATATAGAAGTCCTCAACAAGTATCTACCATGTGTGTATTATGAAAAACAGAGAACCATTTCATACAGTTGTGTTGTTTGTGAAGGTCGCAGATAATTGTCGTTCAGAAAAGAATGCTTGAATACAAAACATTCTTTTACAAAACCTTCTTCCACCTTGATCACATAACAGATTTAAAAGCAAACTAGATCACACCCGTAAAAACAGCTCATCTTTCCATCCCATTCCGTGTCTAACCAATAAGACATGACATAGGGAAATCATAGCCAAAAGATCCAGATAGAATCTGATGGTATATTGGAATAGAAAGTATAGGTTTGATTAGTATGAGTACAATTGCCTCATCCAGAGATTAGCTTTAATATGATGGTGACAATATTCAAGAGAATCAGGGGCAACCTCAGGTATTGAGCTACATAAATAAATTCCCTAGCTCGTTGTTTAAGTGACTGTCTTTTGCCTGGTGTGGCCTCAAAACTCAACCCTCTTGGAGTCAGAAACCTGTCCTCGTTGAGTATCGCCAATGCATTAGTAAGAAGCAGGAATCCTTGAAGCAGCGTCCCAAAACCCATCTACTGCAAACCAGAAAACATAATCTCAATTTCATCAAAATCTCTCACCTAAAACATCCCTAAGATTCAACCTCTCAGAACAAACACTACAAACAACACATACTCACCAATTCAAATTCTGAATATTTCACATTAA
Organism: Patellifolia procumbens; assembly: GCA_947645195.1. Taxonomy (NCBI): domain Eukaryota; kingdom Viridiplantae; phylum Streptophyta; class Magnoliopsida; order Caryophyllales; family Amaranthaceae; genus Patellifolia; species Patellifolia procumbens. The sequence continues at coordinate 10,727 of CANSGD010000909.1, forward strand.
TATTGTACCTCGTCTAAGTTGGTCAAACTATATCAATGATGGGTAGTGAGGTTTTACTTGCTTGATATGAATAACGATACTCACATGGACTTTTCGGAGCTATTATCACTATCACAAGAGGATCAAAGTAGTCGTACTAACATCAAGTTACAACAATTACACATTCAGACTAATACAATCTAGATTAGAATATCTTAAAAGGTATCACAAGCAACATTCAACCTGGCAATCAGTTTATCCGGACTACTTAAGATAACACGGCAGCAAGTATCCCCTGTGCACTTCCTTTCTCCCAAAGAGAGATACGAGCTTAAATACACACAAAACCTCCACCTTCCCTGCCCATGGGACAAACTTAAATGCAAAATCAAACTTTATGTGCCTGACACAAGACAAATCTGCCTGAAAGTAACCAATAAATATCTTTTTCAAACAAAACCTCATAAAAGCTTTAGCAGATAACTCAGTGCTAAGAAATGACGCTACCTTCAAGCTTATAAACGCTTGATTTTGCAGGCTACGACCTTTGGATAGAAATTCATTCCCTTCTTTGGTTTTCTCACATTATTCTAGCACAGTCCTATTGTTTATGGCGTAAGAGTCTCTCTAATCCAAAGTACTATTAGCAATGGCAATCAGATCGCCCAGAGTGCCAACTCGATATAGAGAGGCAAGGCAGCCCTCAAGGGTTATGGGATGTTTGTTCAAATAGGAATAATTAATTAGGGTTACCAGGTTCATCAAAATCTTCAATAAAAGGAAAGACTAGGGCTTTGTTCCTTTGGACTGATTAGAGCCAAATCGAACAGCCTACTATGAGCTGAACAGCACTAGACTGAAATCAACAGAACTTAATTTACATTAATCGGGTCCTAAATGAACACGGCCAAGAGAGAGTAGATGACTTTATTCCCCCAAATTTTATCACCTTGTGGTCAATGAAAGCCGAAATTGCGGAAAATACTATTCAATGATGAATCGAAGACTATATTGAATACTTTTAGCTAAGTAAATTTGTGTTGGTACATAGCACTTTTTCTAGAAGCTTAGCCAGTAGTTGGTCCTTGGATTCTTCTAACAAACTAACACAAAAGAAGTTAGTTAGAGAATCAATAATCTAGCTCATTTTCTACTCTTGTATAAATACCATTCAAGTTGTAATATTGTAATTGATTCAATAGAAATGAAATCAGTCTCTCTTTTCCTCTCCATCTCTTTTTCCCTCCACTTTCTCAATCTATCATTCTCTTGATTGAATTCATCTTAAATGAAATCTACAACTGCGAGTTTATATCTCATTTTCCCAAGATTTTTCCCTTTTTGTCTTCGGTTGATCTAATAAGATCAACTCTTTTTTTGCAAAACTTTCTTGTTCAAATTTTTATTTCCTTTTCAATTTCTTCTCATTTCTTCTTGATTTTACAAAGTTTTTCGAGCATCAAAATATTGTGAATGTCACTTGTGAATACTTCAAGCTCACAAGCAGTTCCAGATCCTTCACAAGATCCAAATTCTACCTTCAATGGAGTTGGTTTCAACGATTGGAGAAGGTCTATGACCATTACTCTCTCTGCCAAAAACAAGATAAGCTTTGTTGATGGAACTTTGATCAAGCCAGCAAAAAGTTCAACAAGCTATAGATTGTGGTGCAATGTAATGATCTTTTGAACTCCCTCGTACCTTTATTTAGTAGGAGTGTATTGTACTAGAACGTAGAGATTTGGCTTGATCTTGAAGAAAGATTTTGCCAATCTTCGGGACCTCAGTTGTTTTGTTCTCTTATGAGACATTATACAGGGAGAGGATGAAGGAATATCAACTTTCTTTAATAAGATCAAAATGTTTAGGGATCAACTAGATGGATCATATCCTTTGCCTTCTTGTGAATGTAATAGTTGTAGATGAAATCTCACTAAATTTGGAAAAACTTAATAGAAACAAAGTTTGATTCAATTTCTTATGAAGATTAATGAAAAGTTTGTTCACACAAAGAGCACAATTATCATGGTGAATCCTCTTCCAACAAAATCCAAGGCATATGGATTATCGTTACATGAAGAAGCTCATAAAGAGTTGAGCAACATGAGAAGTCAGATGTTAAGAGTTTAACTTTCTCAGCTTTGTTCACACATATTCTTGTGATCATCTCAGTGAAAATTCTTCTTAGTCCATGCTACATTCACTCCTGAACAACATCAACAAATCTCGCACTATTTGGAGAAACAATGAAGCAAAGATCAAGGTGAATCAGAACATATTGGTCTAGCTACAAGCTTGTTACCTGCTTTCTAATTATCACAAAACATGGATATTAGATAGTGGGGCCACCGATCATATGAGTTCACATACACATAATTTTGATTCATATAGTAAATTGAATGAACCATATCCTATGATCACAATACCTGATGGAACCAAGATAAGAGTTGAACACAAAGGAACTATTCCTATAAAAGGTGTTATAACACTTAATGTGCTTCATATTCTTGGTTTACAGTTTAATTTAATCTCTATATCAAATTTGTGCAAAGATGTTGCACATTTAGTGATGTTGCTAATAACAACTGTATACTCCAAGACCTTTCCTTCAACAAGCAAGTTGTGCTTGGTAAGCTGAAGAAAGGTCTCTACACGTTGGAAGCTAGCCAACTCTCTTCTGCTTCCAAGTTAAATGACAAATTTTCTATCTTCAACTTCTTCTACTTCAAATTCAAGTGCTATTGAAGAGGCTAAATTGTGGCATCTCATATTGGGACATATTTCTTTTGGATAAATAAAGAATATCAAAGGTCTTGATGTTCAAGGTTGCTTAGCTGAATGATTCTGGCATATTTTTCCTATAGCTAAAAACAAGGTCTTCTTTCTTTGTTGGTTCTATCAAAACTAATAACCCTTTTGAGGTGTTGCCTTTAGATGTTTGAAGTCCATATAAGATTAGTGATTCTTTTGGTTGTAATCAATTTCTCATTATAGTGGATGATTATACAAGAATAACTTGGACACATTTCATGAAATACAAGACAAATTATGTTTCTATAATTCATTTTTTCTTGCAATGTGTTGAAAATGTTTGGCTTAAAGGTTAAAGCAATGCTCCTGATATCACTGAAGGAATTACAGCAAAGACAGAAAAGTTGCGGCAACACAAAACAAAATGGTGTGGCTGAGAGGACACACAAGCATCTTTTAGAAACACGCAGAGCTTTATTCATTCAACCTAGACTTCCTATCAAGTCTCGGAATCAGTGGAGTGCATCCTTACACCAACATACTTGATAAACAGAATGCCAGTGAAAGTATGAAGTTTGATACTCCTTATGAAAGGTTGTTCAATACTAAACCTATTTTTTCTCATTTCAGAATCTTTGGTTGTTTATGCTACATTTCCATAGGAGAACCAAATTTGACTCTAGAGCTCAACCTTGTATATTTCTTGGCTATCCATCCAATCACAAAGCCTACAAAGTCCTTAATATAGCCATTATCAAGATTCTTATCTCTACGGATATTCAATTTCATGAAATACATTTTCCTTTTCACTATTCTTCTCCTAATCGTTCTTATTCTACCAAAATTTTCCTTCTTGGACTTACACCTACACATATAATTCATACTCCCAATCAACCTGCTGCTCTAAAAAACATTTTGCAACAATCAATTCTATCTTATTTTGACTCCATTATTCCCTCCTTCTCCTGCTTCCCCCTCTTCTTCTTCTTGTGCTTCTCGTATTAACACATCTACGTGTTCTTCTCCAACTCTTAATTCAAATAACAATGATGTACCTGGTGCTCCTCAAATATCTTCTTCACCTTCTCCTTCTCTTCCTTTACATCCTACAAGGTCATAATCAACTAATCAAGCCTCCTTCTCATCTTAAAGATTTCATTTGTTCTCATAGTGTTTCACATTCGAGCAAGTTGGTGTCTTTGACACACTCTCTTCTTCTCACAGATTGGGTTGAGCCTTCTAGTTGCTATTAGTCTAAATTGGATTGAAGCAATGAGCAAAGAAATCCAAGCTTTGCAAGATAATGGCACTCGGGAGTTTGTTTCTCTGCGTGAAGGCAAAAGGGCCATGGGAGTTTGTTTCTCTACCATGGTTCGAAAATGCAATTTTGATTTTCGAAAAACGGTTCCGTTGCAATGGAACAGATACGTAGGTCGCGAATCACATCGCTATAATTGCGACATGAAACTAAAGTTTTTTTTTTGGGCCTGTTTGCTTCAATTACTCTTGGATCTTAAGGGAGTTATATAAGGTTTAGTGGTGCGATAGTGCCTCTTCTTCTCTTTCTTTTCTCCTGCCTTTGAGTCATTATTTGAGGTAGATCGGTAAGGTTCTAGTGTAAAGTAAAGACAAAGAATATCCGGAAAAAGATTTGCAAAAAACTTGCAAAGTGACGTTTTGTAGCGGAAAAGACAGACAAATCCTTGTAACAGGACCAATATATCGAGCTTTTAAAATCCAACTTGTTGAATTGGTGGAGTTCGGTTCGCCAGAGTTAAAAACCGTTCCAACTCGGGCAAACCGTTTTAATACGGCCGTACTTTTGCACCATGTTCTCTACCTTAAGGCAAAAAGGCCATAGGCTCCAAATGGGTGTATAGTGTAAAGAAGAACACATATTTTCTAATTTTAGTTGTCTCAATTACATTTCTCATTTCCTTATTTGGATATGCTACACCAATTATAATATTATTTATATTACTAAAAGCACTTTGGCTCCACGCTCTCTCTCTTAATAAACAATTTTAGAAATAACCACCTCCTTACTTTTCAGTTATATAATGAAAATTTAGGCCCACACCAACCCTCTTTCTTAAACTTTGTGCCCAAAAAAATGGATAATCATTTGGGAGGCGAAGGGAGTAAAATCTAAAAAGCAAGATTATAAGTTTGATTATGAAGAAACTCTTTCTCAAAGTCATCATCATGTCTACCGTGAGATGCTAAATTTCATATAGCTAGTCAAAATTGGAATCTTTTCTAATTAGATGTTAACAATGCCTTTCTACATGGCTATTTACATGAACAGGTTCATAAGAAACTTCCCAAAGGTGTTGCAGCTCCACCAAGGATGGTGTGTAAACTCAAGAGATCTCTTTATGACTTAAGCAAGCTTCAAGGCAATGGTTTGCTACGCTTGTGGATGAACTTGTTTCTCAAGGTTTTGTTCAATCTAAAAATGATTGTTCCTTTTTATAGAAAAAATAATAATCATGGTGACACTACAATGGTTGCAGTTTATGTGGATGATGCAATTATTACACCACTAAAGAATCATTACATATACTTTCAGCATTAAGGATTTAGGTCTTCTTCACTATGTCCTTGATATTGAAGTTCGCACAACACATGATGGCTAATTCTTACTCAAAGAAAGTTCACAACTGAACTTCTAAATGATTATGTTCGATATTTCTAAATCTACAGTCACACCTTTTCCCTTGAATTTCAAGCTCTCCCATGATGGTTCCTGATAGAAGCTATATAGATACTATGTTGGCAAGTAAAATTTTTGATCACACAAGACTGATCTTGATCTAGCTTTTGCCCTACAATCTCTCAGCCCATTCATGCGTAATCCTATCATCTCTCATATTCAAGCTCTCACTCACACATTGAGATACTCAAAACACATTGTTGGACAACACAGCAAGATCTATCACTGGTTATGTTTTACTGCTTGGAAATTCTCGTATCAGTTGGACATCCAAGAAACAAAGTACTATGTTTAAGAGCTCTTCTGAGGCTAAGTAATAGAGATGCTCAAGCTGATACAAAATGGACTTGGGTTGTCAGATTGCTATATCTAATATGCAACTTGTCACTCTACATTGTGACAATCAATCTGCTATTCACATATGACATAGCTCACAATTTTCATGAGAGAACCAAACATATTGAAATGGATTGTCATTTTACTAGAAACGAAGTATTCGAGGGTCTGGTCTCATTCAACTAAGTTTTCTGCTTACACAGAATCAATTGGCCGACATTTCCACCAAGATTCTAATAATGCTAACATACTCATTTGTCTACCAATGAAATCAGTCTCTCTTTTCCTCTCTGTCTCTCTTCTCTCTCACTTTCTCTTTCTATCATTCTCTTGATTGAATTTGTGACAATTCGCTCGACCGAACAATAGCTATAGAAGATACTAACAAGTTTCCCCTCAGCATAATTGCAATATTCTTTCTCAATAATTTCTGGGTTTCTCCTAAAAACTAAAAAGCATATGAATTTTCACATTCATAGTCAACAATTTAAATGCTCAAATTTTCACATTGCAAACCCAACGTGTGTGTATGTGTATGCAAGGGGTTCTGCTGAACCCCCAAAATCTGATTTTGCCGAGATAACCCCACAAAGAAACGAAATATTGCACAAAATGTGGTAGATCTAACTTTTGAATATTGAAACTCATTTTACAAATTAGTATTAATAAATAAACATACCTTCAATTTTTGGAAAATCCAAGTTCCCGATTTCGATACTTTGATTTTCCCGGAATTCTTTTATCTCACACTTCTTATCTGGACGGAGGTAATTTGATGACGGAAATCTGAGATTGTGTCAGTGTCATAAATTCGCCCAAGTTTTTAGCTACAGAGAGAAAGGGAGAGAGAGTTGAAAATTTGCAATGGAGTGTTAGAAACGCAGCCATACTCTGCCTGGTATGTTTCGCACCGCACCATGACTCAAAATTGGTGGATTTCACGCTCCACCATTGCAGAGTAGTTAGGACGAATTGTCTAAACTCTAAAGTACCATTCTGTTAAATATTCCGTCCGTTCCCCCAAAAAGATTTTCCATTTCCTTTAGTCACTAAGTTTAACGAGTGATGTTGATGTGAGTCTAGTTTTTATTTTAAAATGAAAAAATAAGGTAATGGTATTTTTTAGAATTGTTTATTAAGAGAGAGTGTGGGCCTGTTCTCTTCGGCTAATTCTAGCTGAACTGAACTGAACTGAACTTATTGGAGCTGAACTGAACTGAACTGAACTGAACTGAACTTATTGGAGCTGAACTGAACTGAACTGAACTGAACTTATTGGAGCTGAACTGAACTGAACTGAACTGAACTTATTGGAGCTGAACTGAACTGAACTTATTGGAGCTGAACTGAACTGAACTTATTGGAGCTGAACTGAACTGAACTTATTGGAGCTGAACTGAACTGAACTTATTGGAGCTGAACTGAACTGAACTTATTGGAGCTGAACTGAATTGAATTGAATTGAATTAAATTATAATAAGTATATGAATAATAAGTAAATAATTATTATTATGAATATTAAATAATCAGTAATAATAATTCTAAGTAATAATAATTATTATGAATATTAAATAATCAGTAATAATAACTAAATTAATAATTTAGAATAATAACAAATGAATAATGACAATATTATTATGATGTTATTATGATAGTTATAAATAAATAAATAATAATAATAATAAATTAATTTTAAAAATAATAATTACTGATAATAATAATAATTTATAATAATGAGTAATTATAATTATTAGTATTAATATATTAATACTTGATGATGATGATATAATATAATGCCTAAGAAGTAAATTAAAGTATTACCATTATAATAATAATTAGCTTAAAATATGGGTTGATGTGTGCTTCTAAACAAACCACGATTTGTGGTGGGTTGGTCTATGATAGAAATACACCAAACCGCCAAAGTATATTTAATATACAACGTAACGACAATGTTGTATTTTAAATAGTACTGCAGTATTATTAGCAACTTTGTAATTTTTTCATATCTTCTAGCTTTTTGTAGCTTATTTGTATGATGTAATAGTGAATTTTATTCAGTAAAATAAAGCAACAATTGCAAATTAGAATACTCGTATTGACATGAAATTTGGTTAAACCGTGCATCAACCCAAACTTTGCTGAGCCATAATAACAATAATAGTAATAATAATGAGTAAAGATATAATAAAAAAATAATATATATAAATAATACAAATAATTATTATTTTATAATAACAATAATAATAAGTAAAATAAATTAGAACAACAATAATAATATTAAACAAATTGGTTAAATAATGAATGGAGCTGCACTGAACTGAACTGAATTTATTGGAGCTGAACTGAACTGAACTGAACTTATTGGAGCTGAACTGAACTGAACTGAACTTATTAGAGCTGAACTGAACTGAACTGAACTGAACTGAACTGAACTGAACTTATTAGAGCTGAACTGAACTAAACTGAACTGAACTGAACTTATTAGAGCTGAACTGAACTGAACTGAAAATAAGCTGAACAGAACAGGCCTATGTGGGGTCAAAGACTTTTTGTAAGGAAAAAAATATTATAGTAGGTGGGCTATATTTAAATAAGGAAATGAGAAATGTAATTGGGACAAACATAAATGGAAAAATGGGAAATCCTTTGGGGGACGGAGGGAGTAGAATATTAGTAGAGGATTATTGGGGTTAAGTGTTTGGTTTACTCACCAAGAAATTTTTTTTGGGGCATTTTGATCTTTAAGGGTCAATTTTAAGGTCGAAATTGGTAAAAAAAATGACAAAAAATACCTTAATCTCTGCACCATAAAAACAATCGGTCTTCGCTCACATGTAAAACGAGGTGCTTTCGATATTTTTTTGAGAATTTCAACTATCAAATGCCTCCAAAAACTTTAACCAGGTGATGTTTTTGGTCAACAAACCAAAATTTTAACACTAATTAACCCCAACTAACGTTTTGTTTAACAGAATGGTAACTTAGACAATTTGTCCAAATTATAGTGGTACCATGTAAAACCCTTGAATAATTTGTGGTACCAAATAGAAAAGTCAAAAGTACAATAATATCATATAAAATCCGTAAGAAGAATCATACATCATATGTTATGGGTAATGGGTAGGTAATTGATATTTCCATAACCACCCGCTTCAAATTCAAGAGAGTATATTATCATATCTTCGGATAGTCGGATGTACCTCATGAGTCATGAGTATGGTACACCAAGTCATTTTTTGTTACTCATTTGAATGTCTCCAAATGAGGAAAGATTAGATGTCCAAATGAGCAAGTAGCAAAAAAAAATAGTCTTGGTTTTACCATGCTCATGGTATATCCAAGTGTATGATAAAAGTTGTACACATTTACCGGTCTAATATCTACTAAAAAATCTTAAAATAATCTTATTCTATGACTTGATTAGTTCATTCGGCCAAAGGTCTCCTTAGTAAAGAAATTAAAAGAGCGTCCTTAATGGAGTGAAAATTTTAAGTTCATCCTTGCGAGTTTTACATCAAATCTCTTAATAGCAAAAAAATTAAGTTTCACCATAAGTTCATCTTTTTGTTCTAATGGGAGCAATTGGTTTTGCACGCATTTTGAGGAAGAGATTTAAGGATGTAAATGAATAAATTAATCAAAAATATTCTCAAGATTAGTAATCTCTAATCTCATTCTTGATTGTTTTAAAACCATTTTGATTAATTTGTTCGTTTACACCCTTAAATCATTTCGTTAAAATGTGAGCAAAACTAATTGTTGCCATTAGATCGTTATGGAGAGAGAACTAAGCAAATGAAACCACAAACAAAAAAAGGAAAGTTTTTGAAAAGCGATCACTCAAACAACGTCATTTGTCAATTGTTGGAGAAGATAGAAACAATTAGGATGATTTTGTCAAATACCACCTAATATAATGGCATTATTAGTTTAACCACCTTTTATATTTTTTTAAAAATTTAACTACCTTATATAGACAATACCAGTAGTTTTCACTGCCAATGGGTGGTTTTTAGCCAAAAAACCACTCATTTTTTTGCCGAAAAATGACTTATTTTGGCCGAAAAATAACCCATTGGTAGTAAAAATTTAGTGGCATAACATATATAAGGTAGTTAAATTATATAAAAATGACAGAAATAATCCTAACTTTGACTATTCCGCTCAAAATAATCTCAACTATGAGTTATTTTAGAATAATTCAAACTATTAGGCACACGCACACCTCCCAAAATAATTCAAACTTTGTTTTTTTTGCCTTTCAATGAACCATTTTGAGACATTATATATATTAGCAAAATTAAGAGTTTATATTATTTTGAGAAGGTACCCAGCCCCCGATAGTTTATTTTAAACGGAATGGTCATAGTTGGGCTTATACTGGTCAATATTTCCAAAAAAAATAGAAAATATGGTTATTAAACCAATAATGTTCATTATATTAGGTGGTTTTTGACAAAATAATCCAAAAAATTAACCAACAACAAATCTTTAAACAATAAATTTTCATAATTACAGAGCGAAAACATACAAAAATTATATCAACAACTCCAGTTTTTCGAGTTCCACAAATAGAGTCCTATTTTAATATACTTTTGATACAAGGAGATAAGCTTTTATTTTAGGGAACTTCTATATATATGATTACCTCGTACTCTGTAAAATCCTATGCGGTTTTTTTTTTTGACAATCTTACAAGCAAAGAAGCCTAACTAAACCTACAACAACGCGCTTGATAGGCAAGCACATGCGCAGGCTCAACTTGACTACGCGGAACTTTTAAACAAAAGAAAGAAGCAAATCGAGAAGCTAACATAAGGATTCTTTGGACTAAATTAACACAAAGGGTTTCGCAGTTGTGTGGTTGACATAGCGCGGAAACAACCTCGTGAGAGTCGACACCAATCCACAAATGTGATCCAAAGTGTTGAGCTGCCCGCACACCTGCATATAAAGCAAGGAGTTCAGCATGAAAAGGAGATGAAGCAAAAACACGTTCAGCTCCAGTATGGATCTGTCCATCGGCCAATTGGAGACACCATCCTAAAGCTGCTGTAATATGTCCTCGGCCATTCTTCTTCCAGGCGCCATCGACTAGAAACCGCAAAGCCTCATGAGTAGAACCATCTCCCAATACAAAGGCATGTTGGGAAGTTACCAGATGCTTCGCTAATGTAGTGGTAAGAGTAGTCTTGGCTGTGGTAGCAAAAGCTTCTATGAATCGGGCTACTGTAGTTTGAGATTGTTGGAGAATCTGTAACAGAGAACATGCTACATGTTGGAAGATAGCTGCATTCCGAGAGCACCAAATCGTCCATAGCATAGCTGTAAATTGCATGACCAAATGATCTTGTTGTGTTTGCAATTTAGCAAAGTAAGTGAGGAAGCTTTTAACCCAATCCGACAGTCCCATATGACTTATTGTGGCACGGATACCAAAGGAGGATGCCGCCCATAACTGGCAGGTGATTGTACAATCACGAAATAAATGGGCAGATGTTTCTGGTTCGCAATTACACAAAGGGCACAAAGTAGAGACGTTGATCGATCTCTTTCGCAAATTATCTTTTGTAGGAAGAGAATCCATTAGCAGACGCCAGAGGAAAAGTAACCATTTAGGGGGGAGCTTCTGCTTCCAAAACACCTTCCAAAACGAGGACGGAGCAGTAGGAGAAATAGTGTGACCCAGACACCACCAGTAACCAGACTTAATGGAGTACTGGCCATTGCGCGAATAACGCCAGACTAGTTGATATGAAGTTATGAGCCTGATCTGGCGCAAGCTGAATAGATAAAATGCATTGAGCCGTTGGTTTAGAAAAATATTGCCAAATCAATGAGGTATTCCAAGTGCCATCCTGACGAAGCAAATACTAACTTTGATAATATGCGCAGGACAAGGTTGTCGCATTTGGAGAGGGAAGTCGCCGAACCATCCAGGATGCGTGATGTTTGTGGCCTTGCCATTATTAATCCTCGAAGTAAGGCCAATAGAGAATTCCTTAGAAACAATCACTAAACCGCGGAAAGCCCATGAGGGGGGTGTTGTAAAGACCCCTGAATGTTGTATAGGTGTGGCCTTATATTTTGCATGAAGGATGCGACTTACAAAAAGTTGAGGGTGATTTTGAATGCGCCAAGCTGTTTGGAACAAGGTGGCTTTATTCAGAACTTCCAGATTTCTTTGCCCCAAGCCTCCTTGATGCTTGTGTGGATATAAGTGATCAGTTTTGCACCAATAAATTGGGCGCTTATCTGCCACTCCAACCCACCAAAACCTTAACAAAGATGTGCCCATTCGCTTGATAGTATGTTTGGCAAGAGAAAAACTATCATCAGATGACTAGCTAATGCGCTAAGAACAGAATTAATCAAAACTAGACGGCCAGCCGGAGTAAGCCGCGCAAACTTCCAGGATGAAATCTTCTGTTGTACTCGTTCAACAAGGAAGGCAAACAAGGTCGTAGATTTACCATTAGCTTCGAAAGGACAACCCAAATAGTGATGAAACGATGGCACAAATTGAACCTCCAAGGGTCGTCGAAGATGTTCAATGAAATGTGAAGGAGTGTTACGACTGAATTTCACCGCCGATTTAGAAATACTTACCATCTCTCCAGATATAGTACAAAAATCATCCAAAAGAAAATGAATATGCTTGCAAGATGCTTGTGTGGCTTTAAAAAAATCAGGGCGTCATCTCCAAAAAACAGGTGAGAAATAGGGGGAGCTCCCCTACTAATTCGAATACCATAAATGTTACCCTAGGTTTCTTCTTTCTTCAAACGGCGACCCAATACCTCCATGCAGAGGAGAAAAAGATAGGGGGATAGGGGTCTCCCTGACGAAGTCCAGCACTAGGAGTAAATAATTGTGAAGGAACCCCATTAACTAGGACAGATAAACTCACCGTGCGAACACAATCCATAACCCAAGTGACCCACAACCGGGGAAAATTCATGGATCGCAATGTTATTTCTAGGAAATCCCAGCGTATGCGATCATAGGCTTTATTGAGGTCAATTTTCAAGGCAGCAAAAGAATCCTGACCACGTTTCTTATTAGTCATCCAATGGATCACTTCATGTCCCAGGAGGATACTGTCACTCATTAACCGTCCGGGAATATAAGCATTATGTTCGAACCCAATCAGACAAGGGAGAACAGCCTTCATTCTGTTAACCAAAACCTTGGAAATGATCTTGTAAACAATATTGCATAGTCTAATAGGTCGATACTGCGTAGCCTCCTGTGGCTGCATAACTTTCGGGATTAAAGTAATATTTGTACGATTCAATTCATGGAGCATATGATCCCCACGGAAGAAGCTCTGAACTGCCGCAAAGACATGGTCTCCAATAATAGGCCAGTTTCGTTTAAAAAATACAACTGGAAAACCATCCGGGCCAGGAGCTTTAAGAGAATGCATACTAGAGAGGGCTATATCTATTTCCGCTCTTAGAACAGGCCTAGTCAAATCCCGTTGCTGGGCAGCCGTGAGGGTGGGTAGCTCACAAAACCAAATATTATCTAGTGAAAGGGGGATTTGACGTGGCAGAGGAGTAAAGAGGTCTAGAAAATAAGAACGGAAAACCTCATCAATGGTTTTGGACGCAGTAACCCATGTACCATCCCGAGTCTGAATAGATTTAATCCTGTTACAACTTAGTCGCTGATTTACACTTCTAAAAAGAAACCCGTGGAACAATCCCCATAGCAATCCCAAGAAGACTTAGCTCGTTGCCGCTAATACAACCATTGAATATCCGCTTGGTTCTCATAATCACGACGAAGAGAAAGTTCATCATGCAAATTAGCGTCCGTTAAGCGGTCTTGTACATATGATAAATGTTGGACTACGTCATTCCATCGCAGTCCATGTGCATGTCGATAACTAAGACACCACGTTTTACAAAGTTGCTTAATACTAGATAAGCATCGCATAAGGCAAAACATGTAGGATCCCGGCCATTCCTTAATAATTTCTTGTCTAACTATATCAAGAATCTCACGAAATTGAAGGCACCATGCCTCAATTTTGTAAGGTCGATTAAGACCACCCTCATGAGGAGAACAGTCAAGGACAATTGGACCATGATCAGAAAGGAAAATAGGCAGATGCCATATCATAGCATTCGGAAAAGTAAGGCGCCATTCAACATCACAATACGCCCTATTTAAACACTAAAAAATACAATTATCTCCAAGTTTTTTATTTGTCCAAGTAAAAGGAGGCCCTTGAAAGGGAATTTCAAACAACCGATTTTGAAGTCTCCAGTTAGAGAAATCCAAACTACCAGGGGTAGTCAATTGTCCCCCTTTCTTTTGATGTGAATATTCTAACTGGTTGAAATCCCCTAAAATGACAATATTTGAGTAAGTGACAAAAAAAGTCGTGTGAGATGTTCCCAAAGTTGCAGGCGATCCTCCTTCCGAGGAGCCCCGTACAGAAACAAGGCAAAATACTCGAACTGCAACATCTTTATATTACACAAAATGTAGTTCGGGGTACATGAAATAACAACTAGGTTAACAGTGGGTTTGCTACATACTACTAAACCACCACTATGACCTACAACATTAACATCCTGAACATTCGGGTAACCAAAACGAGTAGCTACAGGTTCAAAATGAGCTACATCGCGTAAAGTTTCACAAAGGAAAAGAACGTCCACTGAAAATAACTTAAGAACATAAGCTAAATAAGGGGCTATTGGTGCGTCCTTCATGGCCTCGCGCACATTCCAACTCATAAGTTTCATTTTCCACGGCCAGCCGCGTCGTCTTCCTCCTCATCAACCCATTCATCCCCATCAGAAAGTTCGTACTTAAGGCGAGTCATGTATCCACACTTCCCATGGTATTTGCGCTGCCTCTTAGGACGTTTAGAAGGCGAGACAATAGTGGGGCCATAGTATGCAATAGTTGCAGGTTCAACAGGAGAGTGGCGTTTAACACCCACTTTGACCATGAGTTCAGTTGGAGAGCTGTCGGAGGGTCCACAAAGTTTGAGTTTTTTGATGTTGCGGCTCATAACGTCTTCCTCATCAGACACATAAGTGTAAAAATCCTCAAAACCCCGAGACGTGTCCGACTCAGTCACCGGCAAAGAAGGAGGGGAAATGCACCCAGAAGTGGTCATGACGGGAAGAGCCTGAACAATGACACGAGGAGTGAAAGCCATGGTGTCAGCAGAGAGAGGAAAATCTGGACTAGGGTGGAGAGTAGGTGATTGATGTTGAGTCTGAACAAGGAGACGATCTTCAGAGGTAAATATTAAAGAAGAAGAGTCACCTAGATTAAAAAGAACACGGCCACGCTTACGGCTACCCAGATACTTGTGCACAATATTGTTTTCAGAAGTAGGCATCAGTTTGCTTAGAAAGTTCATAGTGGAGGGTTTGAAAGGAGGAAATTTAGTGACAGGAGGTTGGTGTTTAGGGTTAAGAAGAGTAAGGTATTTAAAGAAGCAAGAGAGTGCAAGTGGATAGAAATTAGAGTGATGCTGGCGTAAGCTAGAGCATAGGGGAGAGAGAATAGGGCGGCACACATTTAATAGGAAGTGCAGGGGAATAATTGTTGTGTAGAGTTCCAGGGGGGGGGGGGAAGGAAGAGGTAGGTAGAAGTCAGCCATATCCTTTAATGGAAATAAAGATACACCCTCAAAATCTTGGCTAAAATCTTCTGAGCAAATAAATAGGGGAGATAATACCTTAGTGATGTCAGAAAGAGTAGTAGTGCATGTACTTCCATTAATGGAAGAGGAACACTGGTTGCCACTTGCACAGGATGTGTGGAATGAGGGGGAAAGGACACGTCGCCTTTTCGAAAAATACTCGTAATGAACACCTGAGGGACGTTTCTGCTGATGCGGGGTTGATGTCATCATAACCTTCATACCCATATTCATATATGGATCCGAGTGCACATCTGATATCACGTATTTATATAGACTTTTCTCCCTTATTTACAAGCTAATTTGTGCGTCATTGGAGCTCTTGGGAGCTATTTTGTGCTAACTATCGTATATAGTTGTGGTTTTGTGTTTTAGTGTTGAATTGCAGGTTTTAGGGAGTTTTCTCCTTATTCCCGAGCCATTTGGAAGCAACCACGGCTTTACGAGATGTTACGGGGCACGTAGGATGGCTCACGAGCTTTATGGGTAGTTTAGTAGGTCCCAAGACCTCTAAACGTGAAGAATTGAGAGCCAAAGAGTCAAAATGGAGTTTTCCGTACTCTGATCGGGCAAAAATGGCTCGATCGGGCGAAGAGATAAGCATCGGGTATGAAAGTCGGGAACCCGATCGGGCAACCCATGCCCGATCCAATCGGGCGAGCAACATGCACCAGACCCGATCGGGCATAGTGTGCCCGACCCGATCGGGTCCCCTCTTCTTGAGCTGCTGTTGCGTTGCGTACAAAAATGAAGTGATGTGCGTGTTCGCTGAGGACCCGATCACAGACCCGATCGGGTCCTGGATCGGGTCGGCCTAATTTCTCACATTTCTTCGCTGCTGCTACGCCAAGTCCAAAAATCAAAGTGTGCTGCCAATGTGTGTGGGCCCGATCGGGTGGCAGTTGGCCCGATCGGGTCCTGTACCCGCGTGCGCGATATTTCGTCTTTTTAATTCCGTTTATAGCTAGACTTGGGGGGTATTATAAATACCTTTTTCCTCATTATTTAGAGATATCTTTTCATTAGCTATTACTCTAGTTTATTTCTCATTGTTCTTAGTTTAAATTAAACACTTTAGATTAGATTAAAGGTGATCAAACCTATTCGATTTCAATAAAAGTTCCTGCTTTCTGTCAATTGGTATTCTTCTTTGCCGTAATCTCTTTCTTTATTCTTGATTGCTTAGTTTATTTATTCAATTATTCATGATGCAATTACTAGGGTTTAATATTAGTTTTGTTGTTGTTAATTCGATTATGAGTGAGTAGTTCTCTTTCTAGGGTGTTAGATAGGAAATCCATGTTTATACCATGATTGTGATTTAGATTTCTAACAATTTCTAGGGCTTGATTAGGGTGATTGTGATGTGGTTTGTTCTTATTGAGTAATTAATGTCAGTGTACAATTTCATTGATTGCTTGTGGTTAATAGTTGTTTGCACAGATTCGTCTTACGACTAGAGGCCTAGGACACATCAGTAGTTCTGATTACTTTAGTGACCATGCGGCGTATGTTGAACTATGAGCGTTGATCTTAACCATAGCTCAACACGTTCTCTAATCCCCCGACTCTTGACTTAGGTTTTGATAGTAGTTGACCCTATTTGATTGGTATAAGCATGGTGGACCGACCTAATACCCTAGGTTTTTAGTCCATAGTTAATTCCTCGATTTAATTTGTCTTCTTTAGTTTAATCTTTAGTTCAGTTAATTCTTCCCTGATTTCATCTGGAGTAGCTGATTGATTGAATATTAATTTAGAAACTCTGTCTCCCTGTGGATTCGACCCTGCTTCCATTGACTACCATAGTTAGAGGACTGTAGGTTTATTTTTGATTAGGTGACACGACTAAAACCCTATCAAATTTTGGCGCCGTTGTCGGGGAGACGGCTAGTTTTCTAAGTTTTTATTTGATTATTTGGTCTACTTCTCTGTACCCCATTGGAACTTCATTGTTCCAATTGAGGTACGTTTTACCGCTTCTTTTTGTTTCTTTTGTATGCCCAGGTCTCAAAGAAACGGTTCCCCCATCCCAGCTGATCCCGATCTTACTAGGACAATCAGGCGGATTCAAAAGAAAAATCAGAAAGAAAAGCAGTCTGTTCAGCTGAACACCTCTGGAACAGACACCTTGAGTTCAGTTATGTCAAAATCACTAAAGTCGTATGGGGTGCCCAACCCAGATGGTCTTTCTACTGGACCACCAATGCCCACCATCGCCGCTAACAATTTTGAGATTAAGCCTGGACTCATCAGCATGGTTCAGCAAAATCAGTTTGGTGGGTATCCTACTGAAGGCCCGGCAAATCATCTACAAAGGTTTCAACAGCTTTGTCGAACCGTTAAACATGCCGGTGTCACTCCAGATCAACTCAAAGTCATGTTGTTCGAGTTTTCATGCCCAGAAATGGTTGAACGTCGTGAAGGAAACTGAATGGAGTGAGATTTCTGCTGCATTTCTGAGAGAGTATTACCCACCTAATAAAATAGCAAAAATCAGAAATAAACTAGCCACGTTTTCCCAAGAGCCTGATGAAACATTACGGGAAGCGTGGGCTAGGTTTAGAGATCTACAGAGAGAGTGTCCACACTACAATATGGACAAATGGTTCTTGACGCAGACATTCTACAATGGTTTGCAGCCTCAGACGAAGAGTATTGTTGATTCGCCTGCAGGAGGAGTCTTTTTAGACAAGGCAGTTGATGAGGGTTATGAATTCCTAGCAAATCTTGCAGCCAATGACCATTCATCATCTAGGAGTTTGACTAAGAAGGTACTTGACGTTGACGCTATTTCATTGCTTACATCTGAGATGGCGCAACTAATTCAGCAGCTAATAAAGTCCTCTAGTTCAGCACCCCCTTTGAGTATCAATGCTATGTCTGCCGTAGCACCCATTACCTCATCTTACTGCGAGTTATGTGATGTTCAGGGTCACTTTGGGCATGACTGTCAGTTTAGTCAACTTCAGATGGATTAGGCAAACGCCTTTCAACAAAGACCACAAACCTTCCCCTCTCCACATAACTACCAAAACTCACAAAACCATCATCTTCCACCTCCACAAAATCATCCCAAACCTTCTTACTACCAAACCCCACAAAACTTTCAGAGACCCCCATCACAAAACTTCCACAACCACAATAATTTCCAAACTCCACAAAATTTTCCCACCCCACCTCCACAAAATGCAACCTCACAAGAGCCTACCAATTCTGAACTGATGAAACTAATATTGTCTATGCAAAAGACAAATGAGGAAGCACAGAAAGCCAATGAGGAAGCACGGAGGGCCCAAGAGGAAGCACGGAGGGCCCAAGAGAAGCACATCAAACTTCTCGAGGCTCAAGTTGCTCAATTGGCATAAACTAATGCATAGAGGCAGCAGGGACAATTGCCAGGGCAACCCATTCAGAGAGAACATGTGAATGCCATCACTCTTCGTAGTGGCATAGCTTATGATGCTCCTCCATTGCCCGTTGATGAGGTTACCCCAACTGCAGGGAAGAAGAGGGTGGTAGAGGAAGGAAAAAGGAAGAATTCGACGTCTGAAGTCGATTTGTCTGCAGAAGCTGAACAGACAGGGATGAAAAAGGAGAAGGTTTCTGAAACGCCTTTTACACCAAGACTACCTTTTCCTCACAAGATGCAACAGTCCAAGGTCGATCAGCAGTTTGGTAAGTTCTTGGCTATGGTCAAGAACCTTGAGGTAATGATTCCATTCACAGATTTAATTACCCAAGTGCCTGTTTATGCCAAATTTCTGAAAGACATGATAACAAAGAAAAGAGACTTTGGTGGGGTAGAACGTGTCGCTCTTACTGAAGAGTGTAATGCTTTTGTTCAAAATAAAACCCCACCAAAGTTAAAAGATCCTGGTAGTTTTTCTATACCCTGCCATCTTGGACCTATTTTTATTGATAAGGCTTTGTGTGATTTAGGTGCTTCTGTTTCTGTTATGCCATTGTCTGTTTATAATAAACTGAACATGGGAGCACTTAAATGCACACATATTACTTTACAGATGGCTGATCGTTCTATAAAATACCCTTTAGGTGTTTTAGAGGACGTTCCTGTTAGGGTCGGGAAATTCTATATCCCTATTGATTTTGTGGTGTTAGATATGGATGAGGATGCCCAGATTCCTATTATTTTGGGTAGGCCATTTTTGTGCACTGCTGGTGCTGTCATTGATGTCAAGTCTGGGTCTTTAACTCTGAGTGTTGGTGATGATAAAGTGATTTTTAAACTAACCAATGCTGTTAAGGCACCTATGCTTGAACAATCTTGTTGCAGGAATGAGGTTTTGGATGAGGTAGGTGTGGAGAAGGTTCCAACTACACCTAAGGTTGCCTCGCCGTCTGGAGGCATTATCAAGAACATTTGGAGGCGAAAGATGTTTGATGAGGGTGGCACTCATTGCCAATCCCCTCCTATTTGAGAGATGGAGGATTATGGTCGTGCGAGACCTTTATAAACCAGCGCTGTGCGAGAGGCAACTCGTATCTTTCTTTCCCTTTTTTCTTTTCTCTTTATTTTATTTTTTTTCCTTCCTTCTTTTGTGAGCGAGAGTGAGGGTACTAACATCGTGTTTCCTCTTAGCATAGTCCTTGTCACCTTTGGCATTGAGGACACTGCCAAGTTCAGCTTGGGGGAGGAGTTCTGTTTGTATTCCCTATCTCTGTTACTGCTTTCTAGGATAGATTTACTGCTTTCAAAAAATTCTGAAAAAAAAAAAATATATGGTTCCCATGACTGGTTTAGTTGCCTCCCTGTGCCCCTTGTTGTGCTCTATTTGAAAATGATTTGACTTTGTTTTCTGGATAGCTGGGCATTTGTGATCTTGAGGCTATGATTTGATATTTGATTGCTATGATTTCGAGCATTTTTGGATTATATTAGACCACTTTGTGCTGGATACCTGAATTGGTTAGACTGTGAGGCCTCTTTGTAGCCTATTGGATTTATATTATTATCCAGTCTATTCTTGTGTGTTAGTTCCTCTTTAGTGGATTGATCTTGACTTTGACTTCGTACTTGTCTGATTTTCGATGACTTGTAGCATATGCTGTGATAGAGGCGTTCTTTTGTCTGAAATAAAATGAAAAATAATTCGGAGTTCTTTCATTCACGTACGTTCTTAAGGAAAGATTCGCTTCATTGCTTGAAAATTGGGTTTGTTATGAGTTTCTCATTGATTTATGAGAGTTAGGTTACTTTATGTGGTTTTATGGTGTTGTTGGGAGTTGTGTAGGCCATCTGATGCCTTGTTTGAATGATTCATGCTCCCCTTTTTCTTAGTTTTCCACCACATTACCCAAAAGTATCCCCTACCTCTTACCTAAGCCCCATTACAACCCTCTAAAGTCCTCTTGAGCTCATGTCTGCAGTGTTCATTTGATTGATTTCGAGTCAGTTGGTCAAAGTTAAAGAGTATTTCTGCTAATTGAGTCGACTTGACTAGGATAAGCGTCATTGAACCTTCTTAAACACATGAGAGTGTGAGTGAGAAGGGTATTTATGGTCGGGTTGGTGAGTGTTCGGGCATACTCTTTGCCTGCCACAAAATAGAGAGGAGTGACACCCTTGTGAGAGCCTTTTCAGGATTTGTATGCCTTGTGGATGCTTGAGTTTGATAAATTGCTTGAATGATTGGTGGTTGGATGGATTTGATTAGCCAAACTTGAATTATGCCTGCTTGAACGTTTCTTAGTCTTGAAAATGTTTTGAGCTTTGATTGATTTTTATCTATGGGGTGAGACAATCTATTCCATGTTCATGTTCTGTTTGCTTGAGGACAAGCAAAGGATAAGCTTGGGGGAGTTTGATATCACGTATTTATATAGACTTTTCTCCCTTATTTACAAGCTAATTTGTGCGTCATTGGAGCTCTTGGGAGCTATTTTGTGCTAACTATCGTATATAGTTATGGTTTTGTGTTTTAGTGTTTAATTGCAGATTTTAGGGAGTTTTCTCCTTATTCCCGAGCCATTTGGAAGCAACCACGGCTTTACGAGATGTTACGGGGCACGTAGGATGGCTCACGAGATTTATGGGTAGTTCAGGAGGTCCCAAGACCTCTAAACGTGAAGAATTGAGAGCCAAAGAGTCAAAATGGAGTTTTCCGTACTCTGATCTGGCAAAAATGGCCCGATCGGGCGAAGAGATAAGCATCGGGTATGAAAGTCGCGGACCCGATCGGGCAACCCATGCCCGATCCAATCGGGCGAGCAACATGCATCAGACCCGATCGGGCATAGTGTGCCCGACCCGATCGGGTCCCCTCTTCTTGAGCTGCTGCTGCGTTGCGTACAAAAATGAAGTGATGTGCGTGTTCGCTGAGGACCCGATCACAGACCCGATCGGGTCCTGGATCGGGTCGGCCTAATTTCTCGCATTTCTTCGCTGTTGCTGCTACGCCAAGTCCAAAAATCAAAGTGTGCTGCCAATGTGTGTGGGCCCGATCGGGTGGCAGTTGGCCCGATCGGGTCCTATACCCGCGTGCTCGATATTTCGTCTTTTTAATTCCGTTTTTAGCTAGACTTGGGGGTATTATAAATACCTTTTTCCTCATTATTTAGAGACATCTTTTCATTATCTATTACTCTAGTTTATTTCTCATTGTTCTTAGTTTAATTTAAACACTTTAGATTAGATTAAAGGTGATCAAACCTATTCGATTTCAATAAAAGTTCCTGCTTTCTGTCAATTGGTA
Organism: Patellifolia procumbens; assembly: GCA_947645195.1. NCBI lineage: Eukaryota > Viridiplantae > Streptophyta > Magnoliopsida > Caryophyllales > Amaranthaceae > Patellifolia > Patellifolia procumbens. The sequence continues at coordinate 32,904 of CANSGD010000909.1, forward strand.
TTCTTCTTTGCCCTAATCTCTTTCTTTATTCTTGATTGCTTAGTTTATTTATTCAATTATTTATGATGCAATTACTAGGGTTTCATATTAGTTTTGTTGTTGTTAATTCGATTATGAGTGAGTAGTTCTCTTTCTAGCGTGTTAGATAGGAAAGCCATGTTTATACCATGATTGTGATTTAGATTTCTATCAATTTCTAGGGCTTGATTAGGGTGATTGTGATGTGGTTTGTTCTTATTGAGTAATTAATGTCAGTGTACAATTTCATTGATTGCTTGTGGTTAATAGTTGTTTGCACAGATCCGTCTTACGACTAGAGGCCTAGGACACATCAGTAGTTCTAATTACGTTAGTGACCATGCGGCGTATGTTGAACTATGAGCGTTGATCTTAACCATAGCTCAACACGTGCTCTAATCCCCCTACTCTTGACTTAGGTTTTGATAGTAGTTGACACTATTTGATTGGTATAAGCATGGTGGACCGACCTAATACCCTAGGTTTTTAGTCCATAGTTAATTCCTCGATTTAATTTGTCTTCTTTAGTTTAATCTTTAGTTCAGTTAATTCTTCCCTGATTTCATCTAGAGTAGCTGATTGATTGAATATTAATTTAGAAACTCTGTCTCCCTGTGGATTCGACCCTGCTTCCATTGACTACCATAGTTAGAGGACTGTAGGTTTATTTTTGATTAGGTGACACGACTAAAACCATATCAACATCCGATGCTTCGACTTCCATTAGGGCATCATGTTGGATCTACTTACCAACTGATTCAGAGTGAGTTTGGGGCTCGTAAGTTGGAGAAGCTGACCCCGAACCCGAACTAGAGGATGAAACAGCTTGACGGTTCCCACCAGCACCCGAAGGGCCTCCAACCTCCCAAAAGTGGGGTTGTCCATCTTCATCATCATTGTTATCCGAATTCGAAGAAGTGTCTTGATAATGTTCCCAAGAACGAGAAGTACGGGGAAAAGAAATATCAACCCTTGTTGTACGAAATCGTTCTATCCGTTTAAGACCTACAATTTTCTTCGAGAAAAGGGGTGTAGCCGCTTCCTGACTAAAAATTCCTGTGGTGAAGTACCCAATTCACGCAACCATGCATTGATCTTGGACTCCGCAGCCATAAAGGAGAGTTTACAGCGAGAGGTGAGATGTCCTATGCATGCACACTTTGAACAAAACACAAAAACACCCTCATATCGCAATTGAACCCAGATGCGTAACCCATCTTGTAATTCAACGAAAAAACCCGGAACTAAAGGTTTGTCAAGATTAATCCACACGCGAGCCAACCCGATCTAGAATGGTTGTCAAACTTGAAAATGAAACCAACCTTTTCAAGAGCCCGACGGGCGAATGAAATGGAATTATAAAGAACTGGAATACCTTTGAGACGAACCCAAATAGGCGCAAAGTTAGATTTCATTTCCGAAAGAGCACTCTTAGGGGTCAAGGCATTAAACACCATCATAGCACCTTGGTAATTAGCCATACCCAAATTATTGAGACCATCCCAATCTTCAACATGAGTACACATAAACAAGAAAAACTTACCCACTTTTCTAACTTTAATTTCTGCATTGGTAGTCCAGTGATTGTCCACCCATTCCGCTATATCTTCTTGATCGAAAATACGATAATCGCGAAATCGTCCAACAATAGTAAACTTGAGCATGTCCCCTACCGGAATCTGGTCAGAGGGGTTCACCTTAATGATTGGCCCCAGTCGACAGTTGCCATTGTTATAGTTGGTGAAAATAGGTTGTTGATTAACATGCATGTCAGCGGAAGGTCGAGCTTGCATGGTGGTTTTGAGGTTGGGGTAATGAAGTGATGGAGGAAGAAGATGATAAATTGAGTTGAAGAAGCTAGAGTTTGGATCAAAGTGGTTCGAGAAAACAAGGGATTGAAATAAAAGCTGAAATGAGATTTGGAACGCCAAAGATTTAGATCGGAAAAGAAAGTTAATTCTCTAACTCAAGGTCTAGAGTGAGAGGCTATCAAATCCTATGCGGTTGAAACAAACCGTGTATAACCACAGGATCAGATAACAAAATAATACAGTGTCTATGAAGAAAAAAAATGGTATAGTTATTAGAGACAATAATATAATATCAATGAATATATTGTATAATATATTTTAGTATCTCTCATTATTAGTAAATAGGATAATATCGTTATCTTTAATTATTGTACGTATCTTTTAGATTATAGTTTTGTACTATAAATATGATTATACATGAGCAATACATTCAAACTTTCCAATCATTCCTCTCTTCTAACTCTATTATGGTATCATGAGCATTTGATCCATTTTTTTCTCAATCCAAAGATGTATGGAAGGGGAAGGGAAAATAGTATGGCACCATCATTTGTCAATGTTGACAAAGGGTTTTTTGATGGTGTAGCCATGGAGAGTGAAGCGAAATAAAAAAAAATGGATCAAATGCTCATGATACCATAATAGAGTTAGAAGAGAGGAATGATTGGAAAGTTTGAATGTATTGCTCATGTATAATCATATTTATAGTACAAAACTATAATCTAAAAGATACGTACAATAATTGAAGATAACGATATTATCCTATTTACTAATAATAAGAGATACTAAAATATATTATACAATATATTCATTGATATTATATTATTGTCTCTAATAATAGCTTCCTTTCTCCCATATGGGAGACCAAGGTTCAAATCTTGGTGGAAGCAAATTTGTTATTGTTGGGGGATGGGGGTGTATGGCTTGTAATAGGCCTCTGGATGGGGGTACTGTGCGAGGGCAGCCCATAGAATTATTCTTCTTACCATAATATAGGGGGGATTGGGGGGGTGTATGGCTTGTAATGGGCCTCTGGGTGGGGGTCCTGTGCGAGGGCAGCCTAGAGGATTATTCTTCTTACCATAATATAATCACATATTTATAAATGAGATTATATTTTTTTTAAAAATGAAGAAAAAAAAAAACTATATTTCTTGTCAAATTTGTGAAGTATAGTGTGTGAAATAACAACCGCCAAAACTAAATGAGTATTTGAAAAAGACATTATCAGAGTAAACAACAACCTTCTCTTAATATAAAATCGATTCTTATGGCCTCACTCGCTTAAAACTCGTCAAAGATATTGATATATTGACTAGTTATGCGTTCATCACCATATATATAGTGATATAGTAATAGAACTAGGAAACATCAACAATAGATATAGAAATTTATAAAAGCTAGAGCATAATTTATAGTAGCTCTCGCTGATAATACAAGTTGCTAGAGCATTGTGTATGCAAATACGTGTAAGTTCTAATTTATTTCACCCACTATCACAAAACAAAATACTACAACTTGCACGTCGTATATAGTTATAACATTTTAGAACATGATGTGTATTTATAACACGGTGATCATATATTCATATTCATGGGCAGAAAGTGACAGTGTAATCAGTTCCAGAAGGACAAGCGAAAGTGCTGGTTTGATCATCCTGAGGGAAACTGTAAGCATCACGGCACAAGTTCTTGAAAAACTTAGAATCACCATCAGCACCACAACTTCCACCACCGGAGGTGCAAGGATTCCTGCACCCGTCGTTGGTCTTCCATTGTTGCGGGCATTGCCCATTTATATCAGCATTGCAGCTTATTAGGGTAATTTGGTAATTAGATCTTTAGTAGGTTTTGTAAAGATATTTGGTATCTTTATATATATAACATGCCAGGCAACCTAAACAGGTTAGCCATTATTCTCAATACTCGTACATGGTATCACGAGCCTAGGTTCAATTTTTTTTTCTCTTCCGCTTAATATTTTTTAGGGCTTTCACTAAACCCTAAACCTAATTCTACTCTACCGCCGATATGTCTCACACACCGGCCACCACCGCTCCGGTCACCGGCGCCACCAGCAGCGGCACCAGCAGCCCTCCCCCGCAGTCTCGCCCGCCTCTCGCGTCCCACACGCGATCACCTGCTGCTGCCGTACCGCCCACCGAAGGTTTTTTCGCTGGCCAGGGAGGTTTCTCCTTCTCCCCCGCCTACACCACTCCTCCGTTTGGTGTCTCGTCGGCCTTCACTGGCGGCCTGCAAGGAGCCCCCTTGTGGACTCCACCACCTTCTTCGATGTTACAGGACGCATCAACCATGGGGGTGCACGCAAGTCCCTCTTCCACGCGGACTCCTTCATGATTTCCGCCAGGGTTTGAACCCTATTCGGTTTTTCTGACGTATACTCAACCGTCTCTTCCCACCGCCGCATCACTCACTCATCATGACATCACGCGGGTAGTTTCTATTAAATTATCTACTCCCGAAAATTATCTAATGTGGAAAACTCAGGTTACATGTTTTCTTTGGACACATCAATTACTTGGTATTGTCGAAGGTACTATTCCGATTCCTCAATCTACTTTACTTGATAATCTTGGTCGTTCTTTGCCTAATCCACAATATTACGAGTATATGAGACTTGATCAACAAATTAAATTGTGGTTATATGCTTCTATTTCCCGTCATGTAATGATGGATGTTCATGAATTGCATACTGCTGTGGAGATTTGGAATAGGTTACAGTCCCGTTTCTTACAGGCTAGTATGGCTAGGTCTATGGAACTCAAAGGTCGTTTGAGTCATATCAAGAAACCTGAACAGCAGTCTATGGAGTCGTTTCTCCATGAGATTAAAGTTATTGTTGATTCTTTAGCTGCTATTCAGTGTCCTGTTTCTCAATATGATCTTATGCAGTATACTTTGACTTCTTTGGATAGGGATCGTGATTACGATCCTCTTGTTACCACTTTGTTGTAATTTCAATCCTCTTTGACATTTGATGATCTTCACCCCAAACTCTTACAACATGAGCAACGTATTAAGGCTATACGTGCTTATGATGAGGCACCCACTGCGCATCAAGCCTTGGTTGCAGTTCAGTCTGGCTCTTCGGGTTCTCAATCATCGTCTTCGGGTGGTTCGAATCCTAAGGGTCAACGGGGTGGTAAGAATAAGAACAGGAACAATCTCAACAAAGTTGGTCGTGGCAACAACAATGGTCGCGGCAATGGAGGACAGGGTGGTCGTGGCAATGCAGGCCGTGCTAATGGTATGGGTAATTTTCATGATGTTTCATATGTTGATTATTCTTGTGCCAATTATGTTGCTAATGATTTGTCTTCAGCAGGAAGTAATCCATCTAACGGCAATTTAGCCAACACTTCTTCTTCAGATACTTGTGGTCTTTGTTGGTATCCAGGTCACCAAGCAGCCTATTGTCCTCAACGCTTCAATCATAGCTTTGTGCCTTCCTCTCCTGATGGTGTCACACGTGCCCTAGCTGCACTGTCTGTTGGTGGTGAAACAAATGACTCCGTTTGGTATCCAGATTCTGGAGCCGCCTCCCACATGACCTCACAGGATGGTAAGCTATCTAACGCTCTTTCTTACACTGGTTCGAGTTCTATTGTTGTTGGTGATGGCACACGACTTCCCATTAATAAACTTGGAAATTTGATTCTGTCTTCCCCTAGTCGCCCCCTTCGCCTCACGAAGGTGTGTCATGTTCCCTAGTTAAAACATAATCTGATGTCTATTCAAAAGTTATGTTAGGATAATTCTTGCATAGTCTGTTTTGACGAGTCTTCTATTTGTGTTAAGGACAAGACCACGGGGGCGGTTCTGTTGTGGGGAATCAGTAGGAATGGTGTCTACCCTCTTCAACCTCACATCCTAGAGTCAGAGTCGTCTTCTCGAGTTTGTTCAGAGTCTTCCCGAGTCTGTCCAGAGTCGTCTGTTCCTGCCCTCATAGCAACCACGGAGTCTGGAGATGTTTGGCATACTCGCCTTGGTCATCCTTCTGCTAGAGTTTTAGGAAGTTTACGTTCACAAAACTTGATTTCATGTAATTCTAAGTTTTCTGACGATTGTGTTCATTGCAAATTAGGAAAGATATATCGTTTGCCTTTTGAGTCTGTGACTCATCGTGCCCCCTATCCCTTATATTTGATACATAGTGATCTTTGGCAATCGCCCGTTAAACTAATCAGTTTTTTCAGTATTATGTGGTTTTTGTTGATGATTATTCACGTTTTTCTTGGCTATATCCACTTAAACTGAAATCTGATGTCTATTCGACCTTCTTAGATTTTTAAAAACTTGTTGAGAACTTGTTTAATTCCAAAATTAAATTTTTCCAAAGTGATGGTGGACGTGAATTTGATAACACTCCTTTACTACAACATTTCTGTGATTCGGGAATTTATTTTCGAAAATCTTGCGCTCGGACTCAAGCGCAGAATGGTGTTGCAGAAAGGAAACATCGAACCATTATCGAGATGGCCCGCACTATGCTTATTCAATCTGAATTGCCACCTCGACATTGGGTTGATGCGTGTTATACGGCGGTTTATACGATAAACCGTCTTCCTAGTTCGGCATTGCAGGGTTCATCCCCGTTTGCTAAACTTTTTCATCGTCCCCTCTCCTATGAGTTTTTGAAATGTTTTGGTTGTGCCTGTTTTCCGTTGTTTTTAGATCCTAAAATCAATAAATTACAGGCTAAGTCGATTCAATGTGTTTTCATTGGCTATGCATCAAATTATAAGGGTTATCGATGTCTTGATCCTGTTTCAGGCAAAGTATATACAAGTCGTCATGTGTTGTTTAGTGGACGAAAATTTCCTTATCGCTCCCTCGTGTCTAGCTCTTCCATTGTTCGTCTATGACTGAGTCTCTTGACCCCTTAGTGTGGTTTCCGAGTCTTCCCGCGTCTAGTGCACCCATGGGTCCTATGTCTTCATCCCCCGAGCCCGCCGCATCACGGGGGCACATGCAGCAACTCGCTGCCTGCCCGTAAGATGCGTGCACACCCGAGGGTCATATATCCAGCAGCGAACCGCAGACATCTCCTCCCGCACCCGCAGGCTGGCGAGCCGCACAGCAAACAGATGCTGCCTGCCCGCGTGGTACCCCCGCACCCACGGGTTTGCGAGTGGGTGCTGTGCAGCGTCTCGTCTCCTCGCCTGCGCCCGTGCCCGCGCCCGCAGCTCCTCACTCTCCCACGCAGGCAGTCACTGCCAGCCCGCAGCCTCGGTCTGCGACCGCGGGGTCCTCCCCGCCTCCCTCTTTTTCCCCTTCCTCGTCTTTTACCCCTCCCCTTGATGCTCCCCTTGAGTCATCCCCGTCTCCTATCGTCCCTCTCAACAACAATATAAACGCTCTTGGTTGTAAGTGGGTGTATAAGATTAAATATAATTTTAACGGTTCTGTGGAGCGGTTTAAGGCCAGGCTTGTTGTTTTTGGTAATCATTAGCAGGCAGGTATTGACTACTTTGAAACCTTTAGTCCTGTAATTAAGCCTACTACTGTTCGCTTAGTTCTTACTCTTGCTGCTACTTTTAAATGGCCTATTCGTCAACTCGATGTTAAAAATGCTTTCCTTCATGGTTTCCTCAATGAGGAAGTCTATATGCGTCAGCCACCTGGTTTTGAACACCCTTCTCAACCACATCATGCTTGTCGGTTACCAAAATCCATTTATGGTTTGAAGCAAGCTCCTCGAGCTTGGTTCTCTCGTTTCAGCAACTTTCTTCTCTCTATTGGTTTCAAGTGCAGCAGTTGTGACACCTCTATGTTCACTCTCAAACACAGTAGTCATATTATCATTCTCTTGCTATATGTTGATGATATTGTGCTTACAGGTAGTAGTTCCTCTTTGCTTCAGAAATTTATCAGTGTTCTCTCTGCTCAGTTTGCTATGAAGTATTGTGATTTGCATTATTTCTTAGGCATTCATGTTTTACGTACTCCTCAGGGTTTGCTTTTGTCTCAAAACAAATATGTAGTTGATCTTCTTCAGAAATTTCATCTTCATACTGTCAAACCCATATGTACTCCTGTTGTCTCTCGTGTCACTCTTTCTCTATTAGATGGAGAACTTCTTGCTGATCCCACAGATTATCGTAGTATGGTTGGTGCATTGCAATATTTGACTATGACTCATCCTGATATTGCCTATGCTGTTAATTCGGTTTCTCAATTTATGCATGCGCCTCGTACTACTCACCTTCATGCTGTGAAAATAATTTTCAGGTATCTGCAGGGAACTTCTGATTATGGGCTATTTCTTCATAGTAATGGCTCTCCTACTGTGGCTGTTGCCTATTCTGATGCTGATTGGGCCGGGTGTCCTGACACTCGGTGTTCTACTACTGGTTATGCTGTCTTCCTAGGGAAGAATTTGATCTCCTGGCGTTCAAAGAAGCAACCTACTGTTTCGAAGTCTTCTACTGAAGCTGAGTATCGTACTGTTGCCTACACTGCGGCCGAAACAATTTGGATTCGTCAATTGTTGGCTGATTTAGGGTATTTTCATCGTCGGCCTACCATTCTCTATTGTGACAATGTTTCTGCTATGTATCTTACTGCCAATCATGTTCATCATGATCGTAGTAAGCATATTGATGTTGATTATCATTTTGTTCGTGACATGGTTGCTAAAGGTGGACTTCAGGTCAAGCACGTTCCGACACAGTTGCAGGTTGCTGATATTTTTACTAAGGGTCTTTCTTTTGAGTTGTTTTGTAAACATCGTTCAAATCTATCCGTGATTCCTCCCCGTAAAGATTGAGGGGGTGTATTAGGGTAATTTGGTAATTAGATCCTTAGTAGGTTTTGTAAAGATATTTGGTATCTCTATATATATAACATGCCAGGAAACCTAAACAGGTTAGCCATTATTCTCAATACTCGTACACAGCTGATGGTACGACATTTATTTTCAAGAGCACCAGCATTAGAGTTGGGGCTAAATGCCATGGGGATATTGAACCCTTCGATAAGGGAGAGATCGAGGGTGTCTGTTGGGTTGTTCGGTTGAGCTAGAGCGTACTCGAATATTGTCTTTGGGTTGTCACCCCAGCGACCGGGATCACAATCGAGTTTCCCACAGCCTCCGGTGGTACAAGGACCATTTCCACTGCCATCAAAGTTGCAACCAGTTCGGCCCCATATACGAGCCATCACAGTCCCGGGTGCAGGGTTCACTGCCCAACTCTCTCCTCGATTGAGCTGCTTACCGCTACATGGATCAGCAGCAGCCCATACAGGGAACTGGCAGTTATTGACTACGGTGAAGGTGGTTGCATGGGTGAGGGTGATCAATGATAAAAGTATTGCAAGAATGGGAGCAGATAGAGGACTCATGATGGTACTAATAATATTATGTTGTGGTTTTTGTAGTATGGTTTTTTGTGTGGAAATGCTGATATGATAAGTTGGGTTTATATACAGTTTTTAGGCAGCTAAATTTTTGCGTATATTATGGTGCAGTTGATGACTGTCTGATTGTAGTATTAATTTAGCTTATTGTTGACTTGGGATAGGAATGCGTTTTTGTAAGATTTTATCTCCGTAGGCGGCGGAATATCCGTTACACATACCATATTTTCTTTTTAAGTTATTTAAGTATACCAAGCTTAGCTTGGTCTAGTGGTAAGTGTTTGGCCCCATGACTTCAAGGTCATGGGATCAAATCCTACTAGGGACATTTGGGGGTGGGGATTCCCTTACCATTCCCCCCTACTCTCAAGTGTCTTGCCCAATAGAACCCGAGCAAGGTTGGGGCCACTTCTCCTTACCAAAAAAAAAAAAGTTATTTAAGTATAAAGTATTATAAAAGATGGTTTTACATTAAGTTTAATATAAGATCAGCCCAATAAGTCAATTAAAAGTTCAATTACCCGTACCACACGGTAAGGAGGCCAGACAAATTGATTTTTTTAACTTTTCGACTTCAAACCTTAACTTTTGCTTCTTTTTTTTTTTGTATTTTTCAACCTAAAACCTCTACTTTTTCATAAAAATCCAAAACTAATAGGGCTAATGGAGTGAAGGAAATGGCGGGGGTGGTGGAAAAAAGACTGACTTGAAAAAAAGCCTAATTGGACTAGTCTTACATTAAGCTTTATGTAAGACTTTTTAACAAAATAACTTATGTTAATATTTAAAAGTTCAAGGTTTTATGTTCAAAAGTTAAGCTTTTAAGTTTAAAAGTTAACAATTTTAGCATATTTGTTAATATCGATTCCACATATGATAATAGTTATGGATTTTTAGGCAAAAGTTAAGGTTTTAGGGCGAAAAGTTAAAAAGCGCAAAAAGTTAAGGTTTTGGGTCGAAAAGTTAAAAAAAAATCAACTTGGTTGGCTGCTTAGCGTGTGTCGCGCGTCATGGGCTTCTCTAAGGTTTATTGGGCTGGTCTCAGGTTAAGCCTTAACCTAAGATCGTCTTATAGTAAACCAACTCCTTATTTAAGTAAGCTAATACTTATTTAATAAATGATCATATTGGATCAGAAAAAATCAGAACATATCAGAATAATTCAGATTGGATCAAAAAAGTTCAGAACAATTCATAAAATATTAATAACCGAAACAACTATAATAAGTTCAGAAAATTCAGACCAGGTCAAATCACATCAGAAAAATTCAGATCAAATCAGACAAAAAGAACGCACCCTACGTTCAAAGTTATGTTCATCTTGGTAGAGCTCCGTAAAATAAGCAAATAAGCAAAAAATCAAAAGTTATTCATTTGAATCTAGAAAGAGCTAACAGATACCTTTGTAGCTCAGAGCGATATGGTATAGATTTCCTAACTTAGTATAAACTAGCCTTATATGCACGCTATGTGCGCGAAATAGTGACATAGAAAGATTTTGAAGAAATGAAAAATATGGCTAAAAGATTGACAATTTTTCTTTTTTAAAAAAGAAAAACTTAAAATTTACGATTCTTGATTATAGCAGCTTTAACTTCCTTTATTTTATTTTATTTTATTTTCTACCTTTATTTTTGGTGTCCACCCCGTCTCCCCTTATAGTATGGAGATCATTCCTCTTTTTAAATTCTTATCTAGCATCAAAGTATGCCTATTAGCTAAACCTGGCAAATCTGACCCGACCCGAACGACCCGACCCGAATGACCCGATCTGAAACCCGAAATTGACCTGAAATCAATGACCTGAAATCAACCCGAGACCGAAATGACCCGACCCGACCCATACCCGACCCGAAAAATGCTGACCTGAGTTTAACCCAACCCGAAACTGACCCAAATTATATCTATCCATAATTTTTAAATTTCAAGTAATTTCTCAACATAATTTCAAGTGAAACCAATATAAAGGTGGTGCTCTGATACCAATTCTCCCCCTTAAGCCAAATACGGCCAATTCCTCGATCAACGATTAAGAACTTTGTATCGTTGTTGGGGGCGTGGGGCAAAGACCCGAAAATGGATCTGACCCAGCCCGTAAATTAACCTGACCCAAAACTTAAAGCAACATACATGAAATCCGACCCGACCCAAAACTGACATACTCGAAACCCAACTCGACCCGAAATGGTAGACCTAAAGCAGACCCGACCAGAAATTAACCCGAAATCAAGCTGACCCGAAAGTGACCCAACCCGAATTAACCCGACCCAGACCCGACCCGAACGACCCGATTGCCACCTATACTGTTAGCGGGCTCGAGCTCGGGCTCGAATATGCATAGTCCAAACAATTTTTCTATTGTTAAGTCATCCTTCTTTCAACACTAACCCAACTAAAAATGGGTATGGATCGAGTTTATTTTCAACATGGTATGTTTTCGGTGAGAGTAGAATATTCATAATCTATCAATACATATTACTAAAACTCGTAGACAAGCATAGGACACCGTCACATGTTACTCCACCATACATGTTTACACACTTTGTCTCTAACATAACATCCATATATACACTGGCATAACATTCTTTTAGAAAATGATAAATAAAAAAAAATTGCCAATGAGGTCTCAAACCCAAAACCTCTTGGCTCTCTCTTTGTAATGTCATAAGTAGGGGTGATTATCGAACGAACTGAAACCAAACACCCCTGTGCTCGACCACTTGTGAGCTCGACGAGCTGGAAATCAAGAGCTCGGCTCGAGCTCGTGAAACATCTTGGGGCTCGAGCTTGGCTCGGCTTGGCTATCGTAGGCTCGTTATCGAACCATTTTAATTAGAAATCTACTAATCTAAAATTCAGAACATCGGCAACCAGTATTCCAAGATACACAATCGATATTTGGTTCGAAATAAATACATACCATTCAATTTTTATAAAATGTAATTTTGTAAGAAATAGTTTCGTTTTGAAAATTATTTTTTTAGGGAAAAAAAATAGTCGAGCTTCTTCACGATGTTCCGAGACGAGCCTAGCCTTACTCAGCTTTACCGAAATGAGCCCTAGTTCGAGCCGAGCTTTCACGAGTCGAAGTTTGACCGACCTTTGACTGAGTCGAGCGCGAACTGCTCGCCAACAGGACAAACTCATTCTCACCCTAGTCACAATCTTATAACAAAACTATGAGTTAAGCTTGTGATAGAAAATGTGAAACCAAAATCTAAATCCTTCTTTAAATTAATTCCAAGGCATGCCCCAGACCCAACAACTAGTTATAAGCTTAAGTTTTGTTGTAATAGGTCATATTCTTTTAGCTTGCAAAAAACTTGAATTAAGTTCGGTTCAGTTCAGTTTGCTGTGGCAGGAGTTGCAGTTAGATACAATTTAGTTCAGTTCAATTCAGTTCAGTTTAATTCAATTTTTTACAGGTCAAAAGCACATGGACAAATGTCTCATTTTCAGTAATATTGGAGTTTTACTAACATTTATGACGAGGGTAGATAAGTTCTTTTTGTGTGCGTTAAACACACCCCTTATCTACTAGCTCACAGCCCGTATACGTATGAATACGTGGTAGAAAAGTTTATATTACCCCCTCTTCCTTTACTCACTTCCTTTTTAAAAAATTTCTTTTTAAAAATTGAATTTTGACGGAACCAGATGGAGTTTCCAGTACCCGGTACCGTAAATTCCATCCAGTTCCGTGAAAAATCTTTCAAAAAATTTGTTTTAAATTTTTTTTTTAAAAATTGAATTTTCACGGAACCGGAAAGTCCATCTGGTTCGGTAAAATTTCAACTTTTTAAAAATAAAAATTGAATTTTTTTATTGAAAAATAAAAAACCGGACACAAGTTAGGTTTTGTAAGGGTATTCTAAAAAGATTACTATAAAATACGGGTTAAATAGATCTTGACCTTAGAGTACTACCATATGCACTCGGCACTTTGTTGAAGTAGTTACTTGAGCTATCCTAAAACTCATTCCTTCTGAGTTCCGACTAGTCTTCAAAGACACTTGTAAATTAATCTAGCCGTGTATATATAAGAAAGGGCGCTGAAAGCAGCCTCTTGTTAGCAATAGCGGTTCTCGACTTCTTATCTCACTCGAGTAAGTCGTAATTCGATTTTTTAAGATTAATAATTTGACTACTCTAGTCTTAAAAATAGTAATGAATTGACAAACCATGTATTTAGAATAATACAAGTTTTCGAAAAAGACAGTCTTACATTAACCTTAATATAAAATCAGTCTAATAGGTCCATTTAGTACGGATCCACCGTCCACGGACGCGTATATTCCCCTCCCACATTACACGTGCGTCTTGCGGTTTCAAAATTTGACGTTTTAGGTTCAAAGTTAAGGTTTTTAACTCGTTTGTTCATATCATAACCTGTTTTCAATTTCTAATTAAAGTTAATGTTTTAGGGTGAAAAATTAATACTTTTTGCTTATAAGTTAAGGTTTTTTGTCGAATAGTTAAGATTTATTATGTATTAGATATGTATATTTCAAAATTGACTTTTGGATTTAAAAATTAACTTTCACGGTTTAAAAGTTGATATTTTAGGTTTATTTGTTTAACAAAATAACTTTTGTCAATATTCAAAAGTTAAAGGTTTTAGGCTCAAAAGTTCAGTTTTTAAGTTTAAAAGTTAACATTTTTACCTTATTTGTTAATTTTAATTCCACGTATATGATTTTTTTTTAAAAGACACATATATGGTATTAATTATAGAATTTTATGTGGTTCCAAATAATGGTCATTTTTATTTAGGTTAAAATTAGCCGACTTCTTCAATGACAAGCTACGTTACAGACTAGATGCTCGTTTATGATATTGTCATGAAATTATGAGCAATGAAGAGTAAGCAAAAGAGAGAAGGACACAAGAGAAGCTGAGTAAAAACCCCGATAAGGATGGGTAAAGAATCAAGGGTAAATTATGTTGCCACATTAGATTGACATATTATGTTAGATGTATGACGAACTAGAGGTTGGATAATAACCACTCCAAGACACAAAAAACTAACCTTTCCTATTAGTTTAATTTCTCTCCTCTAGGATCACCGGGTTCCACGAGAGAATGAGATATAATGGAGCAAAAAATTCCCTTCTTTGATCTAAGACAAGAATCAAAAAGAATTTTGCGTATGTGTTTATATATAAAGAACACTTGAGAAAATCTGATAAGAGTTTTCTTAAGCAAGCAAGTAAGAGAGTTAGAGAGAAAATCACATTTTTCTATATCTCAATTATATTTGCCAAGGACTTCTATATGGGCCCTTTCCAGTCATGGCCCACCTGACCGGTGAAATGACTAAAATACCCTTATGGTGTAAATTACCATTTTACCCCTATGAACCTTTTGAGGCTAGAAAGTACAGGCTTTCAGTCAAGCCCACTGACAAAAGGCCTTCATCACATCATCACCTTCACCAGGTGACATCACATCAGTACAACCTTAAATAGTACTTTCATCTGATCAGTCAGGTACATTTTGACTCACATTCCAAAGCATTTGCTTGTACTATTCTCTGCCTTGTGAGATCAGATCTGACTTAAGCATCGGAGAGACGATCCCGGGAACATCCCTGAGGTAGTTCACCGTGCTAGGTTTTGTAGGTATCCGGAATTCGAAGACCTTGGAGTGTTACTGGTTACTACCATAATTGGATTTGGACTCCCCCGAACTATAAATTTCTATTGTGTTTCTTGTACCCGAAATAGTTGGCACCGTCTGTGGGGATCGTAACATAACAGCTGCATTTTCGAACACCATGACACGAGGACAAGGAAACCGAGGTACTGCTGCTTGAAAGACTACCTCTGAGAATGCGCAGACTACTCTGCTGAACCAAGGAGGTGTTATTGTGGAGGATGAGACCGACCTCCCACCTGGTGGAAGCCAAACTGTCGCAGCCTTCGAGGCACCTCCACCACCAGTTAGTTACTCTGATTTACGACAGCTCGAACTCCAGATGGAAAGACACATGACGACCACTGTCATGCAACAACTTGTTTCATTAATCAAGACTCAACAAACTACTCCCCCTGACCGAGGGATAGTCCTAGATCAGCCGCAGGCTCATCGAAGGGTAGCAAACCCAAAGCGTGCCCTAACCGAGCACGCTGTTGGTCCTTCGAAGAGAGCACCTGCCACTTCGAAAGGGAAGTCTATCATGTCGGCAAATCAGGACGACGCTCGACACATCATACAACAGAAACAGATGATGAGCAAGAACTTTGATGCTCGAAAAATCATTGAGAAAATAAGAGAGCAGTCCCAGGTAGGGGACTCGAAATATCCACCTGCTATGCGAACCACAGGACAGTCTCGCCCCTTGAGTAACCGTCACACACCGAGAACTGAGGTCCCACATCACGTCGAAGATCCCGAAGAAGTAGCTGAATCGGGTAAGTTGGTTTAGCAGTGGCACATAAATCCCCTTTTAGCCAACACATCATGGAGTCTCCTAACCCGGGCAAAGTCAAGATCACTATGATCGAGCATTATTCAGGAATCACTAATCCGACTGACCACTTGGCAGCATACAAGGCACAAATGAGCGTGCAAACATTCTATGAAGCCACATGGTGCAGGTACTTCCCGGCCACCCTCAAAGGTTTGGCTCTCAACTGGTTCACCAGCCTCCGTTGTGGAATCATCACCAGCTTCTCAGCCCTCGAGGCCCTATTGTCCCAACACTTCATTGCAGCGAAACGCCACAAAAAGACTGCACTTGATGTCGATTTTTCAGCAAAAAGGAGAAAGCCTGAGCTGTTACATCAAGCGATTCAATGAAGAGTCCCTCAAGGTCTCCGACCTCCAAGATGGGGTTGCCGTTACGGTGTTGATGAATGGCCTCTATCCTGGACGGTTCAAGTTCGAGCTCACTATGAGAGAGACTCTCACCTTAGCAGATGCGATGAGGCAAGCACAGAAGTATATCCAGGCGTCGGACATCTGCAAGAATATGCATGATGAAGGAAGTAACAAACGGAAAACTGAGCCATCAAGCTAAAAAGACATGGCAGAAAGGCAGAAGAGACATCAACCTTCTGATGGGGGTCATGACCCTCGTTTCAACATCAATCGAAGGGAGATATACTTAGATTTGAAAGAGAAGTTTGTTTTGCCTCGACCCACTCCCATCAAGACGTCGAATTATCGAAGAGATAAGAGCTTATGGTGTGAATACCATACAGAATGTGGTCATACGACCAAGGACTGTAGGGAGCTGAAAAAGGCCTTAGACAAGGTGGCTGACGAGGGAAAAT
This sequence comes from Patellifolia procumbens, assembly GCA_947645195.1. Classification (NCBI taxonomy): domain Eukaryota; kingdom Viridiplantae; phylum Streptophyta; class Magnoliopsida; order Caryophyllales; family Amaranthaceae; genus Patellifolia; species Patellifolia procumbens. Next base: position 49,389 of record CANSGD010000909.1, read on the forward strand.
TGAACAGATATTTGAAGGAGCCTCGGGGTGATCGAAAAAGAGAGAAGGGAAAAGAAAAACAATCGAAGAGTGATGAAACTGAGGGCTATGTAGGAGTCATAACTGCAGGCTTCGCTTCAGGAGGCCTAACCGGCAATTCGAGGAAAAACCACCTATACTATCTGAAAAACGGTGAGAGGATGAAGAACCCGGAAACCCCCATTATGGTGTTCGAACAGAACTCGAAAGATATACAAACTCCCAATGATGATCCTTTGGTCATCAAACTTAAAGTTGCAAACCACAAGGTTGGTCGAGTTTTGATAGCCAGTGGAAAACTCAGCTGATATCATCACTTGGGAATGTCTACAAAAACTGAAGTACGAAAAGAAAGACATCCAGGCCATCGACCAACACTTTGTCGGATTTTGAGGCCAATCCGTTCACCCTCTTAGAGTCATCAATCTTCCTAGCCGGTTTGGTGATGAAGGGAAAGGACGATGCCTTCCAATTAACTTGCTTGTAGTCGATATTGATCTCCCTTACAACATCATCATAGGTCGACCTACACTGAACAGAATAAAAGCGGCTATTTCGACCTACCAACTCTTGCTTCAGTTTGAGGCAGATGATGGGACAGTGGGCAGGCTGCATGGGGATCAGAAGTCCTCTCGAGAATGTTACGTCAATAGCCTAAGAAGAAGCAGGCCTGTCGAGCAAAATTCAAACAAGACAAAAAGAGAAGAAAAGGAAACAACCAGAAACTCACCACCACCACTGGGGCTGTTTTACAACGAAAACCCTGTCAACTACAGTAGGCCACAGCCGGTCGAGGCTGATGAAGAAGTACAACTCGGATCTGATCCTAGCCGGATAGTTCGAGTAGGCAAAGACCTTAACCAGGTCATTCGAGATGTGTTGGTAGCACTCCTTCGAGAGCATCAAGAGGTGTTTGCTTATTCTGCCGAGGAAATGTCAGGGATAATCCCCTCGGTCACTTAACACCAATTGAATATCAAGCATGATTACAAACCTGTCAAGAAGAAGTTAAGGCATCACGGCGTCGAAAGGAATAGGGCAGCAACTGAGGAAGTGAAGAAACTACTAAGTGCTGGAATGATAAGGGAATGCCAATACACCGAGTGGCTATCGAACGTCGTGCTGGTACGAAAGCCCAATGGATCATGGCGTATATGCGTCGACTTTACAGATCTAAACAAGTTGCCCTAAGGATGATTTCCACTTCCCAAAATCGACAAACTAGTCGATTCTACAGCTGGACATGCTCTTTTCAGCTTCATGGATGCAAACGCTAGTTATCATAAGATTCCCCTAGCCGAGGAAGATCAGGTGCACACCGCGTTCATTACAAGCTCGGGAATCTATTGCTTTGTAGTCATGCCGTTCAGATTAAAGAACGCCGGGGCTACGTATCTACGGCTAGTCAACAAAATGTTCGAGAAACAGTTGAGACGAAATGTCGAAGTATACGTAGATGACATGACCGTCAAGAGTAGGCTGGTCGAAGAACACGTCCAGGACCTAAGAGAGACTTTGACCACTCTCCGAAAATACAATATGAAGCTAAATCCAAAGAAGTGCGTTTTCGGTGTTCGAGGGGGAAAATGCCTTGTCTTCTTGGTTGATGAAAGAGGCATTGACGCCAATCCCGACAATGTCGAAGCAATAATCAACATGAAGTCCCCTCGAACTGTAAAGGAGGTGCAAAGGCTGACGGGATACATGGCTGCACTAGGGAGATTTTGTCACGATCAGCTGACAAAAGTCTACACTTTTTCAATACCCTAAAAAAGCCATGCTTCGAATGGGACAATGAAGCTGAACGAGCATTCTTGTAACTTAAGAACCACTTAGCCTCCCTACCAAAGCTCGTTTTACCCTTTCCTGGAGAGACGCTATTCATGTACCACGCGGTATCAGAGGTTGCGCTCAGTGCTGTCCTCGTTGCCGAGAGAGAGAAGCTACAACATCCAGTCTATTTCATAAGCCATGCCTTTCGAGGGGCTGAAAGCAGATGCCCTCCATCGGAGAAAATGATTTATGCACTGATAATGGCTAGTCGAAAGTTGAAACCTTACTTTCAAGCTCATCCAATCAAGATACTCACCAGCCAGCCGCTCAGAAAGATGATCGGGAATAGAAATGGCTGTAACCGAGTCATCGAATGGGCCAACCAATTATCTGATTTTGGCTTAGAATTTGAACCTCGAAGAGAAACCAAAGCCCAAGCCCTAGTAGATTTCATCGCTGAATGCCCATCTGAGACCGAAACCGCCACCCTAACCGGGACATGGCAACTTTTCGTAGATGGCTCCTCTTCGAAAGCAGGTTGCGGAGCCGGACTCTTGATTATAGACCCCCTCGAAAATAAAATGGAGTATTCAATAAAATTTGATTTTTTTGCGTCAAACAATGAAGCTGAATATGAAGCCTTGTTGCTTGGATTGAAACTATGCCTCTCGAATGCAGCTAATGAAATAAAATTTAAAACTGACTCACACCTGGTCGTCGGTCATGTTAAAGGAAAGTTCGAGGCAATGGAGGATAGCATGAGGATGTACCATGGTAAGGTGAAAGAGCAACAGAAAAAATTCACCAAGTGCACAATCCAGCACATCCCAAGGTCCGAAAACAAGCAGGCAGACGCGTTATCCCGAATGGCAAGCTCAGCCTCTGGCCTAGAACCTCGAACTAACTCCTGGGAAGTACTATATAAGCCAAGTATCAATGGTCAACTCCTCATCCACAGTATTGACAACTCGAATGATTGGATGAAAAGCATCCGTGAGTACCTCGAAGAAGAAAAGTTACTAGAGGATGAAAAAGAAGCAGAAAGAATTCAGCGCCATTCGAACTGGTTTCTTTTGCATGACCACTTATTATACAAAAATTCGTTTACACATCCACTGCTAAGGTGTGTAACGCTCGAAGAAGGTCATCAAGTGCTTCGAGAAATACACAAAGGAACGTGTGGCAGCCATCAAGGAGCTCGAACTATAGCTGGAAAAGCCCTTCGATCCGGATATTATTGGCCCACGTCGATGCAAGATGCCAAGGGTCTAGTTATGAAATGTCATAACTGCCAAGTATATGCCCATGTACATCGACAATGTGTCAGCCCTCTCACCACTATGTAAGTTGTGCTGCCGTTCGATCAATGAGGTATGGAAATCTTAGGACCATTTCCAACCGCATCTGGTGGAAGGAAATTCTTGTTAGTCGCAGTCGACTATTTCACCATCATGGGTCGAAGATCTCCCACGCATACTTTGGTCCGCTCGAACTACTGTAAAAGAGGCAACTGGTCACAAGTTCTTTAACTTAGTTTATGGAAGTGAAGCCGTATTGCCCGTCGAAATTGATATCCCCTCACCGAAGATAACTTTTTATGATTATGAGCAAAATGAAGATGAGAAAAGCATCAAGCTCGATCTCCTACCAGAAACCAGGGAAATGCCCTACTTAAGTCCATTGCTCAGAAAATGAGGATGACCAGGTTATTTAACAGAGGAGTCAGAGAAAGGAGGTTAGAAGTCGGGGACCTCGTACTTCGAAAAATTGAAGCTACTGGCAAGAAACAAGACCTAGGTAAACCAAGCCCTAATTGGGAGGGGCCGTATCAAGTGACTGTGATAATTCGGTCTGGTACGTATAGACTCGAGAACATGGATGATGATCCTCTATTTCGATCATGGAATGTGGACAACTTTGTCTGAGCACAACACAACAACTTAAGGGGCCAATATAGGAACGAGCTGCTTCGACTTCACCGGTCTAGTTGTAAGTTAAATTGTTGTGATGTGCGTCGAAGTTTAGTATTTCTTCTAAAAACTTGTAAACAGACCTTGCCGGTCCAAAAAGCTTGTAAGAAGTTATAAATAAAATTCGACCTTACCGGTCCTTCGAACATATTTGTTGATATTTGTTGATTATTTTGCTAATGATTTGCAATTATCGAACAGAATCAAAAGCCTAGCAGGTCATTTGATTTTGTAACCTAACAGGATACTCGGAATCTTTGATCCACCACCTTAATAAGGATGGTCAAAGTTTTTACTTAAACACCCAAACAAGAGGGTGTTCGAGTTTTTTATAGACGCCCAAACAAGAGGGTGTTCGAGTTTTTAGTTACACACCCAAGTAAGGGTGGTCGAGTTTTTTTGTTTCACACCTAAGTGAAGGTGTTCGAGTTATTTGTACAACATCAACTGAGGATGGTCGAACTTTGCATTTCACTTAGTTGGAAGCAGGTTAATTCATTTAACTTAGCATATTATTCAAAAGAAAGGGACCTAGAAGGTCAAATATCAAGTGCAAAGAGAAATAAAACTTAAACACAATGAGCAAAATGAGCAACTTCATTTCATCAAAAAAAAAATAAAAATTACAAGTGCTGAGGATTGAAGAAAAAAAAAGAAGCTCGCTACAAAGATGTCGAGAAGACAGGCCTAAGGCATCTAAGATTCTATGTCAACTGGTCCCTCTTCAAACGAGGAACCAGAAGAGCTCGCGTCATCAGTTTCAATAGCCTCGTCCTCGCCTTCTTTGCTGGGAGTAGGGTTTGTAGGGGCTTGTTCTGTTTCTTCAGCTTCTTCGACCACCGCAGCAACAGAGGTCGAAGCATCAGTGACACCTTGCTCCCCCTTCTCCTTGGCGATGTACTCGTCAAGGGCAGCCTGTTCGTGATCATTGTACTTGTCCAAGACTTGATTAAAATCCATGTCAGGGGCCAAGTCCTTCAAAGATTTCTCAAAACAACGGTGAATATCACCGCGAGCAGACTGGTAACCCTCGATAACCTTTTGATTCGCAAAGACGAGGCCGTCATCAGACTTCAGCCATCACCGGATGATATTGTTTTTTCAATGTTTGAGGTCCTTGGCGGACTTATTGTACTTCGATTGCAAGTCATCCCACTCGACTAGAGTACGCTCGAGCATTTCTTTATGGGCCTTCAGTTTGCCCTCGAGCTGAGCGACCATCAGGCCAGACTCATCAAGCCTCTTCTCAGCCAACTTGAGCTGGTTGGAGACTTCCTCCTTATTATTGAAGAGGCTGGTCCTCTTGCTATTAAAGGCCTCGACGTTATCGGCATTCAGCTTGTTGGCCTTCTCAAGCTCTGCCTCGAGAGCCACAGCTTTGCGAGAAGCCTCCAACAACTCTTGCTTACACTTTGCAAGCTCCTCAGCCAGCTTGCTCGAATCCTGACCTTCCTTTTCAGTAAGGCAGGCCATTCAGATCGACATCTACAAAACAGAAACATGATGTTTAGGCAAGGATAGACTTAAATAAGAAGGCATTGATTGAAATAAAAGCTCACCTGTAACCAGCACTCGTTGAGTGCTTCAATCTCCTTCTCTACTCCCCTCTTCGAGACATCTTCCTTGTCTCCTGGCACCAGTAGTGCCTCTCGAACTCTTTGATAACGAGCTCGAAGAGCCTTCCTGCTGGCTTTATCAATGCTAACGGCATCAGATTGGCCCTCAACATCATGTGACAAGGAAGACTTGGTCCTTCGTCAACGTCCTGCTCGTCGAGGGGGTCTGAGCTCGAACCCAAGTGAAAGCTCTTGCCAGGAAATAGGGGGTCGAGCTAAGGTGAGGAAGGCGCCTTCCTCTTAGACCCGACACTGCCGGGGATTTCGACCTCCGTCGGAGGCTTGTCGAAGAGAGGGGTCGTCCCCTTTGTTGGAGTAGGCAAGGGCTTTGGGGGAGCCGATTTTGCCTTTGCCTTAAGTTTTGGATTCTGCATAAACAAGAAAAGAGACAAGTTAGAAAATATCAGAACCAAAACCAAACAAAGAGATAGGGTGATCGAACTTACTGCGGGTGGCTTGGGAACTTTAAGTTCCCCCCTTTGGATTGACAGCCTAGCCATGGCTGCCATACCTCCTTTGGCGGTATTCTTCTTCATCTCGTCGTCGAGATTATTATATGCAAGCACTGCAAAGACAAAATGATGAGTTAGTAACAGAAAAATACTAAGAACGAAAAATAAAATAAAGAATAATCGACCCCTACGTTGGTCATATGCCGGGGACACGCCAAAAGCTGACATAAAGTGCTCATTAGCTAGATCCTTGTCGTTGGGCAGCCAATAATTCGTCTTATACTTCGGCTTGCCGTCAACATGATATCCTGTAGTCAAACAATGGATGGCTACAATGGCCTCTTCGGCGTCCATTTTAGGCACGTTAAGGTTCATGCCGAAGTTGGGAGGGTTGTCGGACAGAGTTGCAGGCACATCCCATGGCTTGTCCCCTCGAAATACAAAAAGAAACTCGCCTCGAAACAGAGCCTGGTTCGTAGGCATCTCGGTGGTAACCTTACAGGATTTCTCCTCCCTTAACCCATCCTTTATCATGATGAGATGCCGAGCTTAGAAGGAGTACCAACCAGGCCCATTGTGGCGTTCAGACACCTCGTTCAACCTGAATCCGACACAAACAAATGAAAGCCACAATCGCTCCTACCGAATTGGGCATGACTTGACATAAGGCTATGTTGTATGCCTCTAAGATCTCTTTAAAGAGAGGGTGCAAGGGAAAACACAAACCCAGCTCGAAAAAAGCCTTATATACACCGATGCACCCAGGGGGTGGCACCACTATCAGGTCGGTGACTTGGGGAGGGTAAAATACATATGGCAGCTTAATATAATAAAGACTCGATAGAAACGACAACCCTCTTTGAAGATCCTTTCGCCACTTCCTCGTTGACCAGTGGCCACTTATTCCCACTTACGCAAAAAGACGTGCACAAGAAGAATAGGCGTTGCGACTCGTGAGATGCCTCCAGTCATGAGTCGCGTACTATGTCTTGACTCATGATGGACATTCTCCTTCTCTACCTTTGAAACCCAAATATAAGACGTCCTCCGTTGGATTTCTTGGTCTCACTAGATCCACCAACCTCCACCATACTCACGGTAGACTTAGGAACACTAACATTATTACTAGTGAAATCCTTAACCTCATTTTGAGCTTGGATACCCTCCTCAATACGAAGATCGGTTCCTAATTGATCCATGGTCATATCTTCCTTCTTATGCTTCATATCATTCCCAAACTCAAAGTCAAGTCGAGGTTTTCAATCGCGAGGTAAAGAATAAAGAGTGGTTCAAAGAATGTTTAGTGACTTTCAAAGATAGCAGTAATTTATCAATAATAGAAGCTACGACAATAGCCTCATCCATTACCATACCATGTGATCTAATTTTGTTCAAAATATGCTGAATTTCATGAAATTGCTCTATGATAGGCCAATTATTAGTCATTTTAAAAGAATTAAAGTTACTAATAAGAAGCTTCTTACTTGAAGCATCTTCCGAGATATACTTTGCCTCAAGAGAATCCCAAAGCTCTTTTGCACTCTCTACATTTTGGTAAAGATTGAATAACGTGTTGGAAAGAGCGTTGAGGATGTGACCCAGACAAATGTAGTCATCATTCTCCCACTTTGTTCGCCTTCTCGTAGTTTTCAAAGACTCTTCAACGCCTTCTTGTGGTTGCGCCGGCATGAGGGTTGTAAGCAGGTACACCGCGTCAAAGTAGTCAAGAGGAAATGCATCTTCTTTTGCCAAAACGATAACCCATTTCAAGATTTTCTAACTTTTGGAAGTTCAACGTCATGTTTTTTAGTGATGAAGCCATATCCGAAAACGAGAAATTATACTAATAGATTGTTAGATGTGTGACGAACTAGAGGTCGGATAAACACGACTCCAAGGCACGAAAACTACGCTTTTCTATTAGTTGAATTTTGCCCCTCTAAGATCAACGAGTTTCATGAAACAACCAATGAGATACAATGGATCAAACAATTCCCTACTTTGATCTAAGAAGAGAATCAAGAAGAACTTTGTATTTATGTGTTTATGATCGAAGAACACTTTGAGAAAATCTGACAGAGTTTTCTTAAGCAAGCAAGAGAGTTAGAGAGAAAATCAGATTTTTCTATATCTAAATGATATGTGTCAAGGAGTTCTTTTCTAACCCCTCCCTTGTTCAGAGTAATTGCACTACGAAAATAAACCTTCCATACGCAAAAAGACGAGCAGAAGTAGGATAGGTGTTGCGACTCGTAGTTCCCTCTTTCAATAGCATTATATGCACGTCATTCTCATACATATGAAAAGTTGTCAATGTGAAGCTAAGATTCAAACCCACAACCTCAAATATGAAAGACAAAAGTTCTAACCATCCCTCCACCATGCTATTGTTGGTTTTTTGATCAATATTAAAGATAATATAGAATGACAACCAAAAGTGAAGTTGTAAGTTTTGACATCCATATTATAAAGGAAAAATAGGCGCCAATAGCACCAACTATTCGTTTGGTGCACAAAACAACACAAACTAAAGAGGGTGCAATGCACAACAGAAACCATATATGATGAGTGCACAAAACAACACAAACAAATATTGGGATAGGTGCGCAACACAAACTCTATGTGATGGGTCCACAAAAGAACATAAATTCTATATAGAATGTCAGGTCAAAATGTGATTGTGTTGTTTTGTGCACCCATCACATAAAGTTTAAGATGTGCACTACACGTTGTTCTTTAGTTTTTGCTGTTTTGTGCATCAAACAAATAGTTGGTGCTATTGGTGCCTATTTTTCCTGTCATAGATGACTTTTATTAATGATATTTTTACACTAATTTTTTTAATCATCTCAGTATAACTAAATTGTAACAAGCAAAATCCCGAAGCGTCGTTGGGGCCTAATACTAGCTAGTTGTTTAGATTAAAAGATATAATGTTAGTAGTAGTACCTCACAAGAAATGAAAGGGGCATTATGAAAAAGTGTTTCATTTTTGTAACTTCTGTAAATGTGAATGACAAATGCTATGGACTATGGTGGATAATTTTTGGAAATGAGTGGAATATATTATTTAATCTCGAGGAATGGATTAATATTGAAGTTAACTTTCATTGTAATGACGACTAAGCAGCCATAAAATAATCTCACCAGTCACAAGTCACGACAATATGACATAAATCACCAACTAGTATTGGTCCCCTATTATGTCTGGGATTATCAGTTAGTGATAACTAATGTAACTAGTGTAAAAAATATTAACAAGAAAAAAATAAGTTATTACATTTACACAATTTAACTCGTAGTTTTTATTTATATATCATCATTATTTTTGATAGAAACATCAATAATAATATGGTAGATTGGTGGTTGAAGCTTTTCGTTCCATATTTGAGGTGGGAGGTTTAAATCTTTACATTGACAATTTTATAACATATGTAAATGATGTTAGATAGAATATTATTAAAATAAGGATGAATCGGGATGATGATGAATGGCGGATAATAGTTTTTACCTATACTTTTTAATATAGATATAAGAATCGCAATTAAAAATAGTGTTAGTACAGCCGTGAATACGTCCAACTTACCAAGCAACTTGACTTTCAATACCCAAAGTCCCAAACTTTTGTGGTGCACCTTGCCCGATTAAATAGTTGATTCTTCTTAATAAAAGAGTCAACAACTTCATTACAGCTTGAATGACATGATACAAACTACTAGCGCAATAAAACCAAATTTCATTACAGCTTGAGTGACACGATACGAACTACTATTGCAATAAAACTAAACATATGGAACCAATCAATCCAACCTAAAAGGCTAATTACAAACCATCACCACGATCTAAGTTACAAAATAGAAGTCGTACAAACCCTCATATAATTTCCCTTCAGTTCGGAAATTGAACGGGCGAGTGCGGGGGGTCAATGGGGGCTCAGAATTCCTTAATATGTATACTCAATACAATAATAATATTCTATATTATTTCATATCCTAGTTTCTCATTTTCAAAAAAAAAGCTTATGAGGTAAATAAAATCTAAAACCTCGTATTGATTACTAATCTGAAGTAAAAGAAAATAATAAAAAAATGTCTAAAATAGATTTAAAGAAACAAGCTAATGAGTGACACATCAAAATAATTTATAAAATACTAGATACATACTTAGAAGCTATATGCCTAGAAAATGCAAGAAAAAAAAATAAAGGAGTCAAAAAAGAGAATATTAAGCATCGCTTGGCTTTAGTGGTATGGCTTGTATCTCATAATCACGAGACTGTGAAATCAAACTCCATCAAAGACAGTCAGAGGATGGAGGTACCCTCTTATCATTCCTTGTACCGAACTCCTCTTAATGGGGCTTGCTTGTATAAGCGGGTTGGTCTGACTTGTGAAAAATATCTAATCTAATCTAATATTTAATCTTACCACATTTTAATAAAGTTTATACACATCTATTATCATTTAAAAATAAAGCCATTTATTTGTATTTTAGTCCAATAGGACGGTTCATCAATTTTTTTGTAAAATTATACATTGATCTCTTAAGGGTAAAGCTATTCATTTGTGTGGTCGCGCAAACAGACTACTTCCTCCGTTTTCAAAAACTTGCAACAAAGGGAGATTTTTTAAGAGACATAAAAAATTGGTTTGTTGCAAGCTTTTGAAAACGGAGAAAGTAGTATTCCTTTTATTAAGTACTATCAGATATATCACTTCTAAACAAAATTTAGATTATATAGAGTCCAATTCATAAATTCCCTTGTCCTTTTTCTTAATAGGAGTACCTGTATTTTATTATATATACAAGTGTATATTATGAAAAATATATATCCAAATATTTTTTTTTTGGTAATTAATTAATTAGCTCCAAGGACTTTAAACGAGGAGAAGGTAAAAGGTACACCTTGGTGTACGTATCTCTACGTACAACAAATGAGTATGCGTTGGTCAAATTGAGTACGAAACAAGGATTGGGGTCGGCTCAAGTGGTGAGCCTTCCCATATTCTCTAGCTTGGTCTAGGGATCAATTCTTACCCCAAGCATTTGCTTGGGATTTGGGGGGAGGGGGGTTGGGGGTTATGGCTTGTAATGGGCCTCTGGGTGGGGGCCCTGAGCGAGGGCAGCCCAGAGGATTATTCTTCTTACTTTAATATAATCTCATACTTATAAATGAGATTATATATTTTTTTAAAATGAGTACGAAGCAAGATGAGTATGAATATTCAAAAGGAGTACGAAGCTAAATGAGTATAAATATTCCAAACGAGTACGAATTATCTAAATGAGTATGAAGCGAAATGAATATGAGTTTTGCAGATGAGTATGACATAGCCAAATGAGTATCAGTTAGCCTTAAGAGAAATTTCTAAAATGAGTTTGAATTTTTCAAATGAGTACGAAGCAAAATGAGTATGAATATTCAAAATGAGTATGAAAATATTTTAAATGAGTACGAATTAACTAATGAGTATGAAGGCAAACTTGTTATTGGCGCCCGGCGATGCCTCGGGTCATGATATATTATTTGGCTTTAAAATTTTGATTGAAATAATAAAAGATGTAAAATTATTTTATACAGTGTCAGATTAATTATTTTTTGTTGTTTAAGATTACAAATGTTTTATACTATACCATTGAAAAATTTAGTATTTAGAAAACAGCATAAGATTGTGTTTAGCAACAATAATTAAATAAATTTAGTTTCAAAATAATTGAATTCATTAGTTCAAAACTATAATTAATATCTAGCTTTAAGAAATTCTTTAAATATACTTCCTCCGTTTCCAAATAATTGACACATGTGCATAGTGTTTACTATTCACCGTTTAGATGTTAATTAGCTTTGGTAATTTATATTTTAGGAAAAACATAGTCATGTGGCATCTTGTTAGCTTCGTCTCAATGTGAATTTTTTCAATATCAACTTTTATAATTTTTGCTTATTGATAATTGTAGATATTCATGTTTAAAATAATGCATTGACAAACGTGAAAACATGAAGTATGTCACTTATTTAGAAACGGAGAAACGGATGAAGTAAATATAATCAGAAGTTGATATGTTTATTGATTAAGTTTTGTATAACAAATTGTTTATAACAAATTGTTTGTTAACTAAATATATAATTTAATATATTTAAATCTTCATTATTTGTTATCTTTCTTAAAAAGTTTTGTATGTTACAAAATAAAAAAGAATTGAGATATTATTGAAATGATATCTACTATTATTATGGGCTAATCAATACTAGTATATATCAAAAATATATACCCAAACAACATGTTCTACCTTTGAGTTTAAATTTTCTTTTCTCCAAATCTCTGTTATGTTTGTTTCTTGCATTTTATTTTAAGTTATTATATGCTTTCGCACGCATCGCGTGCATATAGATCTAATTCCTATTGGTGGGAAGATCCAGTAGTTAGATTTGAAGTTTATTTACAAATAAAAATGGTTGCTTGGTAGTGTTAGAATACTCACACTTTATTTAAGAGGTAAAAGGTTAAAAATTTGATAAAAAAATTAAAATCATATATATTAGATATCTTGTACTTCCTCCGTTTCGCAATACTCGCAACGTTTCTTATTTGCACACTATCCAATACAATATTTTGAACCTTAATATCTCTAATTATTGATAAGTAAAAATTATAAAAAGTTGATATTATGATAGTATGCATCAAGACGAATCAAATAAGACCCCACTTGACTATATTTTTTCTTATACACGTGTGAAAAAATATAACATAAGAATAGTAAATGAATAGTGGTTATTATGCTTATGTTGCGAGTATTGCGAAACGGAGGAAGTACATGATAGAAGACTTTAATTGTGTTATTATAATCATAAGTCATTAAGTTTTATTAATTAAAACTGGCTTTTGAAACCAAAAAAGGGTTTGGCATGGTGGTAGTATCATGACTTCTCAAACACAACGTCATGAGTTCAAATCCTCTTGCCATCTATTTTGTATGAGGGATATGGTGGCGTCATATTAATATGTGACATGAGATGACATTTGGCAGATAGCAATGTGAGCTTACGCTATATATATATATATATATATATATATATATATAGTTGAGTATGAGTTTTTCCAAATTAGTATGAATTATATGAAAAAAATTTAATGAAAAAAGGCAATTTAGGTTGGAGTGAGGAGTCGAACCCCGACCTCATTGCAAGCTGAAGTAGACGCGCCAAACCACTAAGCTATAACATCTTTTGTGATAGTCTGGGCGCGCGAATGTATATCAATTATACCTGGGTGTACCTACCGCAAGATACACCCGGGTGTACATTATAATTTGCGTTAAACGAGTACATTGGTAAACTACGAGAGTTCCAAATTAGAAAATGAACTTGCAAGTACCACGGGCATGCACACACTACACTCAAACGTACAATAAATGTGCTGCTATATTCCTATATAAATGTAAACCATCTCAACACTAAAAATCACCAAATCCATAGATTTTTCTTCCAGTCTTCCAAGATGAGCTACTTGAAATCATTCCCCATTTTCTTCCTTATCCTAATGGTAGCTTGCATAATCTCCACACCCTCCCATGCAATCACCTTCACAGTAAAAAACAACTGCCCCTACACTGTATGGGGTGCTGCGGTACCCGGTGGTGGGCGACAAATGAACCCCGGTGACTCGTGGACTGTCACCGCCAATCCTGGCCAAACCGGAGCCCGAATTTGGGCCCGTACTGGCTGCACAGTCACGGGACCGAACGGACTCCGGTGCACCACAGGAGACTGTGGTGGGCTACTACAATGCACAGGTTATGGGACACCCCCTAATACCTTAGCTGAATATGCCTTAAGACAATTTAATAACTTGGATTTCTTTGACATATCATTGGTTGATGGGTTTAATGTGCCCATGAGTTTCTTGCCCACAGGTGGGTGTAGTAGAGGGCCTTCTTGTAGGGCTGATGTTAACGGCCCATGCCCCGGTCCGCTTAGGACCAACGGTGGGTGTAACAACCCTTGTACCGTGTTTAAAACTGATAATTACTGCTGCAATTCTGGCAACTGCGGCCCAACTGATTACTCCAGGTACTTTAAGGGTAAATGCCCTGATGCATATAGTTACCCAAAAGATGATGCTACTAGTATCTTTACTTGTCCTTCTGGTACCAACTATAGGGTTACATTCTGTCCTTGATGATCTTAAGTAAATTCTCTAATATTGTTATATTGTGTGAAATAAAGGGAGTGATATCCTAATGTAATCTTCTTGCTTTCAGAGAGTCGCTGAATTGTAAGCATATACTTTATGTGTGCTAAAAGTGTTGGATCAGCTGATGCTTATGCATTTGCTTGCTCTGAGTATTCTCTCGCTTCAATCTATAATAATAATAATGAGGGAAATTCTACATGATATCAATGTACTTCTGATTTTTATGTTTGGTATTCAAAATTATTTTGAATTTTATATGGTAATATTGTAGTTTGGACGAATTCTCTAAGGAAACATTTCGTTTAACCAAACGTTAGTTGGGGGTTCATCATCATTTGATGCTGAACCGATGCGAGAAGGATAAGAAATATGGGAGAAGAGGAGATTTTTAGCTTTCAAAAGTTAGTAGAAAGGAAAGAATGCGGAAGAGTTAGGGGATTGGCTTGCTCATTGAGAAAACTGTCGGTTAAAGTTTTGGGGTGACATTTTGACCCTAGAGCCTCAATTTTGAGGTCAAAATCGGTAAAAAAAATTGACTGGAAATGCATTAATTTGCACATCATGAAAAAACAACTAGTCTTCCCTCGCACTCAAAAGAGGTACTTTCGATCTTTTTTGTCAATTTCGACTTCAAAATGTCCCCCAAAACTAAAACCGGGTTATTTTGCCGGTGAGCAAACTAACCGCCAATCCTAGTTAACCTCCAAATTACGTTTTAGGTGAGAGCTAGTGAAGGGAAATGAGGTTGTTAATAGAATGTGGGCTTAGCCACTTAGATTGGTCCAATATTTTGTTAAAATTAGGCTGCCTCTTTGATTCTGAACAAAAGAACAAGAAAAAAAAATGGAGTATAGAGATTTTTTGCTAGTTTTCAGCCATTTAATTATTTATCAATTTCACATTAGTATGTATATGAGATAATTCATCCTACAAGGTGTAGAATGAGCAATCTACACCAAAATTCATTTTTTGCTTGTTTAGAACTCTTCATATAATGTGAATTTTGCTCACTTGAAGATTTTGAAATCAACAAGAAACTAGATTGGCGTGTAGGATAATCATCCTACATCTTGGTGTAGTATAAAGTTGTATTAGTATATGGTGCTTAACTCCCAAAACCACCTAATTTAAAATTTTCAAAGTAAAGAACTCTTAATTTCAGTGGCCTATTGATCAATGTTGTGTATTCAAGAATTAAATAAAGTCAAGTATTAATTGGTTACACAAATAACAATATACAATATCTTGCCACAAATATCAACAACTAATGAGGTGTATTTTGAGGTGGTGCACAAATAGTCAGCTTCATCTTTATTTTTGCCTTTTCTCAGAAGTCTCCTACGACTATTTATGTTCGTTATTGGAGTAGACAAAGGCAAACACGACACAATCTTCTCCCATCCAGCGTAGTCTAATTACACTCCACTAGTTTTTAGACCGTGTAAAAATGCACGCGATTTATTTATATTTACATAAGTAAATTCAAGTATTATTCTTTTTTTTTTTTTTTTTGAAATAGATACAAGGAAAAACCGCGAAAGTAACAAACTAACCCTTAAGTTTGCTCCAACGTGAGTTTAACCCCCCTAACTTTCTATTGTAGCATTTCACCCCCATAAGTTTACATAACGTGAAATTAAGCCCCATAATTAAAAATACGTATAATTATTCTAATACAAATCAATTTATAAATTTTATAAAATAAAAAATACATCAAAAATACAATCCTTATACATCAAACATTACGTATTTCACATTTATTGTTTTAGACAATAGCTTTTCTCTTTCTCTCTCCTGCTCTTGTTGTCGGTTCATTCACATCCTAACTCCCCATCTTCCATCTCTCTTTTCTTTCAAGCTCAAAACCACATACACATTCATCCTCATCAACAATGGTGATAATCAAGCCAGAAATCCACCGGAGATAAGGCTCGCAAATCAGCTCCAGCCACCGGCGAAAAGCAAGAAATTCGTGAAACTGATTAATGTCTTTGTGAAGCCTGAAACCCAGAATTTTATCATCCTTGAACAAAACTACATTCAAGCGTTCATTAGAAACACAGTAAGCTCACTTCAAGCTTTCAACTTGGGTATTGTAGTTTATTTAATTTGTGAATGTCTTGCTCCAAAACTAGTTCACAGTAAGCCAATGATAAACTACTATGACCTAGGTTTCACTTTCCAGATTTATATCAAAACTCTAAATCATGAACCCCCAAAACCTTTTTCTTTTGTTGGGCACTCTTTAATTTGGCAAATTTGGATTCTAATCAAAAGCATTTGGTTCGCTTTATATACATGGCTTGTGATAAGAATACCACAAACTATTTACAGAGACCCACTTTGTTGATGACAAAGTATAGAGCTTTTTTATTCTCAAAGTTTGATGTGCAAAGAATTTCCTTGTTTCCTTGACTTTGATGGGGACGCAAATACATATTTTTTCTTTGAATTTTATTAAATTGCATTATACCATTCAAGTGACAATGTTTGTCTTTGTTAGTTTGAATACTAAGTATTGTTTTTTCAATGTTATTACTAAACTTTATGGTGAACCAGAATATGCAATGTCTTATTGATTCAATCTCAGTGGGATAACCAGAATATGCATTACATTCAATATTTGTTCTAGCAAATTACATAACTATCTATTCCTTAGTAAATTATGGAAGATAACAAAGTTTTCTAGAGATACCGAGAGAAGGATTAATTGAGATACCTGTTTGAGTGGAGTCGGAAGCCATAGAAGACGTGGACGAGAACTTGGTTAGGGCATACGTTTGAGGAAGCAGAGAGAAGAACAACGTTGAACATGAGATGTGTAACCCAGATGACGTAATGTGTAATGTATAAGGATTGTATTTTTGATGTATTTTTTATTTTATAAAATTTATAAATTGATTTGTATTAGAATAATTATACGTATTTTTAATTATGGGGCTTAATTTCACGTTATGTAAATTTATGGGGGTGAAATGCTACAATAGAAAGTTAGGAGGGTTAAACTCACGTTGGAGCAAACTTAAGGGGTTAGTTTGTTACTTTCGCGAAGGAAAAACTTTGGAGACCTTTCTCTCAAGGGGAACCCCTAAGCTATCTAATAAAGAAAGACGATACAAATTAGGATCAAGCTGGGCGTCGATCGACTGGCTTTTTGTTTGTAAAAAGTGCCCTTGCTTGGAAAGATAATCTGCCACTCTGTTTGCTTCTCTGAATATATGACTTATGTTGGTAGAGCGGAAGTATGTGAGAAGATGGCGGATGTCGTCGATCAGGGTTTGGAGGCACCAAGGAACGTTGAATTTTCCTTTGAGTATGTTTATTACTACCAGATTGTCGCCTTCGATGAGTAGGTCTTGGATGTACATCTGTATTGCTTGAAGGAGTCCATTACGCAGTGCTGTAGCCTCTGCTATTAGTGAGGAGGAAATCCCAAGATTGAATGTCATGGCGCTGAGTATGCTCCCTGTTGCATCACGAAGGACTATACCAGCTGCTGCTGAGGTGTGATTGGAAGACCCATCGAAGTTGAGCTTGATATATTATTGGGGAGGTGGATTCCAGTGTACCTGAATGGTTTAGGGATATCTATTTATAGGGGGCGTATACCTAGAGGTCTCTGTGTCAATGGAATTTCGCAAGTTCCACTCTGTAATTGCATATCTAGCTCGATAGAGGATCCGTTGGGTTTGGAAAGTTTTATTTTTAAAGATGATAGCATTCCTTTCTTTCCAAATACTCCAGAGGATTAGAAATAGTTTTGCAAGGTCCTTTTTTGGGTATGTATGGACATTTGAGAGAAAGTTATTCAGAGTTTGACTCGGGGGTGGTATTCCCAGGAACTTTTTGGTCATGGTATTATTCCAAAAATTTTGAGAGCTTGGACAAGATATAAATAGATGGTCAATGGTTTCAGGCGAGGATTGGCGCCACCAGTGGAAAAAACACATATTGCTGCTCCCCGTTAGTGGCGGGCTAAACTAAAAACCCGGAGCTAACTTGCATTCACTGCGGGCCTTGAGGACAGCCTATAGCTAAATTCTAGTTTGATGCGGGCTTTTAGTAGAGCCCGTAGCTAAATTTGCCAACAA
This sequence comes from Patellifolia procumbens, assembly GCA_947645195.1. NCBI lineage: Eukaryota > Viridiplantae > Streptophyta > Magnoliopsida > Caryophyllales > Amaranthaceae > Patellifolia > Patellifolia procumbens. The sequence goes on from CANSGD010000909.1 coordinate 67,504, forward strand.
AACTCTTTGATGCGGGCCTTAGTTGACGCCCGCAGCTAAGGTTGTTCACTAAAAACTAATAAGCATAGTATTCCTAATTATTGTTCCATTATTCAACCGCCAAATCTCAAATCCCTAAATCGCTAAGCACTGTTCCATTGAAGCTTGCCATCGTCCCTGTTCAATTGAAGCTCGCCATCGTCCCTGTTCCATTGAACCTCGCCATCGTCCCTGTTCAATTGAACCTCGCCGTCGTCACTCTTGGGGGTTTTGTTGTTGAGAGGGATTCCAAGTATTGGGGGTTTCAGCGTAGTATTTCGATTGGCGGTACTAGTAGCCGCGAACTTTCGATTGCCGGTACTAGTAGCCGTTGTTTGTCTTTTTTGGATGAATTTGCTCCTTCTCTATGCAGTGATTTTGGAGAATCATCATTTGTGTCACTTGGGTAAGAGAGTGTTAACTGTGATTTGCAGCATAAACGGGCGAAAGTCGAGTCTAGTGTTCTGTAAGGCCCTTTTGCCACCTTCTTTGAGTTGAATTTTATTGTCTTATAATGTGAATATGTAAGCTCTTGAAATGAATTGGTCTATCTCTTATTGAATTGTTAAGGCGGCGAAGATATTTGTATAGAGATAGTGTAATTGTCAGAGCTAAAGATAAGGCTAGATTAATACTATTGTTGATAAATTGATATAATTTTGGTATCTAATTTGTTCTTTTTGGATTGATTTGGATCGGTATGTGAGTTCAATTGTTTGAAACTAGGACAGTTTGTGTTGATTATTTGATGGTGTAAGACTATATAGTGGATAATGTTTGAGTTTTTTGGGTTTCAGTTTGAAGTGTACATGGCTGCTGTGTGATCATAATTGTGACTTCTGTACATAGTTTGTAGAGTGCAGCAGTTTCTTGTGTTCTTATAGTAGATATTTTATTAATTGTATCAAATGAATGTTTTCACACTCTTGTTTATGAGAAATGTTGCCTTCTCAGGTGGCCTTGTCTCAGGTTGGCCTTCCCTAAATCGCTAAGGACTTCTCGCCTTCAGCCTCTCTTCTCAGGTTGGGCTTGTCTCTTTTAAGCTTTTGATTTCAATTGAATTTCAAGTATTAGCGAAATGTTACTAGTTTCCTCAATTTTCTAGTTGTAGCTAACAAATTCTTGATAATTTTCTAGTTGGCTTTGTCACTGTTCCATTAAACTTGTTCTCTCTCCTTTCACCCTTGCTTATATGACATTGCTGGCGCTGCTCCTCGTGTCCCCGAATTCTTCTCTAAACTTAATTTTGATGGTATTACTTGTCTTTAATTTAGGTTTTGATTGACGACAACTTGCTACTTATAAGCTTGAAGGTTGCGAAATTATCATAAGGTATGTCAGTCAATGTCTCCCCAAATGAATAACTTTCAATATTGACAACTCAATAAAGTTCAGTGGTATTCGAATAATGGTAATTTGATGTAGTAAATCAGACTTTGCTTGATTTTTAGTGAAATTGTGGTTGATTATATGCAAAGTTGCTTAAAAATAAAAATTAGAGAGCATAGGACAGTGAAATTATGGTAATTTGATGCAAGTAAATCCGACTTTGCTTGATTTTCAGTGAAATTGTGGTTGATTATTTGAATGTTTGAGCACCCTATGTAAAATGTATGTGAATATTATTTGAAATTATTGGGTGATGCATTGTTTAGTTTGTGTTTTTGTTGCATTATCAATCATAAGCCTAGATACCCGTTCAAGACTTACTCCTATGAGTAAGTCTTGAATAGTCCCTGATTTTGGGACTGTTATTGGACATTTAATCTCAGTTAGGATGTGAATGTATGCCTTCTTTTCGATTCTAAGGATAATTTCGGTTTTCCATTTCCTTAATATGTTCTCCGGGTACATATGTAGTTAAGCAATTTGCTACATCGTGCTACTTGGAGAACTATAGGGAAATGCTGCCGAAATTTCCTTAGAATCGAAGAGTTGGTGTACATTCACTAGTGAGATTAGATGTCCAAGGATGGGTTAGTATGGAGTGATAAGGACCTTCTTGGAGCATGCATTAATTCTATTGAATGGTCTATCATGTGTACTTGTTAGGTGTCTGATTTCGTCTTTCCTGACTTTTTAGAATGGATCCTCAACGTTGTTGGATGTATGGTGAACGCAACACAATTGACTTCTTTCATGGGGTAGAAGAGTTTCGTAGAGTGGCTTTAGAACACCAAAGGAGTAAGGGAGTTGCCACAATTTTATGTCCATGCCGTGATTGTAATAATCTAAGGAAGTGGGACGATATTGAGGTTATAGAGGATCATTTGTTTCGGCGAGGGTTCACTCAAATGTATGAAGTTTGGTATTGGCATGGTGAGAACATAGTTCCAGTGAATGTGAAGCCAAATACCAATGCCAATGATGAGGCAAATGATGGTGGTGTCAATTATGAGGAAGATGATGATTACAATAATGAAGTTTCCATGGTTTCTGGTAATGGTGAGGAGTGTGAAGATAGTGATGATGAGTTAGCCGGCGAAGATGATATGAATGAGATGATGGGGGGTTTACAAGAACAACTTAGTGACACTCCTGAGCGATTTGAGAGAGTTGAAAAGGCTGCTACGACACCCCTATACCCTGGATGTCCAAATTTTTCACTCCTAGAAGGCGTGTTAAAATTGTATAACATCAAGGCACAGGGTAATTGGACTGACGCGAGTTTTACCTTGTTGTTGGAAGCCTTAGCAAATATGTTTCCAAAGGGTAATGAGATTCCCACGTCGACCTATTATGCCAAAAAATTAATGTGTCTACTCGGCTTAGAGTACCAGCGAATCCATGCATGTCCTAATGATTGTGTTCTTTTTCGTAAGGAGCATGAGAAATTGGACAAGTGTCCAATTTGTGGAATATCCCGGTATAAGAAAAACGAAGGGATCTTTGATGACAAAGGGGATGACGCTATTGAGAAAAACAAGATTGGGCATGCTGCGAAGGTGTTGTGGTACCTTCCAATTATACCTAGGTTTAAGCGTATGTTCTCAATTAAGAACGACGCAAAGAACTTAAGGTGGCATGCTGATGTGAGGAAGAAAGATGGGAAAATCAGGCATCCCGCTGATTGCGAGCAGTGGCAACAATTTGATGAACGTAATTCTGATTTTCGGAAAGAAGATAGGAAGCTGAGACTAGCTCTTTGTACTGATGGGGTGAATCCATATGGATCCCAGAGCAGTAGACATAGCTCATGGCCTGTTCTTTTGTCTATTTATAACCTTCCACCGTGGTTGTGTATGAAGCGTAAGTATTTGATGATGCCTTTGTTAATTTCTGGACCAAGACAACCAGGAAATGACATTGATGTGTATTTAGCACCTTTAATTGAAGAATTGAAATTGTTGTGGTCTGAAGGTGTGCAGATGTTTGATGCCTACACACAGTCGAATTTCAATTTACGTGCCAGTTCTCTGCACGGTGAATGATTTCCCGGCGTATGAGAATCTTTCAGGGTACAAGGTTAAGGGAGAGCAAGCATGCCCAATTTGTGAAGAGGATATGGAGCCTATCTACTTGACACATTCCCATAAGAATGTGTACATGAATCATCTGAGGTTTCTTGATCGTCATCACCCTTATCGAAAGAAGAAATGTCAATTTAATGAATTCATTGAGAAAGGAGTGGCCTGCGAACCAAGAACAGGGGTGCAGATTTATGATCGTATTAAGCATTTGAAAACGGTTCATGGTAAGGCCACAAAATCCACATCAACGAAAGGTGTGCTCTGGAAAAGAGTATCTGCTCTTTGGGACCTTCCATATTGGCAAGATTTGATGGTAAGACATTGTCTTGATGTCATGCACATTGAAAAAAATGTGTGCGATGCTGTTCTTGGAACATTGATGAACATGCCTGGTAAGACAAAAGATGAGTTGGGTGCGAGGTTGGATATGGAGAAGAGAGGGATTCGTCCGAATCTTTTGGCTCAGCCGAGAACAAATGGTAAGATGTATCTCCCTCCGGCTTGCTACACAATGTCTTCAACAGAGAAAAGACTATTTTGTGAGTGTTTGTACGATTTCGAGGTGCCTTCTGGATATTGTTCAAATTTGAAAACATATGTTACGAAGAAAGATTTGAAGATGGGTGCTATGAAATCTCATGATTGTCATGTAATGATGCAAGTATTTTTTCCAGTGGCTATTCGTGGTCTACTATCACCTCATGTAAGACATGTTGTTGTCAAGTTATGCTTGTTCTTTGATAGAATTTGTAGTAAAGTGATAGATCCAAAGACACTTGATGCATTACAAAAGGACATAGTTGAAACCTTATGCAAGTTTGAGATGTATTTTCCTCCTTCTTTCTTTGATATAATGGTTCACTTAATTGTACATCTTGTTCGGGAAATTAAGCTTTGAGGCCCGTTTTTTTTTTGAGATGGATGTACCCGTATGAGAGATATTTTAAGATTCTGAAAGACAAAGCAAAGAATAAAGCAAAGCCCGAGGCTATCATCATTCAAGGCTATATGGCTGAGGAGATTAGGGAGGTTTGTGCGGAGTTCATTGCTAGCATAAAGGCAATTGGACTAAGAGCCTCTCGTCATGAGGGTAGGCTACGAGGTAAAGGCACAATTGGTGGAAGGGATGTCATCCCTCCTAATGAAAGGAAAGAAAAAGGCCACCTATATGTGTTACAACATCTCTCAATCGTTCATCCATACGTAATGAAGCACTTGAAGCTATTGAGGAGCATATATCCTAAGAATGAACGTAAGGCGATGTTAGAACACAATCGAACTTTTATTAACTGGTTAGAGAAGCAAGTGGCAAGTGAGTTGAAGCAACCTAATCAGAGTGTTCCAGACATGATCAGATTGTTAGCAAGGGGTCCAAGAAAACTAGTGAGGTCATTTAAGGGCTACGACATCAATGGGTATTCGTTCTACACAAAACGTCAAGATGGCAAGGGTGTACTACAAAGTGGTGTCATGGTGACTGCGTCTTCCACCGAGTTTGCTAGTGCAAAGGATGTGAGGCCGGTTGATTCAACGGTGGTGTATTATGGGGTCATCGAAGAGATCTGGGAGTTAGACTACATTGAATTTCCGATCGCCCTTTTCAGGTGTCAATGGGTTGATAATCGACGTGGCCGAGAAACTGATGAATTCAGGTTCAGTGTGGTAGACCCAACTCGTTTCCATGACACCGATGAACCTTTCATTCTAGGCTCACAAGCTAAACAAGTGTTCTATGTTCGAGATATTACTAAATCTGGTTGGCAGGTTGTTATTCATGGAAAACGACACATTTTGGGTGTGGAAGATGTTGTTGATGAAGAAGAGTATGACCTCGTTGATGACATGCCACCTACATCAACGGGTGTGCAAACCACACCAGATGATGAAGATTTTGATTTGATTTATATGCGTTCAGATCTTAATCAGGAAGAGGGAACAGTAGTTTATATATGATTTAGTTTCAATTTTTTTTGTAAGCCTTTTATATTAATATATGTAAGTCTTATTTTGTACTGTAATTATCGCATTGATTTTAATGAATGAATATAGGGCATTTATTGCTTTTATATGTTTAGCTTATGATAAATATTTGTTGTTCAATATAATTTGATTACTTTTAATTGTTCAATGGACTTTTTATGCTGTTGCCCATAATCCACGTCATTTTGGGCATTGCTCGATGAGTTGACTAACAATATACATGCAGATGAAAGGGAAAAAATTAAAAAGGCGGCTAATGCTACTTCGACACTTGATTATGAAAAGCAACGATTTGAAAAGTTGAAGATCAATGCGGAGCGGATGGAAGCTCAAGGTCTAGGAGACCTTGCCGACAAAATATTATTACAAAAAACAAATGCTTTACGGGGAAGTGTTGTAGAAGAAGTGATCGAGCCTAATGATTCAGATGATGATTTTGATCCCGAGAATGAGCTTGATCCCGAGGATGACATATCTTTAATGGCCGCCAAAACTAATGTTGTAAGTTCTTTTATTTTAGTATTGACATGGAAAACAAACACTTAGGTTCTTAGATGGTAATTACGTGGTTTTTGTTCTCATTATGTGCACAGGGGTAGGGGTGTGTGTGCAAGGGTTTGGGAGGGTTGGGAGGGGGCTGTGCAGGGGTTCGGGGGGTTGGGAGTGTCTGTGCTGGGGGGTAGGAGGGGCTGTGTTCGGGGGTGTAGGGGGGTATGTGCAGGGTTATGGGGGGTGTGTAGGGAGGTCTGTGCAGGGGGTTAAGGAGGGTTGGGAGGGGTCTGTGCAGGGGTTGGGGGGTTGGGCGGGGCTGTGTAGGGGATCGGGGGTGTAGGGGGGTCTGCGCAGGGTTATGGGGGGTGTGTAGGGGGGTCTGTGCAGGGGGTTCAGGAGGGTTCGGGGGGTCTGTGCAGGGGTTGGGGGGTTGGGCGGGGCTGTGTAGGGGTTCGGGGGTGTAGGGGAGCTGTATAGGGTTATGGGGGGTGTGTAGGGGGGTCTGTACAGGGGGTTCAGGAGGGTTGGGAGGGTCTGTGCAGGGGTTGGGCAGGGCTGTGTAGGGGTTCGGGGGTGTAGGGGGGTCTGTGCAGGGTTATGGGGGGTGTGTAGGGGGGTCTGTGCAGGGGGTTCAGGAGGGTTGGGAGGGTCTGTGCAGGGGTTGGGGGGTTGGGCGGGGCCGTGTAGGGGTTCGGGGGTGTAGGGGGTGCTGTGCAGGGTTATGAGGGGTGTGTAGGGGGGTCTGTGCAGGGGGTTCATGAGGGTTGGGAGGGTCTGTGCAGGGGTTGGGGGGTTGGGCAGGGCTGTGTAGGGGTTCGGGGGTGTAGGGGGGTATGTGCAAGGGGTTCAGGAGTGTTGGGAGGGTCTGTGTAGCAGCGATCTTTGCCTCTGAAGGACTGGAGAAAGTGGCCAACCCACTGATTCCATCTGAGTAGTTTGCTACTTGAGCTCGGATCACCTTCCCGCAGACACTGAATTTTGATCTTAACATACGAGCAGTAACATTTGGGTATGGAATTTTTACATGAACTGTCGAAGCTGTCCATTTTGCACGAATTTCCTTCATCATTTTATCTCTTTCAGCCTTCTTCTGAGCCCTCGCGACAAACAAACCCCCAATGCCTAAATAAGATATAGCAAGTGTAAATATATTAAGGTTTCAGATTTAAGTTTAGATTTGAGATTAGACATGATTCAGAAAAACAGTTACCTCGATCAAGAACTCTATACTGATCGTTAGTTACTATAACATATTTCTGGTTATACACAATTTATACCAAATTTCTAGAATCCATAGACTGCTAAAAAGAGGGACTTACAGCTTCTTCACTTCAAGCAAAGTATCGTGCAAAGAATTGATAGCTTCTTAATTTTGATGTATTGTTTTAATGGTTAAATGTCACAGTGGCCGACTTCTTTTTCAAGCACCAACTCAGCTAAAACAGGGTGAAAAAGGAGGACAAAAAGAACTATTTCAAGTCGTCTTATCTACAGATTTGATGACACTCGTTTTTTCTGTTGTTACATGAGACTTGCCTCCTTGTTGATCATCCTTTACATGTTCCTCGATCTCCACCTCAGACTCTTGCTTGCCCTCAGACCCCACTGTTATTTGATGGAAGCTTTCCTGAATTTTTATCACGCCCTTCTCGACAGGCTCTATGGCCTGGTTTATTGTCAGTTTTACGTCTTCAACCACCTGCCATTCGCTCATACAATGATACAATGGTGAAGAAATCAAAACATTAGATTCGCTTAGTGAAACGGCAAATTTTTCTGGATGTTGTTAATCTGTCGATTGCTAGTAGAACAGAATATATGTCCATACCTGTTGACCACCCTCAAGGACAATGTCTTGAACACTCTCAGTAATCCTTGATAGCTTACAACTTCTTCCCTTCAAGCAAAGTATCGTGCAAAGAATTGATAGCTTCCACAGCAGAACAAAACAAGCACCTTGAATTTTGAGTAAACCTAGATCAAGTAATGTTTTAGTGATTAAAGAGTAAAGATAAGGTGTTAGATGATATTTAAAGTCTACATGTTTGTTGCAGGGCACTAATACGGCACCTCAAAATAGTGAGGGGGCGAGGAGTCCACAACGTGATTCACTGGCATTAGCACCCAGAACTACAACAAAGGTTGTTTCCCCTTTTTTTATTTTAATTTTTTTTTACTTGGATTGGCACCCAGAACTCGCATTAGCACTGTGCAGGATATGTGCACGGGTCCACAGGAATTGTGCAGGCCGGTCTGGTTGTAAACTCATGTCGTACTACTTAAATCAGTCCGGCTATATTTACTGATTTCGTGAACTCCAATTCTGTAAACTCATTTGTATATGTTGTTTATGTTTTTTTCTTCCTATTGAATTCCTGTTTAATCTTTTCACTTGCAGGAGGTTGTGCATGTTGTTTCCTCTTGTGTTTCATCTACGAAATCCGAACGCAAACAAGGGCGAGGATTTTCAAGGGGGGTTAAAAGGGGTGGACAACCTATGTTTTTGGAGTTTGATGCATTGGACAACTACATTGGAAAATGGGGCCATGAATATGGTAAGCAAATTGGTGCATGTGCTATGAGAACGGATATTAACACTGAGAGTTATAATTAGTTGGATGAAGTGGAAAAGAGCAAGAATTGGGAAGAGGCAAAGGTGATTTTGTTTGTTGTAATTGACTTGATATACATTGTAGCTATTATATTAGTTGTTTCATTTTTTTCATTTTTTACAGAGGCTTTTCAACATTGTTGATCCAAATGGAACTAAGGAAAAGAAGTTTTATGAACTAGTCGGTGCTCGGTTTATAGACTTCAAGTCCAAGCTCAGGCGACGTTGGCTAAAGAAGAAGGATGATGTTGCTGATGATTCACATGCACAAGAGACATGTGATGCTGCCGATGCACATGCACATGAGACAACCGAAGCTGAAGAAGTCGATGTAGGACCATCGCAGAGTAAAAAAGTTAAGAAAGTTAAGAAAAATGTAGATCCTTGGGTGGCCTATGAAGGATTGATTACCGAGGATCAGTGGAAGACATTTGCAGCAACATATGAGACCCTTGAATTTCCGGTGTGATACTACGCTATTAATGTGAAACTATTTGAATAGGTTTACTCTTATTATTACTTGTAATGTTAATTATATTAACTACATGATTTATGCAAAAAAATTTGTTTTCCAAAGGCCAAAAGCCAAAAAGGAAGTTCAAGCGCAAAACAAAACAAGCACCCACATCATCTGGGTCAAAATTCTTATAGTAGAGCTGAACAGAAGTGGATCAAAAGTGGCAGACTCCCCGCTCCATCTTCCAGCGTCGCTGAGTCTTCTAGCTCTCATGTGACTTCTATTCCACATAGAAGGATGATACGGCCCATAGCATGGAAGCTTGCGCATGAGAAAAAGCTTGCAAATGGATCTTGGGGTATTGATCAAAAATACACAGAGACTTGTGAAGTAGTTCAAAAAATTGTAAGTTGTTAAAAATTCTAAAAGATTAATCAATGGTTTGACTTTCAATCATAGCCTGATATTTTTTTAAACGAATTAAAACTTGATGGTTAACAGGACAACTATCTAGAAATTGAGGCCAAAGCAAAGGAAGCCGGCACCTATGTTGAGGAGCATGGACTTGATGCCTTGTCAAAGGCTATAGGCAAGCGGGACCACAGGGGGCGTGTGAAGGCTATTGGTGGACTAAATCTTGGAATAGAACAAGTGTTTGGAAAAGCAAAGTGCAGAATGAAGAACAAGGAGGTTTATAGTGTTCTATCACAGGACGACTTTGCTCAGAAGCTACTCGAGATCAAGGCAGATTTCGACAAGAAACTTGAACAAGAAGTGGCTGCTAAGGTGGTAGAAGCACTGAGAAATATTATCGGCAGTGGAACTATTCGATTGGGTAGTAGTGACAAGCATCCTGACGCGCCCACCCCGGTATCCATTCCAAAAGTTCAAGATGTACCAACTGTCCCACTTCTAAAGGTATATATCTAGTTTAAAAATTTTTATTAGGTTTGCCCTTCTCACTGACAACATGAATGCGCTGTTGTTGGAGTATGAGTTTATTAGCTATGTTTCATAAATCATGAATGAACTTCACTCGTATATGAATTTATAAGCTGTTGGAGTATGAATTTATTAGCTATCTCCTGATGATGTTTGAGCGTACAAGATGCCTGTTTCGTTGAGTCATTCAATGTTAGTAGCTTCATATGGTGGTGTCATATGGAGTTTAAGATACCTGTCTTTGCAATTGTTCAAGTCTGAGTTTTTCTGTATTTGCCAGCTCATATTCTCCATTTTCCAAGTGTCGCTGATCTGGCCTAAGCCTTGAATCTGTTGGTGGCAGATTCTGCTGCAAACCAGGAATCAATTCATTCAAAGATATTGCAAATGGTGTGAGGTTGTATCTAGTCTTCGTAGCAGATTTGTCTCTTTCCCAGAGCAAGACAGCTTCTGTCATCGGATCATAGCCCTTTGGCTTCGTGGTCGGATCCCCTAAGACATAGTACATTGCCTCATCCCACTTTCCGACCAACATTGCGACCTTCTCTCCAGTTCTGTTGTCTTGTACAAAACCATGAATATGAAAGTTCAATAGGGATTAGCAACCAAACATAAGGTCATGTAGATATATAAATATATGCATAACAGCTTCGAACACGGCAGCAAGATGATTTTAAATGCCAGGATTGGTGGGAGGAAGATGAATTGGAATCTAATTTGCAAATTAAACGTTTCCTTTTATTGGGAAGTGAATATTGATTCCTAATGATTTCTTATACACTATATAGGTTGAACAAGCTTCTTACCCTTCCCTGATAAGATATCTTGGGAGATTATCATTTTTCAAGCAGTTTTTTTGTAGTTTAAATTCAAACTACCCAACATATAAATAAATAGTAAGATGATTTTTGCGTACAAGATGCCTCTTTCACCTGATCCATCACCCCGACACTGCACATAGCACTGTCCCGCGCATACCAACTCTTTCACCTGATCCATCACCAACTCTGCCTCAAAATCACTGTCCTGCATCTCACAAAGCAACGTCTTTGCTTCATCAACCTTACAAGAAGAACCTGAATACCCCTCAATCAGAAGCACTGTCCTGCATAGTGTTTCTCATTTTATACGCGATGCACTCTTCTTCATTGGTCAGATTGTCTACACCTCTTTTGGCGTTGAGATAGTTCTCACTTTGTTGCATATTTTGAGAGATGCTCATAACTACTAATTGACGATCATTCAGATCAAAAACTGACATTTAGGTTTGCATCAGTATTATCAAAAACTGCTCATAACTACTCATCGTTACAGACCACGATGGAAGCATAGTAATGTAAAAAATCAACAAACCTCCTCCCTGCTAGCCAGCAAAAACCATAATATACTTTGATCTGCATCATTGACATATTCTTCATTTTAAACATGCATCAACTAATGTATTAAGTGTTATAACATTAGGTCTTGCATTCGGACACTTGCACTAAAATATAGAATACATGAATCTGAAACATTTTGAGTCTTACGTGCTTGTGATTAACTGAATTTATTAATATTAATAATTTTATCTATGTTTAGGGCAAGAATCCATGTAAACTTTGTGTTAGAGACGCCTACAATGGAAATTTAGTTGTGGTTGGAGATGGTACGGTATATCCATGTTCCTCTTCTTCCGAGGTTATGCATACTCGGACTAGGAAATCCGATAGCCATTGGAAGGTGTCCTTAGATTATGCCTACCCAGAGCACAGGGACGTTTCCCTCCCGGAAATGTCGGATGATGGTGAAACCACTAAGGTGGGTGATGCGGAAGGTCACCTCCTAATGGCCGAAGGATTTAGTAGTGTTTGAAGAAGATGAGGTAATTAACACTAACTAAGGTCTTAATACATAAAAGTATTAGTCATTCCTTCAAAATTTAATGTTTAATCTTGTGACGAAAATATAATGTTTTACCTTGTAGGGTCATTCCAATGAATTGGAGCATCCTTCTCAATTGAAGACGATTTTGGAGGTAAATGAACCATCTTCAAGCAAAGGGAAAAACACCCCGAGATCAGCTGTAGGTAGTTGTGATGGAGCACCCCGAGTCAACTCCTTTCTCCCACTAGATCATAAAACACTTGAACAACTTGGTGAAGAGTGTCAGTTGCTGCATCTCTTACTTAGTACTGCATGAGACGATAGGTATGGATCCACTACATTACAAATAAAGCCCCCCCTTTTCTACTACAACAAGGTTGATGCGTCGATCGTTAGTAGGGAGGACATTGAGGAGTTTCGAAAAGGGGTTTGTATCAATGTGTCATACATCCATGTTTATCAAATGTAAGCTCTTAACATCTATTTAGTAGTCAAATAGTTAAGATATAGTAGCTTCACATAACTCACCACTTGCCCTCTACTCATTTCCCTAACATTTTAAATTATTATTGAGTATAGGTTTTTGATGGATGAATTTCCTTATTGTTTCAACAACTCCCTCGTTTCATTCTTGTGTCCTCAAATGATACATGCTACAAAAGTCCATGAACCTTCTAAGCTTAAAACGTACTTTACGGAAGCTTTTATCGTTGAGAAGAATAAGAAAGAGAAACAATGCAAGTTTATTTTGGCGCCGTATCATGAAGAGTAAGAACTACTCATCGTTGATTATGCTATCCTAGTTGTTTATACTTATTCTTATAAACCTTGACGATTTGATTTGAAATTGTAAGGAACCACTGGATGCTACTAGTAATTGAACTTCAAGCTGGTCACGTGTACGTATTTAACTCCAAAAGGAAACCTAAGGATAATCCACGAATGCTAAAGGTTTTGGCATTCATTGATTTGTAAGTATTTACTTTATTTTACTATCGTGAATTTTTAATTTCATGTATTATTATCTATTGATTGTTTTACTTTGGTAATTACGTAGGGCATATCAAATTTACAAGGCCAGTGATGGTAAGCACCCTAAGACAAAAGATAGGGAAATTCGTTGTGTTTCGATTGAGGTAATTTAATTTTTTTTACTTTATCATCATTATTATAATAATTAACTACTACGTACTATATCACTTCAAAGGCTTTTGTACATAAAACATTTTATCATTTTTATTAGAACTTATTTGTGCCTCATTTTTGTAATTAATTGAACTTAGTGTCCTCAACAAACCGGTGGATTGGAATGTGGGTATTATGTCATGAAGTACATGTTGGAGATTGTTACCCTATATTGTGATTGCAAATGCTTGAAAGAGGTTAGTGTCCTCAACATATACAAGTGGTAAACTATTGGTTGGCTTTTGCTCGATTTCATTTTTGAAATAGTGTTAGGTTGTCGGATTTGGATTGCATTGAACCATTTGAGCTTAGTTGTATGGAGATGTTGGGAGTGGATGAATTTGGATTGTTTATTTTGTTGAAACATGTATATAAATTGGACGCGAGTCCTAATTAAAATTTTAGGCAGTCCATATTTTAAACGAAACTCTGCCGAATTTTCTGTAAAATTTTAGTAATATATTATCGTATATAGTGTTTTACGTTCATGTCAAATGAATTTTCTTACTTTCATTGAATCTTACAAACTTATATTGCATTTTCAAGAATATTTTGGAACGCTCGATGCTTATACGGATGGAGAAATTAATGTGGTTCGAGAGCAATGGGCGAAGTTCTTTAGAACTAAGTATCTATCAACTTAGTTTAGTTATCTAAGGATGTTAGTCATTAGCTAGTTGGTTGAATCTTGTTTCAATTATGTATAATTACTCCATCTAATGCATACTAGTTGCTTATTTGAAATAATATAACTTCATATTATTGTAAGTCGGTATTTTAATATATGTTGTATTAAAATAACTTGAGAACGCGAGCTTGAAGTAATATACTAGTTGGCTTTCTATGTTCGCGAGCCTAAAGTAATAAATATGTTGTATTATGTCTCGATGTGCGCGCTGCTGCCTTGCTATATATATGATGCTGCTAGGCTGCTAGCAGTGGCGAATCCAGAAAATAACTATATGGCGGGCCAAATGCATATATTATATGTACATTAAAAAAATAATAAAATAATTAGTAAATTTGTTTAGCTACGGAACATTTAATATATAACAAATTTCTATTGATAGGGCGGGCCATGGCCTAGGTAGGCCCGCCCCTGGATCCGCCCCTGGCTGCTAGTATGCTGCTGTGCAGCAGCAGAGCTTTTTTTTTAAAAAATTGAACACAATAGCTGCGGGCCTCAGCCTAGTGCCCGCAGCTAAAGTTCATGATAGTTGTGGCTGTCATCAACTTTAGTTGCGGGCTCTAGGCGCAGGCCCGCAGCTAAATAAGCTTGTTGCTGCGGGCTATAGCCAGAGGCCTGCAACTAAACTCCCATTTTACCTGCGTCTTTGTATGCAGCTACTGTTTTTTCAAATTTGCTGCTCTTCAATAGCTACGACCCATGTAAGCAGCAACAAGCCCCTTTAAGGCCCGCAGCAAAAACTATTTTTTCCACTAATCGGGACCGGAATATTTCTTTTAACTAGGTTGTTTCTTGTTGGAATGCCATTATGGATCAATTGCCAGATAAACACTTGTACTTTTGGATGAATGTCTATGTTTCATATCCAAGCATATGGCCATTTGTTGGTTTCAAAAAGAGTATTATTGTGTGCTAACCAAGTGGCTGATTTAACAGTAAATTTTCCAGAAGAGGTCAATCCCCAACATGGAGCATCTTTTTGCCGATGGGAGGGAAGTGGGATACCCTTGATCATGTTACATACATTAGGCGGGAGTAATGTTTCTAATAGAGCGGAGTTCCATGTCATATTTGGAAGAATAACATCGCTAACTTTGAGGTTTAAGTTTTCAATATTGAGTGGATCAAGGTTGAGATACTCAAGGAAACTTTTTTGTGTGCACCAATTAATTCAAGTACTACTTAAGTGGATAGATGTTCCGTTATGAATAAGCACAATATAAGACACTAATTTTTTTTTTCATTTAGCTCGCTTTATAAAAATATTGTTTAAAGAAATTAGTTAATGAAATTTTAAGTGAGAGATATAACATATACAAAGTAAATTAAATAAACATAAATAGTAATGTATATAAACTAACAAACTTGTAATTGTATATAATACTTACATAATCACCACCCCAACTAAGAAAAACCATTGAAAATTCCTTTGAATTCTTAGGACTCTCAGCATCGGCAACATAACTACTAAAGGTGTGTTATTTTCACATAAACTATCGATTTATGTAATAATCCCTCTGTTTCTTTTTGTTAGTCCAACTTTTCCCAAAAAGCTCACACATAATTGGTCAAAGTAGTACAAACAAAAAGAAACGGATGGAATATTTTTTATTAGTATTTTGCAATCTTGTTTCATGTCATCTTTCCCACTATCATCGTCAAATTCTTAAATCTTTGATTTTCATATAATATATTTTATTAGTAATTTTTCATATTGTTTCATATCATCTTTCCCACAATTGTTTTTATAAGATTTTTGTTTAAAAGAAAAATATAATTTTCATAGTTAATATTTCATCCACTTTTTAATACTTGTATTATTGGAAGTGGGCATGGTGTTTAAGGAGAAGAAACAAATAGAGAGAAGAAATAAAGGGGACCCATGTAATAGGAGAGAGTTACAGAAAATCTATTTCCCAAAAAAGAAATAATGCAAGTAATTTACAACTTTCAAAAGTGAGAATGATGCAAGTAAAAAAAATGGAGGATATTAATTTATTAGTAGTTACCCCTATTCTTTTCTATATTATGTTTTTTTCCAAAATTCATCTCACATTAATTTGACTTTCAATCAAAGTGTTTTATTTGTATCTTCCTATATTCTTTCACGGGTCAAAATTTTGCTTTAAAGATGAACTAATATTCATATTTTATTAGAACCTTTTATGAGCATAATGGGATTATTAGTTGTTTTAGGTGACATATATATGGGAAGATCTTTACATCATATTAAACTTTATTTCCAATATTCTTTTTCTTTATACTGCTAAAAAAATTAATTTTTCAAATACGAATATTTTTGCAGGGTACGATGACTATCTAATAGGGATATTTCTATCATTTTCTTTATGTGGTTAGATGGTGTACCTTACATGCGTACATAAAGGAAAAATGTATTGTAAATAATCATAAAACTTTTTAGAAATAAAAACAGAGCACTTAAGTTTCTTATCGAACAAAAATATTACGCCAGACACGGAATTAAAAAGAATCTGGAGAATCTCATAGACGCATGGTTTTGGTGGAAGATAATGAAAAGAATTTGCTGATGTTAGATCAAGATGAATCTTTAATGACAAAAGAAATTATATTATGGGTATTGATTGAAAAGTTATTACAACATTAATTTATCAAAAGAATGGGTCATCTACATATCTAGGCCTAGTGTAGAGGGTGGTATAAATCTATAGGTTGTTAGTTGATCTTAAATTTTAGGAAAAATTGACCAGAATAATCCAAACTATGACCGTTCCGCCAATAATAATCCCTACTAAGGGTTATTCCTGTATAATCCCAACTATTGGGGAGGTCCGCCACAAATGATCCATGACCTGAAGGAAACCTGTTTAACAGGTTAATATGCTACGTGTCAGGCTTTAATTGGTTGATTGCAATTATTATTTTATTTAGTTTTTTTTAGAATTTTCCACCCTCCTTCCCCATCCTACCAAGTGGAAGGAAACCTTCCTCACCACCACCACCAAGCTCCAACCACGACCCTCCCCTTGCCGCCACCACCACCACCACCACCCCAGCCCCAATCACGACCTCCCCTCGCCGCCACTCCCAGCCCCAACAACGAACCTACCTTCGCCACCACCCCAGCCCCCCTCCAACAAACTCAGAATCGCCCCCTCTCCTGCTCTCCACCTAGATTCGCCACCACCTTCGAAAACCACCAAACCCTCCCTCACCACCTTCGTATAAACCTAGGCCACCCAGATTCGCCGCAACCAGCACCATTTGTTCAACCCATTTCTCCTCTCAAGCTCTCTCTTCGGGTTCAGCCGCTTCCACCGTCGAGCGCCTCCAAGACGGCATTCGCCTCCTCGAATAAAAGCTCCGTTCACAAGTCTTAACTCACCATGATCATCTCTTTTCTCAGCTTTCCTCCCTTCACAACGCAGATTCAGCTCTTTCCCTTGTTCGATCTTCTGTTCTTTCTCTTCAATCCTCTGTTACTCGTATCAGATCCGAAATCTCTGACCCACATACCCAAATCAAAACTAAGACTACCCAGTTAACTAATCTTCACACCAGTTCTATGCTCTTGCAATCCGCTATTAAAGTTCTTCGCTTTATCAATAAACTACATGATTTAATGGAGGTAAAGTCTGAGTCTTTGGATCTTTTAAAGGGTGCCCAGTTACATTTTGAGATTCTTGGGTTGGTGAATGATAATGCTTTGTGTGGGATTGATTTTGTTGATGAAAAATTGAGGTGGGTATCCGAGGCCGGGTCGAGATTGAGGCTTGAAGGGATGAAAATGTTGGATAGAAAATTCTACTTGATGAAATCAAAGAATCATGAGAAGGAGAGGCAGGGGAGGTGGTTATAGGGTGGCGAAAAATCAGGGAGGTGGTGGTTGGGAGGAGTTTTGGGAGTGGGGGAGGAAGAGGAGGGGAAGGGTGGCTGATGTGGTGGTGGCCTGGTGGGTAGGATTGGGGTAGTTGTAGAAAATAAAAAGAAAAATAAAAAAATTACCTTGTTAGCAGGTTGCAAGTCATTTGGGGGTATTTGTGGCGGATCTCCCCAATAGTTGGGATTATACAGGAATAACCTCTAATAGGGATTATTATTGGCGGAATGGACATAGTTTGGATTATACTGGTCAATTTTTCCTAAATTTTATTAATTATAAGAGCATTATTTTCAATGATCATAAAATAAGATAATCCCTCTCTCTCCTCACTTTCTCACTCTTTAAAATCATATCACGATATTTTTCAAAAAATTACCTTAACAATGATCAACATTCAAAAGAGTATCCCAAATTGTATAAAATATAGTAAAATGGATCTCTTTTAAAAAAAACAGATTCATTGAGTATTATACTATTAATACATTTATTGTGTGAGTGATTTTCGTGAAAGGATAGAAATTCTTCCGTTGAAGATTCATTTCCAGATTGTTTAGTAAGAATAAAGGGTGAGAAAGTAAATACTGGCACGAATACCCGAAGATGGAATAATTGGCTTTGCCAACATTTAGTTCACGAAGTTCCGGTACAAATGAAGGTGATTTGCGAACTTTCAATGAGATTATAGATCCTCATTTTTTATATCCCTTGTTTGTTTAGTTGAATTTGGAGTTTTGAAGGGAAATGACGTTAAGATTAAATAGGTCGTATTCCTATCAAAAGTAAGACATGGGAGAGAGCATATCGTATAGGTGGGAATAAAAATAGGGAATAGAGGAAGGGAAGAGTAAGTAAAAGGATAAAAATAAGGATTTTGAAGTAATTTTAAATTTTATCCCTCTTCTATTCCAACCACTTGCCAAACGAGTTCATTTAAATATTGTCATGAATTGCCACTGATATTCCCACTCCCCATCCCATCTTCCAATCCCAAACTCTCATTCCTATATACCAAATGCTCCAATATTGGCATACCTTGGACAAAAAAAAGGCTACTTAAGATTTGACCTCCAACCTTTTATTGTCCATTAACGTTTTATTTAATTATTGGATAATATGTTTTCGAAATAAAAAGTCCATATCAAAATTAGTTCGACACCAGACCCCTACATGCCTCTTAACATATCCTCCCATGTTCTACTTATCACATACGCTTAGGGGTGTTCACAAAAATCCGATCCGAAATGTAGTGTTTCGGATGATTCGAATTGGATTTGGATCACCCTTTATCCGAAAAATCCAAAATATGATTAAAAATTGGATATTTTTCGGATATTCGGTTAAATATCCAATCCGAAATATCTGTAATTTTTTTCATTAAATAAAATTGATTTTAAACTTTTTTTTTCCAAAATAAAATAAGATCGGATCATCCGGGTATCTGATCCGAAATTTTCGGATCGCACTTCTCCCAATCCAAAATGAACACCTTTACGCTTATGTATGCAGTAAAGTATCTGTAAATAATAGCAAGTGAGTATAATAATATAAGACAATTAATTACAAAGCAAGATTTAGCCTAGTGGTTACTATTTGGCCTCATGATTTCAATCAAATCCCACCAGCAGCATTTGAGGGTGGAGATTTCCATTTACCGTCCCCCTACTCCTAAATGTTTAGCCCACAGATACTAGGCAAGAATATTGAACTAGTTGAGGTTTTTTATTAGGGTCATTTTCTTACCAATCCAAACAATACAACAACAACAACTAAGCCTTATTCTCAAAGTGATTTGGGATCGCCTAACATGAATCGTCAACTGAGACCGTTGCCAAAAGAGATGGCATCGACAAGAGTGATAAAAAGTTTTTAAAAGGGTTACAGTTTTAAGAATTTTTTAAAAAGTTTTTGAACACAAGGTTTACACCAAAAAGTATTAAAAGAAGTTTTCAAAAGGCTTTAATACCAACATAATTGAGAAAAACAAATAAATGCAGTAATCACTCCCCTTCCTCCTCAAGGATATTGCCCTTCCACCCACTTCTATCCAATGTCATGCTCTCCTCAATCCCAAGTAGCCTCATATCACTTTCAATTACCTTCATCCAAGTCATCTTAGGTCTTCCCCTACCCCTTACAATTTGGTTACCAATCCAAACAATACACAAGGATATTTCCCCGATATCCCTGGGTATTGGCCAAATAACCAAAATGTCACCCACGTTTTAGAGTTAGCCCAGATGCCACCCACTATGTCTAAAATGTGGGTGTCATTTTGGTTATTTGCCCAAAACCCAAGGGTACTTAGGGAAATTCCCCATGATTAAATTATCATTCTTGGGGCTATAAAAATGAACCTTTAGGGTAGGAACAAACAATAAATCAACCTCCGAGTTGGTTCAAATGAGAGGGAGTATTTTGGAGGACGAGTCGGTAGCTTGATAGAGTAACCACGCTGAGGGCCTTGTCTAGTGTTCAAATCATCATCCTAACAAAGGAATTTCGCTTTCACTTATAGTGGTAATGGACCTTCAGGGCCTATCGTTTATGGCCTACAAAGTCTTGTACACAACCTCCGAGTTGGTGTGCGCTGCAAGACTAGCCTAAGCCAAGCAGAATGTGTATCACTCAATGCTAGGTAGTCAATTTTAGCAAGTCTGTATTAAGAATACTTACCATAGCTAATTGTAGAATCAATTAACAGGCGTCGAACTAGAGACACAATCACTACACAAGATGAACCCAGGTTCAATGCATTTTAGTACGAGTGAGACACACACAAGTAGATAACAGCGCTATCAGATTCACCAGAAGCATCTGCAAAACCTACTATATCAACATCAAATCAGTCACAACAGTGCTATACATTTTCTGAAGATAACAGAGGAAAACAAGCATTCAAAACGGGTATAAATTAACTGCAGAAAAAAGAACTGGATGATTTCATTGCAAATTCTAGAGCAGAGGATAAAACCGGTATGTTCCCCCCTGCCCCCCAAACCACCAGAGTACAATATAAAAGTCATCAACAAGTATCTACCATGTGTGTGTCTCCTCTAAAACACAGAACCATTAAATACAGTTGTGTTGATTGTGGAAATCGCAGATAATTGCCGTTCAGAAAAGACTGCTTGAATCCAAAATATTCTTTTACACAATCTTCTTCCACCTTGATCACATAACAGATTTAAAAGCAAACTATATCACAACCATAAAATCAGCTCATACTTCCATCCCATTCCATGTCGAACCAAAAGACAAGACAAAGGGAATTCATAGCCAAAAGATCGAGATAGAATTCCTCATGTTATATTGGACTAGAAAGGATAGGTTTGATTAGTATGATTACCATTGCCTCATCCAGAGATTAGCTTTAATATGATGGTGACAATATTCAAGAGAATGAGAGGCAACCTCAGGTATTGAGCTACATAAATAAGTCCCATAGCTCGTTGTTTGAGTGACTGTCTTTTGCCTTGTGTGGCCTCAAAACTTAACCCTCTTGGAGTCAGAAACCTGTCCTCATTTAGTATCGCCAATGCATTAGTAAAAAGCAGGAATCCTTGAAGCAGCGTCCCAAAACCCATCTACTGCAAAACAGACAGCATAATCTCAATTTCATCAAAAATCCCTCGCCTAGAACTTTCCTATGATCCAACCTCTCGTAACAAACACTAAAAGCAACACATGCTCACCAATTTAAATTCTCAAATTTTCACATTGATATTGCACCTCGTTTAAGTTGGTCAAAGTATTTTTTTTTGGGTGTAAGTTGGTCAAACTATATGAATGATGGGTAGTGAGGTTTCACTTGCTTGATGTGAATATCGACATTCACATGGATTTTGAGCTATTCACAAGCAGAAGAGGATCAAAGTAGTCGTAATAACTGTAAGTTACAACAATCACACATTCAGACTACTACAGTCTAGATTAGAATATCTTAAAAGGTAATACAAGCAACATTCAACCTGGCAATCAGTTTATCCCAACTACTTAAGCAACATTCAACCTGGCAATCAGTTATTTAACACCGCACCAAGTTTCCCCTATAAACTTCCTTTTGTCCCAAGGAGATACAAGCTTAAGGAAACACAAAATCTCCACCTCCCTTGCGGCCCTACCCATGGAGAAACTTACATGCAAAATAAAACTTTATGTGCTTGACACAAGAAAAATCTGCCTGGAAGTAATAAATATCTTTTTCAAAACAATACCTCATAGAAACTTTAGCAGATAACTCTGTGCTAAGATATGAAACTACCTTCAAGCTTATAAACTCTTGATTCTGCAGGATACAAGCCTACAACTTTTGAATAGAAATTCTAATTCACTTTTTTGGTTTACTCACATTATTCTATCACGGCCCTTGATATAGAGAGGCAAGGCAGCCCTCAAGGGTTATGGGATGCTTGTTCAAATACTGATAAAGACTTAGGGTTACCGGGTTCAACGAAATCTTCAACAAGAGGCAAGACTAGGGATCTGTTCTTTTGAACTTATTGGAGCTGAGACTGGACTTCCGGACTCACCTAGGAGCCAAGCTAAAGTGGACACAACTGAACCAAACCGAACTATGAGCCGGACTGGAATCAGCTGAACTTAATTTACATTATTGCAGTCCAAAAAGAAGACGACCTAGAGAGCATATGACTTTATGCCCCCATACTTCATCACCTTATGGTCAATGAAGGCTAAAATTGCGGAAAATACTATTCAGAGATGATACGAACACTATTTAAATAATTTTAGCTAAGTAATTTGAGTTGGTACATAGCACTTATTCTAGAAGTTTAGCCATTCTGTTGATATCCTTGTTGGTTGTTAGATTCTTCTAACAAACTAACACAAGAGAAGTTAGTTAGAGAAACAGTAATCTAGCTCATTTTCTACTTTTGTATAAATACCGTTCAAGCTGTAATAATGTGATTGATTCAATAGATTGAAATCAGTCTCTCTTTTCTTCTCCGTCTCTCTTTTTCTCTCACTTCCTCTTTCTATTTTTGTCTTAATTGAATTCATCTTGACCGATGATTTCTGACATGGTATGAGTGCACAATTGCGATTCTGTATCTCATTTTCCCAACATATTTCCTCTTTCTCTTCACTTGATCTAGTAAGATCAACTTTCCTATTATTTTTTTTGCAAAACTTATTCAAATTTTCCTTTTCTTTTTTCAATTTCTTATCATTTCTTCTTGATTCTACAAAGTTTTTTCGAGCAGCAAAATATTGAGAATGTCATATGAGATTACTTCAGGCACACAAACGATTCCAAAATGGAGTTGGTTCCAACGATTGGAGAAGCTCTATGACCATTGCTCTCTTAGCAAGAAACAAGATAAGCTTTGTTCATGGAACTTTGATCATCATAATCATGGACATAAGTAAAGTCTTGTTTGATAATTCTACCAAGTTTTAAACCAGGTATCACACTAGAATAGGTGATTTCTTCAGTTTGGTTTTTAACTTTAATATTGTCATCTAGCTTAGTAATTTCACCAATAGGTGTTTCCTTTGGAATAACTTTAACTTCTAAAGTTAATTTAAGATTATGGTTGATGGTTTTAAACCAGTCAATCATAGTATCTTGGTCATTGATTTCCTTAAAACTATTCATGGGGTATAAGTTTTATTGGTTTCTGGGTATGGACTACCCATTGTTTTAGAAATAGATTCAAGCATAGCTTCAATCTTATTAACCTTTTTATTTAGGTTTTCTAAGTTTATCTTAAGACCTTCAAGTCTAATTTTCTCAGGTGTAGTATCAAATACTATCTGAGGATTAGGTTTAATAATTTCACTAAGATCAGTTGGTAGCTTTTCTAATTGTTGTTGTATTTTGTTAGAGTCATTATTTCTAATGGCATCTAATAATTTTTTATTATCTGCTTCCCAACTTCCAAACTTCTTATAAACAAAGAGGTTTAGCCAGTTTAGTTGTTTATGTTCAGCAAGGCCACCATAACCTGCTATGATAAAGGGGATAAATTGCCCAAAATTATCTCCTGTATACCTTTTATAACTGTTGATTGGTAAATCATCAGTTTTATAATCATAACTAATAAGATTTACTTGTTTTAGCTGAGATGGTTGAATAAGGTTTTCACTCTTATTTTTATCCATCTTAGAAATAGTTTTCATTTTGGATATAACTTTCATATTCATATGCTAACTTATTCTTTAATTGGGAAATATCACTCATGATTTTCCTTATCTTTTTCCTAATAATAGGATTATTCTTATATCTATCTTCTAACTCGCTAAAATCAAATATTAAATCCATAAGTTTCTTTTGGTTTTGATAGTAAGTATCATGAAAATAAAATATAGCTGCTATTTTAGCTTCAGCAATGGGTCCAACCATAGTATGATAAATAATTTTGCTTTGAGTAAGCCTTTTATGAAGAATTCTACTTATCTAAGCTGTTAGTGTAAGACATTGCTTCCCTAACAAGTTCTTATAAGAAGACATGATATCCATATTATTATCATTTAGTCCTTATAAGCATACTTTCCAGTTCTTAGTATCCCTTTGAATCCTTTAATTTCATAGAGTTTACCTTCCTATTACTATTAAAGCTAATATCATAGAGTTTACCACTCCTTGTAAACACAAAGTTAGAAGTCCTATTGTTAGAAGACAAAAGAGATCCACTCTTGATTGGATCAAAGGTGATTCTAAGTTAACCCAAAAGGTACCTTACCAATTAATTAATTCTGCTGAAATCTCAGTTGTAAGTTACAACTTTGATGAACAGATACAAATTATTTCCAAAAAATTAGAAAAATGTTGTGGAGAAAAACCATTAGAAAAATGGCATATCCATAAACAAGAAGTTAGTATCAATTTAATAGATGAGAATTCTATTATCTCTCAAAAACCTTTTAATAATACTGAAAGAGACCTAGAAGAGTTTAAGTTACATATTAACGAACTTTTATCTCAAGAATTAATTAGACCTAGTAATAGCAAACATTCTAGTAGTGCCTTTATAGTTAACAAACACTCAGAACTAAAGAGAGGAAAATCTAGAATGGTTATAGACTACAGAATACTGAATGCCAAGACTAAAACATTTCAGTATCCTATACCAAATAAAATTCTAAAAATTAAAGAAATACAAGGTTACAAATGGTTTTCAAAGTTTGATTGTAAATCAGGCTTTCACCAACTTAAGTTAACTGAGGAAAGTAAATGTTTAACAGCATTCACTGTCCCCAATGGTTTTTATGAATGGAATGTATTACCATTTGGTTATAAAAATGCCCCTGGAAGATTCCAAGCATTTATGGATAGTTATTTCAACCAATTATCTTACTGTGTAGTTTATATTGATGACATTCTGTTATTCAGCAAGACACAGGAAGATCACATCAAGTTATTACAAAACTTCTACCAGATTGTCCAAACTAGTGGAATAATCCTATCTCTAAAAAGATGGAGATTATGAAAAACCAGATAGAGTTCCTTGGACATGAAATAGACGTTGGAGGAGTTAAAATGCAATCTCACATTGCAGAAAAAATTATTTCTAATACAGAAGTTCTTAATACGAGAAAAGAACTACAAGCTTTTCTTGGTATTATCAACCAAATAAGGGATTTTATCCCTAATCTTTCAAAAATCATTATCCCTTTACAAAAGAAATTGAAAAAAGATATTCAGTGGAACTGGTCTGTTGATGACGAAAAAATCATTCAACACATTAAAACTATTTGTAAAAGTTTACCAAAACTCAATTATCCAGATGAAACCCAAGTGTTCCAATGGATAGTTGAAACTGATGCATCAAACCTTGCATATGGTGCAGTTTTGAAATATAGTTATCCCAACAAGAAAGATGAGTATCTTTGCAGATACCATTCTGGTACTTTCAAAAATAATGAGATCAATTGGGATATTAACAAAAAAGAGTTAGCAGCAGTTAGATATGGTTTAATTAAATTCGAACCATACATTTGTTTTCAAAAATTTATTTTAAGAATTGATAATAGTACTGTCAAAGCATGGGTAACCCAGAAGCTTAAAAACAGTATTATTAGAAAAGATATAAACAATATCATTGGAGATATTCAATGCTATCAGTTTGATATTGAATTACTTAAATCTAATGCAAATTTCTATGCAGACAAGTTGTCAAGAACAACAGTTAACACAGCTCACTGAGCTAGTAAAACAGTTGTTGGAAGACAACCAAGCTATCAAGGCAGAGATGCAAGCTATGAAGGAAGTTCAAGCTTGCTCTACTGAGTTAACTCCTGCGAAGGAGACTAAACATAATCGAGTTAGTTCTGAGAAGAACGAAAACACCAAACCCAAAAATAGCCGAATTACCAACTACCAAAATTCAGCTAAGAAAGGAAAAGGTCTTATGACTTATCCTAAAAACCCATAAACCTAAACAACAAAGATGAATTCCCAGAAATCCCTTTGTTCAATACCAGCTATAAAACCAAATTACAATCTGATAAACAAGATTATGACTATGTTACAAAACAGTACATAATCAACTTCAAAAAATTATCAGATCACCTAAACACAAAGCCTCACCAAACTATCCTTGACAAAGAAGGAAATCCCATTTCCGGTTATGTTACAGCTAAACAAAAGAATGTCAACTTATTAGTTGCACTCCCTGAATGCAACAAACAATTAATTAAAGCAAGTTATGACTATGGTTTACTTCATACTGTCTATACCAAGACTGGCGAAGAGGTATCACTGATACCTGAATTATACAAAGTAATTAAGCTTTATGCTAAAATTACAAAAGCCCAGTTATTTTATATAAGATTCTACTCAGCTAATGCTGAAGTTACTCATAATGAAATATATCCGGTTATCAGAGTTATTAAAATTGGTGTAACCAAGGATTTTATCATTATGGATTGTGAACAACAGCCAGAGTTATGTTTTGAAGATATTCCTGAATTATTGTCCAGAAGAAGGGCATGGCAAGTTAAAACAATTATTGAAGCTATGGAAGCCATAATTACTACTCCTTTTTG
Organism: Patellifolia procumbens; assembly: GCA_947645195.1. Classification (NCBI taxonomy): domain Eukaryota; kingdom Viridiplantae; phylum Streptophyta; class Magnoliopsida; order Caryophyllales; family Amaranthaceae; genus Patellifolia; species Patellifolia procumbens. The sequence continues at coordinate 94,081 of CANSGD010000909.1, forward strand.
GCTCAACCACAGAGAAATTAATACAGTTATTTTGACCAATGCAACTACAGAGTCAAAAGAAGCTATTGATATTCTACATCAGTTATACTTTGCAATAATGAGACCAGAAGATTATTCTACAAAGCTACTGTCAAGCAAGCTCATGAAGAATGAAACACAAAAGATATTATGCAAACTATTAACCAAGCACGAGCATCACCAGTGCAATTATTGTGGTACAACAGATAACGTGGTCCCTACACTAGACTTTCTTGCATTTGAAAGTAAAGTTAAAGACAGTGGAGGACCCAGCACAGAAGACAACCAAGCTAAGGAAATAACCAGCACCACACACATGTAAAGCTATAAAGTAACCAGAGTTACTTTTAGAAAACTATAGTTACTTTTGTAAACCTTAGTTAAAATCTTCAGCTATAAATAGGTGACCTTGAGGCATGTTCAAGGCATCATCAGAAAAACTATCATCTATCTTTCTCTTTCTCTCCCTAAAATCTTAAATCAATAAAATTTCCGCATTTTCCGCATTCCTGGTGTGATTGGTATCAGAGCTAAGTTAAAGAAATATTATAGCTATTCAGAAGATATGGAGTCTACAGATAAGGTATGTTTTACTATGAGTAGCTAAACTTAGATTCTGCTTACTAGGTTTGTTAGGAAAGACTATGTTAAACTAACAACTATAGTTTGTGGTAAGATCATGATATTACTGTTATTAATCATTATGACTGTATTTTAAGATACTAGTACGGTATGTCCAGTATTCCAAAGAATCCAAAGATGTAAGGCCTAAATAAGTCCTGAAAAGAGTACCGAGGAGAGGGAAGAAGTAGGGTAAAATACGGCTGAAATTAAAGGATTCAAAGGGATACTAAGAACTGGAAAGTATGCTTATAAGGTATGATAGCTTAACTTGGCCTTCATCAATTCGTCTCTTATATCTTTGCAATTCATTTTCAAGAATCCATTCTTGTTCATTAAGAACTAAGAATCTTTCTTTGCCAATGACAGCAAATTTTCTGTTTTTATTGGTAGTGATGATTTCCATCATACCTTTGTTATACTTAATTTCCATCATACCTTTGTTATACTTAAACCAGTCAATCATAGTATCTTGGTCATTGATTTCCTTAAAACTATTCATGGGGTATAAGTTTTATTGGTTTCTGGGTATGGACTACCCATTGTTTTAGAAATAGATTCAAGCATAGCTTCAATCTTATTAACCTTTTTATTTAGGTTTTCTAAGTTTACCTTAAGACCTTCAAGTCTAATTTTCTCAGGTGTAGTATCAAATACTATCTGAGGATTAGGTTTAATAATTTCACTAAGATCAGTTGGTAGCTTTTCTAATTGTTGTTGTATTTTGTTAGAGTCATTATTTCTAATGGCATCTAATAATTTTTTATTATCTGCTTCCCAACTTCCAAACTTCTTATAAACAAAGAGGTTTAGCCAGTTTAGTTGTTTATGTTCAGCAAGGCCACCATAACCTGCTATGATAAAGGGGATAAATTGCCCAAAATTATCTCCTGTATACCTTTTATAACTGTTGATTGGTAAATCATCAGTTTTATAATCATAACTAATAAGATTTACTTGTTTTAGCTGAGATGGTTGAATAAGGTTTTCACTCTTATTTTTATCCATCTTAGAAATAGTTTTCATTTTGGATATAACTTTCATATTCATATGCTAACTTATTCTTTAATTGGGAAATATCACTCATGATTTTCCTTATCTTTTTCCTAATAATAGGATTATTCTTATATCTATCTTCTAACTCGCTAAAATCAAATATTAAATCCATAAGTTTCTTTTGGTTTTGATAGTAAGTATCATGAAAATAAAATATAGCTGCTATTTTAGCTTCAGCAATGGGTCCAACCATAGTATGATAAATAATTTTGCTTTGAGTAAGCCTTTTATGAAGAATTCTACTTATCTAAGCTGTTAGTGTAAGACATTGCTTCCCTAACAAGTTCTTATAAGAAGACATGATATCCATATTATTATCATTTAGTCCTTATAAGCATACTTTCCAGTTCTTAGTATCCCTTTGAATCCTTTAATTTCAGCCGTATTTTACCCTACTTCTTCCCTCTCCTCGGTACTCTTTTCAGGACTTATTTAGGCCTTACATCTTTGGATTCTTTGGAATACTGGACATACCGTACTAGTATCTTAAAATACAGTCATAATGATTAATAACAGTAATATCATGATCTTACCACAAACTATAGTTGTTAGTTTAACATAGTCTTTCCTAACAAACCTAGTAAGCAGAATCTAAGTTTAGCTACTCATAGTAAAACATACCTTATCTGTAGACTCCATATCTTCTGAATAGCTATAATATTTCTTTAACTTAGCTCTGATACCAATCACACCAGGAATGCGGAAAATGCGGAAATTTTATTGATTTAAGATTTTAGGGAGAGAAAGAGAAAGATAGATGATAGTTTTTCTGATGATGCCTTGAATATGCCTCAAGGTCACCTATTTATAGCTGAAGATTTTAACTAAGGTTTACAAAAGTAACTATAGTTTTCTAAAAGTAACTCTGGTTACTTTATAGCTTTACATGTGTGTGGTGCTGGTTATTTCCTTAGCTTGGTTGTATTCTGTGCTGGGTCCTCCACTGTCTTTAACTTTACTTTCAAATGCAAGAAAGTCTAGTGTAGGGACCACGTTATCTGTTGTACCACAATAATTGCACTGGTGATGCTCGTGCTTGGTTAATAGTTTGCATAATATCTTTTGTGTTTCATTCTTCATGAGCTTGCTTGACAGTAGCTTTGTAGAATAATCTTCTGGTCTCATTATTGCAAAGTATAACTGATGTAGAATATCAATAGCTTCTTTTGACTCTGTAGTTGCATTGGTCAAAATAACTGTATTAATTTCTCTGTGGTTGAGCCAAAAAGGAGTAGTAATTATGGCTTCCATAGCTTCAATAATTGTTTTAACTTGCCATGCCCTTCTTCTGGACAATAATTCAGGAATATCTTCAAAACATAACTCTGGCTGTTGTTCACAATCCATAATGATAAAATCCTTGGTTACACCAATTTTAATAACTCTGATAACCGGATATATTTCATTATGAGTAACTTCAGCATTAGCTGAGTAGAATCTTATATAAAATAACTGGGCTTTTGTAATTTTAGCATAAAGCTTAATTACTTTGTATAATTCAGGTATCAGTGATACCTCTTCGCCAGTCTTGGTATAGACAGTATGAAGTAAACCATAGTCATAACTTGCTTTAATTAATTGTTTGTTGCATTCAGGGAGTGCAACTAATAAGTTGACATTCTTTTGTTTAGCTGTAACATAACCGGAAATGGGATTTCCTTCTTTGTCAAGGATAGTTTGGTGAGGCTTTGTGTTTAGGTGATCTGATAATTTTTTGAAGTTGATTATGTACTGTTTTGTAACATAGTCATAATCTTGTTTATCAGATTGTAATTTGGTTTTATAGCTGGTATTGAACAAAGGGATTTCTGGGAATTCATCTTTGTTGTTTAGGTTTATGGGTTTTTTAGGATAAGTCATAAGACCTTTTCCTTTCTTAGCTGAATTTTGGTAGTTGGTAATTCGGCTATTTTTGGGTTTGATGTTTTCGTTCTTCTCAGAACTAACTCGATTATGTTTAGTCTCCTTCGCAGGAGTTAACTCAGTAGAGCAAGCTTGAACTTCCTTCATAGCTTGCATCTCTGCCTTGATAGCTTTGTTGTCTTCCAACAACTGTTTTACTAGCTCAGTGAGCTGTGTTAACTGTTGTTCTTGACAACTTGTCTGCATAGAAATTTGCATTAGATTTAAGTAATTCAATATCAAACTGATAGCATTGAATATCTCCAATGATATTGTTTATATCTTTTCTAATAATACTGTTTTTAAGCTTCTGGGTTACCCATGCTTTGACAGTACTATTATCAATTCTTAAAATAAATTTTTGAAAACAAATGTATGGTTCGAATTTAATTAAACCATATCTAACTGCTGCTAACTCTTTTTTGTTAATATCCCAATTGATCTCATTATTTTTGAAAGTACCAGAATGGTATCTGCAAAGATACTCATCTTTCTTGTTGGGATAACTATATTTCAAAACTGCACCATATGCAAGGTTTGATGCATCAGTTTCAACTATCCATTGGAACACTTGGGTTTCATCTGGATAATTGAGTTTTGGTAAACTTTTACAAATAGTTTTAATGTGTTGAATGATTTTTTCGTCATCAACAGACCAGTTCCACTGAATATCTTTTTTCAATTTCTTTTGTAAAGGGATAATGATTTTTGAAAGATTAGGGATAAAATCCCTTATTTGGTTGATAATACCAAGAAAAGCTTGTAGTTCTTTTCTCGTATTAAGAACTTCTGTATTAGAAATAATTTTTTCTGCAATGTGAGATTGCATTTTAACTCCTCCAACGTCTATTTCATGTCCAAGGAACTCTATCTGGTTTTTCATAATCTCCATCTTTTTTAGAGATAGGATTATTCCACTAGTTTGGACAATCTGGTAGAAGTTTTGTAATAACTTGATGTGATCTTCCTGTGTCTTGCTGAATAACAGAATGTCATCAATATAAACTACACAGTAAGATAATTGGTTGAAATAACTATCCATAAATGCTTGGAATCTTCCAGGGGCATTTTTATAACCAAATGGTAATACATTCCATTCATAAAAACCATTGGGGACAGTGAATGCTGTTAAACATTTACTTTCCTCAGTTAACTTAAGTTGGTGAAAGCCTGATTTACAATCAAACTTTGAAAACCATTTGTAACCTTGTATTTCTTTAATTTTTAGAATTTTATTTGGTATAGGATACTGAAATGTTTTAGTCTTGGCATTCAGTATTCTGTAGTCTATAACCATTCTAGATTTTCCTCTCTTTAGTTCTGAGTGTTTGTTAACTATAAAGGCACTACTAGAATGTTTGCTATTACTAGGTCTAATTAATTCTTGAGATAAAAGTTCGTTAATATGTAACTTAAACTCTTCTAGGTCTCTTTCAGTATTATTAAAAGGTTTTTGAGAGATAATAGAATTCTCATCTATTAAATTGATACTAACTTCTTGTTTATGGATATGCCATTTTTCTAATGGTTTTTCTCCACAACATTTTTCTAATTTTTTGGAAATAATTTGTATCTGTTCATCAAAGTTGTAACTTACAACTGAGATTTCAGCAGAATTAATTAATTGGTAAGGTACCTTTTGGGTTAACTTAGAATCACCTTTGATCCAATCAAGAGTGGATCTCTTTTGTCTTCTAACAATAGGACTTCTAACTTTGTGTTTACAAGGAGTGGTAAACTCTACGATATTAGCTTTAATAGTAATAGGAAGGTAATTTTGGATAAAATCATTTCCTATTAAAATATCTTTGTTAAATCGAAGCAATATACTTTAGGAATAATAAGAATTTTATCAAAGATTTGAATTTTGATATTCTCATTATATTTCTCAATTCTATTTCCTTCGTTATTAAAACCTCTAAGATTCATAGGGGTTTTTAACTTTTTCCATTCAGGTAAGCAATTTTCTGAGAAAATTGTTACACTTGCACCTGTGTCAAGTAAACCTGAATAATATCTATTAAGATATCCTTCATAGATAACTTTAAATAGGATATGGATCATAATTGGGGGTTATGCATATCTCTGTTAACTTCAAACTTACAGCCTTTGTAAGTGAAAATAAATTTATTATGAGTAATTTTCCAAGGATAAACTGTGTTTAACCAATTAGTTCCAAGAATACATTTATTAGGAATATTTTGTGAAACTTCAAAGTCGATGGTTATCTCTTGGGATCCTATTATGATAATCAAGGAAATGCTTCCATGACTATTAATAGAATTTCCATCTAAACCCAAATATTTGGTTGAAGAACTTTGGATTCTTCCTTGGTTGACCAAGTCAATATTGATGATATTGAGTGAAGATCCAGTATCAATAAGTATAGGTACATCTAGGTTTTTGTCTTTAATTTTTCCCAAAATATGGAATTGGCTAACTTGGCTAATCTGAGAGATCATTTCATGCCTCTTAGATACAATACTCAGTTCTTTATTATCTGGTTCTAAATATCTTCTCTCATCATTATCTACTTGTGTGAGGAAGTCTTGATATGGTCTATCTATGGTGATAGGTTCTAACTTGTTAATCATCTTAACATTATGCTTAGTGCTTATAATATAAGCATTTTTGTATTGGATGGTCATAACTTTTGATCCTGGTTCAAGATCTATACCTGAAATCTTATAATAAAGGACATAGCTTTTTGCTAAATTTTCATCATTAAGACTAACTGAATAATCTGGGTTGATGATAAATCTAACCTTTTGATAAACTAAATTTCCTTTTAATTTGGCAATAACTGCCTTATGCACAGGATATTTAATCCTCTCATCTACCATGGCTAGTTCAATAGGGGTATCAATTCCTTTTTGAAATGCTGCCTTGATGATGATTTCGGTAGCTGCTAGTTCAACATATCTATAAGTAACTTTTCTTTCATTTCTTGAAAGATGTTGTATCTCTTCATTAATAATTTGTTTGCTAAGTAAAGGTAGAACTGTGGTTCCATTAGTTTCTCTAATGTCCATAGCCTTTTCTTTTCTTGAGATAACTAAGATTTCATCCTTTTTTCTCTTAAGATTTTGCCAGATGCCTGCTTTAAAAGCATTTCTATCTTGGAGAGTAAAAGATTCTTTCTTAATTTTCTCATACTTTTCGAAATCAAAAAGCTGTTTGTGAGATTCTCCCTCTTCACTGCTTTTAATTTCTTTATAACTTGGTTCTTGTATTTGGACTTCACTATTCATAGCTAGTTTCAGAATAATAGCTTATACTAGTATTATCTGAACTTTCTTCGCTAGAAGTCTCATCTTTTTCTTGTAATTCATAAATATATATGTCAGGAGGAATGGTCTGGGTACCAATCTCTTCTTCAATAATATTTATGTCAATATAATTAACTCTAGGGTTGTAAGATCTAGTAATTTTCTTTTTACAATCTCTTATTAGATGTCCAATTTCTCCACAATTGTAACATCTACAATCTTTAGGATTTTTAGTTAACTTAGAATAATCTTTTCTTTTTATAAAATACCTTTTATTAGGTTTCCTTTTGTAGTTAAAATTCTTAATTTTATATTTTTTATGTTTTTTATACTTATTTTTGTATTTTTTATGTTTTTTCTGTCTAGTATATTTGTAACAAATGTTACAACCATACTTAGGATTAATATATTGCCCACAGCAATAATTAACCTTTCTCATTTCATTTTTAACTTGGTTGGTTTGGTTTCTAGCATCACAATATGCTTTGTACCATGTTTTAAGAAAACTTATCCTTTCTCCGACAGAATCAGATTTAGGATGTTTATTATATTCTTCTGTAATCAAAGTATTGATAGGTGAAGGTAATTTATCAAAAAATAATTGCTTTACCCATCTTTCTTTATTATTAGCTTTGTAATAATTTTGCCTGAAATCGCAAATATATGGTTCTAGGTATTGAGGACACATAGAACATATTTGTATATCTTTCAGTCTTTTAAGAGCATTTATCTCTTCTTGCTTAGCTTGAGTAGCATCAGCATTGAGATCTCCAAATTCTCTTCTAATAACTAATTCAAATTTTCTTAAATAATCTACTGATCTTGTAATAGCATTATTTTCAAGATCAACAGGTTTTTTCATCATATCTGCTTCTTCAACAGATAACTTATTAAGATAGTCTTTAGCACATCCTGTGATGGTGCCATAGATATAATAATAAGCTGTATCTAAAGTTATCTTATTCTCAATAAGTTTAGCATTTATCTTGCTTACCCAATTTTGGATTTCTAAATCAGTGTTCTCAGAACAATCTAAATTTAGAATTTCGGGGTTAGTATCTTTAACTGGGATGTGGGGATCATATCTTTTGTTCATTAAGTTATTTTGTCTGTTTCCAGACTGATTGTCACTGATTCTACTTCTTCTATTAGAAGTAAATTCTTGTGATTGGGAGTAAGTTCTATAAGGACCTGGAGTCCTAGAAGTTGAAGGTTTAACTTCCTGGGTATTCATGTTGATTTCAACATTATCTTGGGTGGAGTATAACTCTTTTTCACTGTGATTAGTAAATCTGAATTCATCTTCAGAATTGCTGATTTTACTATCATTTTCAACATTGTATAATTCATTTTTGCCAGAACTTGGTTCTGACCTAATGTCATTATAGACTGAGTTGTTAGCTAAATTAGCTAAATCTTCTTTTTCGTCACTGTGAATACTATCTTCCTTCTGTTCAAGGGGAGTAGTTTTTTCTATATGGGTGAGTCTTTCATTAATTTTTTCAAAATCGTAAATAATTTTTTCTTCTAAATAACTTATTTTCACATCAATGTCTTTTTCAAGACACTTGACCTTCTTAGAAATAAGTTTAATGTTTTTATCCAGAATATTAATATTCTCATTAATTTTTTTAAGTTAAAGTTATTCCAAAGGAAACACCTATTGGTGAAATTACTAAGCTAGATGACAATATTAAAGTTAAAAACCAAACTGAAGAAATCACCTATTCTAGTGTGATACCTGGTTTAAAACTTGGTAGAATTATCAAACAAGACTTTACTTATGTCCATGATTATGATGAGTCATAAAAGTCAAAAAAGCTACCAGAGTAATAGTTCTGAAAGAACTATTTCTAGTGAGAAAATTAAGTATAACAAAGGTATGATGGAAATCATCACTACCAATAAAAACAGAAAATTTGCTGTCATTGGCAAAGAAAGATTCTTAGTTCTTAATGAACAAGAATGGATTCTTGAAAATGAATTGCAAAGATATAAGAGACGAATTGATGAAGGCCAAATTAAGCTATCAATAGACCCTTATACTACTAAACATAAAACAGAGTCTAAAACTATCGAAGACATTTTCAACATTGTATAATTGCTGATTTTACTATCATTTTCAACATTGTATAATTCATTTTTGCCAGAACTTGGTTCTGACCTAATGTCATTATAGACTGAGTTGTTAGCTAAATTAGCTAAATCTTCTTTTTCGTCACTGTGAATACTATCTTCCTTCTGTTCAAGGGGAGTAGTTTTTTCTATATGGGTGAGTCTTTCATTAATTTTTTCAAAATCGTAAATAATTTTTTCTTCTAAATAACTTATTTTCACATCAATGTCTTTTTCAAGACACTTGACCTTCTTAGAAATAAGTTTAATGTTTTTATCCAGAATATTAATATTCTCATTAATTTTTTTAAATTCTTTTTCATTTTTATCTTGATTCTTTTGAATCAGATTGTAAATGTCTTCGATAGTTTTAGACTCTGTTTTATGTTTAGTAGTATAAGGGTCTATTGATAGCTTAATTTGGCCTTCATCAATTCGTCTCTTATATCTTTGCAATTCATTTTCAAGAATCCATTCTTGTTCATTAAGAACTAAGAATCTTTCTTTGCCAATGACAGCAAATTTTCTGTTTTTATTGGTAGTGATGATTTCCATCATACCTTTGTTATACTTAATTTTTCGGTAATTTTGGTAATTTTGGACCCATTGCTCTCTTAGCTCGTGCTTGGTTGTTAGATTCTTCTAACAAACTAACACAAGAGAAGTTAGTTAGAGAAACAGTAATCTAGCTCATTTTCTACTTTTGTATAAATACCGTTCAAGCTGTAATAATGTGATTGATTCAATAGATTGAAATCAGTCTCTCTTTTCTTCTCCGTCTCTCTTTTTCTCTCACTTCCTCTTTCTATTTTTGTCTTAATTGAATTCATCTTGACCGATGATTTCTGACATGGTATGAGTGCACAATTGCGATTCTGTATCTCATTTTCCCAACATATTTCCTCTTTCTCTTCACTTGATCTAGTAAGATCAACTTTCCTATTATTTTTTTTGCAAAACTTATTCAAATTTTCCTTTTCTTTTTTCAATTTCTTATCATTTCTTCTTGATTCTACAAAGTTTTTTCGAGCAGCAAAATATTGAGAATGTCATATGAGATTACTTCAGGCTCACAAACGATTCCAAAATGGAGTTGGTTCCAACGATTGGAGAAGCTCTATGACCATTGCTCTCTTAGCAAGAAACAAGATAAGCTTTGTTCATGGAACTTTGATCAAGCTAGCAACAGGTTTAAAAAGCTATAGATTGTGGTGCAATGAACTCCCTCGAACCTTCAATTAGTAGGAGTGTATTGTACTTCAACACTACTAGAGAGATTTGACTTGATTGTGAAGAAAGATTAAGCTAATCTTCAGGACCTCAATTATTCTGTGTAAGCAATTAGGGACATCACGCAGGGAGAGGATGAAGGAATATCAACTTTGTTTAGTAAGATCTAAATGTTTTGGGTTCAACTAGACATTCCATTCGTGCAAGTTTGGTGTCATTTGACACCCTATCTTCTTCTCACAGGGCTCTCTCACTCAGATTGTGTTGAGCGTTCTACCTACTATAAGTCCATATTGGTTTGAGGCAATGAATAAAGAAATCCAAGCTTTGCAAGATAATGACACTCGGGATTTTGTTTCTCTACCCAAAGACAAAAATGCCATATGGAGTTTGTTTCTCAACCTCAAGGAAAAAAAGGCCGTAGGCTGCAAATGGGTGTGTAGAATCAAGAAGAATGCAGATGGTTGTATTGAAAGATATAAACTATAAAGCAAGATTAGTTGCCATGGGTTTTACTCGAAAATATGGCCTTGACTTCAAGAAGCTTTTTCTCATTCATCAAGATGTCTACCGCGAGAAGCTTAATTTCATTTCTAGCTAGTAAAAATAGGAATCTTTCGCGATTAGATGTTAACAATGCCTTTTTACATGGCTATTTACATGAAGAGGTTTATATGAAAGCTCCCAAAGGTGTCGCAATACCAGGGATGGTGGGTAAACTCAAGAGATCTCTTTATGACTTAAGCAAGCTTCAAGGCAATCATTTGCTAGGCTTATGGATAAGCTTGTTTCTCAGGCTACTGTTCAATCTAAGAGTAATTACTCCTTGTTCCTCAAAAAGAATCATGGTGACACTACTATGGTTGCAATTTATGTGGATGGTGCAGTTATTAAACCTCTCAAGAATCATTTACATGATACATGATACTTTCAGCATTAAGTAATTAAGTCTTCTTCATATTTTTTTGGTATTGAAGTCAGCAGAACACATGATGGCTATATTCTTACTCAAAGAAAAATAACATATGAACTTCTAAATGATTGTGTTCTTGATATTTCTGAATCTGTAGTCACACCTTTTCCATTGAATCTCAAGCTCTCCAATGATGATTCTCGATGCAACTTATATAGATGCTATGTTGGCAAGTAAATTTTTTGACTCACACAAGACTGATCTTGCATTTGTTGTGCAATCTCTTCGCACTTCATGCATAATCCCAGAATCTCTCATATTAATCTCTCACTCACACTCTCAGATACTAAAAACACATTGATGGCCAAGTTTTCTTGTTCAAAGCTACCGCTCATCTCTCTTTACAAGATCTATCACTAGTTATGTTCTAGTTCTTGGAAATTCTCCTATTAGTTGGAAATCCAAGAAACAAACTACTATATCTAAGAGCTCTCCTGAGGGCCACTCAAGCTACTAGTGAAGTGACTTGGGTTGTTAGATTAGTAGATTCTAATATACAACCTGTCACTCTACATTGTGATAATCAATCTGCAATTCACATAGCTCACATCCCTTTTTTCATGGGAAACCAAGCATATTGAAGTGGGTTGACATTATATTAGAAACAGAGTATTGGAGAGTCTCATCCCAGTAAGTCATCAGCCTACACAGGATCAAATGGCTGACCTTTTCACTAAGATTATACGTACCTCGTGCTCAACATAGTCATTTACCTACCAAACTCCGTATGGTTCTTGATTCACCCATCCGCAGCACTTATTCTAGAAGCTTAGCCATTCTTTTAGGATCCTAGTAGGTTGTTAGATTCTTCTAACAAACTAACACAATAGAATTAGTTAGAGAAACATTAATCTGTCTCATTTTTCACTCTTGTATAAATACCATTCAAGTTGTAATAATGTGATCAAATTCAATAGAAATAAAATCAGTCTCTATTTTCCTCTATGTCTCTCTTTCTCTTTCTATTATTCTCTTCATTGAATTCATCTGAAATGATAAAGTCTCACAATTTGCTCGAACAAATAATAGCTACACAAGATACTAACAACTTTTCCCTCAGCATAATTGCATCATTCTTTCTCAATGATGTATGGGTTACTCATAAAATTCATATGCATTTTCACATTCATAATTAAACAATTTTAATACTCAAACTTTCACATTACAAACCAACGTGTGTGTATCCAAGGGGATTTTCGTGGGTTTTGTTGAATCCCCAAAATCTGATTTTACCTAGATAACCGCATATTGCACAAAATGTGGTAGATCTAAGTTGTGAAAATTGGAACTCATTTTAAAAAATTAGTATTAAGCAATAAACATACCTTCAATTTTTGGAAGATCCAAGTTTCCGATTTTGATATTTATTTTGATTTGCCTGGAACCCTTTTCTCTCACTGTTCTTATTCGGATCTCAAATTGGGGGAAATTATTTGATGATGGCAATCTGAGATTGCGTCAGGATGATCAATTCGCCGAAGTTTTAAGCTGGAACGGATGAATATAGAGAGAGAAACGGAGAGAGTCGGAAATTTGTAATGGAGTGTTAGAGACGAGTGCCTGGTATGTTCCGCACCTCACCATGGGTCAAAGACATAATGGGTGGGTTTAACGCCACACCCGCTCCAGTTGAGAACGGAATGGTATAGGTTTGGTGGGTGGTGGATGACGCGTGCCCGAAACGGATATGGAACATGTATGCTCACTCGATAACCTTCAAATAAATGACAACAAACTAATATTTAGAATCCGGCGATGTTTCTTGGTTTTTGTATATTATAATTAAGTAGTAGTTAAAAATAATTATTATTATTCAATATGAAAAAATTATCGACAAAATAGTAAGACATCCCGTTACGATATGAGTTTTGGAAAATTACAACTTAACTTTTTTATATATCATCATTGATGTTTATATAATATGCAATAATCATACTTTAGAATGGTGGTTGGAAATCTTTCTTTCAAACTTGAGGTTGCAGATTTGAATTTTCATGTTTAATTTTGTTTGAATGGTATATTTTGCGATAATTTATGACCCATATATAAGGGATCGGGTATATACAAAAGCTTGTAGGAATTTAGATGCTAAAAGCGGAATTGCAAAAATCATATTCTTTACATCTAGGCCAAGAACAAATTGCATAAACCAACATCAATCAAATATATAATATATAACAATATATGTCTTTGATGCGTGAATGCACAAAAGTACTAACTTCCAAGTGAGATCTTATGAGAACGTCAAGCGTCGTTTCTCTAGTGTTGGTCCACAAACAACGGTTAGATCACCGAGTATACTAGCTAGTACGGAAAGAGGGAACTTATTACTCCTTACATTGTAGGTGTTAGGCCAAAAAAGGAGGAAGAAGAGGAGTCTAAGTCTTTACCTAAAATCATAATCTTTAGCAAAAAGATGATGATGTGACTCATTTGTAACCTCTACATCAATATATAGATTCGTTACTATGGTGGTTTCATAAGGCTTAATTAGGCACATAAAAGCAACCCATTATGAGTCATTTAACGACAAGAATTAACTCTTTTCATACCATCCATTTGACCATCCAAAATGGATTTGGGTAATAAGAAGGGATAGTATCTCGTACATTGTTGAAGAGATAAAAGTTTTGTTTTATCAAGGCAGGCCGTTTGTGGTAGATACAAGAAAATCTATAGGTTTATAGGAATAGTGACTTGATTTGTTGGTTTAAAGTGATTGCCCGAGGTTACGCGTACGAGACATTGTAGGTTGAAAAGTTGAAATACATGTTGACTTAGAGGTGTCTTTTTAAAAGCTTTGAAGGTCTTGAACTGTTATAAAACTTATCTTGCTTAATTATAGTTATCACCTAATAGAAATTGCTTTCCCATTATTTAATCAATTTATTATTATTATTTTTAGTCCACCCCTCTTTTCTTACATAGTAATAAAGATAAGAACAAGTAATTCCTTAAATACTCAAAAGTTGCTGAGTAATATCTTTACTATCAACTTAATTATCTAGTCTTGTGCATAGGGCCATATGTGCCATGCTTATGGCCATACAACATGTGAAGGATTTTCTGTATTAATTGTAAATAGTTGGTAATTGAAACCAAGATAAGAAAATCTATTGTAGAGTTCTCTTTGGATGCATAGGGGCCAAGGTGATGAGCTAAATCGAACTGATTCTTTATAAAAACATCACTTTGTCCATCTAATTTTTCCTTCTCTTGGGAGTATGTAAATAGTCCATCTAATTTTTCCTTCTCCATCTAATTACATAAAATTACATTAATCGAAGCCCACATTCTACCTACAAATCATATCTCACTATGTCCCAACATTTTTGGCAGACATCTAGCATTCAAAATATCGTTTCGAGCCAACTACTCGTTTCCTTCTCCTCTCCTTCCTTTATTTCTCTTTGACTCTTCAATTAAAATAGATACAATTTTTAAAAATAACCCAACAGACTTGGCGAATAATAGATTAAACTGATCACTGAATTGATACAAAAAGGTGGTTACTCAATGCATTAAACTAGTTACTAAATAGATTCAACTAGTCAATGTATTTGACAAGATAGTCCTTCCTCTTCTTAATATTGGATTTGGTCTCTGTCTAATTTAGTTTAAAAGTAGGCGGTCTCTTACAAGACCTATTCCTTTGTATAAACTGAATCAGAATATCAACTTATTCTTTTTGAATTGAATAATATATAATAATATTAAATATAAATATGGTAATAATGATTAGTTTTAGTATTGTATTTACAAAATTATATTAACAATTATTATTGATAATAGTTAATAAGACTAGTAAAAAAATTATAGATATAGTTTTAGCTACATTTATAATGATTTTATTAGAATAATAAAATTATTACTCCCTCCGTTCCAAAATGTTATACCCATTTTTTGTTTTAGGCCGTTTCAAAAAGATATACCCATATAGAATCTTTTCTATTTATATACAGTTTTCTCCCCATTTTATCCTTCAATATCTAAATATTTACCTACCTTTTACTCATTTGTACTTTAATGGTCCCCACATTTGAATCTCTCTCTTTTCCTAATAAAGACAAAAAAAGGTACATGAAAATTATTAAAATAAACATAAGATTCTCCTATGATTCTATTTGCCTTGGTTTTCCCCAATATTCCAAGTGGGTATAATATTTTAGAACGGAGGGAGTATTAATATTATCGATAATATTATAACATTAATATTTATATTATATTAATAAAAAAATATAAATAAATAAATCATTTGCAAATATACAATTTAAACAAGTATTTCCGAGAAAATACCAAAAGATCCTAGAAAGGTTTTTAAAAAATAATTTAGTAGTATATGAAAAGTGTTATGAACTTCCAAATGTTTAGTTCTATTTTTCGACAATACAATTGGTAAACTTTAACTATTGCTACTTATATAAATATATTCGGCATAAAAAATATATGCAACAACAACAACTAAGCCTTATTCCCAAAGTGACTTGGGGTCGGCTAACATGAATCGTCAACTGAAACCATTGCCAAAGGAGATGACATCGACAAGAGTGATAAAAAGTTTTTAAAAGGGTTTAAGTTTTAAGAATCTTTTAAAAAGTTTTTGAAAACAAGGTTTACACCAAGAAGTTTTAAAAGAGGTTTTCAAAATGTTTTAAATACCAACACAATTGAGAAAAGCAAATAAATGCAGCAATCACACCCCTTCCTCCACATGAATACTGCCCCTCTACCCACTTCTATCCAACGCCATGCTCTCCTCAATCCCAAGTAGCCTCATATCACTTTCAAAACATTTTCTATTAATACAGTCCTCTTACAAAACATTTTCTATTAATACAGTCCTCTTACAAAACATTTTCTATTAATACACACTTGTGTATACTATATATGGTATATTGTGAGCATGCATGGTATGTTTACAATTAGCTGTTGTTCATTTACTTATTTTGATATGCATATTCAAGTCCATTGATATGCACCTCTTGACACTTGATAAGAATTAAAAAAGGGTAATTATAAAAATTAAGATAGAAATGTATGTTAAAATAACGTGTCAATCAATTTATTAATATTTGATTGCTAAATAAATTTCCCAATTTAACTTCTTATATGAAATGCTATGAGTTTTATTATATACATTATGTTTCATTTAAAAATAACCCCATATATTATTCTTATATATTGCTCGTAAAGCGCAGAGCAAATTTTTGATAATTTGCTTATTTTTTAGAGCTCCACAAAAATGAAAATACTAGCTTTGAGCGTCCTCTACAAGGTGTGTGGCGGATATTCTGCCGCTTACGGAGCCAAAATCATACAAGAATTATTTCCCTTTGACAAGTCAACAATGTGTATGTGCGAAAATACTTTACAAAGCAGCCAGTTCTGCCCCAATATTTACGTTAACAAAATAAATTTAGCCGCCTAAAAACTCTATATAAACCCACCTTATCATATCAACATTTCCACACAACAAAACCATACTACAAAAACCATAACATTTATATTAATACTATCATGAGCCCTCTATCTGCTCCTATTCTTGCAGTACTTCTATCAATAATCACCCTCACCCATGCAACCACCTTCACTGTAGTCAATAACTGCCAGTTTCCTGTATGGGCTGCGGCCGATCCAGGTAGCGGTAAGCAGCTCAATCGAGGAGAGAGCTGGGCAGTTAGCCCTGCACCCGGGACTGTGATGGCTCGTATTTGGGGCCGAACTGGGTGCAATTTTGATGGCAGTGGCAATGGTCCTTGTACCACCGGAGGCTGTGGAAACTCGATTGTGATCCCGGTAATTGGGGTGAGATCCCAAAGACAGTATTCGAATACGCTCTAGCTCAACCGAACAACCCAACTGACACGCTCGATCTCTCCCTTATCGAAGGGTTCAATATCCCCATGGCATTTAGCCCCAACAGTAATGCTGGTGCACTTGATAATAAATGTCGTACCATCAGCTGTAGTGTTGACATAAACGCTCAATGCCCGCAACAGTGGAAGACGAACGGCGGGTGCAAGAATCCTTGCACCTCCGGTGGTGGAAGTTGTGGTGCTGATGGTGATTCTAAGTTTTTTAAGAACTTGTGCCGTGATGCTTACAGTTTCCCTAAGGATGATCAAAGTAGCACTTTCGCTTGCCCTTCTGGAACTGATTACACTGTCACTTTCTGCCCATGAATATCATCACCGTGTTATAAATACACACATCATGTTCTAATATGATTTAATTATACGACGTTAAATTTTCAGTATTTTGATTTGTGATAGTGGTCAATAATTCAGAGCTTACACGTACCTGCGTACGCAATGCTCTTGCATCTTGTATTATCAGCTTCTATAACTTATAGTAACATAAAGTTTTTAATTTCTATAATTGTTTTTTTTTTGCCAGGCATCTATATTTATTGTTGATGTTTCCTAGTTCTATTACTATATATGATGCATGCATCACCAGTCAACCCATCAATATCTTTGACGACTTCTAAGCGAGTGAGACGATAAGAAACGAAATTGCTTAAGAGAAGGTTATTGTTTGCTCTTATCATGGCATTTTCAAATAGTCATTTAGTTGTTTTTTAACATACTATAGTTCATAAATTTTACAAGAATTTTTTTCATAGATATCTCTGAAAACCCCACCTTCTGTCTTCATTTTGCTCACTTTTATCATGTCATTTTCAAATAGCCATTTAGTTGCTTTCATAGAATTTTTTCGTACATACTATTTTTTGTTGGTAATACGTTTGAGTACAGTGAAATTGCTCCGGGCCTCCGGCCTTGCCCGTAGTTGAGATCCCTGAAAACCCCACCTCATGTCTTCATTTTGCTTCTTCTCCTTCCTACATGGATCGAGGGCGTACTTTTCATACCTCGCATAAGACATCCAACATGTTTAGAGATGAACCTGTGATTGTACCCAAAACAGACGTGCCACCAAGCAGCAAAATGCTTCGGTGAGTTGAAAATAAGCTGGGATCTGTAGTTCCTTGAGTAGGTCACATTTCAAACTTCTGTTGATCAAGCTGATCCAACCTGTAAGGATCATGATTAAGAAATGTTAGATTGTCTTTCTCTTTATTGAGGAACGTATCGAGATGGGATCCTTTTCTCTATCACATAGGAAGGAGTGTTTCACAAAATGTACGACAAGCCTGGTGTTACAACATGCATATCATATGATGTTATACTAGTATATCGCATAATCATATACTTAATTCTAACGTCAAATATACACTATGTAAGAGCGGTTAAAGATTTAATTCATAAAATAATTTTTCGTCGAATTAGTAAAGCAGTTAGGATTTTTTGTTTCTATTTTTTGTGTGTCCACTCTTCCCTTACAAGTCTATGACTCATTCGCACCAAAAAAAAGAGGGAAAAAAAACCAGACTACTATTACTTTACAAGTTGATTAGAAAATTGAAGATATATGTTTAAGTTTGGTTGCAGAATTGATAACTTAAATTAAAGCCAAAAGAATCATTTTCATCAAAATATTGGAGCTTTCCCTAACATTTTAAAAGGAGAGAAGAGAAGACCTTGACAGTAGAGAGTGTTAATTGGATTTTGGAAATTTGCGGATATAGTCAGGAATTAGGAGTGTAAATTAATGTATCTTACTTTTATTATTATTGTTTCGATCTCCTAATCTTTCCTTCAATCTCTTTTGACTATTCTTCATACTGGTTCATTAATCTTGCCGTGTAGAAAATGGGGTGGTTAAGCAGCCGCTTCTTAACAATAGGGGTTGCCGACTTCTTCTTATCTCAATCGTAAGTCGTTATTCCATACTCATCTATTAATGAATTGACTAATCATGCATACTAGGACCAATATAGTTCCTATTAATTGTCATATCTTCATAATAAATAATCTTCTCTCACGAAAATAGTAACAACTATGAGGGCAGGAAATAACTCTGAGGCGAGTGCAATCACTCATTTTGATCAGATTATTATTGACTTTGGCGTAGAAAATCACCCATTGGTCTTAAAAACTATCAAGATTATCTAAGGTAGTTAAATTTAACAAAAATTCAATAAAATATTTAACTTATAAGGTGTATTATAATATGTAATTCAATCTAAAATTATTAAAGGGTAAAGCATTATAGAATGATATGAACTTTACCAAAACTTATAGTTAAAGCATCACCAAATTTAATTTTTTTCAGTTAAATCATCTATAGAAAAAAGAAAAAATAAAAAACACAAAACTATAAATTGTTCTACAGGTTGTAGAGGAGAGTAAAGTAAGCAAAGAGTTGTATTCTATTCATGGATGTAAAGAGGTTTAATTATACAAGCAAGATAATCTTAGATAGGAATCCTAATCCTAATCATAAAAGAAAATCTAAACTAAAAGATACTAAATCTAAACTAAAAGATAACGCTAGATATAAAAGATAATAATTAACCTAAAAGGTAAAGGATATGCTAAAAGATAAATAACAAATAATATCTAAAGTCTATCTTTATCATGCCCCCGCAAGATGGACGACGGTGAAGGAGTAAGTCCAATCTTGATGAGTTGAGGAGCTTGAACAAAAGTTTAGTTGGGCCCTTGAGAAGAGTGTGGCCCGTCACCAAGAACAATCTCATCAGTGGCGTTGTAGGGACGGTGGAGCGCGAGTGTGGCAAGGTCAGCGGTGACATGCTGGGAGGGTTCACCGTCTAGATGCCATGGAGTACAGACAACGGAAGTCGAGGAGGATGAGTGATGGACCACAGCATGGGCTTGCGATGGACGATATAATCGTTGTGGGATACGCACCGTGGGATGAATATCCTTGAAGGTCGGACAAAAATTGAGGGTATGTCCTTGAACGTTGCACCATTGGCATTTGCCAAGTAAGGGGCGACATGGAGTTGAGGACGAGTTGGAAGAGTTTGAAGGGTGAGTGTTTATGGAGGGTGTTGAGGTCAGGCCCTATTGAATAGGAGAGGGGGAGTTCGACATGAGTAAAAGAGGGAGTTTTGTTGAGGAGTTTATTGGAGTTAAAGGGAGGAGTGAGTGTCGAGAGGGGGAAGTGTCCGACGGGAGAGGAGTTAAAATGAGGAGTGTCGATAGGGGGAGTGTTCGACGGCAGAGGAGTTAAAAGGAGGAGCGGAGGATTCGGGTGCCATTGCTATAGTGCGAGTGGAGTAATGGAGGGAGTTTTGCGGATGACTTTAATTGGAGTTAAGTAAGGAGGGAATGCCGATTGTGGAGGGTTCGGCTAGGAGTGAGTGAGAGGAGTAGAGAGGGTTGTCGAGTATTAGGTTCGACGGAGGAGTTTGAGAGTGTTCGACGGGGAGCGTCGAGTGAGTTTTATTGGAGTTTGATTCATGAGAGTAGTATGACGAGGAGCGTCGACAGGAGTGCGTAAGGGCGGGGGTGTGCGCTGAGTGTCGACGAGGAGTGCGTGAGTGGCGAGGGGTGTGATCGTCGGGCAACGTGGAGTTTGTGGAGAGGAGATTTGTGGGGAGGATTTTTGTGAGTGAGTGGTGAGGGGTAGGGGTGTGCAAAAAAAACCGTTCCGAAATATCCTATATCCGATTAAGGATTCCGGTTATCCGATCCGGTTTTTTAAAATTCGGATAATTCGGATCGGATATTCGGTTTTAAAATCGGATTATTGGATCGGATAGGTATTTTTGAAAATCGGATAATCCGAAAATCTGATATTTTAAAGAAAAACTCTTTTATTTAGCCCACTCTCTGATACATAAAGAGTTACGCAACCAAGAGCATTCGGAATGGAATGATCTAAAGAAACAATCACAATCAGTTTTGGTTAACTACCCTTGTTCGAATGAACGAACTACCACCACTTTCACTAACCAAAGAACCACCTTACAAGGCTAACTATAACCAATTAGGCTTCTAGTTACAACCCACTTTGATAATCAATCACTAATTCAACGTTAGAAGTGATTAAAACACAAAGATTTTGGAATTGACCAATTCTGATCAGTTTTGCTTTCTATGCACACAGCTTAGAAAAAGATGCATAAAATGCAATTCATTCATTCATTCATTCTAATTATTTTTGGGATACAAACTACACTTATAAGGCTACAACATGCCAAAAATTTGGCCCCAAATGAGGTCATTTGCTTACCTAAACATGACAATATTTAAGAGAAGCAGCAAAACAAAACTGTTTCAGTACCTACGTCCAATGATGGACTGAAAACCCCTATAGACTGAAGACATTCAGAGGATTAGCCTATGGAAAATAAAACTAGATATCTTAATGAAATATCCTCCAAGATTCGGCTCAAAATTATAAAAAATGACCTTGCCCAGAACTGAACAAACCCACGCTGTATTCACGTTTTTTAGTCCGCTTTTTGACATTCTTCACCATAAAGCTCTTGTTTCTCATTTGTTGTTGCTCCTTTGCCCATGTGATCTTCATATGTATCAAGTAGACATCCAGGAGGACCCATAGCAGCTTGAGGTGGCCTTAGTTTTCAGTTTCAAGCTTCCCAAAAGAGCCTTAACAAAACAGAATACCTTACAAAAGCAAAACAGATTATCTTAAACTAGCTTAACTTACATAAACTCCTTAAATAGGCTAGTTAGTCACTAATTAAGCTTAATTATCAATACTTAATGATGATTAGAGGATCATTAGTATTAATCAACTTTGCTTAAAAAGATATTAAAAAGGGTTTAGCCTAATTGAGGTGCTTAAGCAATGTTTTTGGAACAACCGAGCTAGTTAAGCTTATGAATTGTAATTCCTTAGCCCTTTCTTCCTCGTTCTCTCTTTGATTAAGAAGACCTTGAGTTGTATTAGATGCTCCTGCATCATCCTCTCCCGGTTCGAAAAGGTCTTCTTGTATCTCAGAATCATCTGCGATATAGGGCGCTAAGTCTCCGACATTGAATGTTGCTGATATATTCCCCATTTCATCTGGAATTTCAATCTTGTAGGCATTATTGTTGATCTTCTCTAGTACTTTGAAAGGACCGTCACTTCTAGGCATTAGTTTGTTCTTTCTTCTTGTTGGAAAACGTTCTTTCTCAGATGTAGCCAGACTAGATCCCCAGGCTGGTACAAAACTTGTTTCCTGTGCTTGTTGGCTCGAACTTTATATGCTTCATTCACCTTCTCGATTCTGGTTCGAATTTGCTGATGAAGTTTCTTCATTTCTTTGGCCTTCTCTTCAGCTTCTTTACTGTTTTGCACTTCAACAGGAATAGGAAGTAAATCAATAGGACTTACAGGATTAATCCCATAATCTACCTCAAATGGTGAACACTTAGTAGCATAGGTGGGCGATCTATTGTAAGCAAACTCTGCATGTGCTAGCTTTAGATCCCAATCTCTCTGTGACTTGTTTACTAGTGTCCTCAACAGTGTAGTTAATGTCCTGTTGGTCACCTCCGTTTGGCCATCAGTTTGTGGATGCGCAGTAGTACTAAATAGTAGCTTAGTACCTAAAAGCTTCCACAATGTCTTCCAAAAGTAACTAAGAAACTTGACATCTTTATCAGAAACAATAGACTTTGGCACTCCATGAAGTCTAATGATTTCTTTAAAGAATAAATCAGCTACATGAACAGCATCATCTGTTTTGTTGCAAGCAATAAAATGAGCCATCTTTGAAAATCTGTCTACCACCACCATAACTGCATCTTTTTGGCGCTGAGTTCTGGGTAGAGCCACTATGAAATCCATGCTCACATCTTCCCATGGTTGAACTGGAACTGGAAGGGGAGTATAGAGTTCTTGGTGAAAAGAACTCTTAGCCTTCTGACAGATAGAACATCGAGCTAGGACTGAATGGACATCTCCTGCTAACTTTGGCCAATAAAAATGTTCCAGCAATACATCAACAGTTTTGTTAATGCCAAAATGTCCTGCTAGCCCTCCTCCATGGACCTCCTTGATGAGCAAATCCCTTAATGAACATTTAGGGATGCATAGCTTGTTATTTCGAAACAAAAAGCCATCTTGGACTGAATAAGCTCCATGAGATCCGTTCTTGCATGCTTCCATTAGTAAAGAGAAATCTGGATCTTCATAATATAACTCTTTAAGATGACTAAAGCCAAGAACTCGAGCCTCCATTAAAGAAAGCATAGAATGCCTCCTTGATAATGCATCTGCAATGTTAGAAACTTCGGTTTTATATTTTGAAACAAAATCAAAAGACTGAAGAAATTCCACCCATTTTGCATGTCTAGGACTGAGCTTGTGTTGGCCATTGATGTATTTTAAAGCCTGATGATCTGAATGAAGCACGAATTGAGCTGGTCTGAGATAATGAGTCCAATGAGTCAAAGCACGAACAATAGCATAGAACTCCTTATCATAGGTGCTGTAGTTGAGTCTGGACTGATTAAGCTTCTCACTAAAATAGGCTATGGGAAGCCCTCCTTGTTGTAAAACAGCTCCATTGCCCACGCCACTAGCATCACACTCGACCTCGAACACCTTTTTGAAATCTGGTAAGGCTAGAACATGAGCCTTACTAAGCATACTCTTCAATTGTTCAAAAGCTTCTTGTGCTGCTGGAGTCCAAGTGAAAGACCCCTTTTTGATGCATTCAGTCAATGGGGCCATTATAGTGCTGAAGTTCTTGATAAATCTCCTGTAAAAAGAAGCTAAACCATGGAAACTTCGAACTTCTGTAATACTTTTTGGAATAGGCCAAGACTTGATTGCTTCCACCTTGGATTCATCCATAGAAATGCCATTAGAAGACACAATGAAACCAAGAAAAGTCACACTAGAAGTGAAAAATTCACACTTCTCCATTTTTGCAAACAACTTCTTTTCCCTCAGCTTAAGGTAAACCTTCTTCAGATGAGTAAGATGTTCCTGCTCACTTTGACTATACACAAGGATGTCATCAAAATAAACAACAACAAAGATACCAATGAAGGGTCGGAGTACCTCGTGCATAAGCCTCATGAAAGTACTAGGAGCGTTTGTTAAGCCAAATGGCATCACAAGCCATTCATACAAACCACTCTTAGTTTTAAAAGTTGTTTTCCATTCATCTCCTTCTCTGATTCGAATCTGATGATAACCACTCCTCAAATCTATCTTCGAAAATATAGTGGAACCATGTAATTCATCCAGCAAATCATCAAGCCTAGGTATAGGATACCTATACTTGACTGTAATATTGTTGATGGCCCTGCAATCTACACACATGCGCATAGAACCATCCTTTTTGGGAACCAAAATAACAGGCACAGCACATGGACTAAGACTCTCCTGTACAAATCCCTTAGCTAATAATTCATCAACCTGCCTTTGTAACTCTTTAGCTTCCTCAGGATTACATCTATAAGTTGGCTTGTTAGGTAATGACGCTCCAGGAATCAAATCAATCTGATGTTCAATACCTCTACTAGGGGGTAAGCCAGATGGAAGGTCATTAGGGAAAATATCTCCAAACTCCCTCACTAATGGTTTCACCATTTCGTGTAGCTCAATAGTATTAACATCATTTTCATGCAATAACAACAACAGATACATAACCTTTCCCTTTTCCACAGCTTTATCTAGTTGAGTTTTTGAAAGGATTAAGGTTTTTTGGTTTTGTGTTTTTGGTTGTGTAGATTTTGGTTTAGGTGAGTTCGATAATAGCTTACTAGGACTAAGCACAATTTTCTTTTGATTATGCATGAAAGTATAAGTATTAGTCCTTCCATTATGCATAGTTTCTTTATCATATTGCCATGGCCTTCCTAACAATATATGACATGCATCCATAGGCAAAACATCACAAAGAACTTCATCTTTATACGAATCACCAAAAGAAAAGCTAATTAAAGCTTGTTTTGTTACCTCCACACAATTTCCATCATTAAGCCAATGAAGCTTATATGGTTTGGGGTGCTTGAAGGTAGGATGATTGAGTTTATCCACCATGGTTGAAGATGCCACGTTAGTACAGCTTCCACCATCAATAATCATCGAACATATCTTTCCTCCAACTAAGCACTTGGTTTGAAAAATCTGGTCCCTTTGAGATGGAACCAATTCAGCCTCCTTGGCATGAAGAACTCTTCTTAGGACAAGACCTAAATGATCACCTTCAGTAACTTCACCAACCTCAACTTCCTCTTCAGTGTCGGCCTCATGATCATATTCATCTTCCTTTTGTTCTTGAAGCCTAAGTGCATCATCAATGCTTTTAATATCAACTAAGGTCATCACCCTCCTATTAGGACATTGTGATTGATAATGACCATAGCCATGACATTTAAAGCACTTAACATCATCTTTCTTGGAAGAAGTTTCAGCCACTTTCTTCCCTTTATCAACTGATTTCGCCTCTCCTTTAGGTGTGAAAGGAGATTGATAAGTAGGCTTGAAATTGGAACTTCCTTTAGTGTAGGATGTCCCCTTGAAAACGCCTTCTTTTTCTTCTCTTTTTGATGCTTTTAGATTTTTATTGCAAGTTTAAACATCTCCTCCAGAGTTGTATAGGGCTGCAACTCCATCTTCCTCGCAATATCTTTCTCCAAGCCACCTAGAAAACGTGACATAGTCTGCTCCTCCCTTTCTTGGAGATCTAACTTCATCATAAGTTTTTCGAACTCATGGATGTAGTTTTCAACTTCCTTTTGTCCCTGTTGCAAGTCAGACAATTGATTATATAAATCAAAAGTATAAGAAGTAGAAAGAAAACGTTCCTTCATTAGCTTCTTTAACTTGTCCCAACTTTTAACTTTGGATTTCTTCTTCCTCGATCTAGCTAGAACGGTATTTTCCCACCAAAGGGATGCATACCCCTTTAGTTTCACCACAGCTACCTTGAAGGATTTTTCATCATCATATCCCTTCACTTCGAAAATCCTATTGCAACGAGTCATCCATTCAATGAAGTCATCAGGATTTAGACTTCCATCGAACTCAGGAACATCCAACTTAATGTCCCCTAAGTCATTGTTCTGTTTTCGCCCCCCTCTAAATCTCCTCCTAATAGAAGAATCAGAAGTTTCCCCACTTGAATCAAATTGAGGTTCTACTTCTAGTCCCTCCAAGTTTTCATCCCTCCTAACTCTCCTTTTTGCACCACCAACACCACCATCCCTTATCACATTCATCATATTGGCTAGTTGCTCAGTTAGAGCTTCTAACCTATTTTCAACTCCGACCAATCTTGTCTCCTGTAAGGACATTCCCTTTCGAAATTGACTCCCTTCTCCTCCTGCCATAACTCCAATTAGAACAAATGAAGCTAAAAGAAAGAAAAGAAGTGTGTTTGGGCTTAGAATAGGTGCAGTTTTGGTAGGGGATTGTGTTTGAGTTTTGAGTTTGTGTTTAGGACGTTTATTGGGGTGATTTGAATGCTCTTAAACAACCTTAAGCTCTGATACCAAATGATACATAAACAGTTACGCAACCAAGAGCATTCGGAATGGAATGAACTAAAGAAACAATCACAATCAGTTTTGGTTAACTACCCTTGTTCAAATGAACGAACTACCACCCCTTTCACTAACCAAAGAACCACCTTACAAGGCTAAATATAACCAATTAGGCTTCTAGTTACAACCCACTTTGATAATCAATCACTAATTCAACGTTAGAAGTGATTAAAACACAAAGATTTTGGAATTGACCAATTCTGATCAGTTTTGCTTTCTATGCGCACAGCTTAAAAAAAGATGCATAAAATGCAATTCATTCATTCATTCATTCTAATTATTTTTGGGATACAAACTACACTTATAAGGCTACAACATGCCAAAAATTTGGCCCCAAATGAGGTCATTTGCTTACCTAAACATGACAATATTTTAAGAGAAGCAGCAAAACAAAACTGTTTCAGTACCTACGTCCAATGATGGACTGAAAACCCCTATAGAATGAAGACATTCAGAGGATTAGCCTATGGAAAATAAAACTAGATATCTTAATGAAAATATCCTCCAAGATTCGGCTCAAAATTATAAAAAAATGACCTTGCCCAGAACTGAACAAACCCACGCTGTATTCACGTTTTTTAGTCCGCTTTTTTGACATTCTTCACCATAAAGCTCTTGTTTCTCATTTGTTGTTGCTCCTTTGCCCATGTGATCTTCATATGTATCAAGTAGATATCCAGGAGGACCCATAACAGCTTGAGGTGGCCTTAGTTTTCAGTTTTAAGCTTCCCAAAAGAGCCTTAACAAAACAGAATACCTTACAAAAGCAAAACAGAATACCTTACAAAAGCAAAACAGATTATCTTAAACTAGCTTAACTTACATAAACTCCTTAAATAGGCTAGTTAGTCACTAATTAAGCTTAATTATCAATACTTAATGATGATTAGAGGATTATTAGTATTAATTAACTTTGCTTAAAAAGATATTAAAAAGGGATTAGCCTAATTGAGGTGCTTAAGCAATGTTTTTGGAACAACCGAGCTAGTTAAGCTTATGAATTGTAATTCCTTAGCCCTTTCTTCCTCGTTCTCTCTTTGATTAAGAAGACCTTGAGTTGTATTAGATGCTCCTGCATCACTCTCCATTCACACTAGTCCAAGACTCCAACTCTCAAAGCCCAACACACATGTTCTGGCTCCCTGCTGCTGCTGGTCTGCTGAGTACTGTTCACACAGTCCGTTCACCTTCGTCAAGTGCAGCCGCCAGCCAGCCTTCGTCCTGCACCTTCACAAATGCAGCCGCCAGTCTCCGGCCGTTTTTTCTTCGCTCACACCTTCACGAGTGCAGCCAGGCCTCAAGTTCCACTTTTTTTTTTGTATTTTAACCACAATTGTGTGGATATAAAACTTAATTAACTTTGTCTTCTGCTTACTTGGGAGAGTATGGGTTATCTTATGTCATTTTCCTCTAAAAGAAAAGCCCAAGATGATGAGAATGCGGGATGTGTCTGTAACTCTATATTACTAGATTAGATGGATTAATGTTTTAGTGTTGTTATTTAAATATATAAAAAATTGGATGTTTTAGTGTTTTTATTTAAATTTAAAAATGGATAGGCCTTTGGGGTTCTTTTCTACAAGGTTAGCAAAAAAGTCCAACTGCAAAGGTTGTGTGAATGTGAAATGGTAAACTCAAAGCAAAAATAAGGAACTTTATAAAGCCGGATAATCCGGTTATCCGAGCTGAAAATTTGGATATCTAACGGTTTATCCGGACCGGTTTCGGATATCATTTTTTGTTATCCGGATATCCGGATCGGATCGGATCAAAAAAAGGATCAAACTCTTGATACCATGTAGAGGAGAGTAAAGTATACAAAGAGTTGTATTCTATTCATTGATGTAAAGGGGTTTAAATATACAAGCAAGAGAATAAAGATAGGAATCCTATAAAAGAGAATCTAAGCTAAAAGATAATAAATCTAAACTAAAAGATAAAGCTAGATATAAAAGATAATAATTAACCTAAAAGGTAAAGGATAAGCTAAAAGATAAATAACGAATAATATCTAAAGTCTATCTTTATCACAGGTCTCCTATGAGACCGTCTCACAAACTAGGATGATAGATATTTTATAAAAATTCATAGCTAAGGTTTTTTTTGACATACAATACAGAAAAATAATGACTAAACTATAATTAATGATACAGAACCATAAATGTAATAATTTTTGATGATGGTAAATCCCAATTCTTTGTTAAATTTGAAAGTTTCAAGTTTCAAGTTTCAATAATGAAGTATTTGTCTTTTTCTTTATAATAAGAGTCTTTTAAGCTCTGTTACACCAGAACTAGAATGTCAACTTAAGCCCTGATAGCAATTGTTGTGAACTAGCTAGGGGTGAAAATGTTTGATTAGTGCAAAATAAAATATCAACAATATAATATCAACGAGAAAAGAGACAAATAAGAATAATAACACGAGGATTTAAAGTTGTTCGGTCAATGTGACCTACTCTACTGGTAGGAGATTCGTGATCTTTCTTTATTCTTAGAAAACCTAAATGATTACAAAATATGAGTCTTTGGCACAAAAAGGTACAAAATAAATGATAGCCTAATGATTTCTTTTCTAGTACAAGGAAACCCTAATGATACCTTTTACCAACCATCACATACTAGATAAAAAAATTATAAAAAGTAGAAAATAAATCGGGTAAAATATTTATCAAATTTCCTTCATCTTTTTCTTCTTTGGTTAATCGGCTGATAAAAAATCCATAAAAGCGAATTCATCATATCTTTTCCTAACAGAAAGTTTGAAAGAGTCTATAAGATCTCATGTTACTTTGTCTTTTCTTACGTACAAATCGCAACAATTACCATAGCAAAGCATATGAATAATGTTAAAGTCAAAGTGTTACATTTATTCTAGAACATAGAAAATATAACAAAGTAGTTACAATTATGTTGTAAAAACCTAGCATCGCAAGAAATTGGAAAGTACGAAAAAATTATAGACCAAATTACTAAGAACATTTTGGCAAAATCGAAATTCAATGACGAACAACAACCTAATATACAATTTGTATGGGTATAAATACCCTATTCGAATATACGGCCCAAGGCCCAAATGACACAAGGCCCACGCTCACTTCACTATATAAGCCCCTCATAGGGCTAAGATAAAAGGATCCAGAATCCATTCTCTCTCCCTACACCCACACTCTCTCTATCTAAAATAAGTACTGACTTGAGTGTCGGAGAGCCCGTCCTCGGGACACTCCCGGGGGTTTGGGGTTCATGTGCAGGTTCTTCGTCGGAGCTCGGACGGGGACCACTCATATCCGCCGGAAAGAGGTACAACACTTTTGGACAGAAACAATTTGGCGCTAGAAGGAGGGGGAGAGATAAGCGCCCATGGAAACCCACAATTTCCGTGGCTACATTGCTCGAACAGTTATTCTATGGTCTGATATACTCCAATTCAGACCAAAATCTACAAGATCTACAACAACTCCACAAAGTAAAAAGGAAGAAAGGGGACGAGTAGCACTGGAGACAATTCACCTTGATCTTAAAGTGCAAGAAACAAACCCACTCAAATCAATTTGGGAATTATTCCCACTGTGAAGTGCAATACCCAGCCCCACTCAAATGAATTTGCTATTGTCCATAGCAACAAAATCACCACACCTATGGTCAACCTTGCAAAAAGATACAAGCATAGGAAACAAAGCTACAAAAGTAAAACTAAATCAAAACCATAACACTCTCAAAGTGTAACGTAGGAAGTGTGTGAGAGAATGAGAATAGAGGGGAAAAATGGGAAACCATGCAAAAAACCATATGTCCTTCTTCTTGTCCTGCTACTGCCATTAATATGTTTGGTGAGAGGAAAAAATCTTCAGATGCGGAAAGGCTTACCCTTCAAAATTGCACTCTTTGCAGAATTGCATTTTGGTGAGGACACATGGACTACTCGGGGTCCGCTTCAAGATGTTCACTCTGCACAAGTTATGGCTTCTATCCTTGATCACGAGAAACCAGCTCTGCCGAAATCGACACTAGCTTGGGTATAAATTAGTGTAAAGCAGAAGCATCCTCTGAATAAACACGAGGGAAGGAAAGTCATAGCTCTGCCGATGATGGTCTGCAACCAAGCAACAAGAATGATAGGTTTGCAGCCTGCATCAAAGAGTTTGGCTTGGCACACAGAACTGGTCTGTAAATCAAGAAGACGCAGTAATACTAGCAAAAGCAGAAGGCATGCCACGAGAGGCAGACCCGATTCGCACTCTGCACCCCAAGAAAACCATACAACTTACTGTAAATAAAAGAAAGCAGAGCACGTATAGCCTCACTCTGCAAGTGAAGCACGCATAGCAGAGCAGACCCACGTATCAATCTGCACCTAGCAGAACACTATATTAGCTCGCTGAATCGGCCCAAGTCTGCGATATTGCTCTGCAATCTGCAATCTGCAACCTCCCGGAGGAAAAAACCTCAAGCTAAGTACTTTGCTTCCACTATTATTGATGTTAATTTTGCTTACTTTTGACGCAAAATTAGATTGAATATCATGCTGGATGTTGCACTTACTATATGTTATAAGCTTCAAATATTGATTATTATAGTTTGTCAATGATTATCAAAAGAGGTGCCAACATTCACTCTATTTGATTACAATCAAGCTCTGATCAAATGACGTCTTTCGACCTTTATATATGCCTAGTTGAGAATATACTACTCTCAAATTGACCCAAGTTCAACTTAAGAGTGGGGGGCAAATGAATATATATGACCCAACTTGATGGGAAATTTGATTGTAATATTCATTGCAGTGCTCGAGTATACGTGACCAACTTGCAAAATTCACTGTAGTGCTTGATTATAAAAGCACCTATTTTGTGAGTCTGCACATATTATTGAAGGCTTCAGCAAGCTATTAAGTCGCTGTTCTGTTATTATTACTACAGACACATTTTATCTATTCCCTTTGGCAGGCTTAAACCTGCTAAGAGAGGTATTATGTTATTATTATCGCAGACCCCATCTCAAACAGAGGGCTCTACATTATTATCATTAGCAGATCCTCGCTTCAGACAAAGGATCATGCTCTTTTAGGTATTATCGAAGACTCCAGCGAGCTATTAAGCCGCTGGAAAGATATATTATGGAAGACTCCAGCGAGCTATTAAATCGGTGGAAAGACTTAAGTGAAGAGCTAAGTCAAAGTTACAAACCGAGCTCTGGTGAAGAAGCAGAGAGCTCTGCTGAAGAAGCAGAGTGAAAGACTTAAGTGAAGAGCTAAGTCATAGTTACAAACCGAGCTCTGTTGAAGAAGAAGAGTGAAAGACTTAAGTGAAGAGCTAAGTCATAGTTACAAATTACAAACCGAGCTCTGCTGAAGAAGCAGAGTGAAAGACTTAAGTGAAGAGCTAAGTCATAGTTACAAATCGTGCTCCTTATTATTATAGCAGATCCTCGCTTCAGACAGAGGATCATGCTCCTTATTATCATCGCCGACCCCGTCTCAGACAGAGGGTTCTGCCACTATTTTCATTAGCAGATCCTCGCTTCAGACAGAGGATCATGCTCTTATTATTATGGCAGATCCCGTCTCAGTCAGAGGGCTCTGCCATTACTATCATTAGCAGATCCTCGCTTCAGACAGAGGATCATGCTCCCTATTATAGCAGATCCTCGCTTCTGACAGAGGATCATGCTCTTATTATTATAGCAGACCCCGTCTCACACAGAGGGTTCTGCCATTATTTTCATTAGCAGATCCTCGCTTCAGATAGAGGATCATGCTCCTTATTATTATCGCAGACCCCGTCTCAGACAGAGGGCTCTGCCACTACTATCATTAGTAGATCCTCGCTTCAAACAGAGGATTATGCTCCTTATCATCGGCAGATCCTCGCTTCAGACAGAGGATCCTGCTCCTTATTATTATAGCAGAACCTCGCTTCAGACAAAGGATCCTGCTCATCATCATTGCATCTCCATGTATCATCACTATTGCAGACTTGTCTATAGCATTCTAATCTCAGTCTGCCTCCTTCACTGCAAGCAAAGCAGACAAACTGGGGGGCAAGGATACGTATGGTAGGAGGAAGAAGGTAGCAAAGAAATAGCATATTTTCTTTCAAAAACTACTCAAAAGAATGCAGAAAATACAAATATAGCAAAGGCTCTAGACGATGCTACATTCTTGCTCATCAGAGAAGACTCTCAGACTGGTGAAGCAACATTGCAGACTACGTGAGCAGACCTTCATTAGAGGATTCTACACGGCAGATTATTAGAGCAGACTCCTAAGCAAAGGAAGTTGCGTCTCTTATTACATGAGAAAATCCTCAATTAGAGGATGATACACCTTAGCTCATTGAAGCAAGCTCTCTGACTAAAGTGGCTATATCTCACAGCAGAGACTCGATCACGCAGAAAGGTCATCATGAAGACATACATGTCCAATACCATGAGGAACCAAGTGAATAAGCCCAATATAGTTCAACTTCAATCAACGATTATCACTCGAACTAGGGGGGCAAATTGTATGAGTATAAATACCCTCTCCCGAATATACGGCCCAAGGCCTAAATGACACAAGGCCCACGCTCACTTCACTATATAAGCCCCTCATAGGGCTAAGGTAAAAGGATCCAGAATCCATTCTCTCTCCCTACACCCATACTCTCCCTATCTAAAATGAGTACTGACTTGAGCGTTGGAGAGCCCGTCCTCGGGACACTCCCGGGAGTTTGGGGTTCATGTGCAGGTTCTTCGTTGGAGCTCGGACGGGGACCGCTCATATCCGCCGGAAAGAGGTACAACACTTTTGGAAAGAAACACAATTAAAGAGAGAAAATAAAAAAGAGGGTTAGCAAAGAATGCGCAACAGAGAAGTAAATGGTGGTAGCAGGAGAGAGAACACAAAAGTGAAGGAAAAGTTCTTAGGTATTGTAATTTGCTATGATTCCTGCAACAACGCGAGGAAAAAGAGAGAGTGGGATAAATAAATAGAATTTCTCTATTGGGTGCAAAATTACTGGTTGCGATAGTTATTAGATGTTAGTTATTAGTTGTGAAAGTAGTTGTTTATTAGTGTTTTGTAAAGTACTTGTTGGAATCATTAATTACATACGATAAACGATACAATATTAGTTATAACACTAACAACAACCTTATTAATCAACTTTTATGGGAAAATTAATATTTAATAACCTTTTCGGGTTTAGATACCCTCTACCAACCAAGCAATACTTATAAATTTATGTTGGTGCTTAACACAAACTCAAAGATCGTTTAGCTGAGAGAATTCATGTCGATATTGAAAATTCCCATAAATTATAAATTTGATCGCTTGTTTGGTTGACAATTATTTTGAAATTTAGAGATGTTGAAAATTCATGGAACTTTGGATACCCACAGAATGTGAAAAATTCCCCTTATTTATTCCACCTATCCATTCTTGCAAATATGTTAATACATAAATTTGCGGGAAACAACCTTTTATAAGCACTTTTTTGTGAGAAACAATCTTTCAAAATCTTTTTGGTATTTACCAAACTTAAACAATTTTTTTTGCAAGATCAAACCTTAAGGATTTTTTTGACGTCAAATTTTAAGTGCAAGCATTGGTCAAGGCATTGAACACTTTTAGGTGCAAGGATTACGCATTGAGCTCGGCTTGATGAACGATCGGAAAATGGCCTTGAGATCTGATCACGCAAAGAAATTTTTGTCTAAGGTTGTTAAATGCCAAAAAAAATAAAATTAAAAGGTTGTTTCTCGCAAAAAAAATTATAAAAATTATCTTTCATAAATTTTCCTATATTAATATTAAGCAAACAAACATGAGTTCACACTAAAAACTAAATTTTACATAAATTGAAACTTCATATAAAAAATTTAATACCCATGTCAACCAAACAATTCTTCAATAATAAAAGGCTCCACCAAGATCTCATGGAAAGGCCATAAACTAAATACCGAAGCCGCGTTGCTTTACCGTGACAAAAGCGAAAAGGCCCAAAAGTAGCTCCTATATAAAGTACATGCATTTCCTCATGCATCAATATAGATCAATATTAATTTGTCATTAATTTGCTGATCAAGTTTTCCAGTTTACAGAAAATGGATCAAGGAATACTTGAAGTCGTTCTTAACAATGCCAAAGGTCTTGAAGACACTGATTTTCTCAGTAAGTTGCAATCATCTCTGTCGTAATCTTCTCGTAATTATGCGTAATCATGCATATCATGATGTCAAGATATTCAAAAGCCTCATAATAATTTGTAACATTGTTAAAATTACAAGCAATTTATATTTTACTTGCTCAATACGCAGATAACATGGATCCCTACGTGATCGTGAGTTACGGGGGTCAGAAGCAGAAAAGCAGCGTTGCATCAGGTAATGCACATTTCGTAAAACTCCTTTAAATCACGTCAAGATGATAAAAGGTTTATTAACAGCAAGAAAAATCAATTACAGATTATCTTTTATCTTATTCAAGATCGTCTTAAATATATTGGAGGCCTTGTGTTTTTTTTTTGTAATTGTATGTCTCATAAAACACGAAAGTATGCTTTATAAATTATTGATATTTATTAGTACAAAAAATTAAAAGTACCTAAGGTAAAAAATATCGAATTTTAAGACCTTCTTATTAGATGAGGAGCAAGGTCCTTTGTTGGTAGTTTTGCACGATCTTATCAAGGACCCTACCTTTATTGATGCATGCAGGACAAGGATCTGAGCCAGAATGGAATGAAACTTTTACGTTTAATGTGAACTCTGGGGGTGCTGATCTCACCCTAAAAATTTTGGATAGTGATTGTGGTACAGAGGATGATTGTGTTGGAGAAGCTACGTGAGTAACCATATGTCCGATTTTCACTCAATAATGTGTAGAAAGTTAGATTCTTACATATGATTACTAACCACATTGTTTGTCTTAATGACTTTGTGATGAAAGTATACCATTAGAACCAGTGTTCCATGAAGGAAGGGTTCCAACAACATCATACAATGTTGTAAAGAATCAAGAATTTCGAGGACAGATCAAACTCAGCCTCTCCTTCACCCGCAAGGTATGTTTCGACTTATTAGTTACAATCATGTGTATATTTATCTTTCATTCGGGACAGGAATCTCCAATCTCATTTAGGAGTTAGAATTTCGATTCTCAATAATGCAACTAGTTAGATATGTATCATGGGAATAAGGATTTTTTCGTGAAGTTGCTCGTTTAATTACTCGGTAAGGTGTTTGCAATATGGAGTTATATACTAAAACATGGGAATGGAACATGACTTGTATTTCAACTACTATTTGCTACTACATAGCAAATTCTTATAGCGAGTTGAAATTTTGAGGTCTAGATATCGAGATTTATAACATTGCATACAATATTTGTAACCCTTTATTTGAACTTGTGAGCTCTTATATTTAAAGCCAAAATTTACAGAATAGGGGGATAAAAAATGGCCCCTCTTCCTTGCTTCTTTTCCTGTTTGTTTTGGAATATGAATTGGCGTAGTGATACTGTTTACGCTTGTTCTTCCATAATTGCCAGGCTCCTGGTCGCGATCGTGAGATAACAGCACAAGATGGCAGCTACGGTGGATGGAGACAGTCTTCATTAGACTAAGAAATCTAGCTGCATACACTCATTCCTCCCTTTCCGCTCCCAGGATTAAGGATTGAGAGTATCATGTGCATTTTCTGTCAAATGCTGAATACACCAAAACTTCTGTAACTCTTTTATTCTTGTCCCAAGAAATATGCTACTATCAAAGTACTGTATCAATGTAGAAGATCGAATTCATTTTAAAGTTTAAGTAGGTTCTATACCAATGAAATCCAATGGAGATTGAATCTCTTCTTGTACAAGTGACATGTTTATATGAATATATTATACAAGATAGGCCATGTAAGTTTTGGGCCTAAGAGCCTGTTTTCTTCAGCTCATTTTCAGTTCAGTTTAATTATTTTTAGTCGAACTAATCTCTTGACAATACTTTTACTCTTACTCTTACCATTTTACTATTCCTTTTAGTTCGATTTTTTTCAGTACAATTCAACTCGGCTATTTTCAGCCGAATAGAATTATATGTAAAATAATAGCCGGGACAAAGTTTAAACTTGGAATATCAAGGTTCAAAGGTGATTTGCTGGACCATTTGTACGAAGCCTACTTAGTCAAATCCTTGACTTGCAGCAATGAAGAGCCCAAACAGACAGAGACATACAATAACAAGAATTCCTAAAAATGGATTGAAGTAATCATTCTATCAAATACCGGAAACTTGCTTAACACAATTACAGAGTGAAAAGCAGCATTCTTCATCTTCGGATTTACCATGAGCAACTAAGAGCAAATTAGAGATATTACAAATGGTTAGAAACTTAACCTAAGTTGCTTCCTTTGAATAAGATACAATATACTTTATATACCAAAAAGTTACAACAGAAGCCTACAGAGCAACATAGATTATCATTTATTCTTCACCTGCTTGATTTCAGGGAAGTTGACGTCTTCGGGTAATGGGGATACCAATTTTGCTTCTTCATTTTTGAAGAAGCTCGGTGCACACATATTAGAATGACACTGGTTATCGTTGCTCTCTTCGGAAGTGCGGAGTTGATGCTGGAGATAATCCTGGATAGCCAAATTATCATCAAATGGTATTGCACCAGTAAGAGTTTTATATGCAAATTCAAGGCATGGATCTGACCACAACGGTGATGGAAAGCAGAATTCAGACTGGGGCTGCTCGGTTCCCCTCCCAATAATGCTGCCCTTTTGATCTTCTAGGATTGCGCGTCCCCTGGAGATGTTCTCAACCTTGCTCCTTAACAGAGTATTCTTTGGATGCTCTAATGATTGCTTTGTCATAGTTGGAGAAGCTTCAACTTTGGCATTTTCGGAAAACCCAGGTGGAGCCTGCTCCAATTGCAGATCATTGAGATCAATGAGAAAGGAACTTTTCGTTGTTAAGTCATGATCAATCTTGGTTGCTGGTTCTCTTTGAGTCACAAGCGCAGTGTCTGGATCAACATCAGATGTGTGATGCTTTTCTTCTTGCGATATTAAGTCGCCAATATTGTTCAACGGTCCTCCCTGAGTACCAACTTCTAGTGCATGATGCTGTTCTTCTTCAGATGTTAAGTCATGAATCTTGTTTGATGATTCTCCATGAGCTGTAAGCACAGTTTCGGTATCAACATCAAGTCTGCAGTGCTTTTCTTCTGGCAATGTCGAGTCATCAATCTTGTTTGATGCTATTCCATAAGTTGCAAGCACAGCTTCGTTATTAACATCAAGCGTGCGATGCATTTTTCCTTGTGATGTTTCATTGTCAATCTTGTTTGATGTTTCTCCTTCACTTGTGAGAACAGATTCTAAATTAACATCAAGTGTGCAATGTTTTTCTTCTTGAGATGTTAAGTAGCCAATCTTGTTAGATGGTTTTCCCTGCGTTGTGAGCGCAAAATCTGCACCAGCTTTAAGTGTCCGATGTTTTTCTTCTTGAGATGCAAGCATGTCTATTGTATTAACATCCTGACACTTCTCTTGTAAATCTTTTGGAACAGATTCAAAACAAGGAATGGGCAGAGTCCTGGATGACTTTCTACTTGTCGCCTGAAGAGCATGGTCAATACAATCTTGTGTACCATTATCCATTTTCTCGTCCTGTAGTTCATTTCGGACTGATACCAAACTAGAGATCGGATTAGTTCGGGAGGACATTCTATTTGTGGCCCGAAGAGCATGCTCAATGGGAATTGGGTGGTACACTACTTCAGCATCAACACCAGCAAGTCGCTTAGAGGATCGGGAAGGTACACAAGGCAATTTCGTGTCCTTAGTTTTTCTTTTGCTAGTCTGAGCTTTCCCATTACTGCAGCCTTGAATGGTAACAGCTACTGGGTTTACCTCTGGGAATATGCCCTCTGAAGGAGCAGAGGGAAGTTTACTCTTTTTGAGAGTTTTAACTTCTGTATCAGCGTTTGGGACTGCTGTTGGGGTCTGTTTGGTCATACCATCAGTTTTGCTAGTTCCCGAAACCTTTTCAAGTAATGCTGTTGCCACCACCATATCTTCACCAGCTGGAGTTGATCTGACTCTAGAGGATGACCTTGTCCTTCTCTTGTTGATGGCTTCGTCATTAGCTTTAGGCAGTGCTTGGCTACTGTGTGCTTCAGCAGCAGAGACCTGTTCTTTGGTACTGCTCTTTGGCGTCTCTTCCTGTTTACTTGAAGATGTCTGATAGTACAAAACAGAAATTAAACATCCAGATGTCAAAACAATGAAAACTCATGCAGACCAAATCACACAGGGTATAAGCTCTTGTGTGACCAACATTCTTTGATTACAGTAAAATAAATACAATCCCGCTACCTACTTGCAGTTCCAAACTTCCATTTTCTGAATGTCTTTAAATTTGTCAGGTTCATAATCATATAAACTTTACTGGCCAGAGATCTAAATGATGATGGGGTGGAACCGTGGAAGTGAAAGAATGGGGATACGTCGAAGATAATATTTGCTTCTTTTCTTTCCGGATATATGATGAATATATGGATCGAGAGACCATTACAAGAGCCACGTATATGCAAAAATATCAAAATGGATCTAATTTAGTCTAATTTCCATTCCAACATTATATACTTCTGAATTCTGATATTAGGAAACTGTCAATGTTGTGCAGGGGTAAAGCTGTGTACCTATGAACCCCATGAGTCACTTCATATAACAGTGGACTAGTGGTCCAATTACTTCCTAAATTTCCTGGTTTAGTTTAGTTAGAAACAGCCAACATTGTTAGTGGCTTAAATTTCTGTTTGCTTAGTGAGTTTTAAGTAAAATATCAGCATGGACCACGTTTCCTATGTCTGCGGCATGACTTAGACATCTTGACTAATGCTTAGCTTTGTTAGTTTTGTTGGTAGTCTACATTAAGGGCACCTGATGTACTTCGTAAACTGCGACAATTAATAAGCAAGTATCCTCTTTTCATAATCTTCCTTCTATATACTTGCCATGTATCAGACTTAAGGTTTTAATAAAAAATTACGAGTGTTAAGAACAAGTACAACAAAGCCATAATCCCAAAATGATTTGGGGGTCCGATAACATAAATCGTCATCTGAAACTGTTAAAAAAAAGTGGCAACAAGTGTGAAAATATTTGGAAAATGAAAAACATTAAAGATGAATACACGTTATTAAACTCAGTGTTTATCTTTAGTGGTTTTTATTTTCCAAATATCATAAAAAAAAAACTACTCCTCCATACGTGCAATTAAACAGGAGCATTATTATTCACAGAAACATGAAAACATATTCAAAAGGTATGATTCTGTGAGAAGTGATGTAATTGGTTGCCTACACAATAGCACTTGATGTACTTCTTAAAGTGAAACAACTAATTAACAAATTTTATCTTTCTCATTCTTCCTTCTTCTCGCTTAGTATATTTTTAAATTCCTTAAGGTAATATTGATTTTTTGATTTTG
Source organism: Patellifolia procumbens (assembly GCA_947645195.1). Lineage (NCBI taxonomy): Eukaryota > Viridiplantae > Streptophyta > Magnoliopsida > Caryophyllales > Amaranthaceae > Patellifolia > Patellifolia procumbens. Next base: position 134,131 of record CANSGD010000909.1, read on the forward strand.
CAATAATTCATTGGGACTAGGGATCTTATATATATTGCTGGTGATCTTTAATTCCTCTATTAAGATTTCAGACAATGAGGAATAAAAACAAGACTGAATATGACTATAATCTGACTATTTGCCATATGTGGAGCTGGTGTTTAAAAAAGGAGAGACCACTTGTTCCTAAGAGGTGACTTAGATGACAATTAACAAGATTTGTCATCCTAGCAGTCTCAGCAGGCAGGACACCATAGAATTGATCAGTCTCCGTCACACTTAAGCCAGCATATGCACCACTCTTTCAGGAAAGATGCTCAGACGAAATAATTGCTATATCAATATATTTTACAGCTGTGGCTCAACATCCAAAAGAAAGCACACAATGCTCATAGGGCTGCTAAGCTTGGTATGGAATATTGAACACGAGCCATTAGCCATAACTGGAATTAGTTGAATAAGCTGAAGTTCTTATTTCATATATGAGCTTTAATCCTATATCAGCCTCAGAGCATAAACACTAGCTTCGTGCTTCTCTTTTCATTTTTGCCGTGCCCACACAGCCCAAGCCCAACCATGAAAGAAAGGTCAAAAGCTTTCCTGTATGTTTCTGATGTCAGATTGGACAAATCACCAATCACCAAAAAATTTCTGAATCCTTTCCAAGTCAAGCTTTTACAGACATGGTCCCTGTTGACAGATTATAAAACCAATATTGGGGCTCCAACCATCACCTTAGGCTTTTGGTTGAGTTGGTCCAATGACATGGTACCAAGTGTCAGTTGACCACATGGGTTCAAATTTTACCCAACCCTCCTTTCCAAAGTGAAATATTTACCGGCAAGCACCAGTTGTGGGGAGGCAAGGCTATGCTGCATCCACACTTCAAGCCAAAAGGGCTTTCGCGTGAATGGGCATGATAAATTATAAAACCTTTCTTGGGCCTCAAGTTGGTCCTTTGACATATTGTAATAACCATAAATAACTGAAACACCCTAGTCAGTTTCATTTTCAGATGTTTATCATGCTTACCAGTAAACGTGTATAGGGCAGCCGATTACCATGTAGAAGGGAAGAGAGCTCTTGTCGTGGTTTAAGTGATGCCATTTGAAAGGAAACTAAAATGATGCAGCATTTATTCTTCTAGAAAGACAAAAAGAAGAGGATGTGGGTTGTGCGATTGTAAAGGCTTCGACATTTACAAAGCATAGCAACTTTGAGCGGTAACTTTCCAAAGTACTTGTACAAGTATTAGTCAATGCGGTGCAAACAGCAAGCCAGTTACAAAGTAGCAATATGGTCCTCAATTAGCCAGATACAAAGTAACAACTATCATATGCAAAGAGCACGACCTCAAATAAAAAGGACCCACAATGTAGCCAGTAGAAACTACCAAATGGTCCTCAACAACCAAAGTAGAAACTATCAATTGGTCCTCAACAACCAAAACATCAAATGTAGTTGTAGTTATTTCGGCATATCAGAGGAGACTTACAGAGGTCTTTCCAGTGGCAAAGTCTTCATTGAAGCTTTCATTTCTCCTCTGAAATGCATGTCTACTAACCTCTCCAGTCTCCACATAGCGCAGAACATCCAATTTGGAGCGGAAGACCAAACTACTGCCGGGATCAATATAGAACTGTAGTGATTTTAAAATCATACATTGATATCAGCAACAGGGCTTGGTAATAGACACATAAGCCGAGTATAAAATGCTATTAATCGTGAGAGTTGTATATGGAACAGATATATCAAACTCAAGTATACATCCCCCAAGCAAATGCCTTTGGGAGCTTAAGAGAGTTTTTAATTACCGGATCTCTCCGCACTATTTTACTTCTCCACATTTTGATTCTCATCTCCTTGATCCATCCAAATGGCAACTCTTCATCCACAGTCCTTTCAGTTACAACCTAAAGAACATTTTCAATGACACAACTGTAGAATAGTTAGAGATCAAGCAACATACAAAGCTCATTGGCAATAACAGTTGCAAGCAGATGACGAAAAGTGAATTGAAGCAAGGCCAACCTTTAGTTTTCCTGAAGACTGATTCTTCCTAAGACGTGTTGGAATTTGTGCCACCTCTGGCTCCAAGTTGGACTTGTGAGCCCTTTGTGAACCGACTAACCTCTACAATGAAAATTCAGTCATATAAGACGCACTCGGGCAAAACAAATGACTCGAATTCCGTCCGTATCACCTTACACAAAAGGAACACAAAGAAATTTGTACATTCCATTATTCCATAATAACCGTAATTTCATTGCAAAACTTCAACATTTACCAAAAACAGCAAAAGTTGAGCTACCGAAATACCAGGCTTCTAGAAATATTTTTGGGATAGAGCCATAGAGGTCATATTGCATAGCAATTAGTTTCAAACTAGACCGATTACAGGTCCACAAGTATCTTACTAAAGGCTGACAAAATTGGTTCATGGGAGAACGAGTATTTATAGCAAGTTGTCCTGCAACTTAAATATATTTCCAAGTCTAATTCATGGTTCTTATGAATTGGCTCCACACACAGAAAGTAGAGAAAGTATATCCAAATTAACAAAATCAAACAGAATAGAAACACAGGTATATGGGAGAAAAGACCATTTATCGCAAGTTATTCGTGGTGCTTAAGATCTGTTCCGCACAGGGAATGCAGGAAGGATAGTTTATATTCAGAGTGTATCACAATAAGTAACTGCGATATTGCATAACAGCTAAGTCAAACCCCATGAGTTTGTAATATAATAAGAAAGAAACCTTGTTGGAAGAGCACCCACTGCCTCTCCTGTCCTTCCGTCTAGATGATCCAGCACCGCGCTGTTTACTTTTAAGATATCGCAATACCTCAGGCTTTGAGAAGAATTTAGTTCCAGTTGATGGATCAATAAAACACTGCAGACATAATTAAATTAAATTAAAAAAAAGCATGAAGTTAGTGATTCCTTCAGATATTTGGAAAAGCAGGTCAGCAGCATCTACAAGACTATATATAAAGAGGCAATTTATGATTTGGGAAAGAGTAGAAGTGCCAAATGTCTTACTGACTAATTACTTATCAAGGCCTACTGTACTCTCAAACTTTGAAGGTCGATAAGTTTCCTTCACTGATGAAAATAAACAAACCACACCAGTGTTCTTCTTGATTAACGTATCATCAACCAGCAAATCAACAATAAACAAACCCTTCGAGCAAGACCCAAGCCAATGGGAAAAAGTCCAAATTTTATATCTTTCCTTCATTCTTTGTTGGTATAACTACTTTCCTTATCAGGAATTTTTGAAGTCATCTAGGCATTATCTTTTTTCTGCGTCTAATTTCTCTATCTCTTTCCTCATCACATGGGCACCTCTTTCTGTCTCTCTCTATCTCCCTCCTTGCAACATGAGTTCCCTGTGCCTCCCCCTTCCCCTCCCTCCGCCCCATCTCCCTCTCTCACATCTTCCCCTCATGTTGCAATTTTAAAATATCGAGGAAGTACATAGCTAAAGATACAAAGTAGAATCCTGTTTTAATCCTCCCCACAAGAAGTGATTGTTGAATTGCTAATATACTCATACAGTTATACTAGATGTTACAGACACTGATGAAGGCTATCTCCATCAACATTCTGTACTTGATAGTCCAAAGACACGAGGAAAAAAGTGACATGTAAGTAATAAAGAGTTCACAATGAGTCTGACTTAGAATCATCACCTTCAACAAAACCTTCATTTACTTCAATACAGTACTTATCAACCTATGGAAGACTTTCTAGGCCAGAGAGAGAAAGAAGCTTAAGAGTAACTGGAGAAGTCACACCATAATATACCAGGAATTTTCGGCAAGAACAGTCACAGTTGCACCAACATAAAGTACGATCATGTCATGCCTAAATAGGACTACATTAGAATCCCTATACATGTATTAACCTTCTCACCACAAAATATGTAAATAGCTGACCAAAACTCCCCGCAATTTAATAAATTCATAAAGAAACAAACAATGGACTCATCTTTTACAATTACAAATATGGTACCTTATACTGAGTTCCTGCTCGGGCACCACTCTTCCTGATTCTCCTTTCTAGAATCCAACCAGTGGGTAACCACTCGAAATCATTTGCTTCCACTAGCTAAAAATATGACATCAACCAATTAGAAAGAAAAAGAAGTGCAAAGGCAAAAGCACACATGATATTGACAATCATCGGACTCACATCCATCTGTATCTTCCCTGAACTCTTCTTAGAATGCTCATTTACAGGTTCAAGCTTTTCACTGCTGACGCATCCATCTTCAATATACCGAAGCAAAGTTGGTTTTGAATAGAATTTTTGATCAACTTTTGAGTTGGTATAGTACTGTAAACAAGAGACTATTACTTCAGCAACCATGAGGTAGGTCCACAACTATAGATACACAGAAAGCATGGCGTAGTTCTTATAGATCTATAATGATAAAATAACATTCATAGCACTACCCCCAATAAACCTTTAAATTTTGAATCATCGATGTCCAAGAAACAATGCAAGAACAATAGTGGAACTTCTAGAACACGAGTATGCAGCGTAACTCACTGCATGTACTCATATAGAAAGACAGAATGGCATGATCATTATCCTTATAACTTGAATCAAGTTGGTTGCCATAAAAGCTGATAAACGGTTGAAACTTTATCCCTAATCCTTATCCCTTCCAACATCCCCTTCTTCCAACCTTAAGACTGAAAGGTTGAAAGTTTCCAAAATTTGGGGTCACACTTCGACTCCGTTTGGTCGGGAGGAAACGTTTTTCCCAGAGAACTAGTTTCTCTACCGTGAAATATTATATTGAGCCTCGACCTTACCCACAAAAGGAGAGAGAGCCCACTTACAAAGTCAAGGGAGGTTCCAACCTAAAACCAATTGGTGATAGGTGGAGTAACTCCCAAGTCCCAACGTGAACAACTCTTCTTTCTTCTTTCCATGTGGGACACTCACATGTAAATATCATGGGGCTATGTTTTAACTTTCCTTTGGCTAATTTGGAAGGGGCCAAAAATCGTTTTCGTAATGATTGAACATGATTTTCCATCCAACCAAACGAAGCCTAAATCAACACAGTAACTACCTAGAAGCTTCAAAACTCAGTCCTAAAGATAACTGAGCACGCCGTGTCCTGTTGGAGCGCCCGGCTTACCAATCTACTCTTCTTTAACTTCCCAACACCCATCTCCGTCTCCCCAAAGAATCAAAACTGATAGCTCAATTTCTTAGATTCAATCGTTTAATCAAAATTTGATAGCTTCAATTACATAATAGATTCAATCGTTTCTTCAGCTCAATAGCTATATTAAGGTGATTGCATGTAAAAATCAAACCATTACAAGTTCGTCCACAATCTCAAATCACTTGATCTCAACAACTATACACTCAAAGTAGCACAAAAAATGGTATCATAAACCCTAAAAATGAACAAGTATATTATAACCCTAATTTAACAGAAAATCAGTAGAAAAGAGTAGGTAGAAAAGATATGAAGTATATCTAGCAATAATACCTTAATTTTGCGGCCATTTTTGATCTTGAATTGGACCTTCCAACCAGTAGGAGGCCAATCTGATTTCTTGTTGGACACCATTAATGGATCTTACTTCCTGACTTTCTCTCTCTTAATATTAATTTTCTGGGTTAATTACAAACGGAAATGATCCGACAGCTTTAAATGAAGTTATAGCTCCGTTTTTATTTAGTTGACACGTTTTGCCATTTGACATCTGATATCATTCACATAATCTACTTTGACTATCTCTTGTAATTTATACATAAGAGAAAATATAGTTATATGCGGTCTTATTAGATTCGTCTCATTATATATTGGATTGCAATCACACGTCTCATTATATATTCGTCTCATAATCTACTTCGAAACTATTCACATGTTTTGATTGAAATCATGCGTTGACAAACGTGATAAAAGAAACAGGTCAACTAATAAAAATAAAGGAAGTACTATTAAAGAAGCTCAATATTGGATTAAATTGTCCACGTGTACTTTAAATTTGGGGGTTTTTCCGTATACTTACCTTTTTTCTGCTCTTTTGAGAATGTGTGCGGCTAAACACAGCCCGTATTTACTAGCTCACAGCCCGTATACGTATAAATACGTGGTATAAAAGTCTAAATTGCCCCTCTTCCTTTACTCACTTCCTTTTAAAAAATTTAAAAAAAAAATTTAAAAAAAAAATTGAATCTTCACGGAACCGGATTGACTTTCCGGTATCGTGTACCGGAAATTCCATCCGGTTCCGTGAAATTATCAGTTTTGACGGAACCGGATGGAATTTCCGGTACACGGTACCGGAAAGTCAATCCGGTTCCGTGAAAATTCAATTTTAAAAAAAAAATTTTTTGAATTTTTTTTTAAAAAATGGATTTTTACGGTACCGGATTGACTTTCCGGTACACGGTACCGGAAAGTCAATGTGAAAATTCAAATTTTAAAAAAAATTTTTTTTTTTTTGAATTTTTTTTAAAAAAAATGGATTTTTACGGTACCGGATTGACTTTTCAGTACACGGTACCGGAAACTCCATCCGGTTCCGTGAAAATTCAATTTTTTTTTAATTTTTTTTAACTTTTTAAAAAATAATTTTTTTTAAAAAAACCGGACATAATTATATTTAATAAGGGTATTTTGGACAATTTGCTATAAAATACGGGCTGTGAGATGGTAAATACGGGCTATGTTTAGTAACACCCTTGAGAATTGAGCATCAACTATGCCAACCTTATTGTACAGTGTGTGTAGAGTAGTTGTAGACTGTAACAGTACTCTTTGCGGATCTATGCCTAGATCTTGGCCAAATTTTCAATTTTTTCACATGTTATTAAATATGTCCCTATCTTCTATTTTCTCCGTCTCATAAAAAGATATACTTCATCTTACAAATAAACACAAATCATAACTCTCAAATAGTTGTATGTCACCTCTTTATATAACTTATGCAATACTATTGTAAGAAAGGTACCCTAACTTTTTACTTGTATCCGAGTAAATAAAAATGTGTCCATTTCACAAACAAAATTATATATAAAAAAAACATCTCAATCTCATTGAGAATGATTCCCTAAGTACATACATATGTAGAGAAGAGTAAAGTATGCAAAGTGTTGTGAAAGAGTTGTATTCTATTCATTGATGTGAAGGGGTTTAAATATACAAGTAAGAGAATAAAAGATAACAGTCCTAATGCTAATCATAAAAATTAAGCTAATAATGAACCTAAATATAAAAGATAATAATTAACCTAAAAGGTAAAGGATAAGTTAAAAGATAAATAATGATTAATAATGAGATTCAATCTTCATCAAGATAAGCACATCCTTTTTATTTCAAAATAAAAGCAAGTTTTTTATTTTTTATTTTTAGATGATGATTTAAAATTTAAAATATATACTATAAAACTAACAGAAACAAAAGTGTTATTACATTTTTTCATCATGATCATAAATTCATCATTTTGAACCTTATGAAAATCCTTGTTTATAAATATCTCTAACTCATGGCAATCAAATAATTTCCATAATAGAAAAGCAGAGATGAAAACAATCATCATGAAATAATTAATCAAAAACTGAAAAGTTGAATGAAATAGAAAATTAAGGGTTAAAGATTTGGCCATTTTTAGATATGAAGTGCTTGTTTGGTTCATTAAAGGATTTCTCGTAAATAGTAATGAAATTCCTATGTCGACTCGATAGAAATGTTTTTTTCGTTGTCTATAATAGACGTTACTTTTCACATGGATTTCTACTTATCTATGGGAATGGATAAGCTACTACCCCCCATTCCGTATGAAGTAAAAATTTAAAGAAAATTCTACACCTCTCATATCTTCTATCAACCAAATAACAAATCCACTTTCCAATTCACGGGGAGTAGAACTTCCGAAGATGTTTTTTCCAACCAAACATATGTATAAATTATTATAAACTATTAGCTTATGGGTCTTTCGGTATCACTGTCAGTTGTAAAAAAAAACTTAAAATTAGCCTTAAAGTTACTAATCATTTCTTTTGAAATCTGACAAGAAAAGGCCGAAATCTACTTTTTCTATTTTTCATATTTTGGCTTTTGGTTATAAAAGGAAAGTGAAAACTGAATATAGAAAATGATAACGAATATACCATTAACCTATCCAGTAAATTACCATTTAAACACGGACAAATCAAGTTACTAAATAAGAAAACGTCTTTATTTATTTAAGCATATGGAAAAACATTGGTAAAACTTGATCATAAAGTTGTTCCACCATAACATATCGTCTGTCCATTTTCACCATATAGTCCCATATCATAGACACCATAATGCCAATCAAGTGCATATACTTCACTTTGTTGAGGATTAATATGCTGACGATTTGCATCCAAAAGTGTGAAGTTAACACAATAAGCAGTCAAGAACAAGTTCTCAGAAGGGTAGTACCCATTTCCCATGGGTGGAAGTGGTTGATCTAGGGGTCCATATGCTTCCCCACCCACCAACTGCTACATAAGTCGCTACATTTGCCATTGTGGTCAATACTTGTTGCGGCCAAAATCCAACAACCATGCCACAAAGTTCAAGCCACCAATTCATGTTTTTGGGATCCTTCCATTCAATCACCGAGTTAAGTAAGTAACAGTGTAATTGAATTTAAAGCAAATACATTAGTTTTAGAAATTCTAATTACTCCATACCTGATAGACATATAAACTTACTAGCCTTACATGCACACAATATGTGCAAAAATTATACCATAGTAGTTTTGGTATTTTGAATCAGTTTTTTATGTTATTTATTTATTGAGGTTGGATGAGTGGGTGGTAGTTATTTATTGTGATGTAGTGGGATTGTGGATGATTATAGGTGGTTTATTTATGCAATTTTTCTCATTAATTTTTTATTTATTTTTTATGATAAATTATTTTTTTTCTGTAAATTATTAATTAAACAACAAAGGGTAAATTAGGCAATACATTAAATTTGGTGTCCCTTCCCTCTTCCCTTATAATATAGAGATACACCTTTGTACTTTTCCTTTTTTTAAGCCACCAATAATTCTTGAATCAATTGGTATATCTTTATTAGTGTTGACAAATCCAGGACACAATGTGTTGAAGCAATGTGATTGACCGGCCTGTAATAGAATAGATCATACACATTTTGTCATATACGTTCCCTGAGTCTTCGTTTCACAATTTTCTTATCACTCACAATACATAATTTTTTAGAAATTTTGTTAAAAAACACCTTATAAATTTTTTTTGGAGAGAAAACATCTTATATATCATTATTTATCAAATTAAATACCTTATTATCATATTTAGGCCAAAAATTCAATCTATGGGTCTATTTTTTTTCTCCTTTCATGTGTATGAAAGTCACGTATGTCAATTCTAAGATTTTGGAACAAATTCCGATACACAAGAAGGGGGGAAAAAGAGAGTCAATGACCTAAAAGTTGAACTTTTTCACTGAAATATGTAAATAAGATGTGTAATTTGATATATAATGTTATATAAGGTGTTTTCTTATAAAAGAAATTATATTAGGTATTTTTTCACAAAATTTGTAACTTATACTGCCTTTTTTGATAAAAAAAATCTTAGATTTTTATAATAAGTTGTTATTTGGTTACCAATTATTATCTCTATTCTATAAGGGAACGAATGGGGGACACCAAAAATAGGAAAAAAATCCAACCTACTAATAGAAATTAAAAAGAAACACAATTGTTTATTTAATACTACACAGTACCCACAACCCCACTCAGGCACTCTCCCACCATTTGCTCGCACAATTCCACAATCCACACTTAGGAAAGTCATTAATTTGTTTACTTATATAAGTCACAATGCATTTGACAAGTATGGGAAATCAAGAGGAGTACAAAGACCAAACTGAAGCTATTCGGCCAAATTAGTAATTGAGGTAAATGTACTCTATTAATTTTGTAACTCATCCATATTTTACAAACTTAAATTTGTTATTACTTCATCTTACACGTACTAAACTCTACTAACCAAAACCTTAAATCTAATTATTTCCATTAGTTAAAGTTTCTTTAAAACCTTAGTTCAGTTCCATTAATTTTATTTTGTAGATTAGCAAACACAATAATAACAATCAATAACTGAAAAATAATACTTTAGAGGATCATTATATGATTGTATTATACAATTTTTATATATATATTTTTTTGGTAAGGAGAAGTGGCCCAGACCCGCTCGGGTCCTGTTGGGCAAGACAATTGAGAATAGGGGGAAATAGTATGGTCAAACTCTTACCACTAGATCAAGCCAAGCTTGGTATACATTTTTTTATATTGTAAGAGTGAAAAATCTCTATTATATAAGCCAACAGGTGGGGGACACCAAAAATAAAAAAAAAAGAAAAAAAAAATCACCACAATTGATAGAGGGGCCTCTTGCCACCAGGTCCACGATTACCAACAAAAAAAATTAAAAAAATATTAATCGAAACTGATTAAGAGAGAAAAAGGGAAAATCTCAAATTTTAAACATTAACCACTTACCACTACTAACGCCAAATGCCAACAACTCCTACAAACAAGTACTCCCTCCGTCCCCCAAAGGATTTCCCATTTGTTTTTTGCACGGTCTCCAATGCACATCTTTGACCGCTTATATCTCCTATTATTTATTAATAAAAATGATAAAATGTTGATATTTTGAATGTACCTGTAATCACCTATGACAATTATTTATATTATATATTAGTTATAATTTATGGTCAAAGTTTACAAAGTTTGACTTCAAGAAAAAGCAAATGGGAAATGAGGGAGGGAGTATAATTTTTTTAAACAAAATAAAAAAGTAACGCTTAATCAGTTATTTATACCACTACTAACGCCTAAAAATATGAATGATCTCTATATCTCTTCTTTCCAATTCCTTTATTCCAAAAAAAAACTAAACGCTTAATCAATTATCGATTTTCCATCATATCAATTTATCTTCAATTTTTTATTTTCCAAAACAAACTATTAATAATTTGAATTCTTTTCCTTTGATATTTTTTTCTAAATACGAATTCTTGACCTTTTGTGTTTTTGATGTTTATTGTAGAGTGATGAAGGCGTGAGAGAGTGACAGAGACCTATCTGGCTATCTGCTATCAATGGCGGCCACTTCTCGCCGACGGTCACCCATTTCCACAAATGTTTGATTAAATCAGACCAGGTATTCGTTGTTGATTTTTTTTCTTTACAAACATTCCTGAATTAGGCTTATAAATTATTCGATTAAGGAATAGAAACCGATAAATTATTCTTTGAATGATGAATTGGTCTAGATGTTTTTTGTAGCTCAAATTTTGTTGAGTTTTCGTTCAATAGGTAACTTTGAATTGATAAATATTGCCAAAGATTTGTTGAGCATAAAGCTTTAAAATTTTCTTCTACATACAATCTAAATAATGAAAGATTTGCAACTGGGGCCATCAAATTGTTATTCTTAAATGTTGATGCTACTGCGCTAAACTATATCAGCAATGTTTCCTGAAAAATTCTAAATTAAGGTAAATGCTTCACATATTTTAGAAAATACAGTCAGTTTTTTCCTTTTGAAAATTTTCATATATATGAGAGAATGAACATAGAAACGGCCACAACAGTTCCTGGATATATACTTTCTTTCCACTATGCATGCATTCTCATTTAAAAGATTCCTTTGCCACCTAGCAATTCAATTTGATTTGTATACTCTGTATTATGTTTACAGATTATTTCATTTAGGAATACAACTTCATAAACTTTTCATGTATGAAAGATGAATTAGGCTAGATGTTTCATGCTCATGTAATTTAGGAAAACATTGGACAGTTTGCTCAAAAATTATTCACTTTCATTAGTTGAGTTTGAATTGTTAAACATTGCAAAAGTTTTGTTGAACACAAAGCTTCAGATTTTTTCTAAAACTAGTTGTTGAACCATGCGCTAACGCGCACGGTCCCCCAATATGTGCATGTAAATGGTAGGCATTATAGTTTTGGTCGCTTAACAAGTCACGCACTCACGCATATTTTGTGCAATAGACTTTGTTCCAAACAGAAAACACAATGATTAGTTAAATATGCATTAGACATGGATTTGTATGACAAAGGGTTACATAAAGGAAGCAAAAGTTAGATTTATTACAAAAAAGTTAAACTAATTTTTTACAAAATCGTATGCTTCACTTAACAAATGAGAAGAGTCATTTAAGTTGTGAGAGCCCTATACATAATCTTTAGGGTTAGCAATTGGGTTGTACTCTTTGTAGCTTGATTCCTTGTCTTCATGTTTTGTACAATCGCACCCAAAATAAACTAAGTAGAATTAAGTCAATATATACAAAACAAGGCCAAAATAAAGTAGAGTTAGTAAAGCAAAAGAAGCCCCTAACACCTAAGTTGAGATATGGAACAATTTCTTGTGTTTGTATAGACCATGGATATGTTAGAATAGACCATGGTTAGCTTGTATAAGAATTTGAGCTTGTTGTTCCAAAACCTTCAAATTGTCTTGTGTTTCAGCGAGGGTCTTTTAAATGTCAACAAGCCCTTTCTTTGTTTCATCTTACTCCTTTTGTTGCAATTTCTCCGCAATCAAGTGAGCAACCTGATTCTTCAATTTTATCACACGTCGTGACCTTTTGGCATTTCTTTCTTCAGAGCTTGGTCTTTTGGTGTCTTGTGAAGGTTTTGTTGTTCTCAATAAGTGGCAATTTCTTTTGATATGTTAAAACGAATACTAAAATATGTTCAGACACAGGAAAAGAACGCTAATTTTATGCCAAATCCATGCAAGTATTAGTAAAGACTACTGACCGTAACATCAAGATAAGTAAACCTGATAAATTAGAACTTCAAATCATAATACAAATAACAAAAGAAAACACAAATATTAATTTCCATGCTTCCTCCTTTTCATTATCTTAAGTTCATCACACCATACCCAATAAAAGTATAAGCAAGCAAAGCAACACTTACCTTTTTAGCAGATTTATCTTTTTTCTCCAAGCCACCTTGCCCTTCTTTACGCTTAGCATGAACAAAAAGCCTGATATGTGTGAATAAATACAAGAGATTTAGATTAGAAAGGACAAATAACTTGAGTAACAAAGCACTTCTATATATATAAAAGCCTGCACAGTGGAGCCAGATTCTAAGGATGAGGGAGATAAGGTCAACAACGTCCTATATATCAGGGAGGAATGATCCAGAGGTGCCCATCTGTGGTCTTCCATTGAAACAGGCCCGAGTACCCGAAGAAAGGTCTATTTTTGGGTGGCTGATTGTTCAAAGTATATCCCCTCTGAGAAACAAGGTATAAATATCACGTATATCGTTCAGGCAGATTAAAGACTAATGTTTCAAGTAGCAGCAGAGATGACTTGCCTTGCCTGTTACGCTTTGATAAATAGCTAGCTTGCTGTCACAGATCTAAAACTTGTCCAATCCACTTCACAACCAGAGTGATGAATGAAAGGCAATTAAAGCTAAGGTATTATTCAGCTAATAAATGAACAAATCAGATCCTTACTTAAGGCAATTAAATCCGAAAAAATCAGAAAACATTTAACCTCTTGTCAGAATAATCAGCCACTATTGTGAGTAAATAAAAACAGAAGTAATAACGAACAATCTAAATCTAAAATTTAAGCAAGAGAAACATAAAATTGCAAAGAAATCATGGGCAAAAATTAATTAAAGCGCAGAAGTTAGAAATTTAAAATTCTTCATCAATATAAAGAAGGCACACTGGAGAGTGGACAGAAAGAAACTTAGAAACCTGAAAACTTCTTCAACAGATTCAATTTTTTGTTCAAGATAACTGCTGCAGAGCTTCAAAAGAGATGATGTCCGCATGAAATTTGATCCGTGCAATATCTATCTTTCCCTGCTTTCTCTCTCTTTCTCTCTCTCTGTCTTGATGTCTATTATATGTGAAGATAATGTATGAGGTTAATCCAAATATATAATACATTTTTTAGAGCCGTTAAAGATATACACATGAATCATCACATTACATCGATTCATTTATAGTTTGAAATATTTACATCATAATTTGAAACACCAAAAATGCACGTTCTTTTTATTCCTTCCCACAAATCATATACTCAAGTAAAAGAAAGATATACAAATTTTGGAAACTGTATAGGTATTTCAAAAAATTGAAGCATAGAGAGAGTTGTTGGTTTTATCCATTGATAACTGACATCCAATGATCCAGCTAGTAAGATATACAAATTGTTGGTTTTTATCCCACCAGCTAGTAAGATTGATAATTTGATATCATTGATAAATGACATCCAATGATATCCAGCTAGTCAGATATACAAATTGTTGGTATTCTCTCTCTGTCTTGATATCTACCTCTATATATATATATTACATGTGAAGGTAATATATGAGGTTAATCCAAAACTACATATACATGAAAGTTACATCACATTCCATTGGTTCATTTATAGTTTGAAAATATTTACATCATAATTTCAAACACCAAAAATGCACGTTCTTTTATTTTTGCTAATTCTTTTTTAACCAAATGAAGCAATTAAATTCAACAACTAACATCACAATTCAACAAAGAGATATCCCAGCTAACCATACCTTAGCACCAAGAGCAGGGGCATACGAACATAACGATAATGACCGTGACGAACGACGACGCGAGCGAAAATCTCAGTAGTGCCAGTCACGAAGGAGAGTGAGAATACCAAAAATTGACTAAGCCATATAATAACGTTGTCAATGATCTTGGATATCTCCTGCATACAAGAATCCAGCATTAAGATTCTTCATAAACAGGCCAACCACCAACTCTCCAAAATACCATGTCTTTGATGAATTTTGAATATGATACATTCCACTTGTCTTTAACTACACCATGTTCCTACAATTTATTTTTATAAAAAAAAATTCATAAATAAATAAATCAGATCACATAAACCACTACACTACCTATCTTACCCACAAAAAAGTTCAAGAAAAACCCTTTCATCCTAGAGTTCATAGAAAATAGGTTCTGTGAAGGGGATGATTATGATTGTTTTCGTTGTGATATACGGATATTGCAGCTTCACTACCCCGTGTTAGATAATCAGTTGTTTTACACAGCATTTCAAGAACGTTAACTGTTCCTTTAGGTGCAATCCCAAGTGCAGCAAGAATCGTAACCATAATGTGGTTTCTCCAATAAGCAATCTTACCCATCTTGGTCGTGCAGTACCAATGTATGACCTATTTCCTCCAAAACTTCAAAACCCACTCTCTTCGTTGTAGCTGCAATATCAATGTAGCTCCTAATCCCCGGCAAAGCGGCAACACATCACCTCGGTTCACTGTCCTTGAAACAAAAAGGGGATTTTATCGTAAATAGTTGAAATTAATATTATTCTGAGGAAACCAACAATAATACGAATTATTCTAATTAAATGTTAGTTTTTTAAGAATAAAAATAAAATAAAACTCAGCAAAATGGGATAGTAGTAAACAAAAAAAAATTCACAAAAAAACCACGGATAAAGCCAAGCGACTTTCTCTATTTTCCCCCATTAAGTCCCATTGGTAGTATTCCAATATTAATTCAGTCTCAGGTATAAAATAAAGGGTACCAATTGCAAAGACAAAATAGAGAGAAATAATAAAAGTAACAGTAACACAGTGGAATATAATAAAGAATGTAACAATGGAAAGAAAAGGAAGGTTACCATGAGTTGAGATGACGTCTTTCTCTTAAGAAGAGGGCGAGCATTAGCATTCTGAAAATGAAGTGAATCCAAAGACTAAAAAACTTTGGCAACTTTGGCCATCCTCTATAACTTCCAATAATTCAGCCAGCCCTGCCTGCTCAGTGCAATCTGCAATTGACAATTACCCTCTCTGCCCTGGGGTGGCCTGAATAACAAGTTGGCCACTTATTGACATAACAATGTAGAAGCCATATCAGCAACCATTCATAGATTCACCTCAAAATGATGGCTAGAGAAAAAACCAATACAACTTTCTACCTATAAACTTCACCCTAAGCAAGAAAAGAAAAAAAATGGAGATAAAAATATCAATCTAAAGCTTTTAGAGTCTTTAATGGGCACATGAAACTTTGGTATGATGATAGCTATGGCAACAAAAAAAAGGATTTTAGTAGTTTAATTTTGATGGTATTTGGTATCATGATTAAAAACATATAGTTTTAACCCCCTCACACCATATGATTACATTCGAACATGAATAAATTCAAACAACCATAGTTTTTATTCAATCTAAATCATAAAAAACAAGATCTTTCATAATCACACAAGCTAAATGGCAGCAAATCCCTATCTTTCACAATCACACAATCTAAACAACATCAAATCCCTAACCTATCAAATTCACACAAGTAAAATCCATGAATTCAATTCTACAGCAAAAGGATAACATGCGTATAACAAATCTAAGAAGATAACTTCACAAAAATACTTCAAAATCCCACGAAATCGAAGACAACGCGAAAAAGAAGATGAAAGAAACAGAATTAAAGAAATAGTAGCAAAAAAATGAAGAAAAGCTAAAGAAAGTAAAAAAAAAAAGATGAGAAGAAAGAGAGAAATACCTGACCCAATAATCAATGAGAGAACCCTAGATCGGATAAGTCTAAGCAAGGTTTGAGGAGAGAGAAAGATGTGGGATGAGTGGCAGAGAGGAAAACCAAGAGGGAAATGGGAGGAAGGACGATGACGAAGTTGATTTCCAAAGGAATGTTGTTGGCTTCGTATGAACAGTGAATTTCAGCTAAAATAGACTCATAACACTGTTCTTAAGAACAGTAGTGGCACTTCTCTCTTTTAAAGAACAGTAGTGGCACTTCTCTCTTTTAAAAGAAAAGAAAAAAAAAAAAGAGTAAGGATATACGAACAATTTGGAACAGGGGCCATCAAATTCATATTTCCACCTAGGCATTAATTTCTTTTTCTAAGATCAATCCCAAAATGAATGATACGATGCGGTGCATCAAATAGGGTAATAGCTTTTATATTGATTATGGAGGAGGAAGAGTGGGATGTTGCACTCCGTCATCACTTTCATATCTACATTTTTATTGTTCTTTTATGTTCTTAATTTTCTATTATACATATGTAAGTAGTTGATTAGAAATGTCAATTATTTATGTGTAGTAGGAATATATTCGCTTGAGTAAATGTTACTGAGCTAGATTTTTGGTATTTTGATGAAATTCAGGGAAAAGAAGCGAGAAGAGAGGACAGAGTGCAAATCTATAGAGACAAATAGGCAATCTCATTGTTGGCTTTAATCTATTCTTACTAGGTTTTTCAGTTACCATTTTGGTTTAAATTTTCTTGGCAAATATGTAATTAACCTGATACCTATTGGTCCAAATTTTTTGATAATTTTGAGATCGATGCTTTCTTTTTTTGTTCTACATTCATGTTTTAAGTCACTCTTCGTATTATCTGCTTTAATAACTCTTAATTTCGAAGTCTCAATAGAGTTTCAATACTTATAAACTCATGTTTTATTGATTCATTTGGACTTACCCATTAAGTTTTAAAACTCTTTGGATTTCTTAGTTTTTGTTTTCTATCTACAAAATTGTATTTTCTCGGTTTCTTAATTAACATTTTAGACAACTATCTAATTCACTCTCACTTCTACGTTTTTCTATGCTATTTGGGTTGAAGAAAGTTGGTCAAGAATTATGATGAGCAACATTTAGATCTTTTGTGATTATTAATCAACAGTAAGGATTTGATTTACTTTCTTTGTTATAATATTGTTGTACTATTAAAATGTTTTTATTTATCAGACTTTGTTATCGTTTTTTTTCTTAAATTTTATTTCAAGTTATAAAATTCAATTACTCAATCAATTTAACTTTTATATGCTTTCGCATGCATCATATAAGACTAGTAATACTTTAGGCCAACTTGTCACTTGTAACAACAATGTCCATCTTAAGTTTATAAATTTATTTCTACCCACCGGCTCTTCCCTTCCCACCCATCGTCCCTTTCAACTGAAATCTCTACTTCTCTCTCCAAATATCACTACAATTTAGACAATTTTTGCGAAACAGAGAAAAAAAAAAGAGGAAAAGGAAGGAGAATAGCCATTAGCCAGCCATAGGAATCGAGCCAGGAGCAACGACATACTCATGCGTCGGAGTTGGAGTTTTGCAAACACCAGGTTTCCGTCAACCCTACCAACACCATCTTCGCTTTGTTTTTCGTTTTCTCTATCCAATTTTCAATTCAATTTAGACTAATTCATTGTTAGATTACTAATACGCTTCGAAAAACTTCATCTTTGCGCACCCCAGCAAAATTCCAACTTCAAACTTAACAGATATATATTTATGTGTTAGGATAAGATATCATCTTCGAAAAAATATTATTTTATTTTCAAAGATTAAATTATACTAGAAGTAGGATATTATTGAGATACTAATCAATATTCAAGAAGGAGTATGTTGTAATCCTCTATATATATGGGACATATATGGTTATATTATATTTCGAAGCCATCAATCTTAATGAGAGGGTACAGACACAAAAACAGAAGATGGGGTTTTACCAAATCATCAAATAACAATTATTTACCACCCGAGTTATTAATGGAGGTTTTGGCAGGATTACCGGTTAAAAGTCTACTCATATTTAGATGCGTTTGTAAACTATGGCGTTCTCTAATCGATTCTTTTGATTTCACGTGTATGTACCTCGCAAGAATTCGCAACAACAACAAACACCACAACAAGTCTCGTATGTTGTTAGTCATGGAAGAAAATCGAAATTATACTAGATTCACAATTCGTCGTAGTGAAACGTTTAGGAAAACTACCCAACTCCTTTATACCTCTACATCATACAAGGTTGTTGGAAGTTGTAACGGGTTGTTATTGTTACATGATCGTTCATTCAATGCTTCCGTTCCATTACGATTATGGAATCCTTCAATCCGAAAATCCTTGATACTTCCTTGCTCTCCACTTGCTTGTCCGCGCCACTCCGATATATACTGCATGGGATTTTCCCCCCTTACGAATGATTTTAAGGTTCTTTCTACTAGGACATTTGATGTGTATAGTCATACATTACGTATGTCAATTCCATTCGAAATTTATTCTTTGAATGAAAACCAATGGAGAACCAAATCAATTATGTGGAATTTTGATCATCCTCTATGCCATTATTCTTATCATCATGTCTCACAAGGGGCTGCACACTGGATGGTGGTGTTTGCTAAAAGAGGCACCCATGTTCTTTCATTCGATTTCGATACCGAAAAATTTTGCCGTATAAAATTGACAGATGATGCTCTAAACAGTCAAATGTTGAAATTTCCTTTTATTCTTGGCGATTTTTTTGCAGTTTTTGGTATATCTCAATTAACTAGCTGCATATGGATTTTAAAAGAAAATGATAGTGAGAGTATGCGATCATGGAGTCTATCCTTTTGTGGGGAGTCTAGTTCGGATGCTTACGATTTTTTTAGTACCGGACAATTTGGAAAGTTCACATATGAAAAGGAAAGTGATACCTTTTTTATGGAGGACTTTCATAAACATGGAATCATGTCTTATAACATCAAAACTCACCAAATAAGACATTTGGGACGATCTATTCGGAATTCTATTAGTTATCATGATATTTATGTGGAGAGCTTGTTGTTGAGCAGAGCACCCCAAGGCCAAACATTGACAACTTTCCCACCAGATTTGCCAACTTTCCAACCAGAAAATCATAATTCAGAGGTAACTTGTGCTTATCATATTTATAATGTTTAAATTTCGTTTTTATAGATTATATATTCATCTTGCATCACAATGTAAAATGAGTATCTACCCATATAACATATAACCACTAGGGGAAGATCTTATAACCACTGGGGAGAATCTTCCATAACTTAATTAATAACTTAATTAATGCTTTCAATTTCAAATCATACTTACCCTATCCTATCTCTCAATGTTTGATTTATTTGATTATTCATGGTCTTCACAAAACATAATTTCTAACATTATCTCATATGATTATTTTTTATTATACATTGATGACGGTTTGCAGAATTGGTGAGTTTTGTGTGTTATGCTACTTTTCTATAGAAAATTGATTCTTCATTCATTTCTCAATACTTGTAATATTAATATAGTAACCACTATTCACCTACTAATCTTACGTCATATTTTCTCACATGGCTATATGAATATAGCCATGTGAAGTCTTATTTGATTCATCTTAACGTATACTTTCATAATGGCAATATTTTTTTTAATAATATTTACATGTCAATAATTAGAGATATGTAGGCTCAAAGTATTGCATTGAACAACGTGTATGTGAGAAATGTTGCGAGTATTACAAGATAGAGAAGTATTTTATTTTGTAAATCATTTAGTTAAAGTTTATGATTAGTTGCCTTTTTTTTTCAAAAATCACATAGGTTTTAGATACATTGTTTGGTTACACGTGGGAATTTAATTCCTATGGGAAGCCTCATTTCAGGGGAATAAGTTTCCTTGTCTATTTCCTAGTAAATAACTTTTTTGTTTGGTTGACTACATGAAATAGTAATCAGCAAAGGGGGAGTCAATCACTTATTTCCTACACTTCATAGGAAATCCTATTTCCCTTGGAATTCTTATCTTCCATGAATAGCTTATATCATGCATACCAAAACAAAAACTCCCAATTTTGTATTTCCTGATAAATCCATATTCCAGTAGAATTATGAGTGAACCAAAAATATATAAGAAAATCCTATATGAAAAATATAAATTCAAATTTAATTTAGGAAGGATGATGAAAATACGTGTTCTTTTTTGCTTAATTATTTTCTTATATATAATAACTCAATTATAGTTCTCCCTGACTTAACAATAATTTTTTTTTTATCGTTCGAGTTGTATATTCATATTTAGATAACAAATTAAAACATTTGCCCGTTCTTTTCAAATCGCTTCAATGTAATTTATACGTTTTTCTTTTTAAACTTGTTAACGAATTCTTTCCATTTTTAAAACCGTACCCCTTCAAACAAAACAACCCCAAGATATTACTATAAATTTTATAGTATAAATATATCCATAATAGCTTAAATACATCACATTTATATATTAATCCAAGTATCTAGATCACATATTCTAAGATTTGGCCCACGAAACAACAAATGCCAAAATGCGAAAATGTATAAAACTATCTTTTGCTCATTTAGTATTCTCTCAATAGTTTGAATATATTTTTATTAGTGTAAATAGATGAGTTGACTTGAATGAACCTATTTATTAAATGAAAACTTCAATATGAAACTTACACGACAATTTATATTTATTTGTGTGTAGGAAGTCAAGGAAGCATGATGAAAATTGGTATCAAATGTTCTTAAAAGCACAAGAGTTGCTCTCCATTCTACGCTTTTTAATCTTTTTTTTTTTTAAATGAAGGTAAAATTCATGTCATTATTTTAATATTTGATGTAGATTTTAGTTCTTTTTATCTTGAATTTCATACAAATTATCTGTTAATTTATCTAGCACATCCATTTCTTTGAGTGTAAAGACTTGTACTCTATTGGTCTGAATTGCAATGAATTGCTCACTAGTTATTGATTTACGTCAATTTTCTTCATCTATTCATGGCGTTGCAAGACTCAAATATAGCATTCCCGAGCAAATCATGTATTTAGAGACTAAAGTGAATCTATCTCTATTATATGAATTGACACCAAAAATTAATAATAATTTTTTATTAAAAAATATCTTAATTATATGGCACAATTCCTTTTCTATAATTAATTTTTTCCACAGTTTTAAATTTAAAAAAAATACAAAATCACCTAAACAGACTAATTGTTATATTGTTCATAATTAATATTTTTATTCATAGTTTTATATGTGCATATTGTGCTAGTTTCTATCATAATCAGGGAAGGGGATGGATACCAAAAATAAAAATAAAACAGAAAAAGATAACTGTTACGAAATATTAAGATGGATGTCATTAGGAGATAATATCATGTATATACTAGTTGTCATGTACTCCCATTGTAATTAGGTCACTTGTTCCCAAAGCAAGTTACCTACATATTGTACTATATATATACCCCTTACAGAGCCGTTCCTGTGGGTGTTCAAAGTGAACAATCGCACAGGGCCCCCAAACTTTGAAGGGCCCAACAGGTTAGAGTTTTACGTAATATTTTCTCCGTTTCTAAATAAGTGAAACATAGAAAAGTGGGGGAAAACCAAGGAAGTTAGAGAGAGAAAGTTGGGGACCACAATTAAAAAGAAAAAAGGTACTTTAACTAAATAAACAATTGTATATATATTGCTTAGGTAAGGGTAATCATGTAATTTTATCATTTAAAATGTCCTATTTTGAGCTTGGTGTTACTTATTGTGACATTTCCATATTGGAAAAGTATGTCACTTATTTAGAAACAGAGGAAATATATAATTATTAAGCAAGGTTGTTTTTTAGCTGATGTCAAATGCCTAAGTGGTTTGATGTGTTGCCGACATTTTTGATATTGGAATGTATCCAGGTTCAATTCTCAAGATATGCAATTTGTGGGCCTTACTTTTTGCTTTTTTTTTCTAGTGTGGGGAAGCAACACAGTTTTCAGGCTGCATTCTTTCTCTTCATTTTTTTTTGAATGTCAGAGACTCTTCAAGTTCTATACTCGCAATTCCTCTTTTTCTAAGTCTTTGCTATAGTAATATACTATTCTAACCGTATTTTGGAGCAAAATTCGTACGTATAGAAGAGAAAAGATTACAAGTGTTACTATGAATAGAGAAAGTAAGAAAATAAATCGTTATTCAACTGTAATATCTCTTTCTTTAACAAGTCTATAATTTACACCAACTTGTCTTTATATTAATTTTGAGAGGAAAATCACTAAACTATGTTAATAATATATATATGGTTTCGTAATATATTATCAAGGCTCAATTTCAATTTTAGTACAGGGCCCCCAAAATTCATTGGACGGCCCTTATATGGAATAAGAGAATATACGACTATTTTCTCCTACAACTTTTCATCTATCTACCCCAATTTTACAACATATTATCAGCGCCATAACTCTAAACTCAAAGAAGTGAAAAAAAAACCCTAGAGAAACAGATGGAGTTCCTTACCTGAAGATTTGATCACCCAAATTCTCTTTATGAGTTTCCATAAATTCACTCCTTTGATTCAAATCAGTCTCCGAGAACTGGTATTCTCAAATTAGAGATACTAAATTTGCTAATCCCAATATGAGCTATCATCAATGCATCATCTTTCATCAACCCATCTCATTATCTGAGCGAGAGCATACCGCCGCCGCCGAATATGCTATTACTTTATATCACCACCTCTCTAAGTAATTTGATGTTTGTGTTTGATTTGGGTGCAATTTGGTTGATTGAATACTCTCTGGTAATCAAGTTAGTAATTTGATGGCCTTTGTATACTTTGTGATCGCCTGGCACCCGTCTGGGTATTCTTATGAAAGGAGGTCACCACTTACTGCAAGATTACTTCCAAGTGGAAAAGAATCAATTTAAAGGGAAACGAATAACACATTATCATAACCACCCTAATTAACACATTACACCATAATTAACAGTGGAAAAGAATCAATTTAAAGGGAAACGCAACTTACTTCCAACTAGAAATTGATAAAATCACGAGAAAATAGCCCTAAATCGAATCTGTGAAGCAAGACCAGAATCTAGGCGACCCGAAATTCACTGCTCAAATTGAATTTATGCCCCCTTCAAATGCATTGCAACCCTAAATCCTCATCACACAGACCGGAAATCTCTCTACGTTGATGCTCTTCTTCAATGGAATCAAGTCTTCAATGCGAATTTGGCCAAACTTGCCAAATCCTATGTTGGTGATTGAATTATATGATTTAGCGATTAAATTATCAGTGGAAATCGAATTTAGTACTTGAGATGAAAACTGAAAAGCTACGCAGAGAGGAAGACTGGATTATTAGTGGGATAACTGATTTAGTGGGATACTCAAAAGTGAGAAGGAGTAGTGTTAGGGATGGCACGAGAATAGCGGAAGAAAAGAAGGAGCGAGGGAACTGAATGCAACCTTCGCAACAGGTAAAACCTTTGGTCAAATTAATTTTGACCTCAGTCATTGCAACGGGCATATTTGAAGCCCGCTACTAAACCTTTTCTTACAGCGGTTATATTTATAACCCGATGCAAGGTTGTTTAGCCCACTTCAATTTTTTTGTTTTGCAACGGTCCACCAGTAAACCGCTACTATTATGGCGATGCAATTACACATTTTTCCACTAGTGATTCCATCCTAATTCAATTTCATCCACTGCGTCCATAATTCTGCCCAACAGAACTCTATTAGAAACTCAACTTCATCCACTCTCTCGAGTGTCATACTTATTGTTTCAATTGTCTAATAATATTATAAATAAAAGTTGAATGCTTAAACTGTTCTTCAGTACGTTCTTTTGACTGTAATTTATTTGGATGAGAAAATTCTAGAAATATATGGAATAATCTCTTAGGGAGCCCAAAAGAAGGTAAAATACAATGGACCTTATTGTTGATAATATATGATTTCAAATAATAACCAAGAAGCAATAATAGCATTGTTTATAAGATGAACTTTGTAACCACGAAGTAGTTTCGAAGCCGTATTTTAGTTGTTAAATTTGTACCCCTTATAAAAGAAGGTGTTAAACTTGTAAAAAGTGATATTCTTATAACACAATGGATATCAGATTTTGGGATTCCTTAAATAATAGCGAGTCTTACCGTATACATAAGAATCACTTTTCACACCCTTATCGATATTCCTGGTTGTAGCTTTACAAACATGTTCAGGTTGTTTATCAGTCACTAATTGCTCATAGAGTCATATCCAATAAAATTTTCTAATAACTGTAATTTGCATATATGCAATTCTGATGACAGCTTGAAGCCCACTATGGCTGAGCAACGATTAATGAAAGTACTTCCACTAACTAAATTAATTATACTACTAAATTTGACAAGTTATGGCAAATACGTTAGAAGAGGTAAGTTAGTTTGTCGTGAAAAATTGGTCAAACATTGTGTATAAATGCCATGCCCTCTATATCTCCTCCTTCCATGCATTGCATGCCATTTAAAGATTAAAAACACATTTAGCAGAAGTCATATCTTAATTCTGTATTTCCATCAATTAATCATATTCTTGGTCATTCCACAATTAAAGCAATATCAATATCCAATGGCGTTAGCCGGCGCAGCTCTTTTCCATTCAAGACAACTGTTGATGATATGGTACTTACTTTAATGCACTTAATTGAAATTGTTCTTTGGTATGTCATCCTTGTGTGAGTTGTGTCGACTGAACATGGCTCGCAAGTTGCAATGAAAAAAGAAAAGAAAAATGCTGCTTGCCTTTGTATTATTTTACTTGTGTTTGTTTGGATTTTTTTAATGTTTGTTGCTACATAACTTTGACCTTATGAACAAAATTGATTATACATCTAAATTACATCAAAACAAATCCTATAACATTTTACATAATAAAGTTCGTTTTTGTATATTAGTGAAAATGTTATATGTTTTTCTCTACTTCAAATGAAAGTACGAATGTGATTAGTGAAGAGGTCAAATTGGGATAATAGAAAAATAAAATATATGCATGTCTTGTATAGTAATTTACTTATGTGATGAAGTTTATTATCGTTGAATACTTGACTTCCTGATTTTAGTTATTTTATGTGTATGTGATAAATTTGACATACTTTCATATTGGTGAGCTCGATTTTTCATCGTATATATGGGGAAGAAGTTTCATGATATATATAATTTGATGCTATATTCTCTGCTGGTACTTGCTGATACCATCTTTAGTCTTATTCCCTTTTTTAACAGAATATTTAACTAAATCATTTAATTTAAATATAATTCGACGAGACACCAGACACGAGACATAGATCATTTTCATATACATTTTTCCTCAGAATTATCCAATTTTATGACAATTCCAATAAGTACCCAGAGAAATCACAAGTTTGATTCTATCTGAACTACTCATTTTCAAATGATATCCATTGAGCAATTATATGACTAGTATGATGTTTCAAGCCTAATGTGATGGTGGGAATTATGTCAATGAGATTTTTTACCTATATTATATACTTTGAAGAGGCAAGATTTTTTTTAGAACTTATCCATCTATCTATATATTAAAAAGCATAAGCACAGATTGTAATCCATCACGTGTCACTCTCCCTTCTTTTCAACAATATTTTATCAACGTTATGGAAGATAAATGTTAATTTAACCATTGCGCCACTACATTATTGTTACTTCTTTTATCAATACTAATAA
The DNA here is from genome assembly GCA_947645195.1 of Patellifolia procumbens. Classification (NCBI taxonomy): domain Eukaryota; kingdom Viridiplantae; phylum Streptophyta; class Magnoliopsida; order Caryophyllales; family Amaranthaceae; genus Patellifolia; species Patellifolia procumbens. Next base: position 160,474 of record CANSGD010000909.1, read on the forward strand.
TGATATTATATGTTTTATACAATATTTTAATTGCATTTATGAATGAAACTATAAATTTATAACTTTTACTAATCTTTTTCTACACCAAAATTTAGCTATCTTCAAATACAAAAGTATACCGATAGCCCCAGAGCATGGACTGGGCCTAAATACTAGTCTTCTTTTGAAAGTGCGCCCTAGATTATAGGTTTTTATGTGTACAATTTACTAGTCGAAATTTTTAGTTGCTTCTTGGTTATAAATTTCATTGACATTCTTAACAATGGAGCCCTAATTATCATGGTAAGTGTTAAACATATTTTTAGTTCTGGTTTCCAATTTTTTTTTTTTTTTGTATCAGATAGTTTTTTTTTTAACATCAGCAAGAAGCTAGCTAATTATTTAGGTTGTTGTCATCAATTTTGAAAGTGTTCAATTAATCAAAGTAGTCAACATTGAGGCTTATATTATATGCATTTGCAAATTGATGCTGACAGTTTTGTCTTTTGTATATTGAATGATGCATGTAAAGGAAAAAATACACAAGTCAAATGAGAGGAAGAATGATTAATTTAGAAAACCATTTAAATAAATGGATTATGAGTAGAGTATGTTGATATATGATTTGCATATGTGGTTTAGAAACTAAATAATTTTGTGTATAATTTAGGGCCCTTGCAACATTGCCGAAAGAAGCGAAAGCCTATGGAATATTGAAACTAGGATTCGAAGACAATACTACTCGGGAAAACCTAAAGATTATGGCTATTTGTATAGCAAGTGTTGTTATATTAATCTTAATAGGTTATGTTATTTTTCGTTATTATTATTTAGCCGGACATTACGTTCAACGTAGTTTATCAAAACATATATATAGAAGGTTTCCATTAGATATATATTTTGTTGATAGAGCGGCAGATTTTATTAATGAAGAATGTGCCATATGCATCTATGCTTTCGAAGACGGAGATTTGCTTCGAGTACTTCCTACATGCAGGCATAACTTCCACTCTCATTGTATCGCACAATGGTTTTCTCGTCGTGATTGTCGGTGTCCAATTTGTAAGCATAATTATCGTTCTGAGGAAAAATGTACCATTGACTATATTAATTTTTTTTTATTTGGATAATTTCTATATGAATGTATAACTACTTATTCGGTTATATAAATTTGAATTATTACAATTTTTATGCTTATTAATGCACAACTTTGACTCTTAATATCCTTAAATTTATTAGTAATAATAACGAAAATGGAATATTGTACAAATAAAAAAAATCTTTGTAGCGGTTTATGGTAGAGCTTTAAAATATAGTTGATAATGATGTGATACAAGAACAGTAAGACAAACTAATAAAAACACAAATATCCAATACCATGAGATATCTATATATATATTCAAAAGCATATGCAAGAGTTGCACTCCACCACGTGTCATCATCACTTCTTCTATAACATTCTATCAACGTCATTCTCATATATTAAAAGAAATTTCATTCAGCTTAGGTTTACCCTTGAAACAAGAGTCCCCTAAGGTTTATTTTCTTGTACCTCTTTAAAAAAAATTAAAAGAAATTTCATTGTAAAGATTTGAACCCGCAACCTCAAGTAGAAAAATAAGATCTCTAACAACCCTCCACCATACTATTATTGCTTCTTTTATCAAAATTAATGTTGATATATGAATGTAAATCAAGATCGTCTTATCTAAGATTTGTAACTTTTTTAATCCATATTATAAGGGATTTTTTAATTTTTCTATTCTACGTGACATTGATTGTAATGTACAAAACCTCGGGGGCATCGCCCGAGCATAATTCTAGTTATATCTCATAATTAGTAGGCTAGTAGCTATACATAAACAAGATATCCAAGGACGGTGTTATGAGTTTATGACATACTCCCTACGTTTGTTTTTAATAGTTACACTTTACTTTTTTCACGCTTGCCAATGCAAATGTTTAAACGTTAATATCTCTAGTTGTCTATTTGTAAAAATTATTAAAAATATATATTTCGAAAGTTCATATTGAGATGAATCAAACAAAATCCCACATGAATATATTTGTCCTTACTCATACATCACAAATGATAGTCAAAGAACATTAGTGAATATTATAAAATGTCCAACTGTAACAATTAAAAACAAACGGAGGTAGTACGCAATTAAGAACAAAAAATTAAAGAAGAACAAATGGTGTGACATTGAATTCCCAAGCAAATCAGCCAAGATTCCACGGATTAGCAAGCCAATCCAGGCCGCCAAGGAAATACGATCAGCAAGTATATCAGATACTTAGATCATGACCATCGTGTCATGCAACTGACGCAAGTCCAAACATTAAGGCTCCGTGTGTTTTGACGGAAAACAATTTTTATAGTAAAGCATTTTCCAAGTAAATTAATTTTCAATGGAAAATATGATTGTAAAACACATTTTCCTTCGTTTCTTTAATGACGGAAAACCCGGGGGGGGGAAGGGGGAAGGAAATACAAGTAAAAAGGAGTGGAATGATGGGAGGAGTGAATAAGGAGAAGTAAGGAGAATGATGGAAAATGTGGCATACCTTCTTGTTTAAAAAAGGAAAAGGGTTGTCTATTTTAAGAGAGAAATTTTCCACCATTGAGAAAATAATTTTCCCTCACAACAAAATAAACAAAGTAAAATGGAAAGACGGTGGACAATTGCTTTCCGGAAAGATGTTTTCCTCCAAAATAAACAGAGCTTAATTGAAACAAATTAGCAAGTATATTGTACTAATTCCGAAACAAAGGGATTAGACGATAATTTTAGTTTTTGCTTGGTTTGCTTAGGGCTTGCCCATTAATTCTTGCCATTTTAAGTCATTACCTATGTATATTGAGCTATCTTCACCCTAAAAAGGCGCAAATTTCTAATATTCTGAAGTAAAGGGAGAAAAACTCTTGGGTGGACCCAGTCCATACTAACAATGGTGTAGACCCAGTCATTTCAAGCTTCATTTTAATACAACTCGGACACTTTTTTCTCTCTCCTCGTTCAAGCTTCACTCTATTTCCACTCTATATACTCAGAATCTGCATAAATTTCAAAAAAAGAAGAAAAAAAGAAATAAAAAAACTCGGTTGTCGGAAAATACAAAACGACGTTGTGTGATGAAGAAACCTGCAATAACGGCGACATAGTTCGTCGCAGAAAGAGGTTATGGAAGAGAGAGAAAGTGTACTGGATCCGATCTTCACGGTTTCAGGATCCCAACACCAAAAAAACTCTTTCAATCATTGATTTCTTCAAAAAATGAAATGCATGCTATTAGAATTATTTTGAGGAATTTGTACAGTACTAATATTGTTGACCCTTGAGTTTTGAAGATGACTTAACCACAAAGACATATTATATTTTATTTATGAGATTGCTAGGTAATTCATTCTCGAGCAAAGAGAATACTTGATCAAAGATTAAATTGGAGAATTAATCAAAGATCGAAGTGACGATGTTCGAATGATGAAGTATCAAGCTTGGAGTAAAGATTAGAATACATTATGATGTATCTAATATCTTCTTGCTAAGGTCGAGTAAATCCTTAATTTAGTTTGTGTTGAATTCTCAAACGGAACTTACTTCTGTTCCCATGAAAGGAACATACATTGGCACAATTAGGAACTAGGTTAAGGAACAGACTTAGAAACAGCGTTAGGAACACCTAACATTTTCTAAGTGGTTTTCCTAATGTCAGTTGTGCGCCTAAGTAGCTTGTTAGAGAGTCCTAGGTTAGTTTTGACTAGATCCATGACTTTAGGGAGTTAGTTGTTAGTTTGTTAGGAAATGATTTAAAATGATTTTCTGATTTAAATAGGATAATATCAAAAAAATTTAAATCTTATCTTTTACATTTTAATTAAATCGAAAGATTTTATTTTCAAAATATATTCCGAATTTCGGTTTTAATAGAACTTTCTGGTTAATACTTAATTATGATTTTCGGTTATGTTTAAGATATTTATAAAAGATATTTCCTAAAATTAATTAAAGAAAATAATTTAATTACTCCCCCAGTAATTGATTCCACGTTTACTAAGATGATACACGTTTACTGTTAGTGGAGTAATGAGCTTGATTATTTTCTTCTTAAGCTTTAATTTATTTTTAATTAGTTTAATTATGCTCCAAGTTTTTAAACCACGTTCAACATTACTGCTTCTCTTCGTTAAGCTAAGTAGTGGGTTAGTGGTTAATAATTTATCAAGAAATATCAAATAAAAACTAATTAATAAAATAAGTTGTAGTGGACATAAGTTATGGTCTTGCCTAAGTACATCATTATAAATAGGCGCCTAATACCTTGGAATTAATTGTGTCTGACTTAGCTGAATATTCCTAGTTGTCTTTATTCATACTTACTTTATTCGAGTTTTTACTCTTCCATTGTTTTATACATTGTACTTTGGGTAAGGGTTTAAGTGAACTCATGTAAGTGTGAGAAGCTTTGAGTGAAGCGTGAGAAAGAGAAAGAAAGGAACTTCGAGGGAAGTTTGAGAGGAACAACAGTTGTGGGAACTGTTGTTGGGAACTTGAGTTTAGGAACTTAAGTTGTAGACCGAGAGAAAAGTAATAGGTTTGTAAACAGAGTCGTTTGGCCTGTTATAGTGGAAAGTTTGGAGTCAAATCCCTTGTGGTTGAGGTCGTTTCTTCATATTGGGCCTAGAAGTTTTTCCTCGCTGAAATCTCTCGTGTTCCCTTTTCGTGTTCCCTAGCTAGCTATTATTTTTGCAAAAAGTATAGCATATTCTCTCACTATAATTCACCCCCCTCTCTCTTATAGTGCTCATATAACAAATACAATTAGTATATAGAAGAAATAGATTAATGGAGAGAGAAGGAAGAGAGAGCTAATATTGAGAAATGTTTACTGAGGTGGGGCATGACCTGATGATAGAGAGATATGTCATATGTGAAATAGAGAAATAGGGAGAGAGGGTGTGATCTTAAGATGTACGGTGTGGGTGAATCACTGCCATCAATCAAATAAAATGTTTGTTCATAAAAGTTATATAATATGAATTAATTTTGACTGCAGAACCTTACTTTCAGCTACGAGTACTCAAATTTTAATCACTAAATCTTCACTTTTTGTTTCTATGACTTTAATTTTAGTTATGAAACCTTAACTTTTAATTACAATAGCTTAACTTTTAGCTACTTAATCTTAACTTTTACTACTTTCGTTTTTTTAATATGTACATTTGATTTTGCGCGCGGACCAAGGAAAAAGTGAAAAAAGTAGAGAGAAGGAAAGAAAAAGTAGGAGAGAAGTGTAATAATTAGGTGGGCTAACCTTCCACTTATTGGAAAAGGTAGAAGTGTACCAATTAAAAAAAACATTTCAAACTGGAAAAATGTACATATTAAAAAAAAACCGGAGGGAGTAGTAATTAAAACGTAACTTTTGTCATAAAATCGTTACTAAATGTTAGACATTAAGCTATTGATTCTTTTACTTTTGCTGATGAAACTTAACTTTTCATTGTTTACACTTAACTTTTGACACAAAATATCTAACTTTAATAATCGAACGTTAAATATTCATTCCTTACATTTGACTATTTCATTCCCTATAATTAATTTATAAGTCATCTAACTTTTGATAATGGAATGTTAACTTTTGATTAATAAACTTTAACTTTTAATTTATAATCCTTAACTTTAAGAAGATGAAAGGAAAAAAATGAATTTGGCATAAATAAAACTATAAATAAGAAAGAAAAGACGGAACTCTTAAATTTTAATAATGAACCCTTAATTTTTGAAAACGAAAAATATACTCCTTAACTTTTAATAATAAAACTGTAATTTTTAATTACAAAATCTTAACTTTTACTTACAAACTTTTCTTACAAAACCTTAACTTATAATTGCAAAATCTTAACTTTTGCTAAAGAACCCTTAAGTTTTAATAAACTCCATTTAACTTTTAATAACAAAACTTTAACTATTACATATTTAACTTTAACTTTACAAGTATTACAACAGAAATCCACCGTACCACAAACCCAACTCTCACCACAAGTTACATTCAGAAAACCCCTTTTTCCCTTATTATTACTCACTCTGTTTCACTGCCTCAGAATTTCCGCCTCTCTCTGCTTCAAAAAACAACAACAATGGTGACGATGAATTTCAAATCGTGTATGATCGTCGCTTATCTTCCACGGCCAATTTCTCTGCAGTTTTCTTTAATGGAGGTACTATAAATACTCACAAAAAAATTGGAAAGTAACCTCGAACCTCCAAATCCATCCATTAATGGCGACCTCCACCATCCATTTTTGTTTCCCGACAACAATAATTTCTTCTTCAAATAACCAAGCACTATTTAGATGACATTTGCAGCACACAAAAACAAACAAATAACGTACCGAATTCGATAAATTGAAGTACTACAAATTCGAAACCTAGATCAATGAAGTTTTCCGATGAGGAAGAGATATGGAAGAGGAGATATGAGGAGGAAAGTGATGTATGAGCAATGAAGGTAAAAGGAGAAAGAGGTATAAGTTTAGTGTGTGTGAGGAGAATGATAATGACAGAAGAAGTGAGATGATGGTGATGGGATGATGGCTTATGTGGACTTGGGTTTGTAATTGTCTACAATAAACTTGTAGTAGACCAGGTCCATGTTAGACTTGATGGTAAAGGTATTAGACAAAAATTGGTGTTTATGTGAATCATCTTTTTCTCGCAAAATTACATATGATGCAACCTCGATATTCAACCCTTAAAATCCATACTTAAACCTACTATTTTCACATATAATTACAACTTTCAGACCTCCAATCCAAATACAATTTCAACTATACGTGTGTTTTTCTACTTAAACACATCATATTTGAATTAGACCTGATGTGGAAAGAGTATCATCAAACTTGAAATTTAGTCAAATCACATTTGAGATTAATATGGAAAGACACTCCAAGCGCCCTTTTGCTCCTATCTTAACCACCGACCCCTTTTACTGAAGCAAATCCAGCACCAGTAAATGGCTGGTTGTCGTGGTGAGTATCGAACGCTAGGATGTCAAGGAGCCACATTAATCCATGCAGGACACAAAATAAAATTTGAAAAAGTTTTAAGTTTGAATTTAATACGTACAAAGCAAGAAGTGCAAGCAATAAAAGGAGACAAGGTTGATTGTCGCTGGGTAGCAAAGACAAACTTAGGGTCTCCTACAAAACATGATCTACAATACCCTAGAGGACAAGAAGTCCAAAGGTCAATTCATCATAGTGGGCTTGATGCAGCATATGATGTCCACAATCTGATTATCGCTTGCACTGGAGATTATGTATGATTTTCTCGATGTGACAAAACCGAAGGAGTTATGAGAATGTGAAAGGCTATTAGAGTCAATGTATTTGTCAATTAAGTTGATTCTCAAGAAAGTTTGTTGGTCTTGGAGATGGAGGACGACGACAAATGGAGAGCGATCGCCTCAGCATGTTCAATAGAATGATCATCCGTTTGGCGAAGTTGGATGAACCATTTGGTATCTCTACCGCAAAGGTATAATACTGTCAAGCCATTAAATTCTTTGTTGATAAGTAGGACGAAATCGATAGTTTGGATAAGACAATATCCCTTTAGAAGCTCAAAAATTGACGAAGCAAGGGAAGGATCCACAAGCCAAGGTAGAGCCTTAAATGCATTGACACGTGGCAAGAGGAAGAGTAAAAAACATCAAAACTTTGAAGTAATATGTTACTATCGTGGCAATGCAAGAAGGAGCACTATAAATTCGAACGTCCTAAGGATAGGGAGGATTTGAAGAAGCTCAAAGAGGCAAAAGGAGATGCGAATCTTGTCGTAGTATATTATTTCTCTTAAAAATTTCTCAGGATGTATTTGTAATTTTTTCCTTTTTGCATTTCCGTCTTCTTCCCATATAAAATAGAAAATAGGGACTTCTAATATTCTATGCTCACAATACGTGTGTACGCATATTCATTGTGTAGTTGCAAAAATGGTAATTGCAATTGAAAGACTTGAAACAATTTAATTTGAGATAGGCTAACTGCCTAAGTTTTGGAGAAACTACATGGTTGTCCTACAGTGAAGTGTGTACATATTTTTCTTTAACTGTGGAAATTGAGTTAGTTTATCATTTTTTGTACATTCTTCTTGTTGGTGTCCTCCTCCTCTCCCCTTATAGAATAGATAATTATTAAAATTCAGCTATTTTTTTTTGGGGAAATATTCAATGGTGGCCCATAGGTCTAAGGAATTTTCAGTGGTAGAGATTCCAAAAAATTTCCCGTTGGTAGCTCTGCTTTACAAATTATTCCCAAATATAACCTTAATGAAGAATATTTCATTAATAATAAAGCATATTGATATAATGATTTGATATAGGGTTTTTCCCTTTATTTACAAGCTAAAATGTGCGTTATTGACGCTCTTAGGAGCTATTTATGCTAACTATTTCGATATAGTTTTGGTTTGTTTCTTTCATAATGTTTTGCAGGTTTTAGGGAAAAACTCCCTATTTTCTAGTCGTATTAACCACCACACTGTAACGGAGAAGTTATGAGCATGCCTGAAACTTTGGAAGAGATTTTCCTTGAAGAACTTGGCGTCTGAAGCCAAGTAGGGAAGAAGCCAAGAATGGCTTCACCCGACAGCAACGGGCAAAGCCCGGCCCGCCCGATCGGGCGTCAATCTTTGAGGCTGATTTCCTTTGATTTTTCATCCGATCGGGCACCCATGCCCGATCCCATCGGGTGGACACATACTTAGCCAAATACGAACTTTTGAAGCCATTCCAGAGGAACATTGGCCCGATGGCATCTAGTAGCTTGGCCCGATCGGGTGTCAGGTTTTCGGCCCCGATCGGGTGGACGAATGATTTGTGTTGCTGAAGCTGAGATTCCCTAGACATGGAGGGCAATTTTCGTTTTTCCGTCTTATTTTACTTGCTTTTTTAGGTTAATATAAATACTTTGTAGTTTATTTTTCCATTCATCTTTCATTATCTTAAACACTTTTAGAGAGTTTTTAGAGCGTTTACTTAGTTTTCCATTGTAGAAGAGATCAAACCTTTGTTCATTTCAATTAAAGTTATTGTTTTCAGTCAATTGGTAATCTTCTCTCTTATTGCTTTGTTATTATTTCTCAAATGTTTTAGTTTAGTTTTCGATTATTCTCATGATGCAATTGTTAGTGTTTCCTATTCGAATTGTTATTGCTAGTTTAATCATGTCTTAGTAGATCCCTTTCTAGGGTATTAGAGAAGGAAGCCATGTTTATACCATGATTGTTGATTAGATTGTTATTGATTTCTAGGGCTTGATTAGAGCGATTGTGGTGTGGTTTGTTCTTGATTAGTAATTAATGTTAGTGGCCAATTTCATTGATTGCTTGTGGTTAATAATTGTTCATACACACCTGTCTCATGATTAGAGGCCTAGGACACACTAGTAGTTCGGATTACGTTAGTGAAAAAGCGGCGTATATTGAACTATGAGCGTTGAGACTTAACCATAACTCATCACATGCTTTATCCCTCGACTTTTGACCTAGGTTTTGGTAGTAATTGAACCTTTTTGATTGGTATAAGCATGGTGGACCGAACTAATAGTCTAGACTTTTATTCCATAGTTAAATCTAGTTCAATTCCCATCTTTCTCTAGTTCAATCATTTATTCAGTTTCTCATATCTGATTTCATCCGAAGTAGTTATTTGGTTGAATATTAACATAGAAACTCTGTTTCCCTATTGACTCGACCCTACTTCCCTTGACTATTATTGTTAGAGGACTCTAGGATTTATCTTTGAATAGGTGATACGACTTTAGCCTATCACATAACCGATTCCATTAGTTAATCGTTAAGGCGGTCACTCGCACGTAAAACAAGGTATTTTGGGTCGTTTTTTGCTCGAGGGTTGATTATAGGGGGGAGTCAGTTTTAGCCCTTAAAGTTTGATTTTGAGATTGAAATTTAAAAAAAATAATTGAAAATGCCTCGTTTATTGAGCGAGTGGCCGCCTCGTTTTTTTCTTGAAATTTCCACCAATGGGAATTCTTGAGACTTAAGGGCCTCCTTTCGGAAATTTCCTTTTTCTTTTAAATTTTATTTTTTTTGTATTTCCTCCTCTTTCCTTGTAGCATAAGATAGTGCAACAAACATAGACGTAAGTGAGTTTCAATTATCCATTATATGCATTCCAGAAGAAATCAATTAGTTACTAGAAATGAGTTTTTTATTAATCCATATATGACATATCATTATTAAATCATGCTTATAAGGTAGTTCCACCATAACATATTGTCCGTCCAAACTTTCTATATAATCCCATATCATAGACACCATAATGCCAATCAGGTGCATATAGTTCAGTTTGTTGAGGATTAATATGATGACGATTTGCATCCAAAACCGTGAAGTTAAGACAATATGCAGATAAGGACAAGTTCTCAGAGGGGTAGTATCCATTTCCCATGGGTGGAAGAGGTTGATCGGGCGGCCCGTATGCTTCCCCGCCAACGGCGATATAAGTAGATGCATCTGCCATTGCCGTGAATATTTGATGCGGCCAAAATCCAATGGTTATACCACAAACACTAAACCACCAATCCTTAGTGTCAACATCCTTTAAATTTCATATCATTGATGTTAGTTATCAAACTAACCAAGTAGAAGCAAATACTACGAACTTTTGATCTGGAGATTTAAATTTACTTTAATACCTGATAAACAGATACGCTAAGAGACCTTTGACGCCATCCTCTTGTTGATGCTCCATCAATTTCAGCATCAATTGATAGATCTTTATTAGTGTTGACAAATCCAGGACATAATGTATTGAAACAATGTGATTGACCAGCCTGTAAATGAACAAATAAATTCATGTTTGTCCTTTATAGATAAACGTATGTGTATACATTTTTTTTTGTAGAGGAAGAGGCTCGGACCCCGTTCGAGTCCTGATGGGCCAAGCACTTGAGACTAGGGGGAACGGTAAGGGGGATCCCTACCTCAAAGTGCCCACTACCTTGAGGTTAGAAGATTGCACTCCTTACCAGTATACCAAATACTACTTGGTTAGTATGTGTATACATGACTGCATGTAAGTTGCAAAATTGGATACAAAGTAAATCATAATTAACCAAGTAATACTTGGTCTAGTGGCAAGGAGAGCACCCTTCCAACCTCAAGGTCGGGGGTTCTATCCCCACTAGGGGCACTTGAGGGTATTAGGGGAGCCCTTACCCTTCCCCTTTATCTCAAGTATATGGCCCATTAGGACCCGAGCGGAGTTCGGGCCACTTCTTTTTACCAAAAAAAAGTAAATCATAATTGGATTATTGTAGCATTGAAGAAGAAATGGAAATATTAGTTACTTACACTTAAATATTGAAAAAGGTGCACCTTGCTGTCCTTGTTTATTGTCGGATTAACCTGTAATTATTATATGAAAGAAATGAGTAGGTCTTGTGGTAAGCGGTCATGAATATACTTATGGATAAACCTTGGTAAAGCCAAAATGTTTTAACTTTAATCAGTAAGGTTTTAACTTATAATCTTAACGTCAAATATGTGGCTTAAAAGCGTAATTTGTTAAGAATTAGAAACCTAAACTTTTAAACAAAACCCTTACAGTTTAACTTAAAATTTCATATAATCTATATGCTCATGGATAGACCGTCTAATACAAGCTTGTGTAAACAGTATATCTTACTGACATAAAACTTGACCGTAACCTCATTATGAAAATGTAATCATTATAACATTACTAAGTATTTGATTGGTAGCTTACCATCCATCCAACTTTTATCATGTCATTTTCATTCTGAAATATCATTTCTCCAGATGAGTATTGAGATGCTCCCATAGATAAATGATAAACATTGAATATACCTCTTGCGCCGTAATACTTCATAGTACTTGGATCGGAATTTGTTTGAACAATTGCAAACTAGTAAAGTAAAGGCGTTAATCAAATCAGAAAAAGGAACACAAACAATTGCAAAGTTAACTACTACAAAATATGCATAAATGTTAGTTGGTGTTAATGATGTAAATCATGCAATGTACCGAAACTCAGGAGAAACATAAGTCTAATAGGGCAATATATCATCCTTACAAAAATTGTATATATTATCCTTCAGTTTTATGAAATTCTTATATTATAAATTATACATGAAATTAAAAGTTATTACTTTCGTTCATCAATTTTTATTTAAAAACAAACTTTGGTAGCTAAAATATAATTATATTTTTAAAAATCAATCTTGTTATCTTTTTTGAAAAGTTTTGTATAGTAGAAAATAAAAAGAATTAAGTTATGATAATTAGAATATCATCTTCAGGGTACTATTGGATTATAGATAATACATGAAATTAGAAGTTATTACATTCGTTCACCAAGTTTTATTTAAAAAAAAAACTTTGGTAGCTAAAATATAATACATATATTTTTAAAAATTAATCTTGTTATCTTTCTTGAAAATTTTTGTATACTATAAAGGAAAAATTATGAATAACCACCTGTACGATACACCTATTTCAATGTAACCACCCTATTTTCATTTGTGTATAAATAACCACCTCTTCTTTCCTTAACTTTTTCAAATACCCACCTGTTAACGGAATTTTCTAACGGCGTTTAGTGTGACACCCAAATTCTTACTAAATTACACTATCTCCCTTCAAATTTTCACTAATTACCTTACTAATGTATAGTTTGACCAGTCAAATCATGATTAACATTTTAATTTATTTTTTTTTTCAATTTTTCAATTTTTTAAACTATGTATTTTTGATATATGACATAGTAATTGACACAAATTTTGAGACAACATTAATCGTGTTTTTTTAATACTAAAGAAGACTTTTTTTGAAAAATAAATTTCGAGACGTACATACTTGAAAACCCGGCTTGTAGGTACTCGTTTCGTAGGGAGTGGCTAGCGGAGGAGAGAAAGTGGTTGGACTTGGGTGGGGACTGATAAAGGGGAGAGAGTGAGTCCTTAGTTTTATCTTTTAGAAATGTTTTAAGTTTTACATAAAAATCTATTTGAGCTCTTTGTGTTCCTTCATTGTAGACTAGCTTCATATGCACGTAATGCGTGCGGAAGAATAATATGTAGTAATTTTATAGTGCAGTTTTTCAGTGACATGTACATTTATTTTAACATAGAGAAATAATTGTTCTAGTTAAGTTATTTTGTACCTTATCTTAGGGAGTAATTACAATAATCTTAATATATATTAAAAAGCATAAACAAGAGTTGTTATCCGTCACGTGTCACCATCCCTCTTAGAGGGTGTTACTAAACACAACCCGTATTTACCACCTCACAGCCCGTATTTTATAGTAAATTGCCCAAACTACTCTTACTAAACATAACTTGTCCGGTTTTTTATTTTTCAAAAAAAAATTTGTTTTTCAAAATTGAATTTCACGGAACAGGATGAACTTTCCGGTACACGGTACTGGAAACTCCATCCGGTTCCGTAAAAAGAAATTTTTTTTAAAGATTTTTCAAGGAACCGGATGGAACACGGAATCGGATAGAATTTCCGGTACTTTTAAAAAAAATTGAATTTTTTTAAAAGGAAGTGGGTAAAGGAAAATGGGGGCAATATAGACTTATCTACCACATATTCATACGTATACGGGCTGTGAGCTAGTAAATACGGTTAACCGCACACCTCTTGAATAGCATTCTATCTAACAACATTCTCATATATTAAAAAAATGTCAATGTGAAGATTTAAACCCAAACCTCATGTATGCAATAAATAGTTCCAACCACTACACTACCATATTATTGTTGATGCTTCTATCAACAATAATGATGATATATTAAATGAAAACTAAGAGTGAAGTTGTCTAAGTGAGATGCCTTATATTTTTTGATGATATTTTACCCGCTAGATTACATTAGTTATCGCTAACTAATACTCAGGCGTCTCTGGAGACTATTAGAAGATGAGTACAAATCCAATACAATTCGCATTCTTTATTTGCATAATTTTGAGTATAGTATTCTAGAGGAAAAGGAAAAATCACAATTGTAGAGTCCGAAGGTACTTAATTGAAGTCAAAACTTAATAGAAGACCATTGATGAAGTGGGAAGAACAATATAATAATATGGGTTATCTATTCTTATCTTAATTACCCTCCCAACTTCCATAAACCTTGAACATAATCTTAGCTCCAATACAGTTCCTCAGCAGGAAGTATATTGATACCGTTCCTTAATGGAACAAATGGTGGAGCGTGGAGTTTTAGAGCAGAAAGACCACTTGAAGGAATGAAGACTGAAGCAAAAGATTATAGTCCTTTAGTTTTTGAATTCTATTAAAGGAGCTCATGTCGAAAGGAAGAAGGAAGATGAACAGGAACTTGTGTCTAAAAAGGAACTAGGGTTGCAATCATGGTCTAAATCACAATGCAAACATCCATATACTTTAGGAGCTTCGTTGGAGTCAATAAACATAACAAATAGCGAGCATTAGATAGTTGAGAGTTAATAGAAAAAGATAGAGATAAATGCTTATATTTTAGGGATTAATCCTAGAAGCATTATCATTTTTGAACGTGAGATTTGTTGTAGAAAATATAGGAGCCACGTTCAAAAAAAATGATGACTTCATCAGGCTTCTAGAATCATGTTATATGATCACATATTCGTGGAGCATGGTCAATGGGAAGGAACGTGGGATAGTAGGGTAGTTGAACTTAGATTTGGGTACGTGGAAGTACAAGCAAAAGATAATTAATTGCGCATATCATTATAAATATCACGAGTCTGAGTCTCTAAACTTAATCTGGTTGAATGGTAATATGTGCATAAAGTGTATCCTAAGTTCCTAGTTGAGTCATATCACAAGCTCCTTAAGTCTTGAAGTTCCTATCATACAAGAGTTCTAGTTTATGTTAAACGGATACGAAGTCTGCATTTGGGGAGTTTTCCAGGGTTGAGGGAACTCTTGTATTGGGGTTGTGGTTACTGGTTTGAGAAAACTTTGTAACCTTGAGAAAGGCATTGAGTGAAGTTTAAAAGAGGGAGGAACTTGAGTGCATTTCCATGTGAAAAACTGTAAAAATTTGAGTTGAGCCTAGAGACAATAGAGATGACTTCAAGCTAAGGGAATCCAAAGAGAGGAACAACAATCATAGAAAACTATTGTTGGGACTTGACTCACTTGAGTTTGTAGAGAAATTTAAGGAGTGGTCCAAGAGGTAATAGGTTTGTTACAAAGTCTTTTAGTCTATTATAGTGAAAGAGTTTAAAGTCAAAATCCCTTATGATCGTCGAGATCGTTTCTTCCTATTGAGACTATGAATTATTTCCTCATAAAATTTCTCTTACATCTCTGCTCCTTATAGCTTTGAGTTTAAATTATGCGAATTGCAGTTATAAGTTCCACTGTACAGTTCCCCATTGTAAAGTTCCAGCAAAAACAAAAAAATATTTTTTCTGGAAAAATGATTCTCACAAAGTGTGTTAAGGGAGGGTAGAATGTGTATATGAGAAAATCATTAAAAATAGATTAAAGTTATAGTGGGTAGAACATAATTAAAATAAATGTGTGAATACTATGGAAAATGGGTAGATAAAACAAAGTGTACACTAATTATCTATCATATTTTCAAAACCCAATAATTAAACTAACAACCTATGCATCGCACGAATTCAAATATAATTTTGATACTATTGCAAAAAAAAACTTACATGCTGCCCGAGTTGGGGTTGTATAGAGTTTGATTTTCTAAACAACGAAAGATTTTTTGTGAAACTCTTCATTTGATGAAATTCATTCTTGCTCACTCTCTTAATAGGCACTGTTCCAGTTGGACATCCTCCATCTGTTAGTTTTTTGATGTGACATTCTACTATTTCTTCATTGGATGATGTGGCTTCTATGTGTCCGTGACCATAATTAGGTCTCATCTAAACCCCATACCAGAATCAAATAAAAAAGATTCAGAATAGTAACCAAAATGGAAATGAAAATAAACCTTTGTGATCATATATATAATGGGGGAACAATAGAAAATATGCAAGATAGAGAAATAATCACAAACCTCATAATGAAAAGTGTGATTTTTCATTAGCGGATGATCAAAAGCAGGTTGTTTGTAAAAGTCCACACAAACATATATGCTTCCATATTTAGTCTACAAATCAATCCAAATTGTATTTAGAGTTGTATCGGTTGAAAAAAAATAATATACTTTTTGAGCATATATATTTTTAAGATTTACTCCTCCATTTTCTACAGTTCTACCAATTTCATTTCACGCTATCCTCAATCTTTGACAATTATTATCTTCATTTACATGTCATCAATCTAACAATGGAAATTTGATATGACGAAAATAGAAATCGAAATAAATCTAACAACACCTCATATGATAAGATTTTTTTCTTATGTGAAAATTTGAAAGAACGATCAAAGTTTGATAAGTTTGGCCACTTAAATAATAAATGGGTAGAACTTAGGACCGGCAGAGTACAAGCCTAATGTTCTTTTTTTGAGTATCCATAAACATTTAAAGTGTGCTTTTGTTTCCATTTTCTAGCAAGGAACCATTTGTTATCGCATAATGTTTTCAGTTTTTAATTTTTTGAACCAATAATCATAATATGAAAAAAAGTAATTTCTAATTTTTTATTGTTAATTTTCCAAAAACACGTGATTACATTAATATCATTAGTTTTAAGTTTTATCATACAACTTACGTCATATGACTCTAACATTAGAAATACCAAATGTGGGAAACTATCAATTCTAAATATGATGAAAGCATCGTTAATAAATGATAAAACTATATATTGCTTGGATCGTCATTGTGAACTCTCTAATCTATCTATCTATCTATCTATATATATATTTATATATATTAAAAAGTGTAAGCTTACAATGCCACCCGTCACATGTCATCCCATGTTACACATTAACAATATTCTACCATCGCTTTAAAAATAGATGGCAAGAGGTTTTGAACTCAGGACACTAGCACCATGCCAAACCTCTTTTTTGGTTTTAAAATCCATTTTTAATTACTAAACCTTAATGATTAATGATTATAATAATACAATTAAAGTCTTCTATCTCTTACATGATATCTAATATAATGATTTTAAATTTTTTTTATATTTCTAACCCTTTACCTCTTATCTAAAGTGTTAGTATTCTACCACCAAGCAACATCTTTTGTTTAAATAAATTTGAAATCTAACTACTGGATCTTCCCACCAATTAGAAATTTGGAGAAAAAAAAATTCAAACCCAAATATAGAAGATGTTGTTTGGGTATATCTTTTTGATATATTGTTTAGCGCATAGTAGTAGTAGATGGTATTTCAATTAATATCTCAATTTTTTTATTTTCAAACTTACAAGACCTTTTAAGAAAGATAACAAATAATAAAGATTCAAAAATAGTACATTATATTTTTAGTTAACAAACAATTTTCTATGACAAAAACTTAATCAGTAAAAATATCAACTTCTAATTTTATTTATATTTATAACTTATAATTTAAAGAGTTTCTTAAAGCTAGATGTTTTAAATTATAGTTTGAACTAATGAATTCAATTACTTTGATATAAATTTAATTAATTATTGCTAAATACAATTTTTACGCTTTTCTCTAAATACAATTTTCTTAATAGTATACTATAAAATATTTGTGATCTTAAACAACAAAAAATTATTTAATTTGAGATGGTATAAAATAGTTTTGCATCTTTATTTATATCAATTAAAATTTTAAAGTCAAATAATATATCATCACCTGGGACATCGCCCGGGCAATAACTAGTTCCATTGTCAATACATGTGATGAAGCTAATGTTGAATTTAATAATATGTTAATTGTGTACTTTGCAGGGGTGGATCTACATTGGATCCTGAGTGGCACGTGCCCCAAAAAAATATTAAGGTTTTTTTTTCAAGTTTCACGTAAACTAGGCAAAAGGTTAAAATTAAACTGAGAAATGATAAGGATCTAACAGTTAGATATTTTAAAAACATCTAACAGGGGTAAAACGATCATTTTACATGTTAAGTGAGGCGTAAAATAGTCTTTTTACATATTAAATAAGGGGCAAAAGGGTAACTCAATACAATTAAAAAAATATTTTATTTATCATGGTGATACATTGTCTTTACATGATAATATGTTGTCTTTTTATGAAAATTGTGTTAGATGTTTGGTAACATATAACTGTTAGATCCCTAACATTTCTCAATTGTTCTCGTGTCCTCAATGAACAAGCTTTGCTTCAAGGCACCAGGGTCGAATCACTCAATGTGAATGGGAGTGTGGTTCGAGGATCATTAGTCACAATATTAGCCTTATAATTCATTTGTTTCATCTGAATTTTTTTTTCAATTTGATTTTCATACTTGTTGATGCAAAAATTTCACCATTAATATCCTTAATTATCAATTAGTAAAAATTTTAAATGTTGTTATTTTGAATATATCAATTATACATGAAGACTAATCCAACAACATCTTACGTGATAATATTTATTTTTACGTATTAATATAAAGAGAAAGTCAAAGTAAATTGGATGAATAATGTAAAAGGCAAAGTAGAACAACTTTAAAAAAATGAAGGGAGTACAAGTTTTCTATCTTTTTGCAATGTCTTAAGTTGGCTTCATTTTAGTTGTTTAATTTTTTTTTTTGAAAGAAAGGTCCCATATCAATTTTTTTAATATTTGGCAACAAAAGCTGATTTTTTTATTTATTTATCTCTTTTGACTCTTCCTCTATTTTATTATTTTTAATCTCTCATTGTTTATAGCTTGGTTCATTTTTTGTTGGAAAAATTGATAAGAATAATTCGACCTTTGGCCGGTCTTCCTCCAACGGTACCACCTTCATTTAGTCCAGCAATAATCCCATCTTTGACACCCATATTCTCTCAATGGTACAGGATGATGGCAACCTGTTTGACCGCCAAAATTACCGTTGACTTTTTAAAAAAAAACCTAAAAAAAACACCCTAAACCGTAAGACCCTAACCAACTAGCCCACTTAACCCCCACCATCCCCAGTTCCCTACCCCCGTCGACCCTACCACCCGATCCCACCGGCACCACTGACCCGACATCACTAACACCACCACCCACTCAACCCCGCTCAAGAGTTCCAAGTTTCCAACACAAATTGATGCTAACAACGATCCATCCAGAACCAAATACGACCAACTTGCCTTGCATATCTTGCCATAGCAACAACAGTGGAGTAAGAAACGGGAGAGAGAAAGAGAGATGTAGGTGGTTGTTGATGAAAATGGAAACTGAGTTTTAGATTTGAGGATTGAGGGTTTTAGCAGAAGACTCAAAAATGAAATTTTTGCATTGTTGATTTTTGTTGTTGAGGATGAAATGCAAGTGGGTTTAATCTTTCTCCTGTAAAGTAGGGAGCTTGTAACCAAAGCAATGGAGGAAAGTGTGTTTGTTTCCTTGAATGTAGGAAGCTACTTACATGGAGGAATTTTATATATTCAGGTGGAGCAAGTAGAGAATGGAGGTCCAACTTCCCTACCCCAGTCGACCCTCCTCTCATCACCCAATCTGAGCGGCACGGCAGGGAGAGAGAGTGGAAGGTGTTGGGGTGGGAAAAGTGACACACTGGGAGCGGGGTGGGCTCAGGTGGGGTTTCCGGGGGTTTCAGTGGGTTTGGGGTTGGTCTCAGGTGGGTTTAAGTGGTTGAGCAGGTGGCCAAAGTAGATACGCAGTGGCCCAAAAATGAAGGTCAAAAAATAACCGGCTACTAATAACGGGGAAGGGTGGCAGAGGCGGGAAAGGGAGAGGGAAAGGAGGCAGAGGCGGGGGAGGAGAAGGGTGGCAGAGGCGGGAAAAGGGGAGGAGGGTGGCGATTGAAGTGAGGGAGATAGGCTGACAGGGGGGTGGGGGAGTTCTTTTTTTAAAAGTTTTTTTTTAAAGAAAAAATTGTGAATAACCACCTGCACGATACACCTTTTTCAAAATAACCACCCCATTTTTGTTTGTGTTTAAATAACCACCTCTCATTTCCTTAACTTTTTCAAATACCCACCTGTTAACGGAATTTTCTAACGCCGTTAAGTGTGATGCCCAAATTCTTACTAAATTATCCTAACTCCCTCTAAAATTTCACTCATTACCTTACTAATCTATAATTTGACTGGTCAAATCATAATTAACATTTTAAAAATCTTTTTTTATTCAATTTTACAATTTTTTAAACTATATATTTTTGATATATGACTCGGTAATGGACACAAATTTTGAGATAATATTTAATCGCGTTTTTAATACTCAAGACGACGTTTTTTCGAAAAACGGACACCACTGTATGTCCTTTAGGGACACGAATTTTGAGATTCCCTACGAAACGAGTACCTACAAGCCGGATTTTCGGACACGTACTTCAAGACGCCTTTTTCGGACTGAATACAAAGTTTTTTTCGAAAAACGGACACCGACTTGTAGGTACAGCGGTGTCCGTTTTTCGAAAAAACGTGTTCCATCCAAAAAAATTGTCTCGAGTACATGTCCGAAAACCCGGCTTTTATGTACTCGTTTCGTAGGGAATCTCAAAATTCGTATATATATTAAAAAGCGTAAGCAAAAGTTGTTATCCACCACGTGTCACCATCCCTCTTGAATAACATTCTACCCAACAACATTATCATATATTAAAAAAATGTCAATGTGAAGATTCGAACCTCAAATCTCATATATGAAATAAATAGCTCGAACCACTACACTACCATAGTACTATTATTGATACTTCTAGCAATAATAATGATGATATATAAATGAAAACCAAGAGTTAAGTTGTCGAAGTCAGATGCCTTATATTTTTATATGATATTTTACCAGCTAGATTATATTAGTTATCGCTAACTAATACTCGGGCATCGCTGAGGACTAATACTAGTTATTACTCCATAAAGAGTATTGTTGCATTTCTCTCAATAATAGTATAAAAAATATTAACATCTTCTGATTTATAAGCATTAAGTACATGGTATTAAGACAATTTCTTGTATTTTAGCGTTCCATCAAATTGAAATCCTAGATCCATCTATGGTACTTTGTTAGTTCCGTTTGGGTCAACCAAATTTTAAAATCTAGATACGTCTTTGGTTAATGAAAAAAAAATCTCGACTTGAACTTGATAAGTAAAATGAGTATAAAAAGGAATGGGGTAGTGTTGACTCGACTCGACCATCTCGACACAACTAAACCCATATTCTTTCGGCAAAAAATGAAGTCGGACCCAAAAAAAAGCTGAAAAATATAATTAAAATTCAACCTTGCTTCAAATCGTGCTACATTTGAAGCCGATAGTCATTACTTCCTATTTATTCATTTATTTTTTTTCGCTAGCTAGTCACAAGGTAGGGTTTAATAATCCTATGTAAGAATAGGTTCCCTTAAGGAAATAAACTAAAATATACCAATTACAATCGTAAGGAATAAGGGTTGCGCCCTTTCAACAAATCAATTTTTTCACTTTATTATTATATTGAACAAAAGCCATCAAAACTAACTAACCTTGATCGTTTTAATGCTCGGCTTCTGCAATTGTTTATATTGTTTGTCCAGATCAAGTTCCTCTTCTTCTTCAGATAATTGGGTACCTTGCACTCCATGGTTTACTAAAAGTAACAATAAAGCCACTGAATATGCTACACCTTTTATAGCCATTGCTCTGCAAGTAACCAAGGAAACCATACGATAGATACAATCATAAGTCGTCCGAATTAATATATCATAATGTTTCAATAGAAAAGTGAAATTCAATTAGTGCAAAACAAATTGGTTTTACTATCTTCAAATCACAAAATAATTTAGCTGCATATCTTGTGCTATATATGCATATATGATGTGAAAATTTAATTAAATTTTAATGAAGATTTTTTTTTAATAAAATAACAAATGAAATTGAAGTCTTCTAGAATTTTTCAAGATATATCAAATTCAAAATATCCCTAATATATAGTAGAGCTCATGAGTTCAAATCTTACATCTTGAACGCTAATTTTTATAGATTAAAAGATACAGAGATATCTTGATTGTGGTGATAATACAATATAATATGTGATGGTTATAGAAAATTGTCTTTAATTTCAAAATTAAAGAGGGGGTTGATGGAATTTACCTTCCTCTAGAAAAAAGATTGTAAAGAAAATGTAAACTTTTACCAAAATAAAAAATAATGAAAATACAAAGAGGACTAGATGTAGCTCATCATATAAGGTTGTCCTAGCTATTTAAAAACATACTAGCAACAAGACAATAATTGGTACTTGGAAGGTCAATAAACACAGAAGTGTACTTAAGGAAGCAAATCAAAGGATGAATTGCAAAAGGAAGTATATTAATTGAGATGTAAAAGTAGGGTGTGTAAAATTGAAACGCTTACCATTGGACATTATAATTCAAGTGAGCTAGGTAGTTAGAATAAGCTACTAGTTTGAAACAATTTAAAAATAAAACTAGTTTGTGGCCCCGGTGAAGCCCCGGGTCCATTTTTTATATTAATTGAGTTAAAATAATATCTTCATTGATAATAAATTTTTTTATTTTAAAAAATAAAAATTTAAGGGCATAATTTTATAACAAATTAACCAATTTAAAAGGATCATGAAAGATTGTAATGAAAGAAATTTCTTTACTTTTTCCCAAAGTTAGATTAAGGTAAAAGAAAATGAAATAATTCATCTCATCTATATTATGCATTTGATTGTAGTTTAATTCTTTATTGTTACCCCCATAATAATATTTTTATTTGTGATAAGAAAAAGTATTAAAGTGTGGTAGAGTAGTGATTAAAACTCTTTATTTTACGTGCGGACGTCATAGGTTCAAAACTCCATATTGATAACCTTTATAATTTAGTCTTTCTTGATTGTCATTTAAATCCCATAATAACATTGTTATTTGTGATAAGAGGGCATTAAGAGTGTGGTAGCGCAATGGTTAAAACTCTTAGTTTTATATGCGGAGGTCATGAGTTCAAAACTCCATATAGACAACATTTATAATTTATCTTTTCTTTCTTGTAGTTATTTAAACCACATAATAATATTCTTATTTATGATAAGAGAAGCATGAAAAGTGTGGTAGCACAATGGTTAAAACTCTTTATTTCATATGCGAAGGTCATGGGTTCGAAACTCCATATTGACATTTATAATTTTTCATATATTAAAACGCGTAAGCAAGGAATGCAATCCGCCACGTGTTACCATCCCTCTTTGAATGACGCTATATCCATTTCATTCTCATATAATAAAAAAAATATCAATGTGAAGATTCGAACCCGTGACCTTGACTCCTTGAGTATGCAATAAGGAGTTCTAACCACCACGCCAATATGTTATTAGTGCTTCTTTTATCAAAATCAATAATGATGTATAGATAGAAACCAAGAGTTAAGTTTTAAATTTATAAAATGCATATTGTAAATGAGAAGACTTTTTTATATATATAATTTTGCACACTAAATAACATCAATTATTTTCACTATTATTAAATTTAGTACACAAAAATCCCGAGCATCGCCGGGGCCTAAATCCTAGTTTTAACTTAAAAACTGTAGATGATCTTATGAAGGAGCGTTATGGATATTTTTTTTAAAAAATACAGTAGATTTAACATCAAAAACAAGGGTTTAATTAAGATTAAATAAAACTTCAAATATTATATATTTTCATTTATCTCTTCTTAGTTGTTACATTGTGAAATGACACATTTTTTTTAAAAAAAGCCAGGTGATCGAGGATGGTGATGATCTTTACATTATGGGTAAGCGACAAAAAGAAGGATTGTTTTTATTTAATAGGGATATTTGTACTTTTCATGTTTGCCGATGCATATCTTTAACAACATATGTCTCTAATTGCACATGAGTAAAAATTATGAAAACTTGATATAAAAAATCTATACATTAAGATGAATAAACAAACTCTCACATGACTTTGTTTTTTCTCACGTATAGATAACATAAGTTAGTCAAAGAGTAAATTGTGAATAGTAATAAATGTCAAAGCGTTCCTATTAAATAAAAACAGAGGAAGTATGACAATAAGATGAATAATATAAGTGGGAGTACTCTAGGAGCAATGTAGAGACCACAAGCTAAGCAGGACTATAACCAAATGGTGTCATTCATTTATCATATATTTTCTTTGTTTTCTAGAAGTGTCAACAGTTTGATTTACCAATTAATATTCACATATTATAATTTGACCATATACTTTAAATATTATACAAAAAATGTTGTAATCTAGAATCTATTTTTTATTTGGATTAACATTTTCTGTAATGTAAAATAATATTTTATACTGTTAGATGATATATTTTCGTAACAAATGATATTTGGTATCCTTTAACAACATAAATTATTCATAACATACAAAAATTCGAGACGCGGATTGTAAATACTAATAACATGGAAACTGAAAAGATGCTAGATAATAATGAAGTCAAATTAAAAGTTATTGTCTCTTTTCACATGATCTCAATCTTTTTTTTCTCAGTTTCCCCTCAAAATAAATACATACAAATTTTCAGCATTAGAGACAACAAAAGAGATAAAAAAGTGTAAAGGCAACAATTTGAAAGGAAGCATGTAGGCATTTAAGCAGAGAATCCTAGAAGATATTCTATTGATAGAAAAAAAAAATTTGTCACCACCTATTTTTAAATTAGAATTATTTATTAAATTGAGACAATTTCTCGATTATTTTGAGAAAGGTAAGTAAAACTCAGACATACTCCCCCATACAATCCAAAACATCCTTGCACTCGATTTTCCAAACTAACAAGCCAATCAGATTCTTTTTGCTCATTAGCTGTCTACTTATAATACAAACTTCAGTTTTAAGTCTTTTACAAACTACATCAGATAACCGTAGAGTATTCTTCCATTTACATGATTCCTTACTCTCCAAATATGATAACAAAGAGCTGCTAAGCTGGCACAACAAATCAACTATTGCATCTTGTCGTGGCCTTTCATTCAGCGCCATTTTCATTCATCAAAAAACTTTAATTTCAAAATTATTTGAGATAAACGTGCAAACATAAAAGTCATTTACAAAAATAATCTAAAATACAAGACTACTTTATACTAAGGGTTCGGTCTTTTCAATTTATTTTCGGGCCTTATAAGTTTAGTCTTTTAGATAAAGTCTAATAAAGTTGAATAAGGTTTAATAAGATCAAATAACGTCTAATAAGGTCTAATAAGGTTAAATAAGGTCTAATAACATCCAATTATTTCTCTTTATTGGGATATGCTTAAGCAAAAAGAAGTTAGTAAGAACATAGCCTAATGTTCTAAAAAAAAAGTCTGTTGAACATCCATTTGGTTTCATCCTGTTAATTTTGTTAGTGCTAAACCGGGAAATAAGATGAACAACAAGAACAATAACAATGAACAAAGAACGAATCCTCAAGGCGTGTTGGGAATACTTTCCCAAAAGCAATATTCTGACCCTATATGAAGCACGGATTACACGGAATTCACTTTCGAGATACAATAAATAACAAGAGTCACGCTCGTATGAATCTTATCAGATGAGAACAAATGTGATATGATTTTGTTTGATGATGATTGAGAGAGAATACTTGAGTGCTTTTGAGAGAGTAGCAGAACATTATGAACTTCTGCCCCATTCATCAAGGGAATAACCTCTCTTATTTACGTTGTAATTTTTAAACAACCGCACAAAGACTAGAAACCGTCAACTAAGAACGTACGCAAACCATGATACAATAAATAACAAGAGTCACGCTCGTATGAATCTTATCAGATGAGAACAAATGTGATATGATTTTGTTTGATGATGATTGAGAGAGAATACCTGAGTGCTTTTGAGAGAGTAGCAGAACATTATGAACTTCTGCCCCATTCATCAAGGGAATAACCTCTCTTATTTACGTTGTAATTTTTAAACAACCGCACAAAGACTAGAAACCGTCAACTAAGAACGTACGCAAACCATCGGCTTCGCGAGTCGCGAACCAAAAACCGGAGAAGCAGATTGTCGTCGCACCTCGCGACACCATGCTGGTCGCGACCTGCAACGGGTGTCGCATCCCGCAACCAGTGGCATACGATGCCTCCTTTGCTTGTTTTCTTATCTACTTAAAGTCTCATGCTATTACAACGTATAACCAATGTGACTTTAAAGAGTGACACCTTAACCAAACTACTTAAAACAACATTACATGAATTATAATCTACCGAATATTCTAAATATCCAACAAATTTGTTAAAGAATCCAGCAAGCTAGGTATAAGGTGTTTTCTAAAAGATTCATCGGGAATCTTACTTTTCTATGCAGACGTTGTTTTGGCAAGCATGTATGCATGTGTCACAACTCACAAATGTAGGCGTTTTAAAAATTAGTTAAAAAATATGCGGTTGTCACTATTACAATAATATTATTTCTAAAATTTTTAGCAGGAAATTGAAGTTATCTTTATAAAATATTATCAAACTATATATCATGTTGATGTTTTCATCGATAATTTTTCAATGGTTACAATAAAATTGTAATACCAATTGATAGTTGGTGCAAGCGTTGATTAATATCCACCTTTAATGAAAGATTAAAAATATTAAATATTGTTGAATTGGATCCCACTAATTAATAATGTCGATTGATGATGTGTGATTAACTCACTTGTAAAAAGACGAGGGGCGAAATGGAAGATGAGGTAGTAAATAATTACTTCAACATTAATACAACATCATTTTATTTAGAAACAAACTGCGATACATCGTACAACTCAAACTTTAAAATAAAAACAACAACAAACGTGGACCATAACATATATAGAATCATAGCTAAACTACGTACTACTCAATTTCCATGCAATGATGGTATAATAGTCGTAGTAGTGGTAAACTAGTAATAATAATATATGCTTCAACAAAGGGGTATATTTACTTATTTAGTAGCATTTACCATTGAAAACGCCATCGCAGCTTAAACCGGCACAGCATGGGTCATTTAAACCACAAGGATCCCCAGCATGAATATCAGGGTCCTGTTGGCAAGAGCTGCCTGAGCAACAATCGGATTTGCCCCCAAACGTTGCATGATTGACCAGAAGGTATGCAATTGAGATTATTAACATCAACTGCCGCACCTGTAGCCACTTCAAGCAGGATATTTGAAATCCAGCGCTGCAGCTGCTGCTGTTCAGAGAATTCATTCACGGCAGCCGCCGCGCAACGACTGCCCGCCATTTCAGTAATTGTGGCAATTATAAAGAGGAGAACCACCTTACTCCCCACAGTCCCCACCCATATCTTCATCTTCATCTTCATCTATGCTATAAGAATATTTTTTTGTTTGTAGGTTGATGATTGAAAGAGGAGGGGGAGCTCTTATATAGCCATGCTGATGAGTTAGCTCAATTATTGGCATATGCATCCAAAAAATTAAAGTGAGGACAATGATAATAAAAATAATGTGAATAATGGCCAATGCTAGGGTAGAATGGGGAAATGATTGTGAAGGAATCAAGTCAATCAAAAGTATAAACTGATGGTTAAAGGTTCAGGAATAGATTTATACTTTATTATTGATAATGATAGATACTTTATTTGATTTTTAGGGACATTTTGCCTTTTATGTTGTTTCAAAAAAGACATTAGACATTTTTTCTTTATATGCTATGTTGGTTCACCTTATTCATACACTTCTCTCTTACTTTTTACTATTTTTCTTCTCTATCTTATTTTTTTGTGCAGTTTTTCCTTGCCTTTCCTCTTCTTCTCTTCTTTTTGTACTTTTTCATTGATTTAAGTGATAAACCAATTATCCTTAGTATAATGAAAAAAGAGGGAGTAGAAATTCATAATTAATCCATTTATCAAAAATATAAGATAATGTCAAGAATACCAAATTAGTACTCTTTTCGTTTCAAAATTTCTTCTTTAAAGCCAAATCGTGTAAAGTTTAATCATGAATATTCATCAATTCTTTTTTGAAAATGATACAAGAAAAACTTAGGGAGACCCTTTGAATATTCATCAATATATAATATAGATAATAGCCTTTTGATATCTTGCCTATTCGTCCTAATGTACAATAATCAGGATATCAACTGCTTATAATTTTTATTAATACAAACTAGAGATATAAACTATAAGAAAGTATGTGTTGAAGACTGTGAAAAAACAAAGGGAATTGTAAACTACGCCCACAAAAAAAAACGGCTACATTCTCAATTAAAAAAACTAATATGCCCTAATCTAATTTAAACACTATTCCCTTCTCTTTCTTTTTCTGATTTCCTCTAGCTGCCTTCGAATTTCAATGGCCCTCCGATCTTTTTTTTATAAAGGATAAATTGGTATCTTACTTGATTTCTTATAGGCATTTTTTATATATTTACGGCATCATTTAGCTCTTCACAAACATAAATTATTAACAGACAAATGGATTAAATCATTTTAAAATATTAGCAGAACTGGTACACGTTCAAGAAAGTGGGCGCGATGATAATAAGATAGTGTGGAAACTGGGAAGGAATGAGTTTATTTCCAAAAGGAAACTATGCATTCTATATTTCCATTAATTGAAAAGAGTAGTGTACCAGTAGTTGGATCGACTGAATTAGATTTTTTAGCACGTATTTCTAGATACTACACTCTGAAAAAATGATTATTTGTCAAAAATTACCTTTTATAACACATATTATAGGTTTAACTACATTTTCTAATTTTTTTTACTTTAACTACCTCTTATAATTGAAACCAGTAGGTTTCACTACCAAAACTGCTTTCAGGCCAGTTTTTTTAATGACGATTTTAGCCTTTAGTGGTTTTCAGTCATGTTCTTCAATTTCTCCCAAATTTTCACTCGATTTTCTCATTCAATCCAACCCTATTTCATCAGCTTGGGAGAAAATTGAAGATTCTTTTCAATTGAATATTTAATTGGGCGAAATATCTCGCCGTTTGATTTTATCCCACTTTCTCGTTGGCGAAATCTGCTCCATTTGGAGATGGTTGCTCTCTTGCCGGCGGAATCTGCTCTGTTTGGTAGTGGTTTGCAGCCCACTATGGTTGCCGGAATTTAGAAACTAGGGTTTGCAAAAAATGTTCAATTGAAGATTTGGGCACTTGATTAATGAATTATTGCCCAATTAAATGTCCAATTGAATAAAAATTGGGGGATAAATTAAGATATGGGCACTTGGTTCATGAAAATCGAATGAAAAGATTGTTTTAGGTTACCTACTCAAAGACTCCTAAGCAAGAGTATAAACTGCATAAGCTAAAAACAAAATACTCCTAAGCAAGAGTATAAACTGCATATCCAAAAGAGAAATACTCCTAAGCAAGAGACGAAACTACAATCAAAATTAAACAAAACAAAACTTTGAACTACGTTTGGCTTGATCCAAATAAGTACATCTTGGAGGCACTACGCCAAAATAACCATTTTACAGCGCCACAAAGACAGCGCTTTTGTTAAACCGCTATAAAAAAACTCAATTAACAGCGTTTCAAGTAAGTGCTGTAATTTAAGCGCTGTAGTTAGATGATTGGATGACAAAAAATTAATAAAAAAACGTCAAAATACAGATCTTATAGCGTTTTTGATGAAGAGCTGTAATTAAATACTAATAATAGAGCGTTTCTACAAAACGCTGTTAATGTAGCGCTGTAGAAAAAAAAACCCACTTTCATTAGTTTCTCCAAACCCTTTCATCTTTTCTGCTTCAAACGCTGCAGCTCCTCTCCGAGAATTTCATCACGCCGCTGCTCTGCCAGAATCTCCATCACGCAACGTTTCAAATTTCATCTGTTTGAATTGGCTTTCTCCTTCGAGTCATCAATTTTACTGCTTCAATTTCGCTACTTCAATTTCGCTTCTCCTTCAAACCAAGGGTTTGGGTTACTTGAATCTCGTATATTCACACTTATATTGTCAATTCAATTACTTTCCTTATTCGTTTGAGATTGCCAATTCGCTGTTTAGTTTGGTATTGAATTTCCTTTCTGAATTTCGTTCCAACTTTACTTCAATTTCGCTTCTCCTTCAAACCAAGGTCTGGGTTACTTGAATTTCATAAATTCATACTTATATTGTCAATTCAATTACTTTCGTTATTCTTTTGAGATTGCAAATTTCCTGTTTAGTTTGGTATTGATTTTCCTTTCTGATTTTTGTTCAAATTCTATTATTAATTTAGTTTAATTGAGATAAGACTGTGGCGGCATTGTACTAGTTGTGTCTGTTTGTAACAATAACATAAAGAATTATGAGTAATGATCCTATAGATAGTGTTAACTCACGATGAGTTAGTTTTTCTGAATGAATTTTTCAACTTCTCTCTTTTGTTGTATCAAGAGTCTAATGTAGGAACATAGATTGATTTAGTATCTGGAAACATCAAAAGAAATCATGCCTTTCCTGTTCAAGATGTAACATTATTCTTGGGGGGTGTTAAGTTTGGTATGCGGTTTGGATTTGGCCTAAGTTCGAATCCGACTCAAGATTATTCGGTTTTTGAATTAATTCTAAAATTCACTGTGAATTTCGACATGGTCCATATGTATGGAATCTAAGTTTGGGTTTGCTAGTTTGGATCTAATCTAGGACTCCAATTATCTGGCTACCTTTTTCCAATTGAACCAGATGGGCCTAACTATACAAGCTCTCATATACATAATCTTGTTAATGTGTGAATGCTACTTTGCTTCCCAAAAACAGTTTTCGATGTTCTCAAGTAAATTCGATGTTATCTGTGGCAGGTTTGTTGGTGTTGGTGCTCGACGAGTGAGGTCCTTATTTCAGGCAACTAAGAAAAAGGTTTGCCCTTTCACTAGTATTCTGTGGTCATGAATCCTTATTCATTTTAATGCGTTAGGGGCAGCAGGTTGAACTAGCTTAATTCAACTTGGATTTCTTTGCATGTCTCTAATGATTACTAGATAGACATCTTGGTTATTTAGGGGGATTTTGGATTTTTGAGTTGGTTGAGCAGCACCTCATTGACTATAGAAACTGATGAAAAGAGAATAAAAAACCTCCATGTGTGTTGGCAGTCACAGTGGAACTGAAAGTGGAGTTGTACCTGTACCATTTTGGTGTCTGAATTAGTCAATTTGTCTACAATTTTGCTGTCCATCTAGTAGTGAATTGAGATGCAATGGCCCAAGATAGAAAATGTATCGAATAAAAGTCATTTACGGTCTGTCATATAGAAGTGAATTGTGTGCTTTGCTCTGTCACTTACGGCCTGTCAGATATCACAACTAAGTTCCAAGTGGATTATTATTGCAAAGCTGCTTACATATTGCAAAGCTGCTTACATATTGCAAAGCTGCTGAGGCATATACTATTGCAATACTATTCTGATTTTGTGATTTTGTGATTTTGAGGTCAGAATATACCACAACTCAATGCCCCCCTATCATTCTGTCTTATTTTGTTCTTTTATTAGTTTTAGTCTTTTTGACAGATTTGTATTTGATTTGGAGAGCTGGTCTTCCATTTGTAATTTTCTAGGGGGAATCATGTTCTTGAGTAAATAGCAGCTATAATTGTATTGGACCATTGTGAGGCTTTAACCAATTTTGAAATTCTAGCTTATTTGGTGTAATGATCTGTGATGCTCTACACACAAAGCTTGGATGGATAGCACCAACCAATAAAAGTATGTATTCATGATTTTCATTCTAAAATAGTAGTTTTCCCACCTATAGGAATTGGGTTTGCTAAATGGAATTCATGCAAAAGAGCTCCGTCTCTTTATCTGCAAGATTATAGTTTCTAATGTTACAACAACTTTTTGTAGTTTGACTTGCATCGGTTGGTACTAATCAATAGATGGTATTTCTTATTCTGCACTCGAGAGTTGAACTATAACATTAGAAACTATAATCTTGCAGGAAAAGAAACATGGACTTTGGTTTGATTAGTGTACTCGAGATCCTTATTCTGTACTATAATCAATATATGGTTTGATTAGAAACTATATATGGTATTTCTTATTCTGTACTAATCCTTATTCTGCATTCGAGATCCATTATGCTATCTACAAAGAAGTAACATAAAATAATTGAACTCCATGAATTATTTAAAACATCAGGTTCCTTGGTTTGATTAGAGTATCACTGCTATCTCCACCATTATCTTCTGGTAATGAATTCGTGAGCCCTTTATGCTGCTTATATACCATTAACAGTATTGCAAAGTTGGTGATGTATATACTATTGCAATACTAATGTAATTTTGTGTTTTTCTTAATACAAATATGCAGTACTTTTTCGATTGCAATGTTTCAAGCTATGATCAAGGACAAATTGATTAAGTAAGAGGTGAACTGGATTGCAATGTTTCAAGTTATGATCAAGGACAGATTGATGAAGTAAGAGTTGAACTGGCGCGCCAAAATTTTCTACTCAACTGATTTCCATGAATTTAGTTATAGGGCCTTTTTTGTTTAGTATAACATTGTCTGTCATTATTGAGTTAATTGTATAAACTTCAAATTATTATGAATAAAATCACATTTTTTGAAATTATTGGTGTAATCAAATTTATTATTGGATTATAATTATTTATATGAAAGCCATTATTTATGTGAATTTTATTTTTTAAAGTCAATTTACCACGCTTTATAAAAGCGCTGTAGAAAAATTCAAAAAAATCCGCCAAATAAGAGCACTAAAGGGCGCCTCATTTTTGAATAATTTTACAGCGCTTTTAACTGAGCGCCATAGAATAAGGTGTTGAACTACAGCGCTTTTAGAAGCGCTATAGATGTTTTTATAGCGCCCCTATTCTATAGCGCTTTAATAGGGTAATAAAACGCTATAGTTAAGCATTTCTGGCATAGTGAGGATCTCTTCTACAACCTCGTGAAAAAAAAAAAGATTCACAAAGACACAAAAAAAGATACTCCTAAGCAAGAGTATAAACTGTATATCCGAAAGAAAAAGACTCCTAAGCAAGAGTATAAACTGCAACCTTGTCCAACTCTCGGGGGAGTTCACTAGCTTTTTCCTTTTTTAAATACATAAAAAATGTGTCCAAGTATATTTGTTGTAAAACAAGAATACATAATTTACTAAATATAACAGTTAACAATTAATACTTTTATCTATCTGAAGTTTTTGAAATAGTAATAAACTAGGTTTTAATCCCGTGCAAAAGCGCAATAATTATTTTTGTATATTTCGTGTGCTTATATTTATATTTTAATACGTAAAAATCAGGCTAAAAGTGAAAAAGTTCAAAATCAGAAAGAAATTTTATGATACTTTTCTACAATCAAGTGTACAAATTGATGAAAAATAAAATGAATATTATTTACAACGTAAAGTTGTTACACGATTAATATATATAAAAATATATTAAAAAATACATTATTTATTTAGATACAAGGAAAAAAAGTGTGACTCACAGCCAAAAATTATTATTGATATCTTTGAAATTATGCTTTTCATATACTCCCATATTCACACAGAGTACTCCTGTATGCTTTTCAAAAATTGCTTTAAGGATTTATGTTTTGAATAATATAATTAATTAGTATACTCCTGTATAATTTCACATCATCTTACTCATATTTATCATGTTTTTAAAAAATTCGTTATAGAAAAATCTAACTTAATTTTCATATAATGTACTTTCTTATTATCTTCGCATATACTTTCCAATACTTTGATTTTCAAATTCTATAAAAATTTTCTTATTTTTTATATAATACTACCTCCATCTCATATTAATTGCAACAGTTTGACTGACACACTTGCCAATACACAACTACATTAATAAATCTAGTTATCAATTAC
This sequence comes from Patellifolia procumbens, assembly GCA_947645195.1. NCBI lineage: Eukaryota > Viridiplantae > Streptophyta > Magnoliopsida > Caryophyllales > Amaranthaceae > Patellifolia > Patellifolia procumbens. The sequence goes on from CANSGD010000909.1 coordinate 194,294, forward strand.
TAAAAATTATAAAAATTTGATATGCCAAATTTATATATTGAGACAAATCTAAAAACATATTATTTACTGACAATTTATTTTGTATGTTAATTAAAAATTATGGTCAAAGTAAGACATATGAATAGTGTAAAAGTCAAATCGTTGCAACTAATATAGGACAGAGGGACTATATTTTAATAGTATATTCTCATAATTATCCCACATCCTTATGCTTCAAAAGTTCGCTTTAATTAAAAATTTGATTTTAATATAATAGTATATTTCAAAAAAAAAAATTCCTTATATTTTGTTATTAAAAATTTTGTTTTAAAAAGAATCTAATTTATTTTTATATGATACATTTTCTTAGTTAATATCTTCTCATATTAACAAAATCTGGTTTCCATATAATATATTTCATTTGTATCGGCCCATCTTAATATTACCCCGTTTTATTTCTCATCATCTTTTCCATAATATGTTTCTCGAAATTTTCTTTAAAACAACTAATTATTTCATTTAATAGTATATCTTTTTTACTATCTTCATGTATTCTATCTTATCATGGTATTCTTATTGATGGCAAGTCCTATATGAACTATTCTAAGATGAATAGTAAACATAATAATTGAATTGACATGCCACTAAATTGTGGCCAGTATAAGACAATGTCATTTGTAACTTAAAATTACGAAATAGTAATTGATAATAATTGCTAAGATCATTTTTATTTAAACCTTAGTATTATTTTTTTTTTGTCAAAAACCACTTAATATAATTGATATTATCGATTTAACTATCTTTTTTTATAATTTAACTACCTTATATATGTAATACCCTTACTTTTTACCACACAGGGGTGGTTTGCGCCCAAAATGATTGGTTTTCCTGCAAAAAATGAATGGTTTTCCGGCTAAAATTTGTGATTTTTCGGCCAAAAACTACCCATTGGTAGTGAAACCTACTAGTATTGCATATATAAGATAGTTTAAGTAAAAATAAATTAGAAAAGGTCGTTAAACCAATAACATGCATTAATTAGGTAGTTTTTGACAAATTTTCAAATTTAGTAAGCATTAGAATATCGGAAGATGTCATTTTCACTCGAAATTGTACGAAATTATATTATCGTTGTCCTAATTGATTAATGTCGTTAACAACTTAATCATGACAAAATAGTTATGGCATTGACACGTGGCACGATTAACGTGTGAGTGACACACGGATTTTATCAACTCCATCAATCCCTTGAACTGATTCTAGCACGAGTCATAATAGAAGGAGGGTGTTGAAGAACGCTAAAAAATCATGTGGTTGGTTCAGGGACCTATGCTAATAGGTCCTATTGACAATAATGTGATATCCTAGTATTTCAGGCCACATCGCTTCGAGTTTGTGGTTAGGAGAGGATCGTGATATACTTAAATGTCAGAATAGGGAATCACATGTCTTTCCTTACATCAATGAAGTAGTGGCTCCTCACATGGCCGCACATATTGAAGCCATGTGGAATCTACGTACAATCGTAAATTTGACCAAGCCTTCCAAGCATCTATCAAGTTAATGTAGGTCGTCACCTATTCTTGTTCACTCGATGCATTTATCAGCTTCTTCCATCGACCGTTGACAAACTTGGCCTATTGCTAGCTTCTTGTTCAACCCCCACAAAGGTTGGCCACCTTAGCCTCAACATCCTTATTTACATGTCATCTACATATCAAGTGAGGAGAGTTAGGATCAGACTCAACACCATTTTTTTTGGTTGGAAGGAACTTTATTAATTAACTACTTAAACTATTACAAGCATTGTTAGATGATACTGACTGCGTTAGTCTATTGGCTCGTAGAGCCCCATGAGCAATATCCAAAAGAAGAGAAACATTAAGATCACAACTATTGTCACGAAAGGGGAGCAAGGTACTGTTACAATATAGCAAAGAGGTTGTTCCCTCGCCCACCTAGCAAGCTTGTCCGCGTCCTCCAAGCAGCTCCTTCCAACTTTAGCTATCTCCCAAGCTCTATTCCTCCCTGGGTGGTCCCTGCACATTGAAGACAAGTTGCAATACCAATCTTTAATGACAGGGGGGTGGGTGACATGGTCCACTGCTATTTTGGAATCCGAAAATATATGCACATTATACATGTTTTGGGCCACTATCCAGTCTAGGGCTTCATGTATGGCTAGGAATTCAGCACTAGTAGCATCACTACTTTTCATTTTCTTGTAGAAGGTCATCTGGCATTTGTTTCTGCTGTCCCTCAGTATTCCCCCTATTCCTGCTTGTAAGGTCTTGTGGCAAAAGGAAGCATCTACTTTGATAATTTAATGAGTGTGGTGTATTTCTAAGCTATCTGCTAGTAGTGCTTCCTTTCCTTGGTTGTTGTTTACTTTCTTAAAATCAGTTGTAAGGCGTATGGTTTGGTTATACACCTGTTGTGCCTTAATGTTCTTTTGTTGAAAGACCCAAGCATTCCTTTTCTTCCAGATTTCCCAGCAACCTATCCCAAAGGTAGTGTTCTAGTTGGCCTCAATGTCATCTTGGTTTGTGAAAAGCTTATTGGTGATCCATACCTCATCAATGTCTATGTTGAACTGATTGGGTACCTTATTGAAGCAGAGCCAAACTTCCTGAGCTATTAGGCAGTGTCTCAGTACATGGTGCCAAGTTTCAGGTATGTTGGGGCAAAATGGGAAGTTCTGGTTTACTTGCACCCCTCTTTTGTGTTGGGTATCTTTGATAGGCAGTGCATCCCAGAAAATAGACCATAGGAAGAATTTGACTTTGGGTGGTAGGGGCAATGCCAAAGTTTGTCCCAGCTTTTGGTATTCCTAACTAGAGTAGTGATTGGTGAAGGTACTTGTGGTGTGGTGTGGTTGCAATGTCTTTGCCAAAGCTCAGCATAGGCTGTCTTGGTGTTAAAGAAGCGCCCTTGGGCAAGGGAGCAAGTAATATAAGTTCATCAGTACCAGCAATAGGAATAAACAAAAAAGAGATGGTATTTAGTTCATCTGGAGGTAGTACAAAGGAAAGGTTATCAAAGTTCCAGTTTCCCTCTTTCAGGCATTCAGAGACTTTTATGGTGAGGTCTGTGGGGGTTAATGGGCCATGAATTATACTTCTTAGGCTGCCTTTTCTAGTCTAGTCATCTAACCAAAAGGAAATGTGGTCCCCACTACCTACAGACCAGAGAACAGATTTGGCAAAGTTATCCCATCACTTCCCAATGTCTTGCCATATTTGAGAGCCTCTCTTAAAGCTGGTGATCCCCTGTGTTGACTTAGAGTACTTGGCCCTTAGGATTTTGGTGGCTAAGTTATCATTTGAGTGCATCTTCCAGCATAATTTAGTCAGGGAGATTTCATTGAGGAGTAAGTGTGACCTACAGCCAGTTCCTCCCAGTGTTTTGGGGGCACAGATTTTCCCCCATCCCACTAAATGTAGTTTCTTCTTTTCTTCAACTGATCCCTAGAAAAAATTCCTCATAGTTTTGTCTAGTTCTTTAAGATCTTCAATTTCTAGCGATATCAATTAATGTCTATGATATCATGTTATTATATAGAGTCTCCCTATTCCGAAGCTAAAATGTGCATCGAATTGTGCTCTTAGGAGCTATGTTATGGTAACTTCTCTATGTAGTTGTGGTTTGGTTGTTTTATATTGAATTACAAGTTTTAGGGAGTTATCTCCCTACTTTCTTCTATTTTGAGGCAACCACATCTGATAGGAAGAGTTCGAGGCACCTATGCTGAGTTATGGAGTGCCAGGGCCATGTGCCATAGGCCTTGAGGCATTTGGATTCGAAGATTTGGCTTGAAAAGCCAAGACCAGAGAAAAAGCACCCCGTCCGATGGCATAAAGCAGGCTTGCCCGTTCGGGCGGAAGTTTTGTGTTTGTGCTGTTGCTGGCTGAAATGGGCAGAACGCGCCCTTTCGAAAATACGGACTTCCCGCCCGATCGGGTGGTTGGGCCTGATCCCATCGGGCGGATGTACAAATGCAACAGTCTGAGATTTGAAGAAAAGAACGTCGCCCGATGTCCGAGCGACGACACCAAAGAGATGAGACGCGTGTTTTATCGTTTGTTTTTGGTTCTTTTTCTATCTTTTTTAGACTAAGTATAGATTGAAGGCTCAATAATTTTTAGAGACATATTTTTCATTGTTAATCATTTAGCCCTAACTCTTAGAATTCTTAGTTAGTCTCTTGTGATTGAATATTTGATTGGTTTTAGTTGCTTTCAATAAAGTTCATCATATGCAGACTCAATTGCGGCAATTCTTTGCCTTTCATTTTATTCTATTTCATTCTCCCTTAGATTAGTCTTTATTGATTATCGCTATCATTGTCGTGTATTAATCTCTACATAGAATTGATTGTTTTCTTCGTAGTCATGCGTGAATAGACTTTTATTCTAGGGTTTTAGTGAGGGAAGCCATATTTACACTAGGAGTGTTCACGGTCGGTTAACCGTCCCATTTAACTTAACGGAACGGTTAACCGTTATAACAATTACAATATTTTAGTAATCATAACCGACCGTTAAGTAGCATTTAACCGTAAATTAACGGTACGGTTATCGGTTAACCGTGTAAACTACACCTTATTTTTTTATATGGATCAAGCCTCGTCGAATCTTCATAAGGTGATATATACGGCAGCTTATGAAACTCCTCCATCCAAGCCTTGACCTTTTTCTGATACCCTCATACCAATAACCCTTAGGAAAACTCATAGGAAATAGCAGACCAGATTGTCCCTTCTCAAACAGCCTATAATCATTATAATTCCCAAGATCACATTTTTCTTGCAAAACAGAAACAGCAAATTCATCCCGGCCTCCATTGTACAAGACTCAAAGCGGTTACCCATTAAAACCCTCAACAACCCTAATATAATTTGGATACTTAGAAACCAAATGAGGCAAACCCAAATCCCATGTCAAAGGATAAAGAGATTGCTAAGGTATAGCTTTAGATTTCATCATCATAAGAAGTTTACAAAGACGCTCAATAATAACAATTTCATCATTATGATATACTGATTGTTCTTGTTGATCTAATGTAATGGCTAAATGAGTAAGTGAGGAGGCAGGGAGGGAAAACTTAAGTGAAACTAAGGTTAAGAGTTAGAACTAAAGTGACGAAGTGAGGAGGCAGAGGCACTGAGGCTGTGAGGTAGAGAGTGAAAATTAAATGGAAACTAGGGTAAGACTAATTTTAAAAAATTAAATAAAAATTGATTAACCGACAGTTAACCGTATAGGATTTTCTGTAACCGTAACCGTTAATGAAGGTACGTTTAAAATAACCGCTTTGTCGTAACGGTACATTTAATTAACCGTACCACGAGACCAGTTACGCGGTTAAACGGTACGATTTTGTGGTTTCCGTTTTTCCTGAACACCCCTAGCTTATACCATGATGGCTCCTTGAATCGCTATTAGTGTTAGGATGTGATTAGATCATTATAGTGTGAATTGTTCTTAATTTTTGATTGATGTTATTGCGCGGCTTCACTTATTGCATTTGATTAATAGTTGTTCGTACAGATCCCTCCTGCTTTTAGTGGCCTAGATTACACTAGGAATTCTGATGATGTTTGTGATTGTACATCATATGTTGAATTATGGGCGTTAAGACATAACCCTAGGATTAACACTTGCTCTAATTGATCGACTCTAGACCTAGGCATTGATACTTATTTAAACCCTTTGATTGGTATAAGCATGGTGGACCGAATTAGTGTTCTAGGTTTTTAATTCATAGATAAATATAATTCTCATTCTAATCCTGCTTTCATTATTTTAATTATCAATTCAGTCATTCTTCCCTGGCTTTGTTTGAAGTAGCTGTTTAGTTGAACATAAACTACGAACGAAAACTTGTTTTCCTGTGGATTCGATCCGTACTTGCCAGGTTCTACTAACAACAGACACCGTACTTGCAGTATACATTTTAAAATCCATCAGCCTACAAAGTTATTCAAGTGAAGGACATTGAATTGATTTTTAAGGAACACTACTTGTGTAGTTCTGCTGTCTTGAAATATAGCTTTGAGTTCGTCCCATAATTGTTGCATGGTGTGGCCATTGCATAAGATAGTTTGGAGTATATCACGGGAAATCGTACCATAGATCCATTGTTTAACAACAAAGTTTTTACAATATCTAAATATTCGGGGCTCGTGGAATATTGTATGTGTCAATCCCCCATTAATAAAATTGAAAAGAGGTATTCACCTAATAAAGTTAAGAAGAAAGCGCAAGGTTGAAGATGAAGATGCAGCATAGTTTGGTTGTCGTAGAAAACTAGAACATGTTCTATGTTTGACAGAATAGTTTGGGCTAATTTAATTTCTTTTAGCTCAAAATAAATACTGCACATCAATGTAAACACTAAGAAATTTTTAGTGTCTATTCCATCCTAATTCAATTTTATCCACTGCGTCCATAGTTCTGCCCAACAAAAATCTATTAGAAACTCAACTTTCTCGAGTGTCATACTTATTGTTTCAATTGTTTGATAATATTATAAATAAAAGTTGAATGCTTAAACTTTTCTTTAGTACGTTCTTTTGACCTTAATTTATTTGGATGAGAAAATTCTAGAAATATATAGAAATCAATTTTCTCTTAAGGAGCCCAAAAGAAGGCAAAATACAATGGACCTTATTGTTGATAATATATGATTTCAAATAATAACCAAGAAGCAATATTTGTAACCATAAAGTAGTTTCGAGGCCGTATTTTAGTTGTTAAACTTGTACCCCTTATAAACGAAGGTGTTAAACTTGTAAAAATTGATATTCGTATAATACAATGGATATCAGATTTTGGGATTGCTTAAATAATAGCGAGTCTTACCGTATACATAAGAATCACTTTGCACACCCTTATGGATATTCCTGGTGAAGGATTTTGTCCTTCGATCAAGTGTAATAATCTAAGTATACTTGGGAAAGTTTATAGAGATAATATATTCAATAATATTAGGAGACCGTAACGTTTTGCTAGAAGCTAAATTACGGTTTGTTGGACTAATGAGATTAGGCTAACTACTAATATTGATTGGGTCCTATGAGGTCACACATTGTAACAAAGGTTAGATATTTATCCAAATCCATTTTGGATGGTCATATGGATGGTAGGAGAAGAGTTTTAACTCTTGTGGTTGAATGACTCATAATGAGTGGCTTTATGTGCCTAATTAAGCCTCATAATGTATGACATTAAGTGGTCAATTAAGCCTCATGAAACCACCATTATGACAACTCTATATATTGATGTGGAGGTTGCAAATGAGAATATACAACATCATCTTTTGGCCAAACACCATACAAAGTAAGGAGTGAAAAGTTCTCTCTTTCCGTACTAGCATACGTGGTTATCTAACCGTTGTTCGTGGACCAACACTAGAGGAACGACGCTTGACGTTCTTACAAGATCTCACTTGGAAGCTAGTATTTTTGTGGATTCACGCATCAAAGGTATATATTGTTATATATTATTTGATTCATGTTAGTTTATGCAATTTGTTCTTGGGTTAGATGCAAAGAATATGATTCTTGAAATTCCGCTCTAAGCATCTAAACTCCTTCAGTGGTATCAGTTAGCCTATTGCATAGATTAATATGATCATTTGTTTGATGTGTTTTTTATTATTATTTTAATTCGATTAAGGGAGGGATTTATATATGAGTTTATTTGCATGATTAATATTATGATATTAATTGATTGGAAAAATAAAAATTGGATTTTTATGTATATATTATACTCAAAATTCGACCAATAGTGACCGGAAAATTCTGATTTTCTTTTATATATGATTCGAATTTTGTAGGAAAAATAAGTTTGTTATTTTTCTTATTTAAATTGAATTATATATATTTGCCTCGTTCTTGAATTTAATTATTTGAGGTAATTGATGTATAATAGATTTTATGTCAAAACCTAAAATCACAAAATGTAAGATTTTGTGTATTAGATTCAAGAATTCATATTTGTTAAATTAATATGAACCCTAAGTTTTTTTCCTCCAAATCAATTGTTGTTAATTTCACTCAAAATGTGCACAATTGTTGTGACTAATTGGGTGGGAGGGGAAGAAAATTCCGACCGCCTTGGTTAGGCGGAAAGACGCTGGACCGACGACGACCGAAGATGGCGGCAGGGCTGTCTGGGCGAAGCTGTCTTGTGTGACAGTACGTGGCAAACCGGTGCGTCTGGGCTCGCCTGGTTGAGCTAGTGTGGCCGGTCGCTTGGTTGTGACCAGCGTGGCTGGTGGTCTGTTGCGACAACGTGGCCGGCGGCTGAGTTCGCTAGTGGTTGCGGCCAGCACAGGGCTGCCTGCTGGGTGGCAGTCGTGCCTTGTGCACTTCTGCTTGCTTGGCAGGTAGTTACAATTTTTTTTTTTTTAAATTTAATTTCATTAAGTGTAATATTTTTTTTTGAGTATATTCCAATATTGCAAGTAATGGATTAATGGTGATTAATTGCATATTTAAGTCATAATTGAATTAAAATAGTAAGCTTTATATTAATTGGTTAATTATTTGTAGTAATTGACTAGTTAATTTGAGGAGTTACTAAATTGTTAGTAACCATTGTTATTCATTGTTATTCATGTCAATCAATTTGATTATTGCTTTTTGCGTTTAATATATGTGATTAATTGTCATGAAATATCATATTTTAATATGATTAAAATATATGGAGGTTACTAAAAGTGTCTTTTGGGATCAATTCTTTAAATTTAATAGTAGATTAAATTTGTAAGATTAATGATTTAAAGTCCTCTAAAATACTAACTATATGATTTAATATGTGATTAAATCTTGATGGTGATATTATGTTTTAAAGTTGTTATAACATGATATTTTTTTAATTTTAATAGTTGATTAAAACGTATGCTTATATAATATATATTGATATTATGGATACATGCGGTGACTAGTATGACACAAACTTCGATAGAAAATACGATCTGCGTATCGTTAATGTATTTTTGTAATCTAAATACGATCTGCGCATCGCTGGTATTTTTGTAATATTTTAGTTGAAATTCCAAAAAATATTTATTCAAGTACCCATGAAGCACAAGGATGGAGATCCATGGTGATTCAACAATGGAGGCCTTAAAGAGTAGTCTTTAGGATTAGGGGCCATACTAGGATCACATTTTAATTTTGCATTTAAATTTTTTCTTTTAAATGCTTTCGAAGTTTATTATGCTTGTGATTTAATTATGCTAAATGTTCACTAGTAATTAAATCAACATAATAATTTACTTAGGTCCCTTAAAATAAAATATTGGGTTTTTGCTTCTCCAAATAAACACCTACTAAAACTTGATCGTTAGTAATAGAATCTGCTAAAACAGAGTGTTACTTCCAATCTTGGGCTAAGTAGAGTGAATTTCCGAAATCTGCATGTTTAGTTTGGTTTGGCCCAACAAAATCATCAAAACAGTTTTGGATTTTGAAGCAATAGTGATGGGTTTTATGTTTTTGGTGATAAGCTTTGTCTAAGATTAGGAAGGCTCTCCCCAACGTTGTGGGTAACTTCCGTACCTGGAAGCTAGAATCACCTTGGCAATCACCTATCAACTAAGAATTACAATTGTTGTAATTAGTAAAAGAGTTTACTTACCTTTTAAACTTGATTTTAAGTTGAGGCCAAAGTCCACTTAGAATTCATGTTTGATAGGATCTTAGAATCACTTGATTAAAAGGGACACTTTGAAATTGATCAAGTGCATGGCTTTTATTTTGAAATGTTTAAAATATGTTAAGAGCTATTATGATAAACATACTTATTACTTTGGCATCTTCTATGTAGATATCATGTCTGGTAACAACAATAATTCACCGTTTAACTTACGTTTAATCCTTGAGAAGGATAAATTGAACGGGAACAACTTCCTTGATTGGGAAAGGAATCTAAGAATTGTTCTTAGGTCCGAAGGTCGAGAGGATGTTCTTGAAACCCCGATCCCAGTTTTAACCGCCACCTCTACTGAAGCCGAAAAGGAGGCCCATAAGGCCATTGAGGAAAGGTCGGTAATTGTTACTTGCCTTATACTCGCGGCAATGGAACCAAGCCTTCAAAATAGGTTTGCTAGCTTGGATGCCTACAGTATTATCCGACAACTGAAAACTATGTTTCAGCAACAAGCTCGGATTGAGAGGTACGAGACTTACAAGGCTATTCTTGAGTGTGTGTTAGTTGAAGGCAAGTCAGTCGCCACTCATGTCTTCGAAATGATTGGCTATTTCGAGGCAATGGAGAGGTTGGGGTTTCCTTATAGCCAAGAGTTGGCTACTGACATCATACTTCACGCACTTCATGATGGATTCAATCAGTTTAAGTTGAACTTTAATATGAATGGAGTGACGTAGACCCTTGCTGAGTTACATGGGATGCTCATGACTGCCGAGCAAAACATCCCCGATGCTCCTAAGAAGGAAGTTCTTATGGTTCAAAAAGGGAAGGGTTTTAAGAAGGTTTGGGCTGGCAAGAAAAAGCAAGATAAGGGCAAGCAAGTTACTACTAAGACTGTTGATATGCCAAAGGCGAAGGCAAAGCCAAAGGTGGCCGCAAATGCCAAGTGCTTCTATTGTGATCAAATAGGTCATTGGAACCGTAACTGCCCGAAGTATCTAAAGGATAAGAAGTCTGGGGCTTCTTCTTCAGGTATCTATGTCATTGACATTAATTTAGCAATATCTACTTCTTGGGTATTTGATACCGGTTGTAACATCCCGTCCGAAACGAAGAGCAAAAGTGACAATAATAAAATAAATAAAGCACTAGTGGTAGCGGAAATACCACTAAGACGGAGATGCTACTCTAAGGAGTAGAATTAAACTATAAAAATAAGCATAAAACCTCCAAATAAAATCGTTAACTTCCAAAGATCATATATAAAAGGAAATGAGGTCCCATACCCTCATTCCAACCAAAGTTCCAAAATACTTTAAAAGATAATCCAACGAACTTAAAGCAAATAATCCATAATCCCAAAGACAACTACAAATCCGAGGTCCAAAACATAGGATAAAACATTAACGGAAAACTACTTAAGGCCTACTAAGAAGCTAGTCCTAATTCCCGACTCATAGTGCTCATCTACTATGACAAGCACCACCTTCTTGCTCACAAGGCCAAAACGCACTTTCCCGGTCCAAACCGTAATAACCCTAAACAACATCGTCATCTGCAAAATAACAACAACTTCCACAATCAGTGGGGAGTAACTAGCAGTTCTCCCAGTACAAACAGGAATAAATAATAAACTTAAGAAATTAGAAACACCCAAAGACATACATCACAAGTAACGTAACCAAAACATGTAAAACATGCTACAACAAAACATTAACACTAAAACATGCGTAAAGAGACAACTAAGTACTCAACCAAATCATCACACACACAATCAAATTCACACCAATTCAAAGACAACAGACCATACCGCCCAAGGCGTACTATGCATATTCGAGGACCATACCGCCCTGCCGAATAGCAATGCACATTCGAGGACCATACCGCCCTGCCGAATGGCATACTCAACGAACCATACCGCTCGTGAGTGAACTAATGGACCATACCGCCCGTGGTTAAGTAACCAAATCCTAGGACCATACCGCCCTCAGGATACAAACAAATTCCTAGGACCATACCGCCCTCAGGAAAACAAACAAAGCAACGTATACTCGTCAAGGCATACAAAGGTACTCAAATACTCAACATACGTATACACGCCAAGGTATACAAATCAACCAATATAACTAACATACGTATACACGTCAAGGTATACATGCATAACTAAATCCATATAGCAACATAACAAACATGTTGGGGCGTACAACACTAAAACGTTATCTGAGTTTGGGTACGAAGTCAATTATGACCAAATCACAATATTCCCCGTACACAACTCTTGGCGAAGAGATGATAAGGACAGTATTATCCTCCCCTAAGCATTTCGACGTCGACAACTCAAATATAGGCCCACAACAACAACAAACCGTCAACTAGCAAAACTACCCAACTAACTAGGGTATGTTCCTCAAAGAAAATAACACCAACATAACTTAACATGCTCAATATACTCACAAAAGGCCAATACCATACAAAAGAACATGTTGTAAACCAAAAAGGAAATCAACACAAAAACTACACAAGCTCGGCAGCAGCAGGTCGCGACCAGCGACGACGGTCGCGAGGGGCGACCTGGCTGTCGCGATTCGCGAGCCTGCTCGCGGGTTGCGAGCAGTCACTGCTCGTGGCTTGCTGCAGCTCTCGTCGTCTCTTGCCTCGTCCCCTTTGGTGCACAACTTGACTCCAAACCACAACCAAACACGCAAGGCATATCCTAGCATGATACTATACATCAATAACATCCCGAACTTAACTCCAAAGGTTAAATCAAACCAGAACCATCAACATATCCATCAAATTCAACAATTCAACGACATCAAATACTCAAACCAACAACGGAAACACAACAACATGCTCCATACGTAGAAAGTACCATAAAACAACATCCTAAACATGATACTACACTAAACTACAAGCATACAATCACCTAAGTTCCACCTAGCATGATTCTAAGTTCCTCTAACGCGATTCTAACAACCTAAGTTCAAAAATCTATTCCTATCGAACTAGAAAAACGCTAGTTACCTTGATCTTCGCGTGGAAAATAGTGGAACGCTTCAACTGTAGTCTAAACACCTTGAGCAAGGTCACCACCTTCGTCTCCTACGATCACACGGCAAGGAAACTTCAACAAAGCTTGAAATCAAGTAGGAAAAACTGATTTTAGGTGAGATTTGTGTAGGAAAATAAGAGAAACCCTTCGTCTCTTTTCTTTGGGGTTAGGCGTGTGAATGGAGGTGAGGGACGGGGTTTATTTTCTGATTATAAACTCAGCAAAATGATGAGTGAAGGGATGGTGTTTAATGGAGGGTTAATGGACTCATAATGGCCATGAATAGGAAGCTTAATGAGGGTGAGTGAAGGGACTAGCTCATAAACTCAATTAACGTTACAAAGGGAATACTATGGCTGTCCAAAGACTCCTCGTAAACCCAAGTAATTCAGATTTTTCGGACCTCTAAGCTAAATAGCAAAACGTGCGCAAACACTAGTACAATGCACGTTTCAAAAATGAAATACAACGCTTAAAATAAATATTATAAATAAAAATTTCTATAAATAAATATTATAATTACCAACGTAGTATATATACATATTTACCAAGCTATCACATTATACGATTCGCACATAAACGAGCGCTACATTGCCCGTTAAAGAAATTGACGCAAAATACAAGCATTGTTCGAATACTTCACAATGCCACACTTAAATTCACAAATAAAATATATAAATATTTTCAAAATAAAATGTAGACATATAATATAAGTTTTTAACGGAAAATATATATACAAAACATAATTTACCGTCTATCATAGTAATAATAAACGCGCGAAATTTTTACGAAAATTCGGGGTGTTACACCGGTTGTGTTTCTAACATTGTTTCGAATGTGCAGGGACTAAGAAGAAGTAGAAACTTGGCTAAAGGAGAGGTAGAGCTGCGCGTTGGAAATGGTGCAAGAGTTGCGGCCGTTGTAGTTGGAACTTATAGTCTACCTTTGCCTTCTGGATTAATATTAGAGCTTAATAATTGTTATTATGTTCCTGCTATTACCAAAAACATTATTTCCATTCCTGTTTTGGATAATGAAGGGTTTTCATTTACAATTGAGAAATGTTGTTTCTCTGTTTATTTGAATTCAATGTTTTATGCCACCGCTAAAAGGTCTAATGGTCTACATTTTCTAGACTTAGATAAAGATGTCCTTAACATAGACCGCAAAAAACATAGATCAATCGATACTAATCCTACTTACTTATGGCATTGTCGTTTAGGACATATAAACGCGAAACGCATTCAAAAGTTACATAAAGATGGACTTCTCACATCCTTTGACTTTGAGCAATTTGATGTGTGTGAATCGTGTTTGATGGGCAAATAAAATGACAAAGTCACCTTTTATAGGAAAGGGTGAAAGGGCCAGTGATCTATTGTGCCTAATACATACTGATGTGTGTGGACCAATGATCACCAAAGCTAGGGGAGGGTTTGGGTACTTCATTACTTTTACTGACGATTTAAGTAGATATGGATATGTCTATTTAATGAAGCATAAGTCGGAATCATTTGAAAAGTTCAAAGAATTTCAAAATGAAGTCCAAAACCAACTTGGCAAGACAATTAAAGCACTACGGTCCGATCGTGGTGGTGAATATTTAAGCCAAGAGTTTAGTGATCACTTGAAGAGTTGTGGAATTCTTTCACAACTAACTCCGCCTGGAACACCTCAGTTGAATGGTGTATCTGAAAGGAGGAACCGAACTCTACTTGATATGGTTCGGTCTATGATGAGTTTTGCTGATCTTCCAATATCCTTCTGGGGATATGCTCTCGAAACTGCTGCTTTCACACTTAATAGAACTCCATCAAAGGCAGTAGAAAAGACACCATATGAGATATGGAGTGGAAAAGTTCCAAGCTTGTCTTTTCTACGTATTTGGGGTTGTGAGGTCTATGTAAAACGTTTACTTTCAGACAAACTCACCCCTAAATCAGATAAGTGCTTCTTTGTGGGTTATCCCAAAGAAACCAATGGTTATTACTTCTATAATCGAAACGAGGGCAAAGTGTTTGTTGTTCGTCGTGGTGTCTTTTTGGAAAAAGATTTTATTTCCAAAAAGGCAAGTGGGAGTAATGTATTTCTCGAAGATGATCGAGAAAAGCAACAAATGGACATAGTTTAACCTATGTCAGAGTCAGATACACAAGTGCCAGCTGTGGAGCTTGAAGTAGTTCCTCCTTTGGAGGAATCTTCTCCCATAACTGACCAAGTGTTGGAGGACGTGCATTCCATACACGAACCTTCTACTGTCCCACCCGAATCTAATTCATTCGAAAATTCTCAAATTGTTGAGAAGAAAATTTCTCCTGTTGCAGCCCCTCGTAGGTCTACTAGACCAAGAATACCAAACAAAAGGTTTGTTGATTTTTTGTTGACCGAAAGTTCTGAGATAATGATTTTAGAATTTGAGGAACCTACAACTTACAAGTAAGCCTTGATGAGTGAAGACTCCGAAAAATGGCTTGAAGCCATGAAGTCTGAAATGGCATCCATGTCTGAAAATCAAGTATGGGACTTGATGGATTTGCCCGATGGGGTTACACCTATTGGTTGCAAATGGGTTCTCAAGGTGAAAACGGACAAGGATGGTAACATTCAGGTTTACAAAGCAAGGTTGGTTGCAAAAGCGTTCAAGCAAGTTCATGGCATAGACTATGACGAAACCTTTTCACTAGTAGCAATGCTTAAATCCATTCGGATACTCCTAGCGATCGCTGCCTTTTATGATTATGAAATTTGGCAGATGGATGTGAAAACCGTTTTCTTGAATGGGTTCTTGAAAGAAGATGTGTATATGACACAACCGGAAGGTTTTGTAGATCTAGAAAATCCTAGGAGGGTATGTAAGCTTCAAAAGTCCATTTATGGATTGAAGCAAGCATCCCAGAGTTGGAATCTCCGATTTGATGAGGGAATCAAACAGTTTGGTTTTCTCAAAAACGGAGAAGAGTCTTATGTTTACAAGAAAGAAAGTGGGAGTACCATAGTCTTCTTGGTCTTGTATGTAGATGATATACTTCTCATAGGAAATGACATTCCCATGCTTGAGTCAGTCAAGGAATGGTTGAAAGTTGTTTCTCTATGAAAGACCTTGGAAATGCTGAGTACATTTTGGGAATCAAGATCTACAGGGATAGATCTAAGAGGATGAGTGGACTTAGCCAACGGACTTATATAGATAAGATCGTCACTAAGTTCAACATGGAAAACTCTAAAAGAGGTTTTCTTCCCATGCAACATGGTATGTCGCTTAGCAAGACTCAGTGTCCTTCTGGACCTGATGAGATTAAGCGAATGAGTAATGTTCCTTATGCGTCAGCTATAGGGTCCATTATGTATTCCATGATTTCTACTCGCCCAGATGTTTCATATGCCTTGAGCATGTGTAGCAGATTCCAATCAAATCCAGGTGATGCGCACTGGAGTGCAGCTAAGAATATCCTAAAGTACTTAAGAAGGACTAAGGATAATTTCTTAGTATATGGAGGTGAAACTAAGTTAATTGTTTATGGTTACACAGATGCGAGCTTCCAAACTGACAAAGATGATTTCCGATCCCAATCTGGTTTCATCTTTTGTCTAAATGGAGGGGCAGTGAGCTGGAAAAGTTCAAAGCAAAGCACTGTCGCAGACTCTACAACAGAAGCTGAGTACATTGTTGCGGCAGATGCAGCAAAGGAAGCTGTTTGGATGAAGAAGTTCATTTCTGAGCTAGGAGGAGTACCTAGCATTTCAGATGGCATTGTTTTAAACTGTGGTAATAATGGTGCCATTGCTCAGTCTAAGGAACCAAGGTCACATCAAAGGTGTAAACATGTACTTAGAAAGTTTCATCTCATCTGAGAAATCGTTGAGAGAAAGGATGTAATAGTTAGGAAAGTTCATACGGATCAAAATGTTGTTGATCCGTTGACTAAACCATTGCCTCAGCCCAAGCATGAGAGTCACACTAGGGCTATAGGGGTTAAGCATATAGGAGAGTGGGTTTGATTGTGCGCTATTTACTTTTAAATTAGTTCACAGTTATATTTGCTCTTTATAATGATTTCATTATGTTTATCAATAAAGGTTTATGATCTTATTTAATCTTGGTTTAGTATTAAATAAAACGTGCAAGATATTTTATAACATTTGATAGGTTTGTCAAATACGTGATTTGACAAATGAAACCCTATTTGGTGAACAGGAGTTATAATATATCTAAGTCCCTAGTCCGAATCGTTAAATTGGACGTAAATGATTCAGTTTCGAGACTAGATTGTAAGATGATTGATAACATAGTTTCATGGGCTATGGGGACATGGAGATGTCTAATCATTTACATAGACATGTATAATGGATACGTGTCGGACAGACCCACAGAGATTTCTTTAAAGTGTTTTGAGAATCTCGTCATTATATTTAGTGGATTCCTTTGACATAAGTATGAAACTATTCTCGCTTAAGGATTAGTATATTTATGACGCTGCAAAACGCCGTGCCGTAAAAGGAAGTTATAAAGGCAGTGATCGGAATTGCTAGGAATTGAGCGGGATTTTTGGTTATGCAAGAATGGATAAGTCCTCCTAAACAGTTAGGATTGGTGTCTTGGCCTCTTGAAGAGCGAGATCTGGAAAAATGCATGGCCGTGCTCAAATGAATTAAGGAGTTAATCATTTGTTTCGACAGTTCAAACTCGGATTTCAAGAATCGACTTGAACAGTGATACTGTTAACATTGGATGTGAGCAAATCATCAAGTTGGACATTAAGTGACTTAAGGAATTTGAAGATTACACACTTGTTCTTAGACAAGTGGGAGATTGAAGGATTTCGTCCTTCAATCAAGTGTACTAGCCTTATATGCACACAATGTGTGCAAAAATTATATCACAGTAGTTTTGGTATTTTGAATCAGTTTTTTTTATGTTATTTATTTATTGAGGTTGGGTGAGTGGGTGAGTGGGTGGTGGGTAGTTATTTTTTGTGATGTAGTGGGATTGTGGGATGATTATAGGTGGTTTATTTATGCAATTGTTCTCATTAATTTTTTATTTATTTTTTATGATAAATTATTTTTTTCTGTAATTTATTAATTAAACAACAAAGGGAAAATTAGGCAATACATTAAGTTTGGTGTCCCACCCCTCTTCCCTTACAGTATAGAGATAATCTAAGTATACTTGGACAAGTTTATAGAGATAATATATTCAATAATATTAGGAGACCGTAACGTTTTGCTAGAAGCTAAATTACGATTTGTTGGACTAATAAGATTAGGCTAACTACTAATATTGATTGGGTCCTATGAGGTCACACATTATAACAAAGGTTAGATATTTATCCAAATCCATTTTGGATGGTCATATGGATGGTAGGAGAAGAGTTGTAACTCTTGTGGTTGAATGACTCATAATGAGTGGCTTTATGTGCCTAATTAAGCCTCATAATGTATGACATTAAGTGGTCAATTAAGCCTCATGAAACCACCATTGTGACAACTCTATATATTGATGTGGAGGTTGCAAATGAGAATATACAACATCATCTTTTGGCCAGACACCATACAAAGTAAGGAGTGAAAAGTTCTCTCTTTTCGTACTAGCATACGTGGTTATCTAACCGTTGTTCGTGGACCAACACTAGAGGAACGACGCTTGACGTTCTTACAAGATCTCACTTGGAAGCTAGTACTTTTGTGGATTCACGCATCAAAAGTATATATTGTTATATATTATTTGATTCATGTTAGTTTATGCAATTTGTTCTTGGGTTAGATGTAAAGAATATGATTCTTGAAATTCCGCTCTAAGCATCTAAACTCCTTCACCTGGTTGTAGCTTTACAAACATGTACAGGTTGTTTATCAGTAACTAATTGCTCATAGAGTCATATCCAATAAAATTTTCTAATAAAGTCACTGTAATTTACATATAATATATATACAGCTAAATATAGCAATTCTGATGACAGCTTGAAGCCCACTATGGCTGAGCAACGATTAATGAAACTACTTCCACTAAGTAAATTAATTATACTACTAAATTTGACAAGTTATGGCAAATATGTTAGAAGAGATAAGTTAGTTTGTCGTGAAAAATTGGTCAAACATTGTGTATAAATGCCATGCCCTCTATATCTCCTCCTTCCATGCATTGCATGCCATTTAAAGATTAAAAACACATTTAGCATAAGTCATATCTTAATTCTGTATTTCCATTAATTAATCATATTATTGGTCATTCCACAATTAAGGCAATATCTTCTTAATTAAATCGAATGGCATTAACTCGTTCTCCGGCCTGTACTTTCCGGCATCCGGTCTGTCTTTTTGCACGTATAATAATATTAGCCATCGGCATTGCTCTTGGACACTCAAAACTATTGTTAATGATATGATATTTACTTCAATGCTCTCAATTTGAATACGTTCTTTGACATCTTATCCTTGTCAGGGCCGTCTTGGAGGATTTGGGGGCCCTGTTCTTAGAAAAAAATTGACCCCTAATATGTTTGACCTTGGAACATAATTTTAATAAATTATATGGATCATTATAATTTATGGAGTACTTATGTTCTACGATGCTCTTACATAATATTCTTATGTAAAATTCATCACTAAAAAAAGACGTTCTATTTAAATCTTATTCTTTTACATAAAATAACACTAAATGGACTATGAACTTGAATTATATCAGTTCTTCCTGATTTTATATTGAATAGTTTGGTAATTTTACATCTTGCTCCCAGTTCCTCACTCACTATATTTATCAATGTAGCAACTGCAAATTAAGTAATTGAAGAGAATAATATGACTTTATTGATTCGTTTGGTAAGAAATCAGTTGCAATGGGAAATAAGGGTAAAAAAAGACCTGTTATGAATTGAAGATGGAAAGTTAATGATTTGGCAGTAATAGAAAATAATTAAAGATGGATGATGGAAGTATATAAATAGACTGTTGATGATGATGCGTGAGAAACTAGGCTATAGAACTTTTTTAAATTTTAAAATAGCATCTGCAAATTATGTGACCGTTTAATTTATTAAAATTACTATTGTGTTTTGGTGTTGTGAGAGATGGAAGATGGGAAGTAAGAGCAGATTTTTTTCTCCCTCTCTAAAAGGCTTAGTATTAGAATCTTAGGCCCCTCATGTTTATGGGGCCCTGTGCAAGTGGGCTGCTTGCACACTCTCTCTGACGGGCCTGATCCTTGTATCGACTTAACATGGCTTGGCGAATTACCCAATGAAAATATAAGAATAATTAGTGTTCCTTGCAATTTTACTATCTCACCCGTGTCGCTTTGATATCATTTTTCTAATGTTTGTTGTTACACAATTTAAACCTTTTATTTACAAAATTGATTGGATAGTAAATTTATACCTTAAAACAAATCCTATAACATTTTACCTAATCAAGTTTGTTTATTGTATAATAGTAATGAAAATTTGCACAGAACCACCTTAAGTTTTCCAATATTTGTAAACTCCCACCTTTATGTTTTTTTATAAGTTACCACCTTAAATTTACAAAACGTTTGTAAACTCCCACCATTTCACGGAAGTTGCCTAACACCGTTTGCTTGTGGGCCCCACTTCAGTTATAACCTTTTTTCCCTCCAAACATTTCACTTTCCTTCCCCTGCCTATATATGTTTTGTTTCCCTCCATCCAAACTCATCTTCCCCCCTCATTTTTTCCATCTCTGCCATCATTGATGATCTCCAAAGGTTTGAAAGCTTCAAATGTTTCTAGAAATTTCAGTATATGGGTGGTTCTACTATAAAATTCAGTACCTATAATTTGAGATGAGTTTCGATTTTGATTTTGATTTCACTTTGTATAGTGTAATCGAATTTACTAGTTCATAGCAAATTGGCTTAGTAAGATTTTGGACTTCCTTTGTTTCGCTTCCCTTTCTCTCTAGGAATACCATTGGAGCAGTATATGGATGGCTAGCTAGGAATACCATCCTGAGTACCCAGTACACCATATACAGTCATACAAATTGTTACAAGCAGTTTAACCAAGAATTTTCTCAAGAGACAAAAAGACCTATTTTTGCTACAATCATGACATTGCTGTAATTTACAGTCTTGAATGCTTTTTCCTAAATCAATGGTCTACCAAGGCAAACTACATGAGCTCAGTTTGGAACATGTAACAAATGGCTCAAAATTCTACAACACAATAGTATTAAATTTTACAATCAATTCTTCAGCTTGTCATTCCTAAATCCTATGTTGAAAGTCTGCATCTCAATTTCCATCCTTGGCAACCTTTCACTGCTCAATTTGGCCAGTCAAAGGGCACTGCATTTCCGTCCAACTAATCGGTATCATTGTCTCACCTACAAGTAGAGCTGTCAAAAGCTGATCTGGTCCAGGATTTTGAATCGAACCCGACCCGAAACCGACCCGATCCGACCTGAGAAATAATACACCCGAATCCGACCTGCACCCGACCCGAACTCAACCCGTAACCGAATGACACCCGCCAATCCTCGACCTGAACCCGACCCGCACCGGACCCGACCTTAACCTGTAACCGAATCGACCCGACAATTGCTGACCTGAACCCGACCCGACCTCAACCCATATCCGAATTTACCCGACTTAACCTGGTTTCAACCCGACCGATCATGACCCGACCTGACCTCAACCCGACCCGACCTCAACCCGACCCGAACATGACCCGACCTGACCTCAACCCGACCCAAACATGACCCGATCTGATCTCAACCCGACCCGAACATGACCTGATCAGATCTCAACCCGACCCGAATATGACCCGACCGACCTCATCCCGACCCAAACATGACCCGACCTGACCTCAACCCGACCCGAACATGACCCGATCTGATCTCAACCCGACCCGAATATAACCCACCTAGAGCTGTCAGTTTGGTTGAAAATTGTTTGTTGAACTGATAACTGACCGAAACGAACCGAATAAATCGAACCGAAAACGACCCGTAACTGAAATAACTGAATTGAAATCAACTGATTGAAAGTCAACTGTACTAAACCAAGCTGAAACTGAACCAAAAAGGAATTGAACTGTAATTAACCGCATCAAAAACCGTTTTGAACTGAACTGAACCGAATATTAACCGAAAATAACTCAAAACCATTTTTAACTGTTATTAGCTGAATCGAACATAACCGAATATTTACCGAAAATAACAGAAAATTATTTTAAACTGTTGTAAATTGAACAAAATTACAGTCAACTTTAAAAAATTTAAATTGTTTTAATTTGAATTGAATTGTAATCAACTATAAACTTTTAAAATTATTTTAAACTGTAACGACATTAATATTATCGCTTAATTTATTTATTGGTTACGAACTCCTCCTAATCTTTTAGTCGTAGAATTGGTGGTGTTTGGTAGTAATAGACTCATAGTTGCCAAAATCATTAACTTGTAATTAGAGGTGTCAAAAATTGTTCCAATACGATAATTCGATTTGGTTCGACCATAACCCAATCTAGTTTAATCTAGTTGGAACATATCAGAAATCCAACAGTAATCCGATATTGGCTTGACCAACTTTAGTCCGACTCAAACCGGACTGGAACAATCTAAAGTCTATCAGAAAATTGTTATACATGATATTCTAAGATTTGTATTCGACTAACATGAGTAACATCTAACCTGAAACGTATTCGACTTTTACGAAGCTCAACAATTTCAACCAAACCAAAAAAAATTAATTTACAATTTCACGTCAAATGCCACCCAACGAGTGAAATCCTAATTTTAATATATATTTTTCACTAGATCATTAACAAACAACTAATATGCTATCATAAACTTCCATATGTCACCATTTACATTGATAAGAAATTTAACTTCCAACATGAATGTTACTTTCACTTTTGCTAAGAAATCTCGGGATATAAACATAGAACCCAACAAAATGCAAGTCAAAGTTTCACATTGCCTCTTGCTAAATGATTTACTTAGAAGTAAATCAGTGATACACCACATTGAATTAAAGAAAATAGAAAAATGAAAAAAGGAAAAAAGGAAAATAGCCCATTGTTACTCCCTTTAAAAGAGACTCAGGGAAGAGAAAAGTAAAAGTTATGGTGAAAGGAGTCTTGCTTAGTTCAGATACAACACCAAAAGAACAGAAAAAATCCAGAATTCCACACATTATTGGAATTTGATTTTTTGAAGTAAATCTTTGAAGCTCTAACCCAGTAACCAGTACCACCCACATCGACAGTTGCTACAATTTACATTGCAGGGTACTCTTTATTCATCTCATTCCTTGCAAATGGATGAGTCATCTCCCTCATCTGGGTTTAAGAAATTTGACAAATATTCATAGGTTCTAGACTCTCAAATCACATTTTATGGTGATGCGAAGTTTGACAGACGAAAAGGTGATGCTAATGAACAGATTCTTCACCCAATTTGAACCGTAAGGAGTAAGAATTGAAGCTAAATACAAAGTGGCTAAACCTTCAATCTTAATAATTTGTAATAAGGCTATAATAAAGTCTGTAGAAAGAAATTAGGACTGCTTGTTTTTAGATCTAGGGTTTCTAATTTTATTTAATTGGTTGGGGGTTGGGTGAATTATCTACAGAGAATAAGCTTGTTCTTTCTACTATTTCAATTCATGCCTGATGATGCTTGTATTTGTGGTGGGAAATGGATGTGGAAGCTGGAATTATATAGGAAGAAAAAGGGAGAAGGCGGGGGTTATGAAGATTTCAAGTTTTTGTTTTGGAATTTGGGGGATTGAGCTAGAGCCTTCTTCATCTGATATGGAGCAAGCACTTGTGATTTTGGACCGTTGATAATTCTAATCTAATGGTTGTTAGCCAAAGTTGATTTGAGATGTATGCAATATCTAACGGTTTTAGATGGTAATCCGTGTGTGTTGTGTTAGTGAAATCTAGGCCTTAGATTAGTTTTGATTAATGGCTGAGATGAAGTGATATTTTTTGGTTGGATTTTACATATATATCAAATTTGACTAACAAATTAGACTTTTAGTACATTATAAAATCTTAAACAACAAAATAGATAATCTAATCTAAGGCTATATAAAATGATAAATTTCTACATTGTTGATAAATTATTTTTTATTTAAAAAATAAATTTACTAATAGTAAATTATAAAACGATTATAATCGTAAACAACAAGAAAGATAATCTAATCTAAGACTGTATCGAACAAATTATATCTCATTCATTTATGATTCGTCTAATATATATATTTTATTCATTGATATAATACATGACTCTTAAATATCTAATTCAGTGATGTAATATATTGATGATTAATCTAATACTTAGATCTTAACTATCTTTTATTCATTGATCTAGTATATTGATGATTGATATAATACCTAGCCATTAAGTTTCTACCTTGGCGATCTAATATATTGATGATTTATCTAATACATATATCTTAACTACCTTATTGATTGAGGTAATACATTTAACAAGTTCATAGATCTTACATGTCTTATTCATAAATCTAATACATTTGACGAGTGATAGAATACGTGGCTCTAAAATATCTAATCCAATGATGTAGTATATTGATAATTGATCTAGTGTATTGATGGTTGATATAATACACGGCTCAAGTATCTAACTCAATAATGTAATATATTGATGATTGCTCTAATACATAAATCGTAAGTCTTAACTATGTTATTCATTGATCTAGTGATGATCGATATAATACATGGCTCTCAAATATCTAATTCAGTAATGTAATTATATAGATCGCAATCATTATTCATTGACCTACTATATTCATGATTACGTTGCCCCTAAGTATCTAACTCAATGGTCTCATATATTGACAACTGATCTTATACATAGATTTTAACTATCATATTCAATAATAAATGATGATTAATATAATACATGACTCCTATATATTTAACTCAATAATGAAATATATCGATGATTGATCTAATAATAGATGATTATCAACTATATTATTCATCATTTATATAATACATGGTTCTTAAACATCTAATCCAAAGGTGTAATACAGTGATGGTTGATCTCATATATAAACCTTACCTATATTATTCATTGATCTAGTATATTGATGATTGATATAATTCATGACTTTAATATATTGATATTGACTATTTTATACGTTTGTCTAATACATTGATCTAAAATATCGATCATTGATTTGATACATATTCATCTAGTAAGACTTAACATAATCCCCAATTTTGAAACCATAATCCCAATTTTGTCTAATCCCCCATTTCGAAACCATAATCACAATTTCGTCTAAAACCCCATTTCGAAACCATAATTCCAATTTCAATGGACAATGTTCAATGATGGTTATTGGTATAAGACTTAGCAAGTAGTCTCGTTATATTGGTTATCGATCATACTCAAACTAAATTAGAAAATTTATAAACTGATCGCCACTCAAATTATATATATATATATATATATATATTAATCCCCAATTTCGAAACCATAATTTCAATGTTCAATGTTCAATGGTGGTTGTTGGTAAAAGACTTAACAAGTAGTCTCGTTATATTGGTTAACGATCGATAACCAATATAACGAGACTACTTGTTAAGTCTTTTACCAACAACCACCATTGAACATTGAACATTGAACATTGAAATTATTGTTTCGAAATTGGGGATTAATATATATATAAATCCCCAATTTTGAAACCATAATCTCAATTTCAATGAATAATGTTCAATGGTGGTTATTGGTATAAGACTTAACAAGTAGTCTCGTTATATAGCTAAACGATCAATCATACTAAAACTAAATTGGAAAATTTATAAACTAGTCGCCACTCAAATATATATATATATATATATATATATATATATATATATATGTACATATATATATATATATATGTACATATATATATACATATTATATATGTATATATATATATATGTAAAGTAATTCCCAGTTTCGAAATTTGATTGATTCGAACTAATCCGATATGATGTTAACTTGACTCAAAGATAATTTAACCCATACATAACCGGATATGAGATCGACCCGATCCTAGGTTAACCCGACCCGATCATAAACCGATCTGAGGTTGACCCAACCCAGGTATAACCCAAACCGAGGTTGACACGACCCGGGCATAACCCGATCCAAGGTCAACCCGACCCGATCATAACCCGATCCGAGGTTGACCCGAACGGGCATAACCCGAACCGAGGTTGACCCGACCCGGGCATAACCCGAACCGAGGTTGACCCGACCCGGGCATAACCCGATCCAAGGTTGACCCGAACCGACATAGACCCGACCCTTACCCGAACCCGAATTTAACCGTCATAACCTGTTCCTAACCCGATCTGAACCAAACCGACCCAATACTGACCCGGGTTCAATCCGGCTCGAACCCGAAGTGATTTAGACCCGAGCCAACCCGACCCGAAAGCGACTCGACCCAAACCCGACCCGATCTATCTAGTTGGATACCCGAACTTGACCCGACCCAAGCGACACCCGACCCAACATTACCCGACCCGAACCCGACCCACACACCCGAATTGACAGCTCTACCTACAAGAACAACCATATTATCATCCAATGCAGTCACTAATTTCATAGGAAGCAAAAAGAAGATCAAAGCAAGATCACATATAGCCAAATGCACTAACCTGCAGTGCTTTCTGCAGATACAACTCTCAATTCGTTTTTGGCTGTTGATAAATAATAAGCCCTTGCATCCCCCAAGGATAGCTAAGTAGCTGTGTCAAGAAAAATACTTGTATAGTTGTCTAAATAAGGTGCAAAGAGTAGTAGTGAGTACAGACTACAAAGATTATCAGACTTAATACTGCCAAAGTTTAGAGCATTAGCAGAACAATTCCATCATTCTCGAGAAAGCTTTCACAAGCTTTTATGAGACTTAATACTGATGCTGAGGGAGGTTTTTACAGCAGCTTCAATGCGTTATGGGACCCACAGAAATACCTAGAATTGAAGAGAGATGAACGAGTAGAGAGAGAATGGAAAGAAGAAAAAGAGAATTGAATGGTGAGACGACAGGTAGAGAGAGATGCAGGGGAAGGTAAGTGAAACCTTTGGAGGGAAAACCAAAGGTTATAACTGAAGTGGGGCCCACAACAAACGGTGTTAGACAAAATCCGTGAAATGGTGGGAGTTTATAAACGTTTACAAAACTTAAGGTGGTAACTTATAAAAAAAAAAATATAAAGATGGGAGTTTACAAAAATGTGCAAACTTAAGGTGGTTCTGTGCAAATTTTCCTAATAGTAATGTGTAAATATGTTTTTTCTATCTCAAGCCAAAGTTCAAATGCAACATCTGATTAGGGAAAAGTTTAAAGTGGAATCTGTGAAAATACGAAGGAATAATATTCCCATGTCTTGTATAATATTTTATAAATGTTGTGTAGTTTATTGTTGATTAATTGGGTTCATGATTCTAATATATAATATCTATGTATAAGCTTGAATTAGATGTGCTATTCATAGTAGTGAGCTCTATTCTCTGATGGTACTTACTGATACCACCTTTAGGTAGTAGTCTTATATTCCCTTTTATCTAATACTTAGCTAAAATCATTCAAACATAATTGTTTCTGGCGCCATGAAGCTTGCTACATCTATCACATTTGGTACTTCATATATGTGTTGTTTGATGTGAGTCTTAGATCATGAGCTTCAATTGAGATCAAAACTTTAATAAAATTCATAAATAAAAACTTGTCAAGGTGATCTTATGTATATCTTGTCCAACCAACATATTTGGTGCCATATATAAATAATATGATGTTACGTGACTCTAATGTGATGGTAGGGATTATGGCCCTGTTCAGTTTACCTTAAAATAAGTTCAGTTCAGTAAAAATAAGTTCAGTTCAGCAAAAATAAGTTCAGTTCAGCAAAAATAAGTTCAGTTCAATAAAAATAAGTTCAGTTCAGTAAAAATAAGTAGTGCAAAGAAGAAAAAACAACATGAATCAGTAAAAATAACTTCATTTGTTCAGTTCAGTAAAAATAAGTTCAGTTCAGTAAAAAAAAGTTTAGTTCAACAAAAAAAGTTCAGTTCAGTAAAAACTAGGTGAACTGAACAGGCCTATGTCAACGAGATTGTTAAGTTTTTTATTTGTATGATGTAAGAAAAATTTAGGCAACTATTCTTGTAAAAGCAAACCCTAATCTATATATTTTTATAATTTAAGGGAACTATTCAATTGTTCCGTTCAGTAAAAAAAAGTTCAGTTCAACAAAAATAAGTTTAGTTCAGTAAAAATAAGGTGAACTGAACAAGGCCTATATCAACCATATTTTTATTTATTTTTGTATTTTTGTAAGATGTAAGAAAAATTTAGCAAACTATTCTTGTAGAAGTAAAGTTTAATCTATATATTTTTATAATATACGATTACTTATCGTCTATAAAAATTAACCTCTAAGAATGAATTAGCCCGTTAATTAGTCATCAACGGAGCCCTAACTATTGTGGTAAGTCTTACACATATTTTTAGTTTGGGCCTTAACATTTTTTTTGCATTAGCAAAAACTCACTATGATTATATGTATTTGGAAACTGATGATCAGAGTTTTGTGTATTGAATAATGCATATAAGTAAAAAATGCACTAGTCAAATGAAAGGAAGAATATCAATTTAGAAAATTTGTTTAATGTATTGTGGTAGAGCATTATATTAGCTCAAAACGGACTCTTACATAAATGAAGTAAAATCTAAGTTGATATCATCACGTTCATATGTGGTTTCAATTTTTCAAAACTAATTAATCTTGTGAATAATTTAGGGCCCTTGCAACATTGCCAGAAGCCGATGGAGAAGTAGGAGTCAGAGAATTTACTAGTAGGGTATACCGAGAGGTTATGGTTATTTCTATAACAATTGTTGTTATATTAATCTTAATTGGTTATGTTATTCTCCATCCGTTCCCTTTTGATATTCCCATTTTCCATTTTAGGCCGTTTCTAAAAGTTGTTCTCATATTGAATCTTTTCCATTTTAAGAACATTTATTTTTCCATCTTACCATTCAACAACCAAATATTTACAATACTTTTTACTTTTTGTCTTACACATGGGCCCACTTTAGAATAATTTCTTTCTCAATCACTCACTTTTCTTTCTCTCTCTCTTATTTTTTCAAAAGCAAAAAGTACCCTAGTACACTTTATACAATATAAAATTCAAAAGATTCTCATCCACATCAATTTGTATTGTTTTCCCTCATATTCCATATGGGAACATCAAAAGGGAACAGAGGGAGTATATCGTTATTATTATTTAGCCGGAAATTATGTTCAATGTAGATTGGCACAAGATATATATAGAAGGTTTCCATTAGATATATACTTTGTTGATAGACAGGCAAAGTTCAGTAATGAAGAATGTGCCATATGCATCTATCCTTTCGAAGACGGAGAGTTGCTTCGAATACTTCCTACATGCAGGCATAACTTCCACCACACTGCATCGCATAATGGATTTCCCGTCGGTGTCCGATTTTTAAGCATGATTATTCTGAAGAAGCTTGTAATCTCGACTATATTAGTATTTTATTATTTGGATGATTCTTGTTCAACTAATTCATCAGTGATTCAAATTTTGCATTATCCTAGTTTTCATACGCATGTTAAAGTTTAACTTTGACTTCTAAGATCTTTAAGTTTTATAAGTGAACATAATAAAATCAAACTCATACAAATCCACTAAAAGTTTGTATTACGTTATAGCTCGAATGATAATACAACAAGAGTAAGAATAAGAAAAAAAATATATAAAAGGACCAAGACCATTAGAGAATATATCTCATAATTATATTCTCTGTGTTAGGTCTAGTGTGGAGATCGTCAAAGAAGAGTGTCGCAAGGTGCATGGATCTTCGTGACTCCAGAAGGAGTCACTATTTCTTGGGGAAGTTGGAGCCACCTGGTCGCGGGCCATGAAGGGCTCACTGCTCACACCCCGTTATTTCGAATTTTGTGGGGGAGTATTTATACTTCCCCTTTTCCCCAAGTTTATTAAGAGAGTGTTTTTTAGCACATTAACCCTAATTGTAAACCTAAGTGAGTTGATTAGTGTTTGAGAGCAATTATTAAGGGTCATTTATGTGATACTAATTGAGTTTTAGATTCACAAATTGTAATCCTAGGAAAGTTAGGGTTTGTGAGTTTGTGATTGGCATTGCAATGGTATGTCATTGATGCAAGTGCTTGTTCTTCCTCATCCTCCATGAGTGTATAGAGGTGGATTTTTCCACCAGTTATCGGGTTTCCACCGGTAAATCTTTGCCTTTCTTGTTGTTTCCTTACCTATAGTTGGTTTCTTGGTTTGTTTGCTTGTTGTCACTTTGTTGGTCATTGTTTGTTATAGTGTGTTGATCACAACTAGTTGGTTAGCACTCTCATTTCCATAACACTCTGTCCCTTTTTTATGCACCATTTGATTTTTGTGGTATCTAAGACGCGTTTTAGAAACAATATATCTCTAATTGCATAAGTAAACATTGTGAAGATAATTATTGTGAAAATGTACTTTAAGATGAACAACACAAGATCACACATACCTATTATTCTATTATTCGAATATTATGGAGAATATGCCATCAAAGTTTTCAAACTCTGACACCAAAAAAGAAAATTGTGTTTTTCCCTTCTCATCTTATTTTCAGTTCAGTACAGACTTGTACTATCACACTACACAATCCCTTTTTAGTACTATTAAGATTAGTTAATTTAATTCAATTGTTCTCAATAGAAGAGAACATGCTCCATAATACATAAAAAAAGGATATAAAAGGACATAGAGGAGGCACACCACATGAATATTTACACCAAAGGAGCAAATGATAATTAGAATATTATATAATTATGACTATATACCAGATGGACAACCCAAATGAATTGATCACTTATGTTTAGTATAGAGTCATTCTTATAAGAGACCGTCTAATTTTAATTTAAAATTAGACAACAGTCCAACCCAATAAGAAGAAGAGAATGAAACACATTTTTGAATAAAGTGATGAGTTTAAATTATTCTAATTTTGATATAAAAGTAGACTATCTCTTTTAATAACTTTTGATATATATATATATGGGAAAAATTGATATCAACATTGTCACTTTTGGAAGGTCCATCTATTCTAAATGATCTTATATTTGAATTAATTAGGAATAATTTCAAATTTAGGAGACGTCTTAGCTCAATTTTTCCTTTTACAATCTACTAAATACTCCCTCGCTTTCTCATAAATTGTTGCAATTCTTGTTTTCGCGTATGCCAATGCAAATATTTGAGCATTTTTACTCAAATGTTCTTGGGTATAAATATTGAGCATTGCTCGAATATTTCCTAGTATTCGACACTCCATCGATCATGTTATTAAAAAGAAAAAAACATTTTATTATATAATGTAACATATCATTAGCAAATCATGCTTACAATGTGGTTCCACCATAACATATTGTTCGTCCATAGACTCCAAATAATCCCATATCATAGACACCATAATGCCAATCAGATGCAAATCTTTCAGTATATTGAGGATTAATATGCTGATGATTTGCATTTAAAACTGTAAAGTTAACACAAAATGCAGTTAAGAGTAAATTCTCAGAGGGGTAATAGCCATTTCCCATGGGTGGAAGAGGTTGATCGGGTGGTCCATATGCTTCCCCGCCCACTGCAATATATGTAGATGCATCTGCCATTGCGATGAATATTTGGTGCGGCCAAAATCCAATGATCGTACCACAAAGATCAAGCCACCAATCCTTAGTTTCAGCATTCTTAAGATTCATATCATTGACGTTAGTGGTTATAGTCATCATACAAATAAGTAGAAGCAAATACTACTTTGGTTTCGAGAAATTTAAATTTACTTTAAACCTGATAAATGGATAAAACAATGCCCTTTTCACGCCATCCTCTTGTTGAGGCTCCAACAATTTCAACATCAATTGGTATATCTTTATTGGTGCTGACAAATCCAGGACATAATGTATTGAAACAATGTGATTGACCCGCCTATAAATGAGCAAATAAATTCATTTTTGTCATTTTTGGATGAAAATATGTACATGCATGTATAATTTTACAAAATTGTATAAAAACTAATACTACTTGGATTATCGTAGCCTTTGAAGAACAAACGGAAACAATATTTACTTACACTTAGATATTGGAAAAGGTGCACTTATTGTCCTTGTTTATTTCCGGATTAACCTATAATTAGATAAAATAATGACATTGTCGATACAAAACATTAATTATGACCTAATTGTGAAAATGTAATCATTATAATATCATGTGGTATTTGATTGGTAGCTTACCGTCCATCCAACTTTTATCATATCATTTATGTTCTGAAATATCATTTCTCCAGATGAATATTGAGATGCTCTCATCGAGAAATGATAAATATTGAATGTACCTCTTGCGCCGTAATATTTCGTAGTCCTTGGATCCGAATTTGTTTGAACAATTGCAAACTAGTGAGTAAAAGTTTAAGTCAAATCAGAAGAAGGAACGCAAACAACTTGACAAGTTAACTATATACTACCAGATATGTATAAATCTAAGTTCGTTAATGATCTAGATTGGCAGGCTCTGTCGCGAGGGCCTCCAAAGATAATATTTCGCTTACTCTCTATCACAAATAAATGTAGTAGGGAAGTAAGGGTCGAATCCACAAGGAATCGGGGTAGTTTGGCATTTGGCGAGATTGAGTTAATGTAAAATAAGCAACCAAAATAAGGGGGGTTTTGAAATAAATTCTAATAAACTAAACTAAACTATCAACTAACTACAATAGGATATCTAAGTAGAATAACCTCGAATTCAATTAACAACAACTTCAAATCAAACCTCGATCATCAAACCTCTACCCTAATCACCTCTTTGCTTATCTATTGTTAAGACCTAGTCTCATATTCTCCTTAATCATAGCTAAGTAGCACAATCAGCGTGACTACAAAATCCTAACCAAAGGGCAACCTATACGAAAGCGCATAAATCCAACCCTAGGCAGCAATAAACTCAGATAATCAATAGACCTGACAATGGTATTTAGGCATATAGCATTTAATCAGTTGGCTAAACTTCCCAAGATACTAAATAAGATGATCTGCATCTAGTTTAATCTCTCGGTAGCTGCATATGAAAGGAGAACGAAACAATCCGATTACATTCTCAAATCCAGCAATAGATCATTAGCATAATCAAGACTAGTAGTACTCCTAGCTTAACTAAGCAATAACCATGAAATAAACATAAAAATCAAACCATAAAAGAAAGTAAATAGGGAGAAAGATCTCACAAAGTAGATTGAAGTTCCGAGTTAATCTTCCTCGAGATTAAGATACAAACTAAGCTACATAATGAAAGTGGGAGTAAACCCAAGGAGGAAGGAAAGGGATTCCTTTCCCCCTTGGTTTCCTCTCTCTAAAGATACCTAAAACTGAAACTAAAAGCGTCAATGAATTCTCTACAAAACATCGAGAAATACAAAATATAAACTGAAGTGAAGCTGGGCGGTGCAGGATCGTGGGCCGTGAAATGCCTCGCGGGGGGGTGACAGGTGCATCGCGGGCCGCGAGCTGGGTCGTGGGCCGCGACCTGGGTCTGGTCCTCTGCTTTGCTGGGCTGCTGCTGGTTCATGCACGTTGTTGATGCTGGAGGTTGTTGCTAGCGTAGATGCTCTTGTGCCAACTCAATATAATCCGAAACTTCCACGAGCATTACTCAAAAATATACTTGGCAATACAAAGTTCTAAAGTTATAAAGTTAACGTACATTACAAAACAAAACTCCGAACTTCCGCTAAAGCCAAATAATTACAAAAACGCCAATAATAACCATCAAATCATATAGCATATGCATGTGAAATAACGTAATAATATCGTATAACTCGAGCACATCATATATCATGCAATGTACCAAAACTCACGAGAAACATAAGTCTTATATGATATATTATCCTTCAATTTTATGATATTCTTTTTATAAACCAATCTTGTTATCTTTCTTGAAAAGTTTCATATATGAGAAAATCAAGAGAATTGAGATATAATTAGAATATTATCTTCATAGTTCAGTTATGGGCTAGACGTTCATTATACTAGCCTTATATGCACGCGATTCTTGCCTAATGTGAAAGAGTAATATGTAAGGATCAGGGATAAACTATATTGGAATTTATCCAGACTCTAGTGAATTGTATGCATATTAGTGTATGTATATTTTTCATGCTTTTAAAAATAATCGTTAACTCTTAGTTATTTTGTTTTTTTTTATAAATAGTGAAACAATATAAACACATAAAAAGAGTAATAAATATTAGAGAGTAGATTAGCAATAGTGATTTAAAACAAAACGCTAAAAAAGACAAAAAAAAATCTTACCAAAGATTAATGGAAGATGTCATTTAGAGCATCATCACTCATGAGTAAAAAAAATATCATCCCTCTCTACTACTTTCTCATTCATCCTAAAATACTTTATCATGTTTCATGATCAATTTGATCGAATGCAACCACTCATGAGTAATCAATTACTCATGTATTTGAAAATAAATAAAAAATCAAGAGTATATTAAAATACAACAAAGTAGGTGTCTATTTTTAGATCTCAAGAAAATATAATCATGGAATTTTTTTTAATTGTTTTTACTTTGTAGATCTTCAAATGTTTTAGATTTTTGTTCTTGAATAATGCTTAAAGTATCTTTAATGACCTCTATGCCTCATTTTCCAAGTTATTTACCATCATACCGTCCATGTAGCCATGTAGGATTCGACAAGAACGGACCAATTTTTTTATAGCTTCAACCACAAATCGCTTCTCCAAGTAGCAATTTTGGACTTAAAATTTGGTCCTAAAATCGCTACTCCAAGTAGCGGCTTTACCAGCTTGCTTTTTCTTTAACTTTCGAGTGACTATAAGTAGGGTGTTTTCCAAAGCAAAAACCGCTACTTGGAGTAGCAAATTTGGTCCTAAAACAGCTAATTGGTGGTCCTAAAATCGCTACTCCAAGTAGCAGTTTTAGGACCAATATCGCTACTCCAAGTAGGGACTTAATGCTTTTTCCGCAAAAAGAAAAACGAACGTTATACCGAGCCTACGTGGACGGTATCATGGTAAATAAGTTTGAAAATGACGCAAACAGGTAATTTAAGATACTTTAAGCATTAATCAAGAAAAATCTGATCGGTAAGATTGGAAATAAAACTTAATTTCATAGGAGCTTTAACTTCCTTTATTTTATTTGTTTTTTCTTTTCTTATTTTTAGTGTTCACCCCCTCTTACCTTATATTAGACTATAGAGATAAAGATGTTTACTTATGTGCCATAGTAACAATGACTGATGGGCTCCCAAACAACACTTTTTAGATTTTGTTTTGAATTTCTTATTTAAGTTTTTAATACGAGGAAAGAGCTAGTAGTTAGAATTGAAGAATGAGATATGTGGTCAGGAGTATGAAACACTTTTACATATTTTTTGTGTTTGAAACACTTTAGATAATTTAACCATATCAAACTATCAGCTAATTATTAATTTTACTAATTAAAAATGACTTTTAAAACCAAAAAAAGGATTTAGTATGGTAGGTGAAACTATCATGAAATTTTCAATAGATGGTTATGCGTTTATATGCTACTCTTGGTGCCTATTGTTGCAGAGATGGATCTAACATTGTCATCTAAGAAGTATAGTAGCGTAATGTCAAGGTGAGACATGACCGATATGTGGTGGGTAGCAATATGAGGTCACATTTTTTCCATGTATATAGATGTAATTCTATATATATAGATTAAATAATCAATATTTTATTAGCAAATATGAGGGAGACACCCAAAAAAGTAAACATAAATAAACTGCTTATATTAAAATTATTATTATAATTACACCCTCACATAAATACAACCCAATCATGGTTATTAAAATCTTATGATTTAAGTCTTAAAATCTTTCAATTTTACGATCTTAATTTGCAAAACGATTTAAATCGCAACTAGAATCTTAATCTGTTAAAATCTTAGTTAGAATCTTAAAAAATCATTAGAATCTTAAAAAATCATTAGAATCTTAAAATCGTCATTAAAATCTTACGATTTTAACGATTCTATACGATTTTAGCAAAACTTTCAGATTCTGTTAAAATAATGGGCCAAGCCTTTTGTTATAATGTTTCACTTTTCTAGATGAGTAACATTCATAAATTTTAATAAATTTTTTATTTAACTTACTCAATTCACTTGCACAATTTACTCAAACTCGTCTTTTTCATCAACAATGATACTAGGAGAAGTTTTTTGATACACGATTAGTGGCCTTGCACTCCTAATCTCAACCGTATTTAAATTTTAATGAATAATCGTATAATAAAATGACCAAATAAATAAATAGAAATAAAAAAAATCATTTAATGCTAAAGAATTGCTAAATAAGTTATACAATGCATTATAAACTCTATTTTCGCAAAATTTGTAGAATCTTACGATTCTACTATTCGATTCTACGATCCGATTTTAACATGCCTTTCCGATTTAAGTTAGAATCTCGATTTTAAAAACCTTGAACCCAATTGAACTTTACTTCAACAATTTTTTTAATTATTTTTATAAATGGAAAAATCTATACTTCATTATAGAATTGTTGTAAAGTTTTTCTGAAACTCTTAACAATTATCCTATCTCAAATCAAATTGTTTCTCGTATTTACAATATATATGCTTTGTTTTACAATTACGTTATAAATATAAGGAAAATTTGTGAAGAACCCCCTACAAGTTTTCAGTTTTCTGAAAAATTCCCTGCAAGTTTTTTTATAGGAAAAATTGGATCAAACAGCACAAACTATACGTTTGTTGCACAAAACAGCATCAACAAAAAAAGTGCATAAAACACCACGAACTTTTTCTAATAGGTGCAGTAAACGATATAAGTGGTTTTTTCGCCTGAGATTCCCTATTTTCGGAGAATCTGAAGTATTTTAGCTATTTTTTATTTTTCTATCTTTTCCCCTTCATTTTAAATAAACTACTGGATCTAAATATCACCTTATTTCCTCTTAGAAACCCTAAAATTTTCACCAAGTGATTATGTATATCAAACCCTAGAATTGAAGGATGAGTGGCAAATGTTCAAGAAAGAAATCAAAAGGAATGTCTATAGTGTATGGGTAATAGAAATAAAAAACCTAAAATACTAAAGATTCACCGAAAATAGGGAATCTCAGGCGAAAAACCCACTTATTTTGTTTTCTATACCAATTAGAAAAAGTTCTTGTTGTTTTGTGCACCTTTTTTTATTGATGCTGTTTTGTGCAACAAACTTATAGTTTGTGTTGTTTGATCTAATTTTCCTTTTTTAATGAAATAACACCCAACAAGTTAGCAAAGTTAGTGGTTGCACCCCTAACCCCTAACTCTGTTAAGTGGGGCATACCTGACTCTTTCCCTCCTAATACACTTTAAAATTACATTATTAGCCCTCCTTGTAATTGACCAAATGATTTCCCTCTCCGTCCTCTTTCCTTCTGATTTTCCACCTTCAATATCTCTTCTCCTCCCTCTCCAAAAAAAAAAAAACCAGAACTATCAACAATGTCTAACATTCTCTCTCCGGAAACTTCCTCTTCTCCCGTCATCCAAACCCACCAACTCTCTTTCAACCCCATTCCTCCATGGAACCCCAATCTCCAAACACTCTATCCTCCCTTCAAAATGTCGACCCATTAGTAAAACCAT
The DNA here is from genome assembly GCA_947645195.1 of Patellifolia procumbens. Lineage (NCBI taxonomy): Eukaryota > Viridiplantae > Streptophyta > Magnoliopsida > Caryophyllales > Amaranthaceae > Patellifolia > Patellifolia procumbens. The sequence continues at coordinate 231,737 of CANSGD010000909.1, forward strand.
GACTTTTCTTGTTGCTCTTCCTGAAGGTAGACAGAAAGCTTCTATGAAGGATGACCCTGTTGAACTTAGTCTTCCTCTTGAATCCCAACAATAAGAACTAGTGGAGAAGACTGTCTGAGGGATTTTAAGAAGTGGGTTAGGTTTTTTTGTTGGGTTTTGATGCAGGCCCGTCTAAAGCCATGTGCATGGTGAGCAACCGCACAGGGCCCCAAAATTTTAGCCCAATTTACTAAATTTTTGCCCAAAGTAAAAAAAAAATTATTTACTGCATCTTGAAGCGTGAGACAGTCAATACTGACTTGAAGTAACATCCTATTCTCAGACAACTTTCAATTAATCATTTAATGCCTTTCAATTCCAAACCAAATCCCATACTACTAAATATTCACTTACTTCTGAACTTCTCCATGAAACCATGCTCGTCTCTTTCTCTTCTCCATGCTAAAGCTTTACAATTTTCCATCGAAAACAATTGAACAACCTTCATTTTTCTATTGGATTAGCCGTTTGTGAGTTCATCCCCAATATAACGACATTTTTTATAACCTTATGGGACCTCATATTTAATTTCACACAGGGCCCCAAATTGTACGAGACAGACCTGTTTTAATGGTTAAAGGGGTGTTTGTTAGGTGTTTGATGAAATGCTTCACTGAAAACTGGGGGTTTACTGCTTGAATTGTAATGATGAATACTCCTATTGTAATCTTATTTCAGAGAATGTTAGAAATAGAGAGAGAAAGTGAGAGAGAGAATGTTGAAGCCCTTCTTGTTCCCCCTCCCCCGGACCCAGGATTGCACCACCACCCACCAAAGGTTGTAGCTGCTTCTTCTCTTCTATCAAACCAAAACATTGCCACCCCATCCATACCTTTAATAAAACCCAACACCAGCACAAACCTCTCCTACAAATCTGCCCTTAATAATAAACCATCCAAACTCACCACAATTAAATCTCCCCTCCAAAACCCCACCACCTTCTCTTCCCGGAATACCTTTCCTCTACCATGCGCCTCAATACCTCCTGGTGAAGCTAATCTCCAGGAAGATATGTTCATTCCACTTGACAAAACACTCTGTTATACTCTCTGTGAGAAATGGAAGTTTGCTCTCATTGCCAAGGTTATTGGGAAATGCTTCTCAGTCCAATACCTGAAAGACAAGCTTACCCATGTCATTGTTAATACAGGAAAATGGGATTTCCATCTATTGGGTAAGGGTTTTTTCATTCTAAATTTCGAAAATGAAGAAGATAGGACCAAGGTTTTCTCTGGAGGGTCATGGTTTGTTGCGGGTTTCCCCTTATTCCTCAAGCTCTAGGAACCAGGTTTCAAACCCTCTTTAGCGGAGATAGATACGGCAGTGGTTTGGATCACACTCCCTAAACTCCCGATTGAATTGTATGATAAGAGTGTGCTCAAAAGCATAGGCAATGCCCTTGGTACGTTAGTAAAATTTGATGTAAAAACGTCGAGTATGGAAAGGGTTCGATACGCAAAACTGTGCGTCCAAATCAAGACTAACACAAATTTTTGGATTGGAAAAATCAAACAAGAAATTGTTGCTCCTAACATCTCTGTTTACTAGAAGTGGTGTAAGAACTATGGTCACTCTTTAACTGAGTGTAAGAGTAAGAAAACGGTGGAATGGAGGAATAAGCAAGGAATAGAAATTGGAGGGAAGAAGGGGAGTGGATTCCGGTGAAGTCGAACCGTAAATGGACCGACAACAAAAACCGAGAATACAGAGCTTGTAACACCCAAATTGGTAACGCTGACCCGCGGTCAAATCATCACAAGGAATGTCTTCTGTCTTCTTGCAATTTAAAAGAAGATTTAATCCCAACTTTTGATACTCTTGGTAATCCTATGGATACTAGCCTGCCACGTCAATAAATCAGCACCAACTTAAAACACCCATCCAATTCTACCCAAACGGCTACAACAAAAATCCCTAACACTCTCACTGCTAACACTTTTGCTATCCTCTCCCAAACTGAAAATGAACTCCTCGCCCGACAACTCTCCGATGAGAGACTGGCGGTTAACGTCGTCACCTCCTTAGACACCTCTCTCCCCATTGACACCTCTTGCACTTCTGAGCCCACCCCTATCACCAGACGCCCAAAGAACCCCACCAATGATTTACTACTCCAAGAAAATCTCAATGGAAATTATCGAACATCCGAAACCGATGCTCAGCAAAATGAACTACAACTTGGTCGATTATCTCAAGAAATTTGACAATTGGGAGGATATTTTGCTAACTCCACCTTCAATCATCAGAAAAATGATTCTACACCCCTCAGAAATTCCAGAAACCTGGTTGAACCTGAAAAATGCCAACCAAGTCGGGAGATCTAGTCCCAGCCCATGTACCACAATTATCAGACATCCCCTTCCTTCCTCATGTAGCGCTGAAAATCCTTCTTTGGAGTATGGAGAAACTAGATACAATACAGGCTCCGAAAGTAGTTCCGAGGGAAATGGCAAAACTGATAGATCCACCACCGTATCTCCCACCAAACAGAGAGATAATCCTACTCGATTGTGTAGGTCTGAAATTGGACACAAAAGGCTGGACAGAAGCAATGAAACTAATTCAAACAACTCGTTAGGAGACCGAGATTTCTCTACACATTCTGTGGAACAACGAAAAGGAACCAGGGAAAGGAAATGCAATCTATCTCTCATTGGTCCTGATTTTGTTGTACTTTCCAAACAAAAAGGAAGAACCAGGGAAATTCCAAAAAAGAGCGAAGAAAGGAGAGGGAAATCATCTTCCCCCTCTAAAGCCTGAATCCATGATTCTTTTCTGGAATTGTAGAGGGATTGTGCGCTCTTCTTTTCTCAAACACATGCGCCTTTTAATCCAACATCACCATCCACATATGATTATCCTATCCGAGACTAGAGTCAGTTTGACCAATACATAAGTGATTGTGAAACAGCTACCTTTTGATGAATGGGTTGTGGTGGAACCAGTGGTTCTTCGGGAGGGATTGCGGCGCTCTAGGACTCTTCTTTCTTGAGTTTTGAAACCGCAAAGATGAACAAGCAAGGAGTTTACGACATCGTTCCGGTATTAGCTTCTCATTCATATTTCTTCCTTTCAAGTATTTTTGCTAGTACTAAATTTAGTGTGAGGAAAATAATATGGCAGGAATTTGATGTGTTGAGTTCGCATATGAATATTCCGTGGCTTGCTTTGGGTGACTTAGATGAGGTGACTCACAAAAATGAGAAATTTGGGGGGAGACCTATTAAGGGTTGGAGAGTGAGAGCTTTTATTGAATGTATAACAATGTGGGCTTGTTGGATTTGGGTTTTGTGGGACAACGTATTACTTGGACCAATGAAAGGACTAACAACCCCGTTTTAGAGCGATTGGATAGAGCTTTTGGGTTGGACTCGTGGATGGATTTGCTCCCGAATCCAATTGTTAATCATGTCCCTCGCCTTTCTTCTAATCATTGTCCTATCTTCATTGACTTCTCCCCTAACCCTCACCTTTAGACTTCCAAACCCTTTAAGTTTGAACCTATGTGGTGTCTTGATCATTCCTTCGTGTCTGTGGTTGATAATTACTGGCTTTCTAATGATGCTTGGTTTGATCGTAAACTTAATGACATGATCCCTGTGTGCAAGAACTGGAACCATGTCTTGTTTTGGTAATGCTTTTAAGAAAAAAGCAAGATTCATGGCTAGGATAGAAGGAGTTCAACGTGCTATTTGTCTTCATCCTTGGGATACTTCGCTTCATAGGCTAGAAGATAATTACACGTTGAACTGGCTTCCATCCTCGTCCAGGAGGATCTTTTTTGGAAAATGAAGTCTAGAGACAATTGGTTGAACTGTGGTGACAGAAACTCTACCTATTTCCAAAAATCAGTGGTAATTCGAAGGAGAAATAATCGAATTATCAATCTGAGGAATGATGTAGGGGAGACCTTACACTCCCCGAGTCAACTGGCTACCCACATTAGATCCTATTTTGACGATTTGTTTTCCCCCTCGAGTTACCTCAGCCATTTGGAATGGGATGCCCCCTTTTTAATGGGAATGATTGTCGGATGAAAGTTTCTATTATCTCCCCTCCTTCCATTGAGGAAGTGAGGTCGGTTGTTTTTAAAATGGGATCTTTTAAAGCTCCTGGACTTGACAGCTTCCATATCTTCTTTTATAAGAAGTTCTGGAACCTCATTGCCCAGGATCTTCATAATTTCATAGCAAGTGTGTTTAATGGCAAAAGAATTCTCGAGGAGATTAATGAAACTTTTATCACGCTTATTCCTAAAGTCCAATCCCCGGAAATTTATTAAGCAATTTAGACCAATTAGTCTCTGCAATAATGTGTACAAAATTGTGTCTAAGATCTTGGCCAACAGACTTAAACCTCTCCTTCCTACAAAGACCTCTCCTTTTCAAAATTGCTTTTTTCCGGTAAGGGGGAAGGAAAAAAATGTCCTTGTCTGCTCTGAAATCCTTCAGTCTATGAATTCTAGCAAGAATAGTAAGGGTTGGTTTGCCATCATACTCGACCTTGAGAAAGCTTATGGCAAAATAGAATGGAACTTTATTAGAGCCTCCCTCTCGGACTTTGGGTTGGATATTCAGTCAGTCTCTTTCATCATGAGTTGTTTTACCTCGGTCTCCTCCTCGGTCTTGGTTAATGTCACTCCTACCTCAAAGTTTTACCCTTCCAGAGGCATCCGTCAGGGTGACCCCATTTCTCCCTATATCTTCATTATTTGTATGAATATTCTCTCCAAACTCATCTCTGACTCAATAGATGCTGGTTCTTGGACACCTTTTCAGGTGGGTAGGAATGGCTTTGGGATCAGTCACTTGTTATTTGCGGATGATATTCTTTTATTTGGGGAGGTTAATGTGGAAAATTTCCTTGCTGTTAAAAATGTGTTGGATTTGTTTTGTGAGAAGTCTGGTCAGACCATTAGTTTAACCAAAAGCAGGGTTCTTTTCTCTAAAAATACTCCGAACTAGGCTAGGACATCCTTTAATGAAATTTTTGATCTTCAGGAGACTTTAGATCTCAGTCCCTATTTGGGTTTCCCTATCTCCTCTAAAAGACTAAGCAAAAGTCAATTGTCTTTTATTATATCCAAAGTGAGAACTAAATTGTCCTTTTGGAAGGCGAATTATTTATCCAAGGCGGGCGAGTTAGTCCTCGTGAAGTCCACTCTTAACTCAATCCCGAATTACTATATGCAGGGCATCTTGTTCCCTAATTATATTAATAAGGAATTGAATAAGATCATGGCTAACTTCATTTGGAGTAAAAATGAAGGCAAGGGTTTGGCTTTGGTCAGTTGGGAAAACATTGCAAAAACGAAGGAAAAGGGAGGGCCTGGACTTCGGGATTGTTGTGTCTTAACAAGGTCCATCTTCTCAAAATCTAGTGGAAAATGCTCAATGTCCTTGATAACGTTGCAATGAGGGTTCTCAAAGCAAAGTATCAAAGGAATGAGACCTCCTTTAAATGCTTCAAGTGTGGCTCCCATCTATGGAAATGTTATGGTAGAGTCTGGCCTCTTTTTAAGAATTCTTTGCTCTGGGGGATTGGGAATGGTGATTGTGTGTCCTTCTGGTCTGACAAATGGTTGAGTTCTGGCACTATTATGGATAATATCTCCGGCCCTCTATCCATTTTGGATACGCAAGTCGAAGTCAAAGATTGCATTGGAAGGGGTGAATGGGACCTTTCTGTTATTGGGTATCATATTCCCCCTCCCATTCAGACTGAGATTCTTACTACTCTTATCTTGGATTTTAGTGCTGAGGACTTTCTTTATTTATATTTTACTCTCAACAATAAGTTCTCGTTCTTTAAAGCGCTAGAGGCCATTGATTTTCAACCACCAGACTTCCACTTTTCATGGTTATGGCACCTTCCCACAACCCCAAAGATCATGTTCTTCTTCTGGCTTGTGGCCCTGGACAAACTACCTCACAAAAATCTCCTCAACCAAAGATGCATTACCACATCTCCTGATTGTCACTTGTGTCTAAACCAAGTTGAAAAATCCTTACATATTCTTAGAGACTGCCTATTTGCCACGAAGTTCTGGCAACTTTGCAATCCCCTCCCCATTGACTTCTTCATTGTTAACCTGCATGATTGGCTTAAGCTCAACCTTCAATCCACTTTCCCCACACTTTCGGCTATACCTTGGCCCACCTTCTTCTCTTTTGCGTGTTGGCTACTATGGTTGCGTAGGAACAAATCTATCTTCAGTAATATCCACAAACCACCCAATGAATGCATGAGTGATTCTAGAAGAGTAGCCGGGGAATTGTTGGCTACTTGTGGGGTTAAGTTTGGGTCAGTTTTTAAGTCCCATGTCAACAATATCCACACGCTCAAGAAACCTAATGAGATGATCCTATCTTGTGATACTTTGTGGGTGGAGAGTACGAGACCCACTTTCATACGGTGGTGAGGAATAGCGATGGAGTGTGGGTTAAAAGCATCTCCAGATGCATCATGGTTGCCTCCCCGCTGATGGTCGAGTTACTAGCCATTCTCCAAACGCTTACTATTGCTTAGGAAAACCAATGGAATGAGAGTGTTCTTATCACAGATTGTGGCAATGCCAAAGCAATAATTGTAGCAAATGATATTATTGGTGATCAGAATTTTAACATTGTTATGAGATGCAGGGACCTACTATCGCTCCTGCCTGGTTTGATTGAAGCCACAACTAGAGAGAGCAACACAATAGCGGATTCTCTGGAAATGAGGCGTAGAGGGGCTTTTATTCATGAATTTTTGGAACTACAACATGTTCCTACTTTCTGTAATGAAGAGTATTTGGTGGACTTGAATGTCCAAAACCAAGGTATAGTCTAATTTGTGTGTCGGGTCTGTAAACCTCTTAACTATTGCTATCTAATTTCCTGTTTGCATCAAAAAAAAATACTCCTATTGTATGTTATTCTGTCTAATTAATCCAAGATTTTGTTATTCCTCCCTTTCTCTGCTTCTCTCCCCTGCAAAATTCTATGACTAAAAAGCTTTTTATGTCTCTTTAAACAATGCACATCTTAGTCCTCAACTCACTGACTTCAATGCCACTTCTCTCTCACACACACACGAGAAAGGCTACACATACATTGGATGTATGTGGGCCACACATACACTGTGATGTGGCAATGTATGAGTGGTCCTTAATTTGGGACCCAAATAATATATTTTCAGAATTTTCATTCAAATTCAAATTCAAATTTCATTTCAAATTTCAAATCTGATTTGTATTTTCAAGGCACAATTAATGCTCTCAATTTCCCAACCACCTCATTAAGGAAAAAATGTGACACTAATGGCAAGCATAGGATTCGAACTCGGGACCTAGTAGCCACAAAGACGCCTTCATTGTTGCTGTTGTAACCAAGTGGGCGGGATTTCACTATGATAACAAGTGGATACATTAAATAATTATACTATACATAATTGTTATTTGCATACTGTAATATAGGTTTTGCTTACTAGTTAAATATACGTTGTTATCAGAAAATGTACAAATTTAAAATCGTTTGAACCTGCTATGCTACTAGTATGATTGAATGTTTTTTTATATATATAATCTATTTTAATGTCAATTTTAATTATCATGTATAGATTTCATACGTTTCTTTGATTGGAAAGTTTGATGTTTGGTTTTGAACCGGAAGGTTAATGCTCCATAATACTATTAGATGACTATTTGTTATAAGACAATATAATTTTTAATCTTGTACTCTAAAAATACTAAACATCGATCTGTTTCACCTAAAATTGATATTATGCATAGAGAAACTCTTACAAACTAAGGATTAACCCTTTAAATACTTTATACTACTTCAACCACTCAATAATAAAGACAAAGCTTAAGTTGGATGGTTAAAATTAAACATTAAAGGGTCAAAATCAAAAGGCAGAGGGTTATAAAGAATAACGCTTAAAATTCACATAATAGTTATTGGTTACTGATAAATATCGCGTTCTTTGAAAACAAAATACAAATGAAGCAAAACGTTCAAATAACATATTTATAAACTTAAAATCGTTTAACCTATTTTGCATGCTACTAATATAATTGATCAAAAAATAAAAATTACATTAAGATGTTTTATACAAAATAAAAAGACTAAAGTTCTACTGCAAGTAATTTAGATTGAGTTTGATCATTTTCAAGTAATTCGAGTTACTGTATAAAAATTATAAGTCATCTCCCGGGCCTTGCCCGAGTTAGAAACTAGTAGATTTTTATTTATTACTAGTATGTGAAATTTGATACTACCGTAATTGTTCTTTCCATTACTAACATAATAATCATCGTCCATTATATATAATCTCATAATACCATAGTATTTGACTTAACCTGATAGATGCTAAAAGTATAAGAAAATACTTACTTATCATACACACAAAATTTTATAAATTAAAAGTGACCCTAAACCCAAAATAACCTAAGGATGTAAAAAGAAGATGCCATGAACACCATTAATGATTGAGTTTGATTTCGGAACTTGCGTTACTTGCTAGAGTTAGGGCCTGTTCTTTTCGGCATAAAACAGCTAAACTGAACTGGACTGAATTGAACTGAATTAACTGAATTGAATTGAACTGAACTGAATTGAATAGTGATATGTGAGAGTAAAAGTATTGTCGAGAACTGAACTGAACTGAAAATAAGTTGGGGAGAACAGGTCCTTATTATCTCATTATTAACATAATAATACATATATTTTCAACCAGCATGGTTATATTGTAACATGTATTATTACTCAATTTTGGTACAAATATATTGTCACACTATTTTTGAATTTTTTAAAATTAAATTGAAAAAAATATCAATATGCAAAAATGCTTATTTATAACAATTTTAACAAAGCAAAGATAGATTAGTTATAAAAAAGCCAAAAAAAATATGGGTTTTGGTGCTAGTAGGATTCGATCCAAGGTCGAGCATGCAAACAGGAGAGTTGGTCACCAAGTTAGCAAGGGTATCAGCACATTAACTTTTGGTTCTAAATTATATATGTTCAATTGCTGTTAATGGATATTCTCCGTATGAAATAATAGTTGTTTGTTACCAATATACATAATTTGATACTAGAATAATATTTATCTTGATTATTTGCATAAATTGTTTGATTATATCTTGTATGTTACTGAACTAATATTAACAATATATTCTGTTTGGTATCAATAGATTTTTATTTATTACTACTATGCAAAATTTTATACGAAAGAAGTTTAATGAGACTTCAAGGAATTATGGTAATCAGCAATCACAGCCAGTTCCAAGAAATCAGACTTCAAATGAGAGGTCAGGACCTCCTAGAATGAGTAATCTCTGTTGTGACTACTGCAAAAAACCAGGACCACCAAGGACAATTGCTACAAGCTCCATGGTTTTCCTCATTCTAAAGAGCCTTGGTTTACATGGAAGAACAAGACATGAAAGGAATTAGTTAACAGTGCTTCAATAGCACCTGCCTTTTCTATTGAACACTTGTGCCTTCATAACATAAACTTTCAATTTGATGTTTTAATGAGAGTGAGTAATGAATTCCAAATTAATTTTTCATAATTATGAAAATAGAGGCGGTAAATTGCCCGTTATTGTGAAGAAAAGGGGGGAAAACCCCAAACTTTCTCCCACCCAATCTGATGCAGTTTCCCCCCAAAAATGAAATCTTTTTTGCCACGTGGCATCTGCTAATTGGAGGCTGGGTTGGGTGTATGTGGGCCAAACATACACCCAATGTATGTGTAGTATCTCTCCACACACATTTTTACTTCTTTTTTTCACACATACAATAATTGTTTACTTCTGTACCATGGCCATTACTAGTTTTTTAAGAAAAATAAATACATGCTATTTGTTATAAAAAGTCAACTTTAATTAATTCGAATGTTTTTTGCCAGCAGTGCTGCAAAACCGTACTCATGATTTTCTTTCTTAATTTCACGAACAGTTCATATTATAGATTTTGATACAGTTTCTTGCGCTTTCAACGATTCTATACGATTTTATCAAAACTTTGAGATACCATTAAAATAATGAGCCAAGCCTATTATCATAATGTTTCGTTTTTTGTAACATTCATATATTCAATATATTTTTATTAAACTTACTCAATTTACTCAATCTAGTCTTTTTTATCAACAATGATACTATGAGCGGTTCTTTAATACACGATTAGTGGCTTTGCACTTATAATCTTAACTGTTTTTTAATTTTAATGATTAATCATATAATAAAAGGACCAAATAACTAAATAACATTTTTTTAAAGTCATTTAATGATTAAAAAAAACGGCTAAATAAGTTATACAACCCATTATAAAACTCTATTTTCGCAAAATTTGTAGAATATTACAATTTCACGATTCGATTCTACGATCCGATTTTAACATGCCGTTCCGATTCAAGTTAGAATCTCGATTTTCACAACCTTGTCTGCCTCCCTTCTCTTCAATCTCGGAAAATAAGTCCTTCACTTCCACTTACTTCCCCCACATGTTAACTAAACCCATTACCCTTACAAATGTTCCATTATACTGTGAGTCTACTCTTTATTTCATAACAATTGGTATCAGACCCAAACTAATTATACGGAGAAAATTCTTATCGCACTGATTCTATTGACTCCCGTTATTGAGTTTATATATTGAGTAATTCAATAATATCAATCAATTTTGGCATTTGGCAATTCAAGATAAGAGCCATCTTAGTTCAAGGTGGCTTCGACAAGTTTTGAAAGGTGGATAAGTGTACTGGAGTGAGAAATTCTATAGTAGATGGTATGACTTGACTTTATAGTTTGTTACTCTGAGTCCTTTTACTTTCACTAGTATCACTACTTGTGTTCTGCAAACTTTTCTTCTTAAACATCTCTTATCTATTTTATTTTAAGGTTTTGGAACTATTGCATCTTATTAGAAATGATATTTCCCTTGATGATTAACTCAAATAGGGGTGTAAACGAGCCGAGCTGAGCTCGAGCTCGACCAAGCTCGGCTCGGCTCGAACTCACTTTGATCGAGCTCGAGCTCGGCTCGGGCTCGGCTCGTTTTTCTTTTTACCCGTCTAATGGTTACGACTCTTCCTTAAATAAAGTAAAATATGCAAAATTTCACCAGACAAATATTTAATTCAATCAAGGTCTTTCATAAGATAACAAACAACTTAATACAATAGACTAGTTAAGGTTCAAAATATAGGAATAACAAAGTAGTCCACTAAATAACTCCAAAACGAGCCCGAGCCGAGCTCAAACGAGCCGAGCTTTGCTGGGCTCGGGCTTGAGCTCGAATGACTAAAGTATAGCTCGGGCTCGGCTCGAGCTCGAAGTTGACCGAGCTCGAGCCGAGCTTTGACCGAGCCGAGCTCGAGGGCTCTACGAGCCGGCTCGGCTCAGTTACACCCCTAAACTCAATACAAAAGAGTATATATACATATCTAAGAAAACCCTAGAAATATGGAAACAATGGTGTGGCTATAATGTATCGGGGCTACTGGTGAAATTGGGTATGCAGACGTCGGGCCCTGCCATGGTGATGGCTTCCTCCCCAACCACCACGGAGTGTGAGAGGAATATGGCGGCGGAAATTGAACGAGAGTAAGGGCGGGAGAATGGCTTGACGAACGAACGGCCATGGAGGGCGAGAAGGAAGAGCAGAGACTTGAGGTCGAAGAAGGAGTTCGACGGCTAAGTTAGGGAGAAAAAAAACCTAGGCTCTGATTACCATATTAAAAGTGATATTTCCTTTGATGATTAACTCAATATAATAGTGTATATATATATAGTTAAGAAAACCCTAGAAATATGGAAACAAACTTATTTAAAGACATACATGGACTACAAAAGATATACATAAGATAACAAAAATATTTCATATTCTATCACATCTAACTAAAAACCTATGCAACGCAAGAATTCAAATAAAATTTTGATACTATTGCAAAAAAAAAGTACTTACATGCTCTCCGAGTCGGGGTTGTATAGAGTTTGATTTCCTAATAAACGAAAGATTTTTTGTGAAACTCTTCATTTGAATAAATTCATCCTTGCTCACTCTCTTAATAGGCACTGTTCCAGTTGGACAACCACCATCTGTTAGCTTTTCCAAGTGACATTTTATTATATCATCGTTGGACATGGACGATGTAGCTTCTCTTTGTTTATGACCATTATTAGCTCTCATCTAAACCTCATACAAGAATGAGAAAAAACAAATAAAATCACAATAATGACCAAAATGGAAATGAAAATAAACCTTTTGACAAGATATATAGTGGTAGAAAATATGAAAGACGGCGATATAATCACAAACCTCATAATGAAAAGTATGATTTTTCATTAGCGGATGATCAAAAGCAGGTTGTTTGTAAAAGTCCACGCAATCATATATGCTTCCATACTTAGTCTACAAATCAATCCAAATTGAATTTAGAGTTGTATCCATTGGAAGATATAAAATGAGCATATATTTTTAAGATTTACTCCTCTATTTGTCGAGTTCTACCACTTTCATTTTACATTGTCTCCAATTCACATTTTTTACTTTCAATATCTTCATTTATATATTAGCAATAATGTAAATTTGATATTAGGGAGAAGTACGTATTGAAATGAAGCTCACGACACCTCATATGACATTGTATTTCTCGCGTGAAAATTTGAAAAACTGGCCAAAGTTTTATAATTTTGACTAAAACTTTGATCAATAAAATAATAAATTTGTATGGATTGCGCACTGTCAGCATGTCACCAATAAAATACTTTTACTTTATTGGTATTTGTATACTATAAGGGAAGAGGGGGTGGAAACCAAAATTAAGAAAAGAAAAAATTAACAAAACAAAGCAAGAAAGTTATTAGATAATTAAGTTTTATTTCTAAACTTAGCCATTAGATTTTTAGCAAAAAATGTTTAAAACTTCAAACTAAAATATAAAAAAATCTACAAAGTACAAAATTATTTAAAAAATATCAATGATTAATCTTGAGATCTATGAATAGACACCAACTTTGCTATATTTTTTAAATATATGAATAACTGATTGCTCATGAGTGAAGGTGCATTTAATCAAAATGATCATGAAATATGATAAGGTATTTTAGGATGAGTGAGAAAGTGGTAGAGGATCTCTAACCTTTTCACCACTGAGGAAGTAAACAACACCTCCTAGAACATACAATTTGGGATAGCTTGTTGGGAGATATGGAAAAAGCGAAACTCTTGGGTTTTTGAGCAGAAAAATAGGAAGACAGACCAGGTGTACAACCAGATTATAAAGCTCACAAAAGACACAATCAAAATAAGCAAGGAAAACACGGGAGGAAAGCTTAGACAGCCTTGAGATTAACTGTAATCACTGCATAGTTAAAGTGGATGCCTCCTTTTGCCCAACAACACTTCAAGCGGGATTAGCAAGGATCTATAGAGATGGTAACAATAGGAATACAAAGGCTTTTTTTAGGAAAGCAAAGGCACTAGACGCTACCACTGCTGAGTTCATGGCAATCATACAAGCTCTAGACTGGATAGTAGATCAGAATTAACATCATGTTCACATTTTTTCTGACTCTAAAATAGCAGTGAAACACATAACACATCCACCTCTTATTAAGAACTGGTATTGCAACTTGGATGATGTATGCAGGGACCACTCAGGATGGAGCAGGACGTATGAGCTAGCAAAGGTTGGAAGGAGGTACTTACAAGATGCGGACAGTATGGCTAAGTGGGCGAGAGAACAAAACTTTGTTGGCAAGAAGTATCTAATTGTGTTCTCCTCTCCTTTTGTAAACAATGATTATAGTATTAGCACCACCTTACTCTCGGATATTATTAGTAGGGCTACACAAGCCAACCAAGAGTCTATGATTACCTCTTTGAACACTAAGGCCCTGTTCAGTTCAACTTATTTTTACTGAACTGAACTTATTTTTACTGAACTGAACTTATTTTTACTGAACTGAACTTATTTTTGCTGAACTGAACTTATTTTTACTGATTCATGTTGTTTTTTCTTCTTTGCTCTACTAATTTTTACTGAACTGAACTTATTTTTACTGAACTGAACTTATTTTTACTGAACTGAACTTATTTTTGCTGAACTGAACTTATTTTTACTGAATATTATTATTTTAAGGTGAACTGAACAGGGCCTAATTATAATAGTTTAATGTAGTTATCCTTCCAACCAAAAAAAAAACAGAAAGTGGTAGAGGGAGAGGGATGTTACTCGTGAGTGATGATGCTAATTAATGACATATTTTATTAATCTTTTGTAAGATTTTTTACCTTTTTTGGCATTTTGTTTTTAAATCACTATTACTAATCTACCCTCTAATATTGATTACCCTTTTTTTATGTATTTAAATTGTTTCACTATTTCAACTCTTTTGAGATTACAATTACACCCTCTAAAAAAAAAAAACCAATACTTAACGATTATTTTTAAAAGTATGAAAAATATGTATACACTTCACTGGAGAAATTACAATGTAGTTTCTCCCAAATATTTACATATTAATCTTTCATATTAAATAAATAGAATTGTTTTCTAAACTAGTTGCGGTTGTTATACTATAAAGTCGTAGATGGTTAATGCATTTTCAATACGATTTTTATTTTGGGTCATTCGAAAACAACCTCTTTATGTATTAAACACAAGTGTAAGGCTGTATAAATCCGACCCCTTCCCCTCCTACCTCGCCTTATGGAGAAACCTTTGAGACACTGGGATGATGTTGTTTTGTTGTGTATAGTATATTTAACAAAAGCCATCAAAACTAGCTATGTTGTTTTGTTGTGTATAGTATATTTAACAAAAGCCATCAAAACTAGCTAACCTTGATTGTTTTAATGCTCGGCTTCTGCAATTGTTGATATTGTTTGTCCAGATCAAGTTCCTCTTCTTCTTCAGATGATTGGGTTTTCACTCCATGGTTTACTAATAGCGGCAATAAAGCCACCGAATATACTAGACCTTTTATTAGTCATTGCTCTGCAAGTAATAACCAAGGAAACCATATGATAGATGCAATCGTAAGCCCTATGTAAGTATATCATAATGTTTCATTAGAAAGTAAAATTTTAATCCTTGCAAAACAAATTGTTTTAATTAGCTTCATAGCTTCTTCTACGCATGTATGATGCGAAAATTTAGTAAAATTTTAATGAAGCTTTTTTTTATAATAAAATAACAAATGAATAAATTGAAGCCTTCTAGAAGTTTTCAAGATATCAGATTCAAAATATCCTTAATATATGGTAGAGTTCAAGAGTTTCAATCTTACATCTTGAACACTAAATTTTATCGGAAGATGCAGAAAAATCTTGAGTGTGGTAATGGCACAATATAATATGTGATGATTTTAGAAAATTTTCTTTAATTTCAACATTAAAGGGAGGGTGAATGAAATTTACCCTTCCTCTAGAAAGAAGATTGTAATGAAAATGAAAGCTTACCAAAATAAAAATAATGAAATGTAAAGAAGACTAGAGGTACCTCATCATATAAGATAATAAGGTTGTCCTAGCTATTTAAAAATGATTAGCAACGAGAGATAAGCTCAATTGGTACTTCATAGGGATATAAATACAAAAGTGTACTTATATGTTCTTTTCAACTTATATAAGCACTCTACTACTTATTTCAGAATGATCAAATCAGATCAGAAAAATTCAAATCAAATCAGACCATAAAATATTAGGTCATATCAGAAAATAATAAAAACAAAAAATAACTACAATAAATTCAGATTAAATCAGATTAGAAAAATTCAGATCAGACCAGTGAAGTTCGGATTAGATTAGAAAAGTTTAGTCTAGAGCAAAAAAATTCTGATCAGACCAGACGAATAGAACGGACCCTTATGGTAGCAAATCAAATGATGAATTGCAAAAGGAAGTATATTAATTGAGATATAAAAGTAGGGGGTGTAATTGAAGCGCTTATGCGGGAGCGCTGTGGATATTTTGAAAGAAAAAAGTAAAGGTAGAGTAGTATGCATCATACACCCGAGTGTACATGAGCATGGTACACCCAAAGCTATTTGAGCAAAAAAAAATAGCCTTTGGTGGGTGCACCATGTTCATGCTATACCCGGGTATATAATAAAAATAGTAACAAAAACAGGGTTCAAGATTAAATCTCCTAAATTCCTCCGTAACGAAATAAACGCAACAATTGTACTTTTGACATTATTCACAGTTTTAACTTTGACCATAATTTGTGACTTGTACATAAGGAAAAATATAATCATGTGTGGTCTCGTTGGATTCGTCTTAATTTGTAGGTTTTTACGATCTAATGTTTATACTTTTTACAAATACATAATTAGAGATATTAATCTTTAAAGTTTTGCCTTAGCATGTGTGCCCAAATAAAGTGTTGCATTTATTTCGTTACGGAGGAAGTATATATTTTCTTGTCTCTTCTTAGTTGCTACATTGTGAAATGTTAAAAGTTTTTAAAAACGCATGTGATCGAGGGTGGTGTGATCGAGGGTTGTAAACAAAAAAAAAGGATATTATAGTATATAAATAATATATGCAAATGAAAATAAGATGAATGATATAGGTAGGTGTACTCTAGACCACAAGCTCAAGTACAGGAAAAAGAAAAGATCTAACCATCACTCCACCACTCTATTATTGATTTATTTTTCATCAAAAAAAATGATATTATTTAGGTTTATTAATGAAAAATTGAAATATGGAGTTCAATCACAATTCTTCTAAAATTCATATTATGAATGAGATCAATTATATTATTGTTCCAAATGATAATTTTTTGCAATAAATAATACTCATGGCTCTTCCAGTATTCCTTCACTACTACAAAAAGGGCCTACGAAACCGGTCCAAAATAGCCAAGGAAACCAGACTATAACAGGTCTACATCTCATAGATCTCGTTGATTAATAAACCATATCTTGGAACCGATTTCCTAGTTTAACCAAGGAAACCAGTTTTGACTCAAAACACATGCCTTAGATCAGTTATAATTTCGAAAATATGCAGGCCTAAGAAACCAGTTTTAGCGCGCCAACAGTCTCTCTGCTTGAACCAAAGAGACCTATCACCGGTGTCTTAACACATTTTTTTTTAAAATGGTGCTGCTGCAGTACTGTGCACAATCACTATTAGAGATGTCAATTCGGGTGTGTGGGTCGGGTTCGGGTCGGGTCATGTTGGGTCGGGTCAAGTTCGGGTATCCAACTAGATAGATCGGGTCGGGTTTGGGTCGAGTCACTTTCGGGTCGGGTTCAAGTCGGATTGAACCCGGGTCGGGTCAGTATTGGGTCGGTTTGGTTCAGATCGGGTTTGGAATAGGTTATGACGGTTAAATTCGGGTTCGGGTAAGGCTCGGGTCGGGTCTATGTCGGTTCGGGTCAACCTCGGATCGGGTTATGCCAGGATTGGGTCAACCTCGGTTCGGGTTATGCCCGGGTCGGGTGAACCTTGGTTCGGGTTATGCCCGGTCGGGTCAACCTCGGATGGGTTATGATCGGGTCGGGTTGATCTTGGATCGGGTTATGCCCGGGTCGTGTCAACCTCGGTTTGGGTTATACCCGGGTCGGGTCAACCTCGGATCGGTTTATGATCGGGTCGGGTTAACCTAGGATCGGGTCTAGGTCGGGTCGATCTCAGATCCGGTTATGTATGGGTTAAATTATCTTTGAGTCAAGTTAACATCATATCGGATTAGTTCGAATCAATCAAATTTCGAAACTGGGAATTACTTTATATATATATATATATATATATATATATATTTGAGTGGCGATTAGTTTATAAATTTTCCAATTTAGTTTTAGTATGATTGATCGTTTAGCTATATAACGAGACTATTTGTTAAGTCTTATACCAATAACCACCATTGAACATTATTCATTGAAATTGAGATTATGGTTTCAAAATTGGGGATTAATTTGAATTTTATATATATATATATATATATATATATATATATATATATATATATATATATATATATATATATATATATTTTCCAATTTAGTTTTAGTATAATCGATCGTTAACCAATATAACGAGACTACTTGTTAAGTGTTTTACCAACAACCACCATTGAACATTGTCCATTGAAATTATGGTTTTGAAATTGGGGATTAATATATATATATATATATATATATATATATATATATATATATATATTTGAGTGGCGATCATTTTATAAATTTTCTAATTTAGTTTTAGTATGATCGATAACCAATATAACGAGACTACTTGTTAAGTCTTATACCAATAACCATCATTGAACATTGTCCATTGAAATTGGAATTATGAATTCGAAATGGGGTTTTAGACGAAATTGTGATTATGGTTTCGAAATGGGGACTTAGAAGAAATTGGGATTATGGTTTCAAAATTGGGGATTATGTTAAGTCTTACTAGATGAATATGTATCAAATCAATGATCGATATTTTAGATCAATGTATTAGACAAACGTATAAAATAGTCAATATCAATATATTAAAGTCATGAATTATATCAATCATCAATATACTAGATCAATGAATAATATAAGTAAGGTTTATACATGAGATCAACCATCACTGTATTACACCTTTGGATTAGATGTTTAAGAACCATGTATAATATCAATGATGAATAATATAGTTGATAATCATCTATTATTAGATCAATCATCGATATATTTCATTATTGAGTTAAATATATAGGAGTCATGTATTATATTAATCATCATTTATTATTGAATATGATTGTTAAAATCTATGTATAAGATCAGTTGTCAATATATGAGACCATTGAGTTAGATACTTAGGGGCAACGTAATCATGAATATAGTAGGTCAATGAATAATGATTGCGATCTATATAATTACATTACTGAATTAGATATTTGAGAGCCATGTATTATATCGATCATCACTAGATCAATGAATAAGATAGTTAAGACTTACGATTTATGTATTAGAGCAATCATCAATATATTACATTATTGAGTTAGATACTTGAGCCGTGTATTATATCAACCATCAATACACTAGACCAATGACTAATATATATAATTAAGATCAATACATATTAGATCAATTATCAATATACTACATCATTGGATTAGATATTTTAGAGCCACGTATTCTATCACTCGTCAAATGTATTAGATTTATGAATAAGACATGTAAGATCTATGAACTTGTTAAATGTATTACCTCAATCAATAAGGTAGTTAAGATATATGTATTAGATAAATCATCAATATATTAGATCGCCAGGTTAGAAACTTAAGGGCTAGGTATTATATCAATCATCAATATACTAGATCAATGAATAAAAGATAGTTAAGATCTAAGTATTAGATTAATCATCAATATATTACATCACTGAATTAGATATTTAAGAGTCATGTATTATATCAAGGAAAATTTGTCAGGAATAAGTCAACCTTTGCGTTGACCGCTTTTAACAAGTCTACCTTAATTTATTCCATTAACAAGTTAACCTTGAATACCCTCTGCTTTTAACAAGTCAAAACCGGCTATCATCTCTTGTTAACCTTTATAGCAGGTTAAAGTGACACATGTCACTCTTTTATTGGCCATTCTTAAATTTAAATTTATTATTAAAACAAAAACAAAAACAAAACCTTTCCTCCCTCCTCTCACACTACACCTCAGACACACCCCTGCTTTAATCTCCATCATCCAGCAACCACCTCACCTCACCTCACCAATACCCGCATCCACGCTCCGGCGACGGTGATGCTCCGGCTGCGTTTTTTTGATGCTCCAGCTGCTATGCAAATTAAAGAATCCAATTCTTGTGTCCTACACGCAAATCAATTGTACTTTTAATTATTCAATTATTGCGTTTTTCATAAGTATTCCTGTGAATTTGAACTTTATCTTGATGAATTTATATCTGGGGGTGTGGTTAATTTTAGAAGGGTTTAGGGATTAAGGTTTCTGGGTGGTTAATTTTTAGGGTGGTGGTACTGGGTAATATAGGGAATGATGGGGGTTTTTGGTGATTGGGTTTTTGAAGAGGGTGGGGATGGATTTCTGCTGCTATTGTAGGTGTGGGATAATGACTGGTTTTGGTGTGGGTGTCGGTGGTAGAGTGTCAGTGAGGGTGGTGGTGTAGTTGTGGGTGTCGCTGGTAGAGTGCCATGAAGGTGGTGGTGTAGGTGTGGCGTATAAAGTGATTTTTTTACTCT
This sequence comes from Patellifolia procumbens, assembly GCA_947645195.1. Taxonomy (NCBI): domain Eukaryota; kingdom Viridiplantae; phylum Streptophyta; class Magnoliopsida; order Caryophyllales; family Amaranthaceae; genus Patellifolia; species Patellifolia procumbens. The sequence goes on from CANSGD010000909.1 coordinate 251,969, forward strand.
GTCTTCTATACCATGATGCATATTTGCGGCTAACCTAGACGAGACTCATTGCAATTCTCTGACAGGTGCTTCATCGCGCCATTGGAAATGAATGAAGTCATAGAGCTTTGCACTCACACTCACCTGCTTCCAAAATCCAAAAGCATTAATGAACACCAATATAGCATACAAGAAAAGAAGGATGTCTTTATTTTGGTGCAAGGAAATAAGATTTATTTATTTTTAATTTCTACTGCTGAATTTGAACTTTTCTTCAAAAGTCAAGAAGTCAAAAGGAAGTGGGGGAATTAAGAAGTGGGTTTACAGGTTTAGCAGGTCATAGGTAAAAAAACTTGTTAAAAGCGGAGGGGTATTTGAAGGTTAACTTGTTAATGGAATAAATTAAAGTAGACTTGTTAAAAGCGGTCAACGCAAAGGTTGACTTATTCCTGACAAATTTTCCTTATATCAATGAATAAAATATATATATTAGACGAATCATAAATGAATGAGATGTAATTTGTTCGATACAGTCTTAGATTAGATTATCTTTCTTGTTGTTTACGATTATAATTGTTTTATAATTTACTATTAGTAAATTTATTTTTTAAATAAAAAATAATTTATCAACAATGTAGAAATTTATCATTTTATATAGCCTTAGATTAGATTATCTATTTTGTTGTTTAAGATTTTACAATGTACTAAAAGTCTAATTTGTTAGTCAAATTTGATATATATGTAAAATCCAACCAAAAAATATCACTTCATCTCAGCCATTAATCAAAACTAACCTAAGGCCTAGATTTCACTAACACAACACACACGGATTACCATCTTAAACCGTTAGATATTGCATACATCTCAAATCAACTTTGGCTAACAACCATTAGATTAGAATTATCAACGGTCCAAAATCACAAATGCTTGCTCCATATCAGATGAAGAAGGCTCTAGCTCAATCCCCCAAATTCCAAAACCAAAACTTGAAATCTTCATAACCCCCCGCCTTCTCCCTTTTCTTCCTATATAATTCCAGCTTCCACATCCATTTCCCACCACAAATACAAGCATCATCAGGCATGAATTGAAATAGTACAAAGAACAAGCTTATTCTCTGTAGATAATTCACCCAACCCCCAACCAATTAAATAAAATTAGAAACCCTAGATCTAAAAACAAGCAGTCCTAATTTCTTTCTACAGACTTTATTATAGCCTTATTACAAATTATTAAGATTGAAGGTTTAGCCACTTTGTATTTAGCTTCAATTCTTACTCCTTACGGTTCAAATTGGGTGAAGAATCTGTTCATTAGTACCACCTTTTCGTCTGTCAAACTTCGCATCACCATAAAATGTGATTTGAGAGTCTAGAACCTATGAATATTTGTCAAATTTCTTAAACCCAGATGAGGGAGATGACTCATCCATTTGCAAGGAATGAGATGAATAAAGAGTACCCCGAAATGTAAATTGTAGCAACTGTCGATGTGAGTGGTACTGGTTACTGGGTTAGAGCTTCAAAGATTTACTTCAAAAAATCAAAACTCCAATAATGTGTGGAATTCTGGATTTATTCTGTTCTTTTGGTGTTGTATCTGAACTAAGCAAGACTCCTTTCACCATATCTTTTACTTTTCTCTTCCCTGAGTCTCTCTTAAAGGGAGTAACAATGGGCTATTTTCCTTTTTTCCTTTTTCTATTTTCTTTAATTCAATGTGGTGTATCACTGATTTACTTCTAAGTAAATCATTTAGCAAGAGGCAATATGAAACTTTGACTTGCATTTTGTTGGGTTCTATGTTTATATCCAGAGATTTCTTAGCAAAAGTGAAAGTAACATCTTATCAATGTAAATGGTGACATATGGAAGTTTATGATAGCATATTAGTTGTTTGTTAATGATCTAGTGAAAAATATATGTTAAAATTAGGATTTCACTCGTTGGGTGGCATTTGACGTGAAATTGTAAATTAATTTTTTTTGGTTTGGTTGAAATTGTTGAGCTTCGTAAAAGTCGAATACGTTTCAGGTTAGATGTTACTCATGTTAGTTGAATACAAATCTTAGAATATCATGTATAACAATTTTCTGATAGACTTTAGATTGTTCCAGTTCGGTTTGAGTCGGACTAAAGTTGGTCAAGCCAATATCGAATTACTGTCGGATTTCAGATATGTTCCAACTAGATTAAACTAGATTGGGTTATGGTCGAACCAAATCGAATTATCGTATTGGAACAATTTTTGACACCTCTAATTACAAGTTAATGATTTTGGCAACTATGAGTCTATTACTACCAATCACCACCAATTCTACGACAAAAAGATTAGGAGGAGTTCGTAACCAATAAATAAATTAAACGATAATATTAATGTCGTTACAGTTTAAAATAATTTTAAAAGTTTGTGGTTGATTACAATTCAATTCAGATTAAAATAATTTAAATTTTTTAAAGTTGACTGTAATTTTGTTCAATTTACAACAGTTTAAAACAATTTTCTGTTATTTTCGGTAAATATAGGGTTTAGGGTTTAGGGTTTATGGTTTATGGTTTATGGTTTAGGGATTAGGGTTTAGGGTTTAGAGTTAAAAATGGTTTTGAGTTATTTTCGGGTAATATTCGGTTCAGTTCAGTTCAAAACGGTTTTTGATGCGGTTAATTACAGTTGAATTCCTTTTTGGTTCAGTTTCAGCTTGGTTTAGTACAGTTGACTTTCAATCAGTTGATTTCAGTTTAGTTATTTCAGTTACGGGTCATTTTCGGTTCGATTTATTCGGTTCGTTTCGGTCAATTAGCAGTTCAACAAACAATTTTCAACAAAACTGACAGCTCTAGGTGGGTTATATTCGGGTCGGGTTGAGATCAGATCGGGTCATGTTCGGGTCGGGTTGAGGTCAGGTCGGGTCATGTTCGGGTCGGGATGAGGTCAGGTCGGGTTGAGATCAGATCAGGTCATGTTCGGGTCGGGTTGAGGTCAGGTCGGGTTGAGATCAGATCAGGTCATGTTTGGGTCGGGTTGAGGTCAGGTCGGGTCATGGTCGGGTCGGGTTGAGGTCAGGTCGGGTCATGATCGATCAGGTTGAAACCAGGTTAAGTCGGGTAAATTCGGATATGGGTTGAGGTCGGGTCGGTGCAGGTCGGGTTCTGGGTCAGCAATTGTCGGGTCGATTCGGTTACAGGTTAAGGTCGGGTCCGGTGCGGGTCAGGTTCAGGTCAAGGATTGGCGGGTGTCATTCGGTTACGTGTTGAGTTCGAGTCGGGTGCAGGTCGAATTCGGGTGTATTATTTCTCGGGTCGGATCGGGTCGGTTTCGGGTCGAGTTTGGTTCAAAATCCTGGAGCAGGTCAGCTTTTGACAGCTCTAATCACTATATTAATATGCTTGTTGGATGCGTGTGTTGTACTGCTGTTGCACATATACCTTAGCTTGCTGCTGCTGTACAATACTTTGTAGATATATGTATATAATAAAGTCTCAAACTTGAGTTCGGATTCATTAAGCATAATGTCAATCTAAAGTATTGTTATCAAAAGTATTTCTAACTAAATAACAACGTACAAATCGCACCAAAAAAAAAAATAACAACGTACTTACCTAGTAGTACTCAAAAAAAAAACATTAGTTATGAACACATTCACAAATCAACTATTTCCTCATCATCTTGTGTTTACTTGAAAAGATATGTAATCCACATATCCCTTATCTCATCAATCATCTTTTGCGAATAATTTCCAGGAGCTCCGGGAAAGTACTACAAAAAAAATTAATAGAAGAAATTAAAGATATGATAAAGTTATATATACTAAGCGCATATAATAGCTTTGCATTTCAAGTTTCCTTTTCTTTCGTAATCATATTAAGATACATGGCTCTGGAAATGCATATATTGGTGAAGAGAATGGATCCTAAATTACACGAATGCATATACTTGCTTATGTCTCTAAGCAAAGCCAACTAATTAGAACATCAAAGGGCCAAATTAGTTTATTTAAAAATTAAACTTTATGATGTTCCTATCATGGTAGTTGTTTTCCTATTCTCATTTGGTGCTTTCAAGTGAGAAAGAAACTTAAATTTTTAACTGTGCAGCATATTCAATTTCAAACTTAGATTTTTAGTGCATGTCTGTCTTAGTTTTTATGAAACTACTTACACTTCTGTGTTTCTAATTACTTTGTCAGTAATATCTCCTTACTGTTGCATAAGTTTTATGAAGTGCTTGTATTGTTCAATTATGTGTGATGAGTCAGATTCAACCTTTACATCAGATTCTTATTATTGTTTTCTCTTTCCAGGCACTTTTTAATCGAGGCACTAAGTAAGGATCTTCGTAGTCCACTCTGTCATAACAATTTACCTAGGAGTGGGACTTTTTTGTTTCTTACAAACTATGTTACTCAGATTCGGACACAAGTACTGGTCCATGTGTCAACTTGGGTACATTGTAAACATCTACATGATTATCCCTAATGAAGTGTCGAAGTATTTCCACATTTGAGTGTCAAGACTGACACGGGTCTCGAGGTAATAACGAGTACGACAAAACATAACATACATATCACCTGAGTGTAATGCGAGGTTGCATGGAAATGGATGTGGATATGGACAATACAACCAACCATAAGCATAACGATAACACTACATCAAGAGCTTTCGGCACTAGCCACTCTGTATTCATCTTTTAATACCCCTTTAAGAAATTTTTATTTGACTGAAACGCTCTTAACTATCAAGAACACAAACATGTATTAATAAGATGGAATAACTTAGTGGCACATTATAGTCCAAGTGGCAGATCTATTCTTGATCCAGCCTAGGATATAACAACCCCCATCCCGACCCCCATCCCGACCCCCTGCTGTTGCTGACAGCCCCTCCCACCCCCACCCCTTATTGCTGCCGTATTCAGCTGCTGCTTTCTAATTGTGAAAGTTAGCTGCTTTACATTGTTTGTTGTGTCTAGCAGCTTGTTGAAATGTGATTGTGGCAGTGTTGTGTTCGGCTTATTTTGAATTGTCTAAAATGAAAAATAAGTTAAGATGTGTTCAAATACGACGCTGAGATAAGCTCATATAAGTTTAATAAGTTATGAAAATAAGTTTCAATAAGTTTGGATAAGTTCAGTTAAATCCAAATCACATGAATAGGACACACTTAAAGCTACTAGTGCAGAAGTCTTTAGTGATTCTGTATTGGGTGGCAAAGAAGTGCTTTGCACTACAGAGCTGAGACTCTATAATATTCTGCGATTGGAGGATACTAGGTGGTGGTCTGAATTAGGAGTGCCAACTTCAAAGTGAGGGGTTGTAGATGCATTAAAGCGTTTTCTATGGTTACTTAGAGCCTTGGAGACTTGCTACATCTGCTGGTTTTGCATATTAATATGGCACTCTTACCCCATTCACGCATTTTGTGTTTTAGTAGCTAAATATGCACTAGCTAGTTAAACCTTGGATTTGCTAAATAATTCGATACATGAGGCAGCCACCAAAGCTCGGGGTTTCAACCGAGTGGGAAGATGGTGAGTCTTGTTCTCAAGGTCTAGACCCCTTTATTTGGAAACTCGGGGGAAATAACTCATGGAAACTATACATGTTAAATGCATTATGAAGATAACAAACAAGTTAAAAAGTTACCTCATCAGGAATACTATCGGTCGTCTACTTTCTATAGTCTCGATTATGTAGCGACATACATAATATCCACAATCCTTCGAGCCAATGCTTTGACGAGGACACTGTCATAATAAATTTCAAACCAATCAATAATTTCACATGACCAAGTATTTGGATTGAAACACATTATTAGGTGTAGTGAATTACACTAAGTCACATACCGATACTTTAATCCACCTAATCTCAGGGTTCCTTTTCATTTTCTTGATATCCTTGCGATAAAGAATGCTGAATTTTTTGATACCCCTAAGAAATCAAGTTACCAAATCAAAAGTGTCTAAAAAGATAATATTTGAATTATTAGTATACATAGATCAGATCACACTTACTCATTGATAATATGGCGTGCAAAATCACGAATCTCATTTTCTACCCCCGCTGGATCAAGCCAAAAACTAACCCATTCCAAGGACTAATGACAGCTAACATCCAATGCTGACTGTATACAACTTATTAATTAGTTTAGATAACAATGCAATCGTATTAAGTAAGTTAAATATAATTTTAAAAGATTCTAAAAGGTAGACTTACCTTTCATTATAAGGTGCAAAAAACAGTTGGTTGCGATTCTTGCCTCCATTGCACCCAAAAAATCGACACAGATAATCCGACCGATCTCCTTCTTCCGTTGGGTTCAATGGAGAAAGATAAGAAGGATCACAAAATCCATAAATTCCTGAAATGCCATCCGTGTGACATTCCTCGCTCAAATACCTTTGCAAATAGTCAAACAGATTAATGAGAATTGTCTTTAAAAAGCATAATTCAAAGGAATAACAAGATACATACTTCATGAAAATTAATATGTGAGCTGATCCTATCTCTTTTTGGTAGCACCAATCCAACAAGTCTTCATAATCAAGTCTAACTTCTTGCTCATTGTAAAACACGTTGTCCGAGATGGATAATATGAGGTTTCCACACATCTTTTTCATCCCCATAGCTTGTTTCTTTAAAGCAACTAACAAAATAGAGGTCAACTTCGAACGATCCTCCTGAGTAACGTCATACATTTGAGATCTTGATGGCGATCGTGAGCTAATGCCATTTTTCGGATGCTTAAGAAATTTAAAGAAGACACAAAGAATATGATTAGACTTGGGCAACAAATCTAGGGGAATGAAAGACACTTTGATGCTTCATATGCATAATTTCGTCAAATGGGTGTTTATTAATTTTTTTCATTTTAAATGCAGGGGTGTTTTCACCCAAAAAGGACATGTATTTGAAATTAATATCATTTTGATCTGCTTAGTTAGGTAAGTGATGTGAAGAACTATGTTAATGGGTTTAAAATGACACTTTGAGTAAAGCGAGAAATGCACTTGGAATTAAGAAACATATATTACAAGAGGGGGTTCGGATATACCTCTGCAAGTGGGAGAGAACTTGACTTTTGTTTCATTCCTTCTTGCATCCCCTATTACAAAATAAACGATAGCAAAACACGTCAACAATAAAATCAAATAACATTGTTGTTTAGGAAAGGGAACATATATAATGATATAGAAACGAATATACCTTTGTCTTTGGAAAAACTAAGTGAGCAGGCCAAGAAAGAAATGCTTTACGTGCTTGGAAAACAAACTGTACTCCTCATGAGGACACGGCAAGGGTGCAGTGGGGACAATTTCTTCAGTAATAGAGACTCGGCGATAATCCGTTGACAAAGTGGTGAAATGATTCATAGTTACTTCCGTGGCCCCTGATATGTACACTTGTCCAATTGCAACAATTTGGATTTCTTTGTTAACCTTGATTGCCAAGCAACAATCATGCATACCCTAATCCATTAACCAATAATAGGAAATACATATTTCAAATAGGTAATACTAATAAAAAAATAAGTAAATAATTTATATATGAATGAATCTTGAAACTATATGCTTCTAAAATTGGCTTAGGTCTAAGTGTGATTGTTATGAGTTCATATTTGTTTATTCTTAAGGTGGCTCGTATATGCTGCCCCTGTGCCTCATTAGTGAAAGCCAAGATGTGCAATTGCATACCTTGTCGAATGTGAAGACTTTATCTACTTGTTTATTAGCTATACTTTGTGAGAGTGTGACTTCTCTTTTCAATTCATTACATGTTATTACTCTTGATGGGTTACTTCTTTGCTCATCATCGCTTAATGGCCTGAAACAAATATCATGCTGTCCATATTTAGTACATAAACTTATTAACAGTAAGCAGGACTTGGGTACATCTTGCCCTACTTGTGACCATAATAACAGCCAAGCAACAAGACTAAAAAAACAGAACATGCTGCCATGCCACCAGTAACAAACTGACAATTTAACTACCATCAAATGACTGGTTGTTAGAATTTCCAATGACCTTATCATATTTCCTTGCCTGTGTACAACGTACTCCACACTGACTGTCTCCTTTTGTTTCCCGGTTTTGCCCCATTGATGCTAAGTTACTTTTCAACTTTTGGCTATGTGAAGTTGATTATAGATAAATTTGGTTAGAGAGTATATAGTGAATGTGACAATTAGGTGGCAGAGTCTTACAGTCATATTTAGTATACCGCAGTAAGTACAACGTATGAAGCATATAGTTTCAAGATTCTAAGATGTGCAATGTCAAAAAGATTTAGGAGAGTGCCAATTACCTCAGGAAATACATGCTCACTAATAGGTTGGTTGTCATATCCTATCTTGCTTGAAGGAGCACTGGTGGAGGGATTAAGCTGCTCATCCATGACTTCTTCGGGCAAAGGAACAACGTAAGGTTCCGGCTCCTTCTCTTGATCATAACGTTGCGATTGGGAAGTAGGACTCAACAAACCTTTATATCCGTCATCACCTTTGTTTAGTAGTTGGGTAAAAAATCCATCTTTGTGCCCTTGTTCAAACGTAGATCCTTGGCCACCAAAAGTTGCTCCTTGGCCACCAAAAGTAGCTCCTTGGCCACCACCGTCTTGAACATTAAAACTCCCGAATTGATTAGCAGCGGCCATACCACTAAACTGGCCACCAAGTTGACCACTACAACTTCTAAACTGACTAAAGCCAGGCATACCTGGGCCACCAAAACTCCCAACCTGACTAACACCAGTCATGAAAAGCTTAACCTGCTCCGGGTTTAGAAATGACATCATAAAGTTGACCATAAATTGGTAGCTGTTTTTCATGAGCCCCATCTCTGACCTCAAAACAATGATTTCAGAGCGCAAGTGGCTAGGTGGTGTTGGCTTAAAACACCCAAAGTACTCCGTGTTTGTGATGCCTGATCCAACGGCTCTAACACGTCCACCATGCTCGGGCTTATTAAGTGCTCTTGCCAAAATATCATCCCGACCACCCTGTAGGACAATTTCACCTCTTTCCACTTGTCTCTTCAATGAATTCTGAAGTTAAAAACAAAAAAAATCAAGTTACAGCACATTGGATAACAAATTAAACTGATATGATGTGAAGAGAATTCTATTACAATAACTTCTCCAGTTTCGCGGTCATTTGGATAATCATACGACAAAACTCCATCTTTGTCTCTTGAATGCGCTCGAATCCACATCTCATGTCGAGGCACTTGATCGACTTGGATCCCTTTATCCAAAAGTTCTTTTTCCTAACATTACATAAAAACATATTGAGTAATAATGATAGTAGTAAGAAGATTAAAAAATCTATCATATCTATATATTAAATGATAATGATCAAACTTACAATCTTTTCTTCGTAGTATTGGTACCCATGGGAGCCTCCTAGGTACCTTGACTCATTAAGAATTTCTCGTGCACGACTTTCTTCACTCTTTTTCTGTAAATAATAAAAAAGCAAATGAAAATGGAGCAAAGAAGATCAAGTAAACTACAACTAGAAGTAAAATAAGGACAACAATATCAAAAGGATGTGCTCTTTCTTGAGAATGTTTCTAGGCCTTATTGCCTAAATGACTACATGGACTCATTTTGGAGCTTAGTGTTTAGGAGAATTGGAAGAAAACTGCATTCTGCAAACCACTGTGGGCTTTGTCATTATGAGTAGAGCCTCTGAGTGCATTGGGTTCATGCCAAACACATTAAGGAAGGGACTTCATCAAAACACAGACTCAATCAAATTTCAAGGATGACCAGGAAGCTCTTTCAAAGCAGCTAGCAGGTTGAGGGCATTGATGACTAACAGGGAGTTATTCTAATAGGGAACTACTCTAACAAAGCTACAGTCTCATTATTGAGGGTTGGATCCCGAAGTGGCCAGAGCTAATGCTGAACTGAGAAAAAGGAGTATCTTTGTTCTCTGATTAGCTGGTCAAAGAAGTTTGCAACACCTCCACGCTACACGCCTGCAACTAGTGTTTGTTTAAACTTTAAACAAACTGAAACATACAGCGAGCACTTATTTTTCCTCGTGAGTAAGAAGAAGCTACCTTGCAGAGGGTTTTACAATACTTGACATTAATATAAGAGCTAGAAGCTGATTTTAAGAGGCTGCTTTCAAGAATGTTCTACAGTAGCTGGTCTAGTCGAACAGCATTCAAAACAAAGACAGCTAAATCCAGGATCTTCAAAGATTCTGCTAGCAGGACCTACTTATGCTACAGAAGAATCATAGGACAAGCAATAAGAAATTGACGAGTCACAAACTGGTGGATTGACTATTTCGTTTTGGGTAACGTTGCTTTGAACTCCCCTATACTACCCTTAATGCTATTGGGCTGCTGCTGTGCGTGCAGGAATGCTGCTAGCACTGTGTGTGTGCTGGCAACATGTTCGTGGCTGCTGCTGTGTGTGCAGCGATGTTGCTAGCATCGTGTGTGAGTGTACAGTGCTGCTGTCACAATGACAGAAAAGTTTTGAAAGTTTGAGGAACCTCTTGCTTGCTGTGACCATGTCAAAAAACTGAATGAATAACCTCCAAGAACAATCACGAATCAGAGCTTTTAAAATGATTGAGAGTTCACAGAAGCCTGTACTCGCTTTAAAATGATTTGTATGATTCGTTCGTAACTGTTTATTTATCCTCTCAGGTTCAGGCTATCAATGTACATGTACCTACAGAAGATTACTTTAGGGAGAAGCTTCTGTAGGTGACAGAAATGAACACCTTGCTTTGAAGAAAACCCATGTTTATACTGAGCTCAATTAACATAAAGACTATAAAAGAATAAGTAAAGCTATTACCTTGAACTCTTCGCTAGTACATATCTCCTTAAATTTATCCCAAGCAGGTTGAAGAATCTAAGGATATTTGTATGGTGGCCTTGTTCTCAACCTTCCAGAAGTCTTATGGTACAACCATCGTCCCCTTAATCTCGTCTTGAAAGCCCTCCATCGATCGTCAGCTCGAGATAAGATCCATTGTCTACGCTCTTTTGGTGTCTTAAACCCCTTCTACATATATAGGAAAAAAGGAAAAAGCAATGTAGCGTGAATGTAATAAAATGACAGTTTATGCTTTAAGAGAATAAACTAAATACTCTAGAAGCTTAAAGATGGATCATTAGAGTATGCACGTACTATGATTAATTCATATAATTCGTCCAAAATGGCTTTGGGAACATCTTTCCACTTCTTGTAGGTGATGCACACTCGTTCTCGGACAACAACACCGATATATGTGGTAAAAGTGAGCCGGTATGTACCACGTGGAACTCTATGAACTGGATGCCAATCCAAAGGAATCTTGATCCCATTTTGAATAGCCTTCCCTACCTGAGCAAGCACAGTACGACCTCTCTCATCCTCACGTCTAGCCTTTTCAACATCGGAATCATCAGAATCTGAGGACTCGGCTCCCTTAGAGGAGCATACTTGTCTTCTCTTTCTTGGCATGAACCTACAAAACTGCAAATATAGAAGTTAATTAGTATAGTGGCATAAAAACAAAATGCATACCAAAATTCTCAAATTGAAGGTTACTAAAAGGATATCAGTAAGCGAACTTTAAACACTACAAAACGCCATAGTAAATGAGTGCAATTCAAATTAAAACTTAAAATCGAAGTTAAATTAACACCTGCATACAACACCAGCAACAGTGCACATTTTGCTGCTTCTTCCCAGGATTGCATTTCCTGATGTGCATCACATAGATGCAATAGCCACAATATGTGAAGGTCTGGAACAGGAGAAAATACTACTGCAAGTTTCTGCTGCTCCATTCATTGCCCAGAAGTGTGTGTTCCCACCTTGCATCAACTACTATAAGCTTAAAAGTATCAACAACGTTTACTTGTTTTTACGACGACGCTTTCGAGTTGTATCATTTTTAATATTTTTGCCAACCCAATACCTTTCCTTATGGTCCTGACGTGTATACATCGATGAATCATCATCATCATTGTCAAGGGCAAGATCATGCTGAAAAAGTTTGGTTGAGGGCCTTTCTTCCAACTCCTCATCCAATGTCATGTCGAGATCTCGGTGTTATTACAACTGACCTCCTCTTATCGGCTGGATCAGTCACATAGAACACCTGTTTTTCTTGACGAGCTAATATGTAATGGTCTTCCTTGTGACCAAGCTTTTTCAAATTGACCAAAGTAAACCCTAACTCGTCATACTCGACTCCGGCATGAGAATCAACCCAATTGCATCTAAAAATCGGTGTTGGAAAATCAGAATAATGTACCTCACATATTTCTTCAATGACCTCATAGTACACCATTTGGTCAGTCACGAGACGCTTGTCTTTAGCACTAGCAAAATGCATAGCCTCTGCTACCAACGTTACCCCGCTGTTTTGCATAGTACTATTTTCATCTTGCTCCCTAGTGTAGTATGTGCAACCATTGATGACGTATCCAGAATAAAAAGTGGCATTGTAATTAGGCCCATAAGCTAAACTCTTGAGTCGATCTGAAACAGAATGATATGGATCTTCAAGCTCTCTCATAACTCGATCTTTGAACCAACTACTGAATGTTTTGTTATGTTCGCTTAGTATTGATTTCTCACTTGCTTTTCTATTGTATCGCCTTAAGTATGACATGTGTTCCTTAAGATACGGTTCAACTTGCTTCTCATTAATCAGAACATAGGTATGAGCCATTAGCCACTGGTCATGAAGCAAGTCAATTTGCTTACGGCCTAATGTCCCCTCTCCTTGCATCCTTCCACTATGTCGTGATGTCGGAAGACCAAACGTCTTAGAATTTCTAAGATATTCATTACATAATCCAGCAGCATCTTCATAGGTGACTCGCTCAGCAATGCAAGCTTCGGGCCTAAAGGGATTCTTAACATATGCCTTGTAAGTATTCATTTGCCTTTCAAAAGGATATTAATTTCTCAAATAAACGGGACCACAAAATCTAACCTCTCTCACCAAATGAACAGTCAAATGAATCATTACGTCAAAGAATGATGGGGGGAAGTACATCTCTAGTTGGCACAAGATGATGATAATCGAACTTTCCAAAGAATCTAAATCACTAGGATCTATGACTTTGTTGTAGATCGCATCGAAGAAAGAACACAATCTAGTAATAGTAGATCGAACATTTTTAGGTAAAATTGAACGAATAGCCACAGGCAGCAAGTGTTGCATCAAAACATGAGAATCATGACCCAGAAGCTTCAGATTTTCCATAGAAACAAGACTACGAATATTCGAAGAATAGCCCTCAGGAACTTTCACCCCTGCTAAACACTCACAAAATTCTTTCTTCTCTTTTCTTGCCAGTGTATAAGCTGATGGCGGCAAAAAAATTCGATTATTCCCTTCAACAACGTGGAGTTCATTTCTGATCCCTAATTCCTTTAAGTCACCCCTAGCATTTTCACCGTCTTTTGTCTTTCCCGAGATATTCAATAGCGTACCAACTAAACTATCACATACATTCTTCTCAATATGCATTACATCCAAATAATGTCGAACAAAAAGGTCTCTCCAATAAGGCAAGCGCCATAACTCACAACATTTCTTATACCCATGTGTTGGAAGGATGGATCCATGTCTCTTCCCAAAGGTAGTCTTGATGTCCTTGACTTTTTCAAAGACTTGTTCACTGGTAATGATTCTTGGACGTCCAAGGATTTCTTGTTCCCCATTAAATTCCTTTTTTCACTTACGATAATGATGATCACTAGGCCAAAAAGGACGATGTTGAGCGAAGATGTGCTTTTTAGATTTTGTAAGCCCTTATCCCTTCGTACCATCCTCACATACAGGACAAGCTGCTTTTCCTTTCACGGTATAACCAGAAAGATTACCATATGCTGGATAATCTTGGATGGTCATGAACAACATCGCCCTAAGGTTGAACGTCTCATTTCGATGTGCATTAAACACTTCAACTCCAATTTCCCATAGTATCTTCAAATCATCAATAAGAGGCGCTAAGTACACGTCAATGTCATTTCCAGGTTGTCTAGGGCCCGAAATTATAGCATCATATACCTTCTTTTCATGCACAACGAAGGATTGAGGTTGTAGGTAACCAAGATTACGGGCCAAGTACTGTATGTGGAACTAAGAGAACGAAATGGATTCATACCATCAGTAGACAATGCAAGTCGCAGATTTCGCTCTTCTTTACTAAAATCTGAATACTTTGCATCAATGAACCTCCATTGAGGAGAGTCAGCAGGGTGCCTACGTTTTCCATCCTTAATTCGACTTCGACCATTGAAATGCCATGTCAACTTCTCTGCATCGCTTGCATTCGCAAAAAGATGTTTAAATCGTGGTATAATTGGAAAATACCACAAAACCTTAGCGGGAACTCCTTCCGTCTTCTTGTAACGTGAGGTATTGCATACAGGGCAACTATTCAACGATTCATGCTCATTTCTATATAATATACAATCATTCGGGCAAGCATGGATTTTCTCATAAGGCAAGCTCATCGCGCACAATATCTTTTTTGCCTCATATGTCGTACTTGGAAGGACATTATCACTCGGAAGCATATCTTTCACTAATTCAAGTAATTCATTAAAACTTGTATCACTCAAACCATGACTTGCCTTTAAATTATATAACCTCATAACACTTGACAATCTTGTATACTTTTCAGAGCCGGAGTACAACGGAGTTTCAGAATCAACTAATATAGTCTCAAATGTTCTAGGATTTTCATCAAACTTATCCTGAGTTGCACGAAACATGTCCTCTAACCTATCACCCTCATCCATAGTAGAACTTGTGCACCCACTACTCCTAGGAATTCCTTCTTTATCTTCCCCATGCCAAATCCAATGAGTATATGTTTTATCAAATGCTGATTTGCTCAAATGATTAAGTATCTCATCGACTCTCTTATGCAAAAAATTATGACACCTAAAACAAGGACAAGGTAGCCTAGAACGACCTCCGGAATTCTTAACAGCAAAATTGATAAAGTCTCTTACTCCTTCTATATATTTAGGGTCACCTGGTTTTGACGTTGATATCCAACTCCGATCCATTTCTACACAACAACAAATTTACATGAAAAAAATTCATAGCATATTGACATTCATAAAGAGTACATAAAAGTGTAATCACGAGCCTTTGGGTCCTTATCACTCCAACCTAACCCATCCTTGAATGTTTAACTTCACTAATGAATACGTACTCACTAATCAGTTTCAAGGAAAAATTCGGCAGCATTTCCCTACAGTTTTCCAAATACACGATGTAGATACCACTGGTATTTACATATGTATCCGAAGAACATTAAGGGAAATGTGACACCGAATATTTCCATTAAACTGTCAAGTACGTATTCACATCCTAAGTGAAGTTAAACGTTCAAGGACAGTCCCAAACCGGGGACTATTCAAAATCTACCCCTAATGAGTAAATTTTGAACGGGTACTAGGTCAATACAAAATTACATGTGCAATCTAACACTTACAATCTAAGACACAAGTAGTATGGATAAAAACAACATTTGCATGCTAACACATAAATATGATACAAAAAATTACTCACCTAATCGAAGCACGAACAATGCGACCCAAGTTGCTACCAACACCAAAAGAAAGAAGACACCTAATATGAACAAACAATTATAAATATATAGTCACTTTAAGTAATGATATTGCATAGTTCATATATTAGGTGCACTTTACAATTTACAGATACATTAAGAGTGCAGGCTCCATAGTTTCAACTCTCAAATACAAAATGTATTGGATATAATCACAATTCACAACCGCAAAGTTTGCCACTCATAGCATCAAACCAAACAATCAACAAGAAAATTGAAATATTAATGGCAGGTAACTCAAACACATTGCAACACTAAAAAAGACCCTCAATCAAATTTTGGTGCCTAATGACAAATATTTGCAAATTAGTAAAATAGTTCATTCTAAAGCTTACCTAATTCTTTGACAGACTGTCATCACTCGAGCCATTCAAGAATATCAAGCATTCCATCACATTGCAGTAACTCCAATACCACTTTGCATAGCCAAATTAGAATTTAGAATTTTACTTTGATTAAGTTCAAAATTTTCGGTCAGCTTCTCGTTTCTTTTTATGAAAATTAGAATTTTGCTTTTATCAAAGTTCAAATTTTTTTTATAAGCAATAAAACAGTAACCTCAATACCACATTTCATAGCCAAATTAGAATTTGGAATTTTACTTATATCAAAGTTCAAATTTTTACTGTTAGCTTTTCGTTTCTTTCTTATAATGTGGAAATTAGAATTTTAATTTTATCAAAGTTCAAATTTTTTTATAAGCAATAAAACAGTAACTCCAATTCAACAATGCAAAGCCAAATTGTTCATTGATAACCTATCCCCTGTTTTATTAACTTTCCTCTCCACACTCAATTTACCTCCTCTTTAGTTGCTCGTAGAAATTACCCAAAATCAAACCCGCAACGATGGTGGTGGCAACAGCAGAAATAACGCATAACAAAGCAACTGCAATTCAAATAAAGCTACTGCAATTCGAAAGAACATAAACAGGGGATTGATACCTGTTGAATGGCTCAAGTGAAGGTTCTCTGTTGGTCGCCGGTACGGAATTGGTCTCCGGTGGTGAATTGGTCTCCGGTGGTGAGGGTCGCTGGTACTGACTTGGTGTCCGCTACTTAGGGTTGATTGAATTCAGCACTGTGAAGAGAATTGCGGTGTACTCGGGTAACTGATTTGATTTTGCGCAGTGAGGGGGGTATTACGGGTGGGGTTAGTGGGTTAATAAAAAATAATGAATAAAAATAAAAGTAAAAATCAGGTATTCCTTTATTTTAGCACGAAAATTTTGATTTCCCGCCCTTAACCTAGGAGATCAGTTTTTGGGCTTAAATGATTTCACAGGCTAAGAGACCATTATGGTAGCACACACATCTCCTTTCTTTGGTTCCTTTGGGCGTTTTTGTAGTAGTGCTTATCGGAAAATTTTAAAAAGTGTATCTTTAGAATGCTCCTATATAGAATTTTCTTTTATCATAACGTCGATCCATATAGTTAGCTTTTATTGGTTGATAGTGCAACTTTTATTGTGCTTTAACCTAAAATATGCCCTTTAATGGTTTGTATTGCATTTAATGCATTTACACTGTAACTCCACAAATTTACATTGTTGTCCCCTCTCGACCCATGTGTAATATCCTCATTGCATTTAACCAGAATATGCTTGATATGTTTTTTTCATTCAAAGAGAATCTTGTCCATATTTATTATTTTATTGGTCTCTCCCTAGATCCTAAATAGGAAAAAAAAGGGAGAGAGGAAGTATTAGTTATGCTTAACAAATATTCTCTCCGTTTTTTTAATGGGGCGTTTTCTTTTACTTGCGGACCAGGAAAAAATGCAAAAATAAGAGAGAAGGGTAGTAAAAGTAAGGGAAAAAAAGGTAGAGAGATCGGGAGAAAAAGTAGGAGAGAGTGTATTAATTAGGTGGACTAGCGTACTATTTATTGGAAAAGGTAGAAAGGTCTCAATTAAAAAATACCCCTAAATGGCAAATTGTCCCTATTAAAAAAAACAAATGTATTTAATTGTAACATATTCACTCCGCTTCTTTTTGTTTGTCCTACTTTTCTTTTATTTTTGTTTGTCCTACTTAGAATCTTTCCTATTTTGTTATATATACTCCATTTTAACCATACATTTCTACTCATTGGTCCCACATGCATATTTCTCCAATATCTCTTTCTCTTTCCTTACCATTTACACCCACATGACAATTATATCATCTTTTCATCACCCTCCTTCATAATTAGAGCTAAAATAAACCATATAAAGAAAATGAAACAGATGAAGTACAAAAATTTGAGACATTGCCCAATTCTTAATACTAGCTATAATTAAAGAACGAAGAAAGTACATAACAACTAAAAAGACGCTCGGTAATAAAATGAAGTCAAAAGAAAAGTTTTTGTCTCTTTTTCTGTGATCTCAACTTTCTTTCCCTGTTTCCTCTCAACAAAAGAGAAAAAGTGTAAAGGTAACAATTTAATTCCTTACAAGGAACTATGTAGCATTTAAGGAGAGAATCTTGGAAGATATTTTATTGATGAAAAAGATCCCTTATATACCTGCCTACTTTTAAATTAAAATTAATTGTTGGGGTCTGATAATTTTCAGGTTATTTGATGATGTAAAAGATGTATTATTTAGAGTTGGAATTAACTATTAACATAAATTATTAAAAGAGACGGTTTAATTTTAACATAAAGTTAAACCTTATATTATACTAATAACCTCATTCGATCTCACTCTAACCCAACATTATTTCTAGATATTTCCCACCAATCTAGTTGTTTGTTATCTTCTTGTTCTTTATTTCAGAGACTAAAACAAAATAATTATGACAAAAACTCATCAGACTTGTCAAATGAAATAAGCTACTAAGCAATTAGATTAAACTAGTCACTAAATGAATTAACATTGTAACAATTAAACCTATTAAAGAGGTCGCAAAATGGATTAAACTAATACGGAATGGCTTAAACATGTCCCTAATTTCATAAAAGTTTTTTGTTCTCTTCTTAATATTGGGCTTTAGCCGTTGCCTGGTTTTAATTTAAAAGTTGGTGTTCTCTTACAATACTAATTGTGAAATTAATTATCATTTTACGTGAGTAAAGTTTTATAGTGGTTGGGTAATAAATTCTCCATTGACTAGTCAAAAATTCATTAATAAGATTTCTTTGGAGCAAATGAGCATTGTTGATAAGTTGGATCATTATTAAAGCACCATATTTCCTATACTAGGTTGTGGGGTAAAATCCAATCATGTGGAAATCTCAACACTTGAAAGAAGGGAGACATGAGGCAGTCTGTAATGTTTGCCCACGCGTTTCTTATTGCAATTAATGAGTAGTTTAATTTATTGAGCAATTTATCCGATTAATAACCATCCATTTAGTGACTATTTTCAATATATTCGATAAAACTGGTGAGTATTTTTATTTTAAATTTGTTTCTGTTGTAGTTTAAAATTCAAAAGTAAAAAAAAGGAATCACAAGAGAGGGGCAACTAGATTGGCATGAAATGTTTAGGGATATTGTTGCGTTGGAGTCAGATAGAATGATCTTGTTTGAATAATGTAGGCTTGAGTTGGTCCGATTTTATGTTAATATTTCGGTGCATATTATAATAATGCAAAATTCTCATGGTTAGCCCTGTACTTTTTCGTTTTTATTTTGGCAACCAAAAAAAATTCTTATTGTCATTGGTGACCTTTTACTTATTTTTTGTATCTTTTATGACTTTATTTCATATTTAAAAACCAATTTTTATTTTAAAATATTTTTTTAAAGAAAAATACAACTTAAAAAGGAAAAATCTCAGCTACCTTACCACCCCGACCCACCAACCCCACCCAACCTCGTCTCGCACCACCACTGGCCCCCACCCTTCTGTCCCCTCACGCCTCACTGAAGTTGTCGGAAATAGAGTTGCAGGCTCGAAGATCGAGATCTTGAAGTGTTGTTTAAGCCACAACTTAACAATACAGATGCAAAGGCTAGGTGGTTTGCGATTCAGGGATGGCAGCGGTGATGGAGGGGCAGGAGGCTGGGTGGAATGTGATTGGGGCAGGTGGATGGGGTTTTTGGTGGGGATATTTTTGTTTTTTCTTTTCTTTTATTTTTATCTTTTATTATTTTAATAATATATTTTAAAACTAAAAATGGATTTTAAAATGAAATAAGTTCATTAAAAATACAAAAAATAAGTTTAGAGTTACCATTCGGTTGGGTCAATGGTAATAAGAATTTTTGGCTCCTAAAATAATTCGCAAAGTACGAGACTATCAATGAGAATTTCCCTATAATACTTTGTACTGAACTATTACCTCTTTTTCAGCTTTTATGGTCGTTTTGAAATTTTTTATAGTTGGTGTTATGGATTTAATTGTTGCGGAGGTGGCGTAGGATCCCCAAATGCATGTTATCGGGACACAAATCGCTGGGCAGATGCTGAGGTTCACGGTTGTTTGCACGACGAGTTTCTTCAAGTAAAAGTCGAGACCTTGCGGTCTCAAACCCCTGAAAGGGATCCATATTTTGAATAATAGAATCCACCATGTCAAATTGGTGTTGGTGAGCCCGGTGACAAGGCGTAGAATAATTTTTTTGCTCCGAGACTGGTTGATCGACATTAACCAATCGATCCTTTAAGATCTTCAAATGCTGACAATAGGAATTAATGTCTGCCTAGATATTCAACTGAAAGACATTGAATTGATTTTGAAGGTACTCGGCTCGTGTATATTTGTTGTCTTGAAAGATGGATTTGAGATTGTACCTTGTGCGCAATGTCGCCTTTGCATATAATACTATCGCCCATTTTTTAGTTATACCCAAAGGCCATGGCACGTTTGCCAACACACAAGTTCAAATGCTTATAGCTACAATTATGTACAGCAGCGGAGCCAAGATTTTGTCATTGGAGATAGATGAATTGATTATATAAAAGGAAAAATTGATAAAAATAATCCGACCTTTGGCCGGTCTTCCACCAATAGTACTACCTTCATTTAATCCAGCAATAATCCCACCTTTGACACCCATATTCTCTCATTGGTCCCTAACCTGTTGGTGACCTACAATCATGGGTAAACTTCCTAATTACGTGATTAATGCCTAATTAACTATGTTTTAAACCTAAATTTTTAATTAAAATTTTAAATTAAACTAATAAAAAAAAAATTAAGAAAAAAAAAGAGTAACTCAGTCAACCCCTCCCCTTCCCTCACAGCGGTGAAGATGGCGGAGCTGCGGTGTGGGCCTTGTGTCCGGCAGTTTCTGGGCTGCATGGTAGCCGGTGGTGCTGGTGCGGTGTTGTGTGGCAGCCGCGAGAGGGGTACTGCCACTGCGTGGCAGCAATGTAAGAGGGAGGCAGAGGAGGTTGGAGCGAGAGAGAGGGAAGAGGAGGTGTGGTGGTGGTCGGAGCTTTTGGCGTAGTGGTGGCTGCGTTGCAGCCACAAAGGTTCTATGGTGTTGCCTTGGTGGTAGTGGCCGCAACGAGAGAGGAGAGAAAAAGGGCAGGGGGGTGCGTTAGTGATGGCAAATGGCTGGGCCGGGCTGGGCTGGGCCGGATTTATGGCGGGCTAGGCTAGCCATTTTTTAACCGGTGCGGGCCGGGAAAACAGGTGGGTTGGGTGGGTCGGTGGGCTGGGTTGGGGAGGCGACCCACAATCGATTTTGGTGGGCCTGAAACGGTTAATTGGGGGGGCTGGGTGGGCTTAGTGGGTGAGTTGGACTGGTTAATGGGTTGGGTGGGCTAGGTGGTTTGGGTGGGCTGGTTAATGGGCTGGGTGGGTTTAGTGGGTGGGCTAGGCTGGTTGCTTTGGTTGGGTTGGGTTGGGTGGGCTTTGTGGGTTGGGCTGGAAAAATTATGCAATATTTCTTTTTATTTTCATATTCGGTCATGATTTCAGAAATTTGAATTTAGAATTTGTTGAATCTAATCTGAGTGAGTGAGTTGATTATTGGTTAGTGACAAAAGAATGAAAAAAAAGATAAATGTAAAATCCCCTAATTCCACTCAATTTGTTTGGCTGGACAAGAAAAATACTTTAACGCTAAAATACAAAAAAGATTTCAGTGGGGGTTTAAGGTGGGTCAGGCGAGCTGGGCTGGGTGGGTGGTTTGTGCGGGTAACAGGTGGGCTGGGCGGTTCGGGCTTAATGGGCAGGGTGGTTTGGGTGGTTTGGGTGGTTAGGGCTGGGTGGGTTTGTGGGCTGGATGGTTTGGGTGGTTAGGGATGGATGGACTGGTGGGATGGGCTGGGTGGGTTAGTGGGCGGCTAGATGTGGGTTGGTTGGGCAGTTACTAATGGGCTGGGTTATAACAAACGAGCCCGGTGCGGGTTTTCCTTTTTCATGGGTTGAACTGGGTTGGGTAACGGGCTAAACGGGCCTGGCCTACGAGGCCCCCGAGACGGGTTGGGTTGGCTGGGCTGGGCTGGCCCGACCCATATGCCATCTCTAGGGTGCGTGGCTCTGTTTTCCGGCGGGGAAGGGGAGGGGGAAGGTGGCAGGGGAAGGGAACAGGGCTGAGGAGGTTTTTAGGGGTGGGGCAGGTTTGTTTACCGAGGAGGGGGAGGGTGGCAGAATGGCAGGGGAAGGGGAGGGGAGGGGAGGGGGTGGGGTGTCAAAACTGTCAACAATGGGGGAAGGGGGAGGGGGTGGGTTGATTTTTCTTCTTTTTTTAATTTTTTTTAAAAAGTCAACGGTAATTTGGCCAGTCAAACAGGTTGTCATCATCCTGCACCAATAGGAGAATATGAGGGTTAAAGATCGGATTATACCTGGATTAATTGAAGGTGGTACCAGTGGTGAAAGACCGGCCAAAGGTGGGATTATTCCTGTCAACCATTTGACCATTCACAAATAATAAAGCAACATTTTGATTATTTAATAATATAGTAACCTCTATACCTCATTAACTTTGAGTTCGATAATATGAAATTAAACTTATAAAAGATGTAAACCTAAACACTTGTCTTTTAATAATTTGTCAAAAGGTTGTTATATAGATTGCATAGAATCTATAAATAGAAAAAAAATTATCAATTCTTCAAGTAAAATTTCATTTTATCTTAATCAAAGTTAATGTGGTTTAAAGGTTTATATATTGTGTGGAATAATCAAAAAGTTATTTTATCATTTGCGAATCGTCAAAAAGTTGCATTATTAGGAGGAAGCGCAAAGTTAAAGATGAAGGTGCAACAGGTTTGGTCGTAAAAACCTAAAGCGAGTTTAATAAAAGAATGTTTTCTTGATTGCTGAATGAAGGCTAAATCCTAAACTTTGCGCCAAATTTCATTAATTGTGGTCCAGCGCTAAGCAACGATTTTTTTGAAAACAAAAATCTAATTTCAAATTTTACTTAATTATAACTTCATAATTATATATGCTCCCACGAGGCTATCAGGCTAAAAGTCTAAAACACGAAGTAGCACTAGTCTTAAAAAATAGTAACACCTTAGAGTGTTCTTTTTAAATAATTATTGTACCTAATTTAAAAGGTTACGTAAAATGGTACTTATTTAAAATTTTGCTGGTGGTCGTAAGGCCCGTAACTATTGCATTTTCTATCTGGTGGAAAAATAAACTTTTTCATTTTCTAAAGTAACCATATGCTAATGTTTTGCAACCTAAAGTAACATTAATCACTTAATAACCACTACACGAAAAAGGTCGTTGGGTGACGCAAAAAAAATTGTAACCCAACCTATTACTTATAAAATTTGACCAAATATAGCAAGTGAAACAGAGGAAGTATATGTTTATGAAATTTAACTTCCTGACGAAGCAAGGGAAGCTCCATATTATGATTTATGTTATTAACACATGCTTAGCCAACAGTTTGGGAAGACTGGGATTTCACGAGAAAGTCTCAGATAGATGAGAAAGTACAACTATCAGATAGGAATATATAATATACTACGTTTTTTTAAATATACAATTTTTTTAATTAAGTATTATTAAATTCTTAAATATACTACTTTTTCAGAAATATACTATCTTAATAGGCTTTATATACATATACTACCTTATTTATTCAATATACTAGCTGAAGTTGTAAATATACTACTTTTCTAT
This sequence comes from Patellifolia procumbens, assembly GCA_947645195.1. NCBI lineage: Eukaryota > Viridiplantae > Streptophyta > Magnoliopsida > Caryophyllales > Amaranthaceae > Patellifolia > Patellifolia procumbens. The sequence goes on from CANSGD010000909.1 coordinate 275,585, forward strand.
AATCCATAGGAAAATTTGTCAAATGGCACCTATTTTTAGTCCTATACATGCATCGTCCTTCAAAAATGGTCCAAACTATCGATATTTAAAAACGGTCCTAACTATGCGTGGACCTCCCACTTCCAGATAGGAACTGACCTGCTACAACAGGTCACCTGATGACATGGCAATGACGTATCAAATTCTACTTGTGGCCCTAACTATCACAAATTAGATGGTGCAGCGAGGAGCACCATGAGCATGCTGATTCATGCCCACGTCATCATGTACGTCGGCATGCTCGCAATGTACATAGTACTTTTGCCAATGTACATAGTACTTTTGCCAATGTACAAAAAAAGAAAAAATACTAGCAATGTACATTAAACCCCCAAATTGGCCAAATGTACATCAGATTCTTTTTTTTTCCCAAATTTTGAAAACACACATTTTTTGTTCATCTTACCTCCAAAAAATTTTCTTACCTTATTTATCTCTCCTCCATAATATTATTATAGATGTTCATTGGATATAGTGATCATGTTTACTACAGTTGAATTGATATTCATTGAACACCTATGTATATTATTATAGTAACATTATTTTTTTCCCATTTTGAAAACACATTTTGGATTCATTTTACCCCCAAAAATTTATCTCTTCTCCATAATATTCTTGGAAATGTTCATTGAAAAAATTGAGGATGTTCCCTACATTGGAATTGATGTTCATTATACACCTTATATATATTAGAGTAACATTTACTAATATTGGTTTATAGTTAATGTTCATTTGATCATTATCATTATTCATATGTGTGATTCTAGTATATCATAATTTTTTTCTATCCATATTCATGCTCATATATGTAATTTTAATGTTCAATATGGCTATTGAACAAGAATGTTCAATGTTCACTATTGCGTCAGACATTATGCAATATTTAGTGTTCCTATATGTTCATTTTATCGACATTAGTGTTCATTAGCATAAATCTAATGTTCAATACATTATAAATTGGATATTATACATAATTGCGATTTTATAAGAATTTGATTTTGACTTGATTTTGTGATGTACACTTGTTATCAATAATTGAACATCTTAAGTGTCTTTAGCGAACATTAGCGTAAGGTAAAAGAACATATGTCCAACTTATTATGAACAATTTTTTTTAAATAAAAAATTAGTTGATTTTATAAATGTACATATGGTATTTCTAATTGAACAAGTTCAATATCGAGAATGAACATTAGTGTAAAGTTAGCGAACATATTCTACTTGGTGGAAAAATAAAATCTCATTTTCTAAAGTAACCATATGCTAATGGTTTGCAACCTAAAGTAACGTTAATCACTTAATTACGTTAACTTTCATTAAAATATATTATTTTAATGGTGTTTAATCCAACCTATTACTAACAAAATTTGACCAAATATTTCAAGTGTTGTAAGAACAACGAAACAGAGGAAGTATATGTTTCAGAATTTTAACTTCCTCATCAAGCAAGAGAAACTCCATATTGTAATTAATGTTAGTAAGCATGTTTAGCTAGCAATTTGGGAAGATCTGGTTTTCACATATGGTCCATTATTTATTACTACTTTCTCGTCTAATAAACTGTTTGTTATGAATGGACTAGATGAGAACATGTGTCCTTGTGTGATGCATGAAGATCCTAAAACATACAAAGACGTACGCCACGAACTTACTTGAAGCTAGTTTGTGAAAAGAGGTTGTTAGCAATGAGCTTGAGTCTATATATACGGACTAATCATACATGGGAATTGGTGGACTTGCCTCAAGGCAACAAGGCCATTATTAGTTATAATTTATAAGTGATTTTTAAGAAGAAAACCGAATAATTGATGGATTATGTTGAGAGGTTTAAGACAAAGTTAGCAAGTTTAAATGATAAGTTTTTTCATATAAAATGACATTAAGATTTTTAAACTATTATTAAATTGTAACACACAAAAATCCGGAGCAACGCCTTGAATCTGAGTACTAGTTTTTAAAATAAAAACCTAATTAAATGCATTGAATTGAACATAGCCTATATTCCTCCTTCCTTTTCTTTATACATTTCATCTACTACTTTGGATCCATCATCAACGCTCATATATCTATGTACATTATATCCATCTTGAATAAAAATCTTGAATGTTTATTTACTTTCAATTTCTATCAGAGAAATCAAAGTAATTTGTATTTATTATGAGATTAATCCTTTGGTTATTTAGTTGAAACTTGGAATTTGCTTTGATCATTTGGTCATTGCTTTGAATCCGATGCTCAAGGCTACATCGTTACACCATTATTTTGCCTCATTAACCTCATTAAACACAAAGGAATTCTCAAAATGACTACTATATTTTTAATCGTCCCCATCATATTCTGGAGGTGAAATCTATGGATAATTTTAGTGATACAAATTTATTAGTCAATTTTATATCATTCCTCAATTCTCAACATATAAATGAAAAAAAATCTTTATATCACCGTCTACTTTTATTTTAAAATTCATTATTAAATTGAGCCAATTTCTCAATTACTTTGAGAAAGGTAAGTAATTATAGCTCGTTAAAACTCAGACATACATCCTAAACTTCAAACCTACCTCCCTAATTATCCCTATACAATCTAAATCACCCTTACACTCTCTTTTTCAAACTAACCAGTCAATCAGTTTCTTTTTGCTTCAACTTTCCACTCATTAGTTGCTTACTTTTAATACAAACTTTCAGTTTAAATTCTTTTACAAACTACATCAGGTAACCTTAGAGCATTTTTCCATATTAACCTTAGAGAATTCTCCAAATATGATAGCAAAGAGATGATAAACTGGCATAACAAATTAACTTTTGCATCTTGTTGTGGCCTTCAATTCTGCACCATTTTTTAATTTCTCGATTATTTAGGATTGGAATTGTCACAATTTAAAGTTATACCATGGTGGTTGTGTAATGAATTGTACATTGACTAGTCAACAATTCATTATTAAGTTTCTTTTTCTTTTCAAAGTAAATGAGCAGCGTTGGTGTTTCTGTCCAAGACAGCTACAGTGCATGTGGTGGTGGGTACTTGGTGGAACATGGCTCCCAAACGTCATTTGTGGTGGTGGTTACCTGCAAAACAAGGAGAAACCTCGGGGGTGGTTCCGAGGATCGCCTCTCCGATGCCTAAGTCAGTCCAAGTTGAGCACAAGATCTCTAGTAGAGAGAAAACGAGTATCAAGTGCAAGTATTTTTGTGAGTGTTTGATTGAACGTGCCTTACCCATGCATGGGCATGGGTATTTATATGAGACATGGACTTGTAACTGACCTAGTAAAGTGAGTGGGCCTCTTTGGAAGTGGGCCAAGGTGGAACAAGGCCTTCATTAAACTCCTGCCTAGAGGTTATATCCGGAGCGGTCTGCCTGAGGAGGTCTGCTCTGCTACTGGCGCTCTGACGTGGAGTGGCAGGACCGGTGGTCTGCTGCCAGATGGAGGTCTGCTAGGCAGACCCCATACAATTTGCCCCCCAGACCAAGTGTTTGCAGATTGCAATATGCTGGGTACGTTTGTTCTTGGTCTGGCGTTCTGCTCTTCGCAAACCGATAAATGACTCTCTGAGAGCTGCTTTTCACAGATTTCAGAGTGCGTTCGTTTTTCCCGCCCATTTGGTTGGGGTGTTGAGCAAGGATCATTAATTCATTTTGAATTGCATTGAATTGATGTGACTCTTTGGGTTCCCAAGGAGTGTAATGATGGGAAATTAATGCTGAGTGGATGACTTTTGCCTATTTAAAGGTTCAATCGACCCCTTGTGAAACTTTTCATTCTCTTCTCTTTCGAACCTTTTGCTCATACATTTTCCTGTTGCTTTCCAAGAATCTCCTTTCGCCCTAGCCATTTCCGAGTGATTTCTCTCGATTTTTCTGAGATCTTTCTGTGTTGGTCATCAATTTGGAGCACTGATATTTCGCGTCTGCTGTCTTCGCTCTCTCGTTTCTCAGCATCCTCCGTTCTTCACACAGGTAAGTTCTATTTCAATACCTACTTTTGATTCGTTCCTCTTGGATGGTTTGGATGTGATTTTCTCTGTGTTTATGGGTTTCTCCCCTTTTTTCCTCTGTGCGCACTTATTTGCCTGTGTTTTGGGAATTAGGGTTCGCCTTCCTTTGATCTTCATATGCGATTATTTATTTCCTTGTTTCCTAGATCATGTTTGGTGTTGTTTCATTTCCACTCTGCTTTTCTGGGTGATAGGCTCTGCTCTGCTTCTTCAGCTGAGCTCTGCTCTGCCTATCTGCTTGGTTGTTGCCTGTGGGATTTTTAGGGTTTGCTTTGTTTACCCTGTTATCCTCTTTATTTGCTGGGCTTTAGATATGTGATGTGCCTTCATTATTTTGTTTGTGTCATTTGCAAGAAAATATCCTATTTCTTGGCTATCTCTGGTCTTCACCTACCATACATATCCTTGCCCCCCAATCTGGTGGCTCAGTCTGTAGGTCTGAGGTGCCAGACTACTTTGCATGTATCCATTTGCGAGAAAAGCAAAAAAATGTCCTATTTCTTGGCTGTCTCTGATCTTTACATACCATAGCATATTGCAATCAGCAAACACTGGGTCCGGGGGGCAAATTGTATGGGGTCTGCCTAGCAGACCTCCAGCTGGCAGCCGACCACCGGTCCTGCCACTCCACGTCAGAGCGCCAGGAGCAGAGCAGACCTCCTCAGGCAGACCGCTCCGGATATAACCTCTAGGCAGGAGTTTAATGAAGGCCTTGTTCCACCTTAGCCCACTTCCAAAGAGGCCCACTCACTTTACTAGGTCAGTTACAAGTCCATGTCTCATATAAATACCCATGTCCATGCATGGGTAATGTACGTTCAATCACACACTTACAAAATAATTGCACTTGATACTCGTTTTCTCTCTACTAGAGATCTTGTGCTCAACTTGGACTAACTTAGGCATCGGAGATGCGATCCTCGGAACCACCCCCGAGGTTTCTCCTTGTTTTGCAGGTAACCACCACCACGAAGGACGTTTGGGAGCCACGTTCCACCAAGTACCCACCAGCACATACACTGTAGCTGTCTTGGACAGAAACAATTTGGCGCTAGAAGGAGGGGAAGAGTAGAAAAACCCAATCTACAACTTCGCAATGGTGGTTCCAACCTCAAAAACACTCGGTTCCGACAGTTCAGGAGGAGAGAGCAACTCTCCACTGGGAGAAACATCCAAGAGATCCACTAGAAGGGGTAGTGCTGCTACCACCAGGTCAGCAAGACGGGAGAGCACTGCTACCCACACTCGAGAAACAAGGCAGACCCAGCAGCCAAGCAGCTTAGTGATCATGCCCACACCTGAACAACTCCAAATAGCCATCCACGTGCTGCAATCTGCCCAGCAGTTTACTCAAACTGTTGGAGGCCAACCTGCTCGAAAGAGGAGGAGAACCAGAACACATGGTTCTGTTCGAAGGCACCTGCAGCTGTCATCTGAAGAGGAGGCAGCCACAGCAGAACCCCTATGCGAGTACAACAAGAAAAACATCACCCCCACCCCAACATAAGAGTATGGCCTATCTAGCCGCTCTGGACCTGGATACATCAAGAAGGGTTGGCAGGAGGAAGAATGGGATACTGAGATGATGCAGGAGGAACATCCCAGCATGTTCGAGGAACTTACACCCACAGGGTATATAGCAGGCTCAAGCAGGAAGTCTGTCCACAGAGAAAATCCAGGAGGCGCAGCCCAGGGGAAGCCCCGACACAGGATCAGGCGTAAATCAGGAGCTGAAGAGGCCCTGTCTACGCCTGGTGGCGAATAAGTCAGAAGGCATGTCAGCCAGAGATTGGTAACAATACCAGAAGAAGGCTCTGGCGATAATGGAGCCCCCACAGATCTCAGAGGACTCATATCCCATAGAGTCAACTCCAGACCCATTATGGTACTACCAGCAGAGGAGATTAGGTCTCCTTCCAAATCTCCCTTCACACCTGAAATCATTGCGGCCAGAGTGTCGAAAGCGAAACACCCACCGAGTCTCAAGTTTGAAGGGGAGGGAGACCCAAAGGACCATGTGGCAGCCTTTGAGACCCACATGGAATTAGGAAACTACAATGAGGCCACTTGGTGCTGACACTTCCCTGCCACTCTGGTAGGGATAGCTCAGACCTGGTTCAGAACTATCCCCCAGGGAACGATTGCTAACTTTGATGAACTGAAGAAGAGATTCAAATAGCACTTCGTCAGTGGAAGAAGAAGAAACAAGTCCACCCATGAGCTGCTATTTCTGAAGCAGACTCAGAATGAGAGCTTACGGGATTTCATAGGGAGGTTCAACAAAGAGCTGGTGCACATCCCGGAGCTGGAGCAGAAGCTCGCTCTGCACGCTCTGAGGAACGCCCTACCCCACACCAGTAAGTTCATAGACGAATTAAAATGGGTCACCATGACGGAGCTCAGCGAAGCCCTGGCCCTGGCATAAAAATATATAGCTGTCGAGGACTTCAACAAAGCCTCGACGCTCGGAGCAAGCAGACTTGCCAGGCAGGATATCAGGCAGAATGAGCACCAGTTCATGGGAGGCAGACTGAACTTTGGAGGCCCCAGGCCCCATCAGAACAGTGGAAGAGAGAAGCAAAAGGAAGCAGAGAGGGAGGTGGACCGGCTGAGGGCCCAGGAGAATTATAATAACTACAGCAACCTCAGCATGCCCAGGGCTGAGATCTTTCTGACCAATAGAGATGACAGCAAGTGGCATAGACCACCTCCCACCAAGAAGAGAAGCCTAGGCCCCAACATGGCAGAGTTCTGCGCTTTCCATTAGGTGCCAGGCCACAGTACAGAAGACTGCATAAGTCTGAAAAATGATCTGGAAAGCCTGATTAGTTGAGGCTACTTTAAAGAGTACCTGGCCTGGAATCAGGGGATCAAAGAGAAGGAGCCACAGAGCGAAGGGCATAAACTGCAGGACAAGCGGGCGGAGATCAAGGAAGGAAAAAAGAAGACGATATACGTCATATTTGGCAGTTCTAGTTCGATGGGGGGAGAGAGGGCTCATCTGAGGCCGCTCACCCACCCCAACCTCTACTCCATCGACCAAGCAGAGCTGAGCCCAGATCTTCCAAGCATGACTTTTACAGTATAGGACTGCAAAGGCATCAGTTTTCCACACTCTGACCCTCTAGTGGTCACTCTGGAGATTAGCAGCACAGATGTACGAAGAATACGGTTAGATGGCGGGAGCGCCGTGAATATCCTTTATAAGGATACCTTCGATAAAATGGAGCTGGACCGTTCAATGCTGAAACGAGGAGGAACTCCAATCGTCGGATTCACAGGGAACTCCATCATCCCAGAGGGGAAATTACATCTAACTGTAACCACAGAGGGGCAGAATGGGGTGAAAAGAACTGTAGTGCAAGAGATCCTGGTAGTAGACCTCCCATCACCGTACAACGCTCTGATGGGAAGGAAGTTTATTGAGGCAGTACAAGGAATCCTGTCAACCCATCACCAGACCATGCTTTTCCTAAGCAGCACTGGTGAGGTGGGCAGACTGAGGGGAGACCAGAGAGCAGCTAGGTCATGCAATCTGACCGCTCTGAAGAAGGATAAAAGACCTCATCCTCTTGACCACTCTGGGTCCAAGAGAAAGAGGAGAAAGGAAAAGAAGGAAGGAAAGAAGAAAGAGGCTGGAGAAGCCAAGAAGGACCAGGCTGAAGAAGCCGGGAAGGAAAGAAAGGAAGGAAATGCCGAAGAGGCCGAGGAAAGAATGGAAGAATGTGCCGCTATCAGTGAGGCCGATGCGCGGCCGGAAGCAGAACAGGAAGCAAATAAGCTTGAACCGGGGGAAGAGACCGAAGAGGTACTCTTGGGACCGGAAGAAGGCAGGACAGTCAGAATAGGTAAAGACCTGGATCCTGAAACCAGAGTCAACCTAATCAGTCTGCTGAAGGAGAATGCAGATGTGTTCGCCTTCTCAGCAGCTGAGATGCCTGGGGTAGACCCCGCCACCATCAACCACAAGTTGAACACTGCTGCAGGGTACAGACCTGTAAAGCAGAAGAGAAGGAACTACTCTGCGGAGAAAAATAAAGCCATCGAGGAAGAAGTTCAGAAGCTGCTCGAGGCAGGGGTCATAGAGCCCTGCAAGTATCCAGAATGGATGGCCAATGTGGTGATGGTAAAAAAGGCGAACGGGAGCTGGAGGATGTGTGTTGACTTCACAGATCTCAATAAGGCCTGCCCCAAAGACTGCTACCCCTTGCCAAGAATCGACCAGCTGGTAGACTCCACCAGTGGTCATGCTCTGCTCAGCTTCATGGACACATTCAGCGGATACCATCAGATCTTCATGGATCCTGCAAATAAAGAGAAGACAACATTTACCACCCCTATCGGGGTATTTTGCTATGTCATGATGCCCTTCGGGCTGAAGAATGGAGGCGCCACCTATCAAAGGCTGATGGATCAGGTCTTTGCAGGTCAGAGGGGAAGGAATCTAGAGGTGTACGTGGATGACGTCATCACCAAGAGTAAAACTGAGACTGATCATATAGCAAACCTGAAGGAGACCTTCACCAACCTCCGCAAACACAGCATGAAACTGAATCCTAAAAAATGCGTGTTCGGAGTACGGTCAGGGAAATTTCTGGGCTATCTGGTTAGTGAAAGGGGGATCGACGCGAATCCCGACAAAGTGAAAGCAGCTATGGATCTGCCAGAGCCTAAAAGCATCAGAGACATCCAGAGGCTGACAGGCAGAATGACAGCCCTGTCCAGATTCATAGCTCAGTGTGCAGATAAAGCTCTCCCGTTCTTCAAGATATTGAAGGGGAACAAAGAGTTCAAGTGGGAAGCAGAGGAGAAGGAGGCATTCCAGAAGCTGAAGTCACACCTCTCTGGTCTGCCAACACTAGCCAGACCCAAGACAGGGGAAGCCCTCTTCCTGTACATTGCTGTTACTGCTGCAACTGTGAGTGCAGTCCTGTTGAAGGAAGAGAACAAGAAGCAGCAGTCAGTGTACTTTGTGAGCCACACCCTCACGGGTGCAGAAACACACTACCTATTGATAGAAAAGGCAGCCTATGCAGTAGTGCTGGCCACCCGTCACTGTGCTGACAAATATGCCTCTGGAAAAGGCAATGGAGAAGGTGGACAAATCGGGGAGAATCATGAACTGGGCCCTGGAGCTGACAGGGTTCGGCATCAAATTCACCCCACGAACCGCCATAAAAGCACAAGCTTTGGCAGATTTCCTAGCAGATTGTACCTATCAGGAAGCAGTTGGAGAGCCTAGAGGCTGGGAAGTCTTTACAGATGGGTATGCAACCATCAATGGCTCTGGGGCAGGCGTGGTCATCAGAACCCCGGAAGGGAAAATCATTAAATACATCTTGAAATTCATGTTTTCAGCAACCAATAATGAATCAGAGTGCGAAGCGGCCATCGCTGGACTGCAGTTCTGCCAGACTCTAGAAGTCAAGCACGTCCACCTCTAAATTGACTCTCAGTTGGTAACCAACCAAGTCAAAGGGGAGTATGAGGCTAAGGAGCCGACAATGCAGAGCTACTTGGCCAGGATGAGGTCTCTGATTTCAAATTTTGAAAGTTTTAGAATTGAACAAGTGCCTAGAGGACAGAACGCCCAAGTAGATGCTCTGTCCAAATTAGGAAGCAGCAGTCTGCAGGAGCTGAACAGGTCTTATCTGGTGGAAGTCAGACCCACCAGTGCAATATGCGAGGATGCAGAACGAGTTTTAGAGTTGGAGGATATGCCAGAGTGGATCAGGGAGATCTCTAAGTATAAACAGACTGGTAAACTACCAGAGGGAAAGATGAAAGCAAGAAAGCTCAAGCTAACAGCATGCAGATACTGCCTGATCGGGGACGAGCTATACAGGAAGTCTTTCTCTCTGCCCTTACTCAAATGCGTAGGGCAGAGAGACGCAGACTACATACTGAGAGAGATCCATGAAGGTCTCTGCGGGCACCACATCGGGCCAAGAGCTCTGGCCCATAAAGCTCTCAGAGCTGGTTATTATTGGTCCACAATGAAAGATGACTCTGAGACTCTGGTGAAAAAGTGTGACAGCTGCCAGAAGTTCGCGCCAAACATCAAGCTGCCAGCAAACGACCTCATGCCGATCTACAACCCTATCCCATTCGCCCAATGGGGGTTGGACATTCTGGGACCCTTTGCAACGGCCCAATATCAGAAGAGATGGTTAATTGTGGGGGTAGACTATTTCACTAAGTGGATAGAGGCAGAAGCCCTATCCACCATCACAGAAGCAGCCGTCAGAAAGTTTATGGCAGAGCATCATCACCAGATACGGGATTCCGAAGGCTTTCGTCTTCGATCACGGGAGACAGTTTGACCATATGCCCCTGTCGGGGTGGCTGAAGCAGTTTGGGATCAAATACGCTCTGTCTTCAGTCTGCAACTCTCAGTGCAATGGTCAAGCCGAAGCCACTAACAAGCAAATCCTGATAGGTCTGCAAAAGAAGCTGGAGGAGCATAAAAGTAAATGGTTAGAGGAGCTGCCCAACACTCTGTGGTCAATCAGAACCACAGTTAAATAGTCAACTGGGCAGACCCCCTTCCATCTGGTGTATGGCTTTGAGGCTGTCATGCCTGTGGAGATTGGATCTGAAAGTCTAAGGATCAGCCTATTTGAGCCAGGTCTGAATGATGAAGCTCTGAGAACAAATCTAGATCTGCTGGATGAACACAGAAATGAAGCTAGGTTGAGAATGGAAGCCTACAAAGCCAGGATCAGCAAATACTATAACCGGAAAGTGAGGGCTAGGCCTCTGGAGGTAGGGGATCTGGTGCTCAGAAATGCAGCAGCTGTGCAGAAAGACAAAATACATGGAAAGCTGTCAGCTAAATGGGAAGGACCCTACCAGGTTAGTGAAGAGCTACACCCTGGAACCTACAGATTGAAAAGAATGGATGGGAGCGAACTGAAAAGCAACTGGAATGCCCGAATACTGAAAAAATACTTTGTGTAACCCAGATTATATCAAAAACTCCTATGAATGAATGTCCTTTGAGCCACCCTTTGCAAACTATACACTCTCCATTTCGCATTAAACCCCCATCCCCTTATCTGTTCCTTATAAAAAACGAAACGCCCAAATTAAACAGACCATCAGCAGACTGAGGAAAAAGACCACAGTCTGGCAAAAGAAAACAGGGTCTGAGTCAGAATGAAGGCTGAAGAGGCCCATCAGACACAAAAAAAAACTATATATGAAGAAAGGGAGCTAGCCGAAAGGTCAACTCTGTCCAGAGCCCATGAGGACCACAGAGTGATCGGATGCCAGCTCGACTTAGCGATGTTATAGACCTCTACCTCTAAACCTGCAGGGCCAAAGGCCCGGAAAGCAGCAAGGATAAGTCATAGACACCTAAGGTTAATGGGGACGCCAGAGTTCTAAAGAACCAAACGTACCCCGACACGAAAACAATGGCAGAAGGAGTTAAAGGGTAAACCCCAAAACTCCCAAGACCATCAGGACTTAGGGCGTCAAAATACCTCCTTTGCTCAGCTTATTGTTAGACCGATGTCATACATAAGGCAGAGCAGAAGAGTAAAGGGCCCCTAAAGTCACGGCTCTAAGCAAACTTCACCCGCCACCGTGCCGAATAAACAAAGACACTCAGATATGTTATGCTGCTACATAGCAAACTCAGCATTAGAGCAGAATGCCCTTGGATCTGCAAGATAAGCCAAGTTAACAGGCAGCAGAGCACAAACACTTAGCAAAAATAAGAAGATTTGGCGCGCACAAGATAAGGGAGACAAAATCAATACCAGAATACAAATTACATTTCTGAAGATCTGGCTACAAGCCAGATCAGAATGCTACAGAATACTACAACAACGACGGCTACCTAACCAAAAGAAGGGAGCAAATACAGATGAAAAGGAAATATTTGACTATTTAATTATAAATATTACAAGAGAAGTCAATTAGGGATATCATCGGAGGGCAAAAACGGAGGACTGCAATCTGTTCAGCACAGGATCCCAGCTCATCCACCTCAGCAGCTCAGACAGGAGTCACAAGAGGACTGAGGCGAAGCGTGAGATAGCCGCCCGAGTTCCTATTGTTTAGGAACAGAGCCGCCACCTCCCGCAGAGCTCCCATCAGCTTGTTGTTCTGAGCTCTCTCCCTCTGGAGGCAGAGAGTAGAGCAACTCCAGGTCTCTGAGCTCCTGGGTAGCAGGAGGTCGCATGTGCACCTCACTGGCGTAGGCCTCCTCGAAAGGATCCCAGTTGAAAAAGGCACTACCACAAAAATAGCTTTATTTAGCGCATCATCTATTGCGGTTCTTTAAACAACCGCCTTTGTTGTGCATGGTAAGGAGGCGGCCTCCATAAACAATATGTTTTAATTGCGGTTTTGAAATAACCGCAATGTAAAGTAGTGCATTCCTCCAAAAGCAATATGTTTTATGGCAGTTGTGAGAAAACCGCAATGTAAAGCAGAACAATAATACTGTTTAAGTGCGGTTTACAGTAAGCCGCAATCTAAAATCCCCTAAATTTGTCCCTCTCAATTCATTTAACCCTAATCAAACTAAGTTTGTGAATTACAGTATCAATTAGACGTATAAACTGTACTCTCCCTCCTCTTCTGCTCCTCGTTCGTTTTCTACATCGACCCTAATGAACTCTGCCTCCTTCTCCTTCGATTCTCTATCAAAATCTTCCATACAATAGATTATTGGCTTTGGGTCAAATTGGAGTGCGATTCGAATTATCCAAAGGTAAGATGTTTATTTTCTTTAAATTCTTTGTCTAAATTTCTCTCGATTGTACTCGAATTAGGGTAATTATACTCGAATCAGGGTAATTGCACTCGAATTAGGGTAACTGCATTCGAAATTGTTTGCCTAAATTGTTTGTCTAATTTTCTTTGGTTCAATAGATTATTGGCTTTTAAGTTTGTTGAGTTCTTGGAATTGGGAGCTATTAGTTTCTTTGGAATTATAACCTAATTATCTGCTGACATGAGTAGTAGTCTAGTAGATTACAACAATGGTTGTTTTGGTTCTATTCCACAGTATCGGGTCGATACAAGCCAAAATTTACCAACCTTAATTTAATTGATCGTTAATGCTTTAACCCCAATGTACATTAGTGCTACGGAACATATTGGAAGATTAACGTTGGTGGCTGTGGATCTCACACTCTAGAGAAAGATAGGGAAAAGAGGTTACTCAGAGGAGAATTATAACTTAGAACTAGAAATCCCTTTTTTTTGTATATGTCAACTTATTGGGACTGATAAAACACTTGATTAAGATTGATCAAGAGTTATGCAATGTGTCTATATTAAGGCCTTTCTACAGTGAACAATAGTTATGTTATTTTTTTACCAAAAAGCTGTTCTACAGGTAAGGGTCTATATTAAGGCCTTTCCTAATTGTGTCTTGTTTAATCAAATTTCTATTGATTATGGGTCTTCATCTTCCATGCGTCTTCCTTGCATGCGTAACTACGTGTAAGACAAAAAAAATTTCCCTCTAGTATCAAAATCTTTACGAATGTAAGGTGTAATTATATGATGAGCTGACTTGAGCAGGAGACGTGCTTGCTAATTGGAGGGCAATGCTAAATGACACGAACAATGTGGAAGCGATTTGGGGTGCAACCGTGGTCAATTCGTACAACTGGTTGAATATTTGTGTTGGTGAGATGTGGATTACTTCTTATCACGCATTCACACCCATAGGTTTTTAATCATGTAGGCAAGCTACTGTCAAAATGTACCTTGGGAAACTCGACTACCACTCCACCGTTACCCATTATGGGAAGGTAAAAATTATAGTAATATTTTTACAAGTAAATGAATACCAAGTGGTTGAATTTACAAGTTTATGACTGTAATTTTTTCTAACTATAAGATCGTATGTAGTAACAAAATTATAATTTGCCTTTGTTGTTTTGTAGTGCCCTCAACAAGATAATGATGTTGAGCATGGATATTATATTATGAGATTTATGAAAGAGATAATACAAAAGCAAGTAAAAATTCCAAAATATGTAAGTACCCAATTTCCTTTTCTTGTTATGTCTTAAGTGTAGAATAGTTTGCTATTAGATTATTTAATAGCCCTTTGCTTGGAGGATTTTGGTGCATTTTCCAAACAGTTGTATTTATTTTTTATGGAAATTGTATTGTTCCCTGTAGTGAACTTTAAAACCATTTAGGTACATGTCTGGAAATTAGTGATTGTTCAGAATATAGAGGGAACTCTATCAAATTTTCTGCTTGAATTTCTAAATAATCTCATACTTTTGCTGACTTACTTTTTCACGGTACTTTCCAGGCAATCTATATTATCTTATGACAAAGATCAAGTTGATGAAGTCAGAAACGAGTTGGTGCGATATGGTTCATTCCAAGAAAAATATATGTAGATTGATTACTAGACATTTTTTGTTTGACTTATTTCATTATATTATGTTGGAGCAGAACAAAGTTCAATTTTTCAGGAAATGGATGTAAACAAGTTTGGTTGTCGAATCAATATTTAACCTTTACATTTATATTATGATCGAAAGTTTTTTTTTAAATCCTTTTAGTAAATATTTTTTCAGCATTTAGATTATACTTTATTGATAAAGAAAAAAATGGAACGAAAAAATGGAACGACAATATCGTAGCTTTCTATGGTGGTTGTGTTAAACCGCTATCTTAAATAATTCTTATTTGGCGGCAGATTTGATTTTTTGGTGGTAGTGAAATAGATAAACGATTGTGGTTTTCTGGTAACCGCAATAGAAACAATACTTTCTATGGCGGTTCAGAACCGCCATAGAAAGTGTCTCTAGCTTTTTATTGCGCCATGCACCTATTGCGGTTCAGAACCGCAATAAATTATGCTTTATAACCGCAATAAAAAGCTTTTTTTGTGGTAGTGAGGGCTGTAGATGCCAGAGGACTCTACGGACCGCAACTTTGCAATCCTCCCAGTACTTGTTCCCGAACGCCTCCTCCATCTGTGCAGCCCGGGCCGTCTCTTCAGCACGCAGCTGGGCCTCCTTCTCTAAAAGAAGCTTGGAGAACTCTGCCCCTAGCTCCTCCTCCCTCAGTCTCAGAGCCTCCTCTGCCTCCTTGGCCTGCAGAGCAGCCTTCATGGTCAGCCTGAACAGCAGAGAGCTGACCCTTGAACTGCTCTTGCTCCTTCAACACTGCCTGCAGCCTGGCCTCGGAGATCTTCAGCTTGGTCTCCGCCACCGAAGCGCGAGACGACGCCTCACTCAGCTGGGAAGAGAGCTTAGAGTGTTCGGCCGCGATAGCCTCTGCTTGCATCGCCATACCCTCCATGCGTTGGTTGGCAGTTCGCAGGGTGTCGCGCTCCATAATCAGAGCATCCCTCTCCTCCTCAGTTTCAAAGCATGTAGACACAATCAGAGAGTTCTGAGCTTTCAACTTGGCGTACTCTTGACTCTGCTGTGCTACCTGAGCCTTAAGCTAATGCAGTTCAGGGAGGTCTGCCTCATGTCTGCCCAACCCTAAAGCATGGCAGAACTCCCCACTGAAGGCGCCGGCCCGTGCAGCCTATATTCAAAGAAAGATAGATCAGATTAACCACAAAAATACCATAGTCTTCTAAGGCAGAAAAGATGAAGAACATACCAAGGGAACGTCCTGGACGACGTAATCCCCAGAGAAGCGACTGGCCAGAAGCTTCAGCCACTCACTGGGGTCAGGGAAGGCCACTGACGTCTGCTCCTGCCCCTGAGCCTCATGCTGGTCATCCGCCGATCCCCTCTGCTGAGAACCTGAGCCAAAGGAAAGACCAGTAAGTTCCACAGAAGGGAAAGGGCCGAAATTGAGGTCGGGTAAGGGGTACGCACCTTTGATGACCTGCTCCTCCTCAACATTAATGATCTGAAGGGGGTCAATAGGGAGACTTTTTTCTGAGGGGGAGCTCCTTCCTCGCCCTGCCTCTCTGCTGGTCTCTTCTGGGAATGCGAAAAGACCTCAGACTCAACCACGACCTTCCGAGCAGTTTCAGAGGGAACCTCAGTCTAACCTGCAACTGGAACAGGGATCTGAGGAGCCTCAACAGACTGCGCCTTCTTAGCTCGCAACTGCTGCTGAAAGAGACAAAAGATAACAACACTATCAGCAAAGCAGGACACACATCAAACTGAAAGTGTAAAGATAAAGGAAAAGAGAAGAAAACACTGACCAGACGCGCCAACTGCTCAGGTGTTGGAGCAAAGGTCTGCTTGAAACCTCTGGGGGGAGGAGCAGCCTTCCTTCCAGGAGGAGTAGGCTTTTGAGTAGGAGTAGACTGCTGAACAGGGGGGACACAACGGTCTCCACCACTGGAACAGAAGTGGAACTCCGCTGCTCCACCTTCTCGTGCTGAAGAGGCTCAAACAACTCCCCCTGGTTGGCCTGCCCAGTGGGATCTATCAAATCAAAGAGATAGCAGAAAGGTCAAGGACTTTCAAGTGAAGAGAAAAAGGGAAGAAAGATAATTATGGGTCTGAAGAAGACACATACCTGACGCAGTCTGGCCCTCAGTCTGGCCCTCTGTAGCCTGAGTTGTGATAGTCTGAGCAGTCTCTGCCTCAGTCCTGTCAAACTCCGTCATGGCTTGGTGAGACTCCTGACCGATTTCTTTCTCAGTCATGTCGAACTCGGTCAGAGCCTTCCATGGGCACGTCCTCCACCACAGGTGGATCTGAAAATAAGCAGAGCATATAAGGAGTTTGCAGCAAAATAATATGCAAGCAGAAAGAGTGGATAGTAACCAGTGCCTGTCTGCACATGAGGAACCTGTTGCAGAGGTTCAACAACCAGAACAGTACCCTGCAGAGTGCTAGCTCCCTCTGCATCATCGTCGTCGTCGTCCTCCGGCAGATTCACAGTACGCCGGGGACGTCGAGTCTGCAAACGCTCAGCCGCCGCCTCCTCCTCATCACCAGACTCAATCTCGGTGACAGTGGCAGAAGGGCCAGTCGGCGGCCGAGACACCCCTGTATACCTATCCACAAGCTCCGGACGCTTGGTTCGGAGAGAAGGATGGTCCAGGGGAGTAGTGTTAATCTCCTTGATAAAATCAGGGACGGTGTAGGTCCCTGGATCCGGTATCGAACGATACCGGCGACACACCGAAGACTCACTCAGACCCAACTCCGAAGGGATGGCAGACCCCAGAGTCTCTGAAAATATCAGAAAGTTTATTAGAGACCATAAATCAGCTAACAGGCAAAAAATAAGGGAAAGGGGGAAGAGCGTATTTATGAGCTCAGGACCCACCCATAATTAGAGCGCGAGCTATCTTTCTGCATGGAGCTGCAGAACAGCACAAAAAATGAGTGCCATGGGGCACGGCAGAACGGAAAATAAAATGTATAGGAAGAAGACTGGCAAAGCACTTACCGGTAGTGTAGTCCGGTGACAGTTTGCCTATCCTCAGGAAGGCATTGTGACACATCACGTAGTGATGTGGCAGCCAATACTTGGGAAGAAGCTGCTTCCCTTCAGCAGCTCCCTTGGGTTTGGACTTGAAGTAGTAGTAGGCTATCCTCTCGTCCCAATTCAGAACATGGGGGTCCTTCTGCTTTTGAAAATCAGGCTCCACGGGGCGCAGAGGAGCCTTGAACTGATAAGGGTGCCCCGCCTCCGTCGGTACTCTAACAAAAATGAAACTATCCCGCCAGTCCTTCAGAGTTAGGTCGACAGGATAGACCGTCAAATGGTTGGTTCGTACTGAACCTGTGAAGTAACCATGCTCTCCCCCCTGCCTCTTAAAGAAAAACAGACACTTGAAAAGGTCCATGGTCAGGGGGAAGTCCAGAGCTTCACAGACCCAAATAAATCCCAGAATCTTCTTCAAAGACTGGGGATTAACCTGGCAGAGCCACATCCTGTATTCGCAGAGGACCCATTCCAGAAACCAGTGGATCGGGAACCTGAGCCCAAACTCCAGCTGCTTAAGATATACGGCAGTGTACCCCTCTGGTACATCTGCCAAGCTCTGATTCTCCTTGGGAAGCACCACCCAAGATCCACGGAGCGGCTTGATCTCCGCAGCAATTTCAAGGTAATAAGCAGTATGCGCCCGTTTGAACGCATATGCAGATTTCTTCGCTAAGTAAGGCTTGCCCTTACTGTCATATAGAGCAGTGAGTCGCATCTCATAATCACTGTAGGGCCACTTGATTCTGGGCAGAGTAGGCTTAAACTTATAGTTGGAAGGGAACCTGTTGGTTTCAGGACCCAACAGCTCCCGGCGTAAGCCATCCCAGGGGTCAAAGATAGCCCATTCATCTGGAACCACCTCGTCCTTACACCGAGGAAGGTCCAACTTCAAAAATGGAGATTGGGTATCCACCGGGTAAGGCTCATCCGGTTCAGATGAGGAAGTAGACACCACGCCTTTTCCACGGGAGGCGGCAGACTGAGAGGTAGACATTCTGCTCAACACAAGAGGCAGATGACAACACATCAGGCTTAAAGTCACAATACAGATGTCTGGCACCTCAGACCTACAGACTGAGCTACCAGACTGGGGGGCAAGGATATGTATGGTATGTAAAGATCAGAGACAGCCAAGAAATAGGATATTTTCTTGCTTTTCTCGCAAAAAGATACATGCAAAGTAGTATGGCACATCAGACCTACAGACTGAGCCACCAGACTGGGGGGCAAGGATATGTATGGTAGGTGAAGACCAGAGATAGCCAAGAAATAGGATATTTTCTTGCAAATGACACAAACAAAATAATGAAGGCACATCACAGATCTACAACCCATCAAATAAAGAGGATAACAGGGTAAACAAAGCAAACCCTAAAAATCCCACAGGCAACAACCAAGCAGATATGCAGAGCAGAGCTCAGCTGAACAAGCAGAGCAGAGCCTATCACCCAGAACAGCAGAGTGGAAATGAAACAACACCAAACAGATCTAGGAAACAAGGAAATAAATAATCGCATATGAAGATCAAAGGAAGGCAAACCCTAATTCCCAAAACACAGGCAAATAAGTGCGCACAGAGGAAAAAAGGGGAGAAACCCATAAGCACAGAGAAAATCACATCCAAACCATCCAAGAGGAACGAATCAAAAGTAGGTATTGAAATAGAATTTACCTGTGTGAAGAACGGAGGATGCTGAGAAACGAGAGAGCGAAGACAGCAGACGCGAAATACCAGTGCTCCAAATTGATGACCAACACATAAAGATCTCAGAAAAATCGAGAGAAATCACTCGGAAATGGCTAGGGCGAAAGGGAGATTCTTGTAAAGCAACAGGAAAATCTATGAGCAAAAGGTTCGAAAGAGAAGAGAATGAAAAGTTTTGCAAGGGGTCGATTCAACCTTTAAATAGGCAAAAGTCATCCACTCAGCATTAATTTCCCATCATTACACTCCTTGGGAACCCAAAGAGTCACATCAATTCAATGCAATTCAAAATGAATTCATGATCCTTGCTCAACACCCCAACCAAATGGGCGGGAAAAACGAAAGCACTCTGAAATCTGTGAAGAGCAGCTCTCAGAGAGTCATTTATCAGTCAGCGAAGAGCAGAACGCCAGACGAAGAACAAACGTACCCAGCATATTGCAATCTGCAAACACTGGGTCCGGGGGGCAAATTGTATGGGGTCTGCCTAGCAGACCTCCAGCTGGCAGCAGACCACCGGTCCTGCCACTCCACGTCAGAGCGCCAGGAGCAGAGCAGACCTCCTCAGGCAGACCGCTCCGGATATAATCTCTATGCAGGAGTTTAATGAAGGCCTTGTTCCACCTTGGCCCACTTCCAAAGAGGCCCACTCACTTTACTAGGTCAGTTACAAGTCCATGTCTCATATAAATACCCATGCCCATGCATGGGTAAGGTACGTTCAATCAAACACTCACAAAATACTTGCACTTGATACTCGTTTTCTCTCTACTAGAGATCATGTGCTCAACTTGGACTGACTTAGGCATCGGAGAGGCGATCCTCGGAACCACCCCAGAGGTTTCTCCTTGTTTTGCAGGTAACCACCACCACGAAGGACGTTTGGGAGCCATGTTCCACCAAGTACCCACCACCACATACACTGTAGCTGTCTTGGACAGAAACAGTTGGTATGTTGGTCCGTTGGATCATTGGATTATTGGTAGGAGCTTCATACAAGATTGTAGGTTAAAATCCGGTAATAGTTGAATTTGTTTTAAGATGTCTAAGAAATCTCAACACTTGAGAGAAGTGGGACATTGGGTGGCCTCCGATCTTTGTCTATGCATTTTGAATATAATTGAGTTGTTTAATCCATTTCTTGAGCATTTTATCCATTCAGTATCCATCCATTTAGTGACTATTTGCAATATATGAGGTAAGTCTAATGAGTTAATTTTGAATATTGCTTGTTATTGTTTGACATTAAAAAGGAAACAAATGTATCAGAAAATAATGGATAACTAGGTTAGTCCGAGATGCCTAGGGATATTCTTGCGTTGAAGTAAGATAAAATGAACTTGTTCTAAGAATGTATGCTTGAGAAAAAAAAAGGGGAGCAGTTGTGGTCGAACTCTAATTCTGAAAAAAGTAAGGGCCATTTTACCAAGTCTACCAGATAGAAGTGATAGAGGGACAGCTATCGTTTGGTCTAATTTTATATTAAAATTAGATTGTATATTATATAATAATCTGTATTAAACAATTATCACTTTCTTCTTTTATATGGTTGGTGCTAAGGATTTGGCAGCTACTAAGGTGTAGGGTGATGAGTGAGATTTATCGCACTCATAGGGTAGCTTTTGGTCTATTTTATTGCTTTTTCTTTGTGTTTCTTTACTTCTTACATCTATTTTCATCATCTCCGCCCTATTTGGGGCTTCTCACTATTTCCTTTGATTATCTCTTATTTTTCATGGTTTTCTATCCTTATTTTATATTCCATATGCTTTGTATTGTATTTTTTCTTGTATATGACTAACATGTAGGAAAAAGATGAGTGCAAAGCAAAGAAGATTGGAATGGAAGAAGTTGAGGGCCAACCCAAATGAAGAAAAAAAGAAAGAAGAGAGCCCAAGTCCAAGCAAAGAAGATTGGAGTGGAAGAAAAGAATGAAAGAAAGAAAGAAGGAAGCCCAAGCCCAAAAAGAAAGGAAGAGAGGAGAAGAAGACAAAGCAACCCGGCCCAAAGTGGATCGCCCGATCACGGCTGCGGATTTTCAACAGAGTTCCTGCCTACCTCTGATCGGGCGATCACCACTATGGATCGCCCGATCGCTGCGGGTTTTCGAAAACCGTCTATTTCATTTTCTCTTTCCCTTTTTGCCCTTAATTGGGGGTTGTATAAATACCTTTTTGACCTAAAATTTGGGGCATTCTGATTTCCTTTTTTGAACTCTAGAGAGCTATTGAGAGGTTAGACTTTTGGGTGAATTTTGGGTGTTTTTCAAGGTCTTTAATGGTGATTGAAGAAGAAGAATTTCAGATTTTTGTGGAGTATTAATGAAGCTTTAGTAACTTTTCTTCTCTTTGCTCTCATTTATTGCTTTACTTTATCGTTTATTCTTGCTTTACTTTGTTAGTAGTTTCAATATCACTCATTCTCATTGAAGTCTTAGTCTTAGTTGCTCTTCTCCAATTGCTTATGCTCTTCTCTATTGCTAACATTAAGTATGCATGAAAAAGCAATGATTTTTGGTTTACTAATCTCCTATTTGCATTGTAGAACTAGTTTAGTTAACATGAGAACCAACTTTGAGTAGTCTTTTAGTTAGGGGGTTGGGTGAAGGTGCAATGGACATTGTTTCATGATATGAGGCCCTAAATTGGCATGTTTAGTGGGTTGGGTTAGCAAATCCATTGATTGGTTGACTAAGGTAAAGTTGAAAGGCCTAACTTTAACTCAATGAGCCAATGGATTGCCCTTTAGGTGTAGATCGTTGAGATATACAATGAAGTTGGAATTGCTATCTCTAAATAAGGTTGAGTGAGAAATCCCGCCTTTCTTAGAGTCTTAACCCATTCAACATCCGAAAGGCGAGATTGGGTTGAACTTAGCTAATTCCGACCTCATGTTCCATCATTGACTATCTAATCCCTAATTGAGAGTGTTGCATCACCTTGAGCATCCTTGAAAGAGGAGTTCATGGTTGCAATGTCTTAATTCAATCCCCTATCACATACTCCTTTAATCTCATTTCGTAATTCAATTTCATTGCATTGGATCCCTATCACCCCCTAACGTCTTTTTCCATCGATTTACAACCCTTTTATTTGACCTATTAGTGATAATTGAGTTCGTAATCAATCAACTTCTTCCCTTCGGTTTAGCTTACATGTTCACTTACGTGCTTAGTGTCTAGTCTAGTCTCTGTGGATCTTGACCCTTACTTGCCACGTACTCGTATTTTGTTAGTTAGGTTTGATTTGGAGTATTTGTCTAGCGACGCAAAAATTCTCTATCAAATGGCGCCGTTGCCGGGGACTAGTTATTAGCATTAGGTTTAACATAAGTTGTGTGAGTCTAAACCATTTCCTTCTATTTTATTTCTCTTGTTACTATATACATACTTGTGATTGTTATTGCTAACCCTCTTCTTAGCTTGGTGTTGAATGCCCTGTTCCGATCGAGCTTTGCCATTGATCCCCCTTGACATTGAGCTCGAAAGGACGGTAAAGTCTCTCAAGCGAAAGTTAAGGAAAGATAGCCAACAAGCACAAGCTTCATCTTCAACACCATTTGTAGAGGTGGAGGGCGACACGAGCTCCACCCTCTCTAGTCCTTCAAACTCCCCAACAACTAGCCACTCAAGTTACTCGATCCTTTCCTCCGACACAAATATGGAAGATAATAGAACTTTGAGGGACTATGGCACCCCAATGGCCTATGCCCCTTCTAGTGCTATTGTTCCTCCATCTACACAAGCGAATGATTTCGAGTTCAAACCGGTTTTCATCCAACTAATCTCCAACAACCAATATGGTGGGTCTAATTATGAGTGCCCTCAAGAACATTTGAGGAAGTTCACCGAGTTTTGCTCTACCGTGAAGCACAATGGGGTCACTCAAGACTTCATCAAGCTTAGTATGTTCAAGTTCTCACTCAAGGACGAAGCTTCACATTGGCTCACAACGCTCTCTCCGAACTCATTGACTACTTGGGATGATGTCACAAGAGCCTTCCTTAGCCGATTTTTTTCATTACAAAATACCGCCGAAATGAGGGCAAGCATTATGAACTTCCAAGATAAGGAGGGAGAGAGCTTATATGATGCATGGGAGAGGTTCAAGAGTTTGTTGAGGCAATGTCCACATCACAATATGGAAAAGTGGATGCAACTTCGTTGCTTCTACAATGGTCTCTCAACCCAAAACAAGACAAGTTTGAATGCGGGTGCCGGGGGTCCCATTATGATGAAACCGATGGATGTTGCTTTTGACTCCATTGAGAATGTGGTACAAAATGATCGTGATTGGAGCCAAAGCTATAGAGCATCGACCTCAACCTCCAAAAGAGGTGGAAGGTATGAAATTGATAGTATTGGTGTTCTTACTTCTAAAGTAGATGCATTGATGAGTCAATTGAAGTCCACCAATATGTCCCCCTCTCCCTCCAATGTCTCTATGCTTGGTCAACCCTCTAATCCCAATTCTTATGCTCCCCCTAATTTGCAACAAATGAATCAATGTGGTTATGGTCCGAATGGTTTGAATAACAATATGCCGATGAATTGCATGTTTTTTGATATTTGTGGGTCTTATGACCATCACCCCAACAATGTAATAGCATCGAGTCTCAACAAGGTCATTCTCCTTCAATGGAACAAGTTAACGCTTTGAACCAAAAGTTTGACCCCTACTCTAATACTTTCAATCCGGGTTGGCGTCAAAATCCTTACTTTAGTTGGAGAAATCCAACTCAAAACGCCAACCAAAGTTATAGTCAAGGTCAAACTCAAAGTCAAGGTCAAAATAACTTTTCTCAAAATTTCAACCAAGGTCAAAATCAATTTAATCAAGGCCAATATGGATACAACCAAGGTCAATACCATGGTTCGTATTCTAACCAAGGCCAAAATTCTCATTCAAGAGTACCACCCGGTTTTCATGGAAACTCTTCGGGTTTCCAAGGAAACCAAAGGAATTCAAATGCTCTTCCTTTGAATGCTCCTCTCCAAATTGGACCACCCACCACCACTACTAGTCTCGAAAGTATGATGCAATCTTTCATTACTACTCAAACTAAAGAGACTAGTGAGCTAAAAGAGAGCTTCAAGCAAATGCAAGTTCACACAAAAATGCTTGAGACTCAATTAGCTCAAATGGCGGGGTCCATTAAGGAAGGATCATCAACTAAATTGCCTAGTCAAGGTGTAAATCCAAGAGAACATGCTAATGCCATTGTGACTAGAAGTGCGAAGAAATTGAATGAGGTGGAATCACCAAGTGTTGAAAATGATTTCGTAAATGACCAACCGGTTGAAACTACTTGTGGTGAGGAAGATGAAAATGTTGAGAAAGCAAAGAATGACCCACCTCCCTTTGTGGCAAAGTTGCCCTATCCCTCTCGGTTTGCAAGTTCCAAACTTGATGATCAATTTGCCAAGTTCTTAGATGTGCTCAAGAAACTTTACATTAATATACCATTCACCGATGCCATTAAGTAAATGCCCACCTATGCCTAGTTCTTGAAAGATGTGTTAAGCAAGAAAAGGGACTTAGATTGTGTGGAAACTATTAATTTGACCGAAAATTATAGTGCCATTATCCAAAACAAGTTGCCCACGAAACTGAAGGACCCCGAAAGCTTTTCCATTCCATGTGCTATAGGTGATATGACCATTGACAAGGCCTTGTGTGACTTGGGTGCTAGTGTAAGTTTGATGCCTTACTCCGTTTGCAAAAGATTGGACTTAGGTGAACTCAAGCCTACTCACATTTCACTTCAATTAGCCGATCGTTCGGTTAAGATGCCCATAGGAAATCTTGAGGATGTACCCCTTAAGGTTGGGAAGTTCTACATTCCCGTAGACTTTGTTGTACTTGAGATGGATGAGGATCCAAATGTCCCAATAATCTTAGGGCGACCTTTCTTAGCTACGGCGGGGGCTATCATTGATGTAAAGAATGGCAAATTGAGCTTCAAGATAGTAAGTGAAAACATTGAGTTTAATTTAAACCAAATCATGAAATGTCCTGCTCACATGGATGACCATTGCATGCGTATTGATACTTTAGATCATGTCATTGATGAATATATAGCCATTCATTTGCATCCATCTAACAATATGCTTGAGTATGATGTGATGGAAGGCAAAGAGAAAGAAAAGTTTTATGTGGAGGTAGATGCAATTGAGGAGAATCTTGCTCTACCTCCCACTTTAGAAGCACATGAGGAGGCATATCTTTGCCTATAAGAGGAACAAGGAAAAGATAAACCGACCGATGAAGAAGAAGCCCCCAAGGTAGAGCTTAAACCTCTACCTTCCAACTTGAGGTATGAATTCTTGGGACCTTCTTCTACTTTTCCGGTCATTGTGAATGCTAGTTTGGATGAGGCTCAAACCTCAAAGTTCCGAGCTCATCCCTATGAGGACCGTGACGGGGTGGAGGATGTGCATTATTATAGAAAGTTGAATGCCTCCACCAAGAAAGACCATTTTCCTTTACCTTTCATTGATCAAATGCTTGAAAGGTTGGCGGTGCACAAGTATTTTTGCTATCTTGACGGGTTCTCGGGATTCTTTCAAATTCCAATTCATCCCGATGACCAAGAAAATACTACATTCACTTGCCCTTATGGTACTTATGCTTATCGTAAGATGCCATTTGGGTTGTGTAATGCACCCGCCACCTTCCAACGTTGTATGATGGCTATTTTTGTCGATATGATTGAAAAAGAGATGGAAGTTTTTATGGATGACTTCTCCGTTTGCGGAGGATCTTTTGATGGTTGCCTTGTGAATCTCGTTCGATGTTTGGAGAGGTGTGAGAAAGCTAACTTGGTCCTCAATTGGGAAAAATGCCACTTTATGGTGCAAGAAGGAATTGTTCTTGGCCATAAAGTGTCACATAAAGGAATTGAGGTTGACAAGCCAAGGTTGAGGTCATTGAGAAACTACCCCCTCCCACAAATGTCAAGGGAGTGAGGTCTTTCATGGGTCACGTTGGTTTTTACCGACGTTTCATCAAGGATTTCTCAAAGATCGCCAAACCGCTCACATCTTTGCTCCAAAAGGAGAACGAGTTTGAATTTGATGATCTTTGTTTAGATGCCTTTGCTAGAATCAAAAGTGCTCTCACTTCGGCTCCAATGGTTCAAGCACCTGATTGTAGTCTTCCCTTTGAGCTCATGTGTGATGCGAGTGATATCGACGTTGGGGTGGTATTGGGTCAAAGAAAGGAGGGGAAGCTCCACGTCATCCACTATGCAAGCAAAACGCTCAATGATGCCCAAAAGAACTACACCACCACGGAGAAAGAGCTACTAGCGGTTGTGTATGCTTTTGAGAAGTTCCGGGCATACCTTGTGGGGTCCAAGACCATTGTTTATACGGACCATTCCCCCCTCAAGTACTTGATGGCGAAAAAGGATGCCAAGCCAAGGTTGGTTCGTTGGGTGTTGTTGCTCCAAGAGTTTGATATTGAGGTGAGGGACAAATAGGGGTCCGAAAATCTTGTGGCGGATCACCTCTCAAGAATGGTTTGTGATGAGGATTTCCCGGCTCTTCCCATTGATGACTACATGAGGGACGACGTTCTATATGCGGTTGAGAGCACAAGCTTACCATGGTTTGCCGACATCGTCAACTACCTAGCTTGTAGCGTGATTCCCCCGGATTTCACAAAGCAACAACGTCGAATACTTAGGCATGATGCAAAGCAATTTATTTGGGATGAGCCACTATTATACAAGAGAGGGTCCGATGGTCTATGTAGGAGATGTGTGCCTAATGAGGAAGTTCGAAGCGTCTTGGAAATGTGCCACTCTTCACCATGTGGGGGGCATATGAGCTCCAACAAGACAGTGGCCAAGATACTTCAAAGTGGTATCTATTGGCCAACCATGTTTAGAGACACTTGAAGCTTCATCAAGAGTTGTGATAGGTGCCAAAGGATGGGGAACATTTCAAGGAGACATGATATGCCGCTCAACACTATCCTAGAACTTGAAGTGTTCGATGTATGGGCTATTGACTTCATGGGCCTATTCCCTTCCTCTTGTGGTAACCAATACATCCTAGTAGCCGTTGGTTATGTATCAAAATGGGTCGAGGCAATTGCATCTCCAACAAATGACTCCAAAGTAGTGATGAAGATGTTCAAGAAGATTATCTTCCCAAGATTCGGTGTTCCTAGAGCCATCATAAGTTATGGTGGCTCTCACTTCGCCAAAAAGTCATTCCAATCATTGCTTGCGAAGTATGGAGTGAACCACAAGGTTGGGTTGGCTTATCACCCTCAAACTAGTGGTCAAGCCGAGAACTCAAATAGGGAGATTAAGACCATCTTAGAGAAGACGGTAGAGAGGACGAGAAAAGATTGGTCTTTGAAGCTCGATGATGCCTTGTGGGCATATCGAACCGCTTTTAAGACACCTATTGGCACCACCCCTTACAAGCTTGTTTATGGCAAGTCTTGTCACCTACCGGTTGAGCTAGAGCATCGAGCACATTGGGCTATCAAGCACATAAACTTTGATTTGAAGAGTGCCGGTGAGAAAAGGTGGTTGGATCTTCACGCTTTGGAGGAGCTTAGGCAAGAGGCCTATGATTGTGCAAGCATTTACAAGGCAAGAACAAAGGCCTTTCATGACAAGAACATCTTGAAGAGAGAATTTGCAAAAGGGGATAATGTGCTCCTATTCAACTCACGCTTGAAACTTTTTCCGGGCAAGTTGAAGTCTAGGTTGAGCGGACCTTTTGAGATGGTCAATGTGCTCCCATACGGTTCGGTGGAGATAAAAAGTGAAGCAACCGGCTCCTTTCAAGTTAATGGGCAAAGATTGAACATCTACTATGAAGGAGACCAAGTCGGAAAAGTGTTCTCCATCAATCTTGAGGAGTTTGGCACCTCACCCCAAGAAAAGTGATATCCTTTTATGGTCAAGCTAATGACCTTAAAAACAAGCGCTTATTGGGAGGCAACCCAATTTTTCTATCCTTTTTCTCTTAATTGTTCGATTATTTTAGTTGACACTTATCTAACCTTGTGATTATTTGATTTTTATTTTCTTTTTTTTTTCTTTCTTTTGGTGTTTTGGATGCTATGACTAGTGCTTGATGAGTTTGGATGGCTATGAGCATTTGAGGTTGACCATGTGAGAAATGGTGATTTTAGAAAAATGAGTTGATAGACATTTAGAAAAAAGAGGGAGAAAAAAAGGGGTAATTTAAGTTATAAAAAAATAGAAAAAATAGAAAGAGGAAAAAAAAGGGGTGATTGTTAGGAAAATAAAGGACGAGAGAAAAAAATATAATGGAAAAGCTTGAAAAAAAAGGGAGAGAAAGAGAAAACGAAAAAAAATAATTCGGATCGCCCAATCGGCCGATCAAGAGTAGGCAGGAACTCCCCAAGTTTCAGCATCTATATGATCGCCTGATCGAGCTACTGGATCGCCCGATCTGAAACAGGGTCGCCCAGTTCATTTTTTTTACCAAAAAAAAAAAAAAAAATTTACCCAACAAAAACCGTCCCACCCCTTCTCTACCTCTCATTTTCACTCATCTCTCACTCTCATCTTCATCTTCATCTTCATATTTAACTCTTCTCAAACCCTAACCTCCATACTCCATCAATCTCACTCATTTTTCTTCCAAAATCTCACAAAAACAATCAAATCCTTTATACTA
The DNA here is from genome assembly GCA_947645195.1 of Patellifolia procumbens. Classification (NCBI taxonomy): domain Eukaryota; kingdom Viridiplantae; phylum Streptophyta; class Magnoliopsida; order Caryophyllales; family Amaranthaceae; genus Patellifolia; species Patellifolia procumbens. The sequence continues at coordinate 304,404 of CANSGD010000909.1, forward strand.
CTCCACAAAATTCACATTTCTTCACCATTTTCCTACTCATTTACCCAAAACACCATCAAACCCCAATTTCCACCATCTTCAAGAACTTCAAATTTTAACAAGTTGGAAGGCAATGGAAGCTTAACAAAGGTTGAAGGAACATTCCCAAGCTTCAAGGAAGAATTGTACTCACTATTTGGTATACAATTTTTTCATTCTCTTTTTGTTCCTTACTCCACCATTTTTGCTTATACTCTTGTTTATTTTCGAAAGGAATTGCCTAGACTTGTTTTGCTGAATCTTGAATTGTTTATTATTGGTTTCTTTGGAGTTTTGAGTGTGAATTGGTCCTAGTTGGAGTAGTGTTAGGCTAAAAATCTTGGTTATGTGATTGTCTACATTGAAGTGTTATATTGTTGGATAGTTGATTGGTTGCCTTTGGTTGAATTGGTGTATGCTTTGGTCTTCATTTTTGGGTACTTTGAATTGTTCATTATACTTAAAGGTTTGTGATTGGGCACCTTGTTGATTGTGGTCGAGACATTCTCCATAAACTCCACACCTATCACAAAACTCCCACTCCTCACAAATGGCCCCAAAAACCAAAGCTACAAAAGCTTCAAAATGAGCCACACCATCCACTTCCTCCTCACAAACACCATGGGGGCAAATGGGCATCACCCTTACCTCAAAAATCCACCAAGAACGCTTTGTATCTCTCTTAGGTCGTGCAATCAAACCCACAAAATTCTTTGATGAGAGAGTACTTCGCAATTTAGGTGTTTTTGAGGAGACTCTTGAGCTATGTGACCGTTTAGGGTGGGTCAACTTCGTATCCATGCCCCCCTCCTTCACCTATGAGCGTCTTACACTTGAGTTCCTCTCCACGCTCGAGTGTACTATTGAGGAGAACGAGGAGGATGAGGGTCACCCCCAAGTCACCTTCCAACTCTTCAACATTCATAGGGCGGTAGACTATGTTTTCCTTTGCAAGATTTTTGGTTGGGATGCGGAAGCTCCCTTAAACGAGTATATCAACCATGACTTCATTGGGTATGAGTTTGAAAGAGCCTGGGGAAATATTACGGGCAACTACAACCCACCTAAATATCCAAAGTCTTCCCACATCATACATCCGGCCATCCGCTACGTCCACCGTCTTCTTGTGTATTGCATATATGGACGAGCGGAACTTGGTAACGCTAGCAAGGATGAGGGAAAGGCTCTTTGGACCATATGCCGCCCAAAAGTTAGCCCCGTGCCAATCAACTTTGTCGAGCATCTCATTCAAAGATTTATCATGCTCCGTGATGGTGTTCATCACCGCAAGGATATCATCATGGGCCGGATGATAACTATGATAGCAAGGTATTGGCACACCAATGAAGAGTTCAACACCATGGCACCAATATCTCAACGGATCCTTCTTGATGATACTACATTGCACCAAATGAATTTCTACCGCTACATCGAAGGCAACCACGACCGAATCATATGGTTAGTGCGGGAGTTAGATTATTGTCACCTTCCAAACCCCACACTAACCCGGTTTGGAGATGGAGCGAGCCCCTACCTCATGGCGAGGGAGATCGCCCCAACGGAAGCAGAGTTGAAAGCTCTTGCCGTTGATGAAGCGAGGAGACAACAACAACAACAACAACGTCGACGACCACAACAAATACCACCCACTCACCCCATGGACGAAGCCGGCCCATCCGGCGAAGGTACGTCCTCTTCTCATGTTTATGATTTTAGTTCTATTGGGGCGGCTATTAAGGCCATGGCTAGTGAGCAAAGCACCCATTTTCAAAATATTTACGCTCGGTTTGATAACGTCAATGCTCACTATGCTAGCATGAGCACTAGACTTGATAGCATTGATGTTAACTATCGTGGCATGGATGCTAGGCTCAATAGCATGAGTGAGACACTTGGCACTCTACGCCAAGACGTGGATGGTATGCGGTTAAGGCAAGACCAAATGTACGCCTATCAAGTTGATCAAAACTTTTTTCCGCCTTACCGAAACTATCCCTCATGGCCCCCACACCCATTCCCTCCCCCGGAAGGTGGGCAATAGATCGCCCTTGATCACCTCCACATGTTTTCTCACTTTGTAAAACCGGGACGGTGTTCATTTTAAGTTTGGGGGTGCATCATAAGGCGATCAACGACTTGTGCTTAATTATTAGACTTGAGATATTTTGTGCTTTATCATGTCTCATTTGCATGCATAGATGTTTTAATTTGGTGATGGTTGTCGTCATGTCGTTGATTGTTGTTGATTGTTGTTGGATGTTGGTGCCCTATATGTTGTTGTCTACCCCATGGTTCCTTTATTACTAGTGCTCATACTTGGTTAAGGTTGGGCCTTTATTGCTTGATTTGTGATTGATGAGTTCGATTGCTCTAGCTCCCACTTGAAAATCCAAAGTCTCCGAAACACCTTTGTACAAACTTTTCTCCCATTTTATTTTATTTTTCCCTTTTTTTTTTCTTTTGTAATAATCTTTTATTGTGTTTTCCTATCTTCCTTGTAAAAAAAAGAAAATGGAAGGACTATTTATTTTTGAAAAAGAAAAAAAAAGGAAGCTCTTAGAATAAATAAAACTCAAGAATAAACAAACACCCAAGATCGTTTCTATTTAAAAGAGTTTATGATGACCAAAGCAAGCGAAAATGAGAATGAAATTGTGTGACCTAATATTGGAACATGTGTAGATTAGGGAGTTTTGAGATGATTTAAACTTTGTTGTTTGCCATCAAGTCAAATAACTCATAAACAAAAACAACAAGATTCTCCTTAAATAAGTCACTTGGTTCTATCCTTCATGATATAGGAAGTCCTTACTTGGTTCTCATAACTCGAGTCCCCTAGTGCATTCGATAATCTACCCCAAATAGCTTGGCATTTTCACCACCCTATAAAGAAAAATTTTAGTTTCTTAAAAAAAAAAAAGAAAAAGATGAAAAGGAAACAAAAAGGAAAAAATGCATATTTTCAATAAGAGTTGCGAAAGGGTGGTTAGTAACCAAGGTCCTAGCGCATTCCAATGCTCAAGTGGGGGTTCGAAAAAGTGAAGTAGAACCCCCTAGTGACGACGGGATCGTTGCGGCTTGAGTATGAATGTTTTTACTCCTAGTGCGTCTCCGACCGAGTACTTGGTACCGTGCCTGAGAAACATGTCTACTTCGTGAGTGGACGGACCGCACAAAGAGGGCGAAGACTAAGCCCCGCACTCCTTGGTAGTTGCAGCACTATTTCACATGCCTTCATCTCCATAATAATGAAAATGCTAAGTTTGGGGGAAAATTTTCTGCACATTGAGGACTAGAGTTACTTGAGTCGGTTTTCTCATCTTATACATGAGTTTGTGAACTAAACGACCCTTGGAGCAATGGCGTTGAAAGTAGTGGAAAGTTAGAGAATTTGTTGAATTTACACCTTAGTTTAGCTCGTCTCATAACCTCCTTATCTACTCATGTGTTGTGTTGGAATTGAAAGAAAACGTTCTCATATATGCTTGCTTGCGGTCCGCTCATGAATCCATCTCCCATACCTTGGTGATGTTTCCATTCTTAAGTTGTTGCTTGTTTGAGTTGGTGTATTGGCTTTGTGGGTATGCCTTCTAGAAAACCCTCACGAGACCATCCTCGTCCACTAGGGTCATCCTAGGGGTTTAAAGGGCTTGTTGCATATGCTAAATGCAACCGTGGACTCCACGAAAGTGAGTTTGTTTGGTTTTATCGAGTCACCTTTGTGCATCGTCTAGTCATCCTTTTTGATTTGCTTGAGGACAAGCAAAGAGTCAAGTTTGGGGGAAGTTGATGAGTGAGATTTATCGCACTCATAGGGTAGCTTTTGGTCTATTTTATTGATTTTTCTTGGTGTTTCTTTACTTCTTACATCTATTTTCATCATCTCCGCCCTATTTGGGGCTTCTCACTATTTCCTTTGATTTTCTCTCATTTTTCATGGTTTTCTATCCTTAATTTCTTTTCCATATGCTTTGTATTGTATTTTTTCTTGTATATGACTAACATGTAGGAAAAAGATGAGTGCAAAGCAAAGAAGATTGGAATGGAAGAAGTTGAGGGCCAACCCAAATGAAGAAAGAAAGAAAGAAGAGAGCCCAAGTCCAAGCAAAGAAAATTGGAGTGGAAGAAAAGAATGAAAGAAAGAAAGAAGGAAGCCCAAGCCCAAAAAGAAAGGAAGAGAGGAGAAGAAGACAAAGCAACCCGGCCAAAAGTGGATCTCCCGATCACGGCTGCGGATTTTCCACAGAGTTCCTGCCTACCTCTGATCGGGCGATCACCACTATGGATCGCCCGATTGCTGCGGGTTTTCGGAAACCGTCTATTTCATTTTCTCTTTCCCTTTTTGCCCTTAATTGGGGGTTGTATAAATACCTTTTTGACCAAAAATTTGGGGCATTCTGATTTCCTTTTTTGAACTCTAGAGAGCTATTGAGAGGTTAGACTTTTGGGTGTTTTTCAAGTTCTTTAATGGTGATTGAAGAAGAAGAATTTCATATTTTTGTGGAGTATTAATGAAGCTTTAGTAACTTTTCTTCTCTTTGCTCTCATTTATTGCTTTACTTTATCGTTTATTCTTGCTTTACTTTGTTAGTAGTTTCAATATCACTTAGTCTTAGTTGCTCTTCTCCACTTGCTTATGCTCTTCTCTATTGCTAACATTAAGTATGAATGAAAAAGCAATGATTTTTGGTTTACTAATCTCCTATTTGCATTGTAGAACTAGTTTAGTTAACATGAGAACCAACTTTGAGTAGTCTTTTAGTTAGGGGGCTGGGTGAAGGTGCAATGGACATTGTTTCATGATATGAGGCCCTAAATTGGCATGTTTGGTGGGTTGGGTTAGCAAATCCATTGATTGGTTGACTAAGGTAAAGTTGAAAGGCCTAACTTTAACTCAATGAGCCAATGGATTGCCCTTTAGGTGTAGATCGTTGAGATATACAATGAAGTTGGAATTGCTATCTCTAAATAAGGTTAAGTGAGAAATCCTGCCTTTCTTAGAGTCTTAACCCATTCAACATCCGAAAGGCGAGATTGGGTTGAACTTAGCTAATTCCGACCTCATGTTCCATCATTGACTATCTAATCCCTAATTGAGAGTGTTGCATCACCTTGAGCGTCCTTGAAAGAGGAGTTCATGGTTGCAATGTCTTAATTCAATCCCCTATCACATACTCCTTTAATCTCATTTCGTAATTCAATTTCATTGCATTGGATCCCTATCACCCCCTAACGTCTTTTTCCATCGATTTACAACCCTTTTATTTGACCTATTAGTGATAATTGAGTTCGAAATCAATCAACTTCTTCCCTTCGGTTTAGCTTACATGTTCACTTACGTGCTTAGTGTCTAGTCTAGTCTCTGTGGATCTTGACCCTTACTTGCCACGTACTTGTATTTGGTTAGTTAGGTTTGATTTGGAGTTTTTGTCTAGCGACACAAAAATTCTCTATCATAGGGTCTACAAGCGCGTGCACGGATGTCTGGGCAGATGAGGATGTTCATGGGTTGTACGTTCGCATGTTGAGTTTTGTTCAAGGAAAAGTTGAGACTTACGGTCCAAAAACGACAGAGGGGGATCCGTTTCAAAATCGGTGTTGGTGAGGCCGACAACGAGGCATATGATTTTTTTTTTCAATAAGACTAATTGTTCAACATTAGCCAATTAATCCTTTAAGATCTTCAATGGCTAGCGATATGAATTAATGTCTATGATATCATGTTATTTTATAGATTTTCCCCCTTATTTCTAAGCTAAAATGTGCATCGAATTATGCTCTTAGGAGCTATGTTATGCTAAATTTTCTATCTGGTTGTGGTTTAGTTGTTTTATGTTGAGTTACAGGTTTTAGGGAGTTATCTCCCTACTTTTTACTATATTGAGGAAACCACATCTGATAGGAACAGTTATACGTATGATGAGTTATGGAGTCCCAAAGCCATGTCCCACAGGCCTTGAGGCATTTGGATGCGAAGATTTGTCTTGAAAAGTCAAGAGAACAGAAAAAGCATTGCGTCTGATGGCACAGGGCATGCTCGCCCGATCAAGCCGGAAATTCATATGTTTGTGCTGCTGTTGGCTGGAACGGGCAGAATGCGCCCTTGCAAAAAGACGGATGACCTACCCGAGAGGGCAGATTGGCCCTATTACATCACGAGGATGTACAAATACAACAATATGAGATTTGTAGAAAAGAACGTCGCCCAATGGCATTGAGCAAATCCGACCCTATCGAGCAACGACACCGAAGAGCTGAGACGCACGTTTTATCGTCTGTTTTTGGTTCTTTTTCTATCTTTTTTATACTAAGTATAAAATACAAGACTCAATAATTTAATTTTTAGAAACATCTTATTTTCCATTGTTATTCATTTAGCTCTAACTCTTAGAATTCTTAGTTGTCTCTTGTGATTGAAGATTGGATTGGTTTTAGTTGCTTTTAATTAACTTCATCATTCAGACTCAATTGCGGCAATTCTTTTATTGCATTTTTTTCTATTTCATTCTCGCTTAGATTAGTCTTTATTTATTATTGCTATCGTTGTCATGTATGAATCTTTACATAGAATTGATTGCTTTCTTCGTAGTCATACGTGAGTAGACTTTCATTCTAGGATTTTAGGGAGGGAAGCCATGTTTATATCATGATGGCTCTTTGAATTGCTATTAGTGTTTAAGGTACACTACTCGTGTAGTTCTGTTGTCTTGAAAGATAGCTTTGAGTTCGTCCCATATTTGTTGCACGGTATGGCCATTGCATAAATAGTTTGGAGTAGACCGATCATGGGAAATCGTACTATAGATCCGTTGTTTAACAACAGAGTTTTTACAATATCTAAATATTCGGGGCCCATGGAATGTGTAAGTCCCACATTAATAAAATTGAAGAAAGGTATTCACCTGATAAAGTTAAGAAGGAAGAGCAAGGTTGAAGATGAAGGTGCAGCATAGTTTGGTTGTCGTAGAAAGCTAGAGCATGTTCTAAGTTTGACAGAATAGTTTGGACGACTAATTTAATTTCTTGTAGCTCAAAATAAATAATCCACATGAATGTGAACACTAACAAATTTTTAGTGTCTACACCGTCCTAATTCAATTTCATCCCCTGCATCCATAGTTCTGCGTGACGAAACTGTATTAGAAACTCAACCTCATCTACTCTCTCGAGTCTCATACTTATTATTTCAATTGTCTAATAATATTATACATAAAAGTTGAATGCTTAAACTTTTCTGTAGTATGTTATTTAGAGTGTAATTTATTTGGAGGAGAAAATTCTAGAAATATATAGAAATCAATTTTCTATTAGGGAGCCCAAAAGAAGGTAAAATAGATCAATGGACCTTATTGTTGATAATATATGATTTCAAAATAATCAATAAGAAATAATAGCATTGTTTATAAGATGAACTTTGTAACCACCAAGCAGTTTTGAGGCCGTTCTAAACATATTTGAGGCTCTATTTTAGTTGTTAAACTTGTACCCCTTAAAAAAGGCGTTAAACTTGCAAAAAGTAGTATTCTTATAACAATGAATATCAGATTTTGGGATTCTTTAAATAACGTAGGGAGTCTTATCCTATACATAAGAATCACTTTGCACAACCTTATCGATATTCGTGATTGTAGCTTTACAAACATATTAAGGTTATTTATCAGTAACTAATTGCTCATAGAGTCATATCCAATAAAATTTTCTAATGAATAATCACTTATCATTTGCATATTAACATATAATACAGCTAATTATAGCAATTCTGATGACAGCTTGAAGCCCACTATGGCTGAGCAAAAATTAATGAAACTACTTCCACTAACTAAATTAATTATACTACTAAATTTGACAAGTTATGGCAAATACGTTAGAAGATATATGTTAGTTTGTCGTGAAAAATTGGTCAAAATTGTGTATAAATGCCATGACCTTTGCCCTCTATATCTCCTCCTTCCATGCACTGCATGCCATTTAAAGATTAAAAACACATTTAGCAGAAGTCATATCTTAATTCTATATTTTCCATTGATTAATCATATTCTTGGTCATTCCACAATTAAGACAATATCTTCTCAATTAAATCCAATGGCATTAACTCGTTCTCCGGCCTCTACTTTTTGGCGTCTAGAATGTTTTTTTCCACGTATAAGATCAGCCACCGCCCCTGCTCTTGGACACTCAAAACTATTGTTCATGATATGGTATTTACTTCAATGCTCTCGATTTGAGTATGGTCTTTGGCATGTTATCCTTATGTCGACTGAACATGGCTTTCCAAAAAAAACTATAATGTTTCTTACCTTTTTATTATTTCACCAGTGTCACTTTAATATCATTTTCATAATGTTTGTTGTTACACAATTTTAATCTTTTATATACGTACAAAATTGATTGGATACTTAAACAAATCTTATACCTATTAATAAAGTTTGTTTGTGTATAATAGTAATGTGTAATACTTCCTCCGTTCCAAAATATTATACTCATTTTCCGTTTTAGACCGTTTCAAAAAGATATACCCATATAGAATCTTTTCTATTTATATACATTTTTTCTCCCCATTTTACCTTTCAATATCTAAACATTTACCTACCTTTTACTCATTTGTACTTTAATGGTCCCCACATTTGAATCTCTCTCTTACTTTTCCTAATATGGACAAAAAAAAGTATATGAAAATTATTAAAATAAACATAAGATTCTCCTATGATTCTATTTGCCTTGGTTTTCCCCCATATTTCAAATGGGTATAACATTTTGGAAAGGAGGGAGTATGTTTTTTCTATCTCAAGTCAAAGTGCAAATGCAATATGTGATTAGGGAAAAGTTTAAAGTGGAATCTGTTAAAATACGAAGGAATAATATTCCCATGTCTTGTACTCTTGTATATATTTTATAAATGTGTTGTAGTTTATTGTTAGTTGATTATTTGGGTTCATGATTCTAATGTATAATAATATCTATGTATAAGCTGAATTAGATTTACTATTCATATCGATAGACTGTGGTGAGCTCCCCTGCTGGTACTTACTGATACCACCTTTAGGTAGTCTTATATTCCCCTTTTTACTAATAGAATATTTAGCTAAAATCATTCAAACACAATTCTTTCTGGCGCCATGAAGCTTGCTACATCTATCGCATGTGGTACTTCATATATATGTTAATATGTTGTTTAATGTGAGTCTTAGATCATGAGCTTCAATTGAGATCAAAACTTTAATAAAATTGATAGATAAAAAATGTCAAGGTGATTAATTTATGTATGTCTTGTTCAACCCACATATTTGGTGCCATATATGAATACTATGCTGATACGAGTCTAATGTGAATATGTGATGGTAGGGATTATGTGAACGAGATTTTTATGTATTTTTTTGTTTTTTCTTTGAGATGTAAGAAAAAGTTGAAGAACTATTCTCTTAAAAGTAAACCCTAATCTATATAATTTTATACATACAATTCCTTATCGAAATTAAACCTTAAGAATTAATTAGCCCGTTAGTCATCATGAATATTATTGACATTCTTAACAAGGGAGCCGTAACTATAGTGTTAAGTCTTAAACATACTATTAGTTTGGGCCTTAACATTTTTTTGCATGAGCAAAAGCTCGCTAAGATTATATGTATTTGCAAACTGATGATGTCTATTGAATAATGCATAAAAGGGAAAAATGCACAGTTAAATGAAAGGAAGAATACCAATTTAGAAAATTTGTTTAATGTATTATGGTTAGAGCATTATATTAGCTCAAAACGGACTCTTACAAAAAAGAAGTAAAAATCTATGTTGATATCATCATGTTCATATGTGGTTTCAATTTTTCAAAACTAATTAATATTGTGAATAATTTAGGGCCCTTGCAACATTGCCGAAAGCCGATGGTGAAGCAGGGGTAATCCGAGAAATTACTACTAGGGTATACCGAGAGATTATGGCTATTTCTATAACAATTGTTGTTATATTAATCTTAATTGGTTATGTTATATATCGTTATTATTATTTAGCCGGACATTATGTTCAACGTAGATTATCACAAGATATATATAGAAGGTTTCCATTAGATATATACTTTGTTGATAGGCAGGCAGAGTTCAGTAATGAAGAATGTGCCATATGCATCTATCCTTTGGAAGACGGAGAGTTGCTTCGAATACTTCCTACATGCAGGCATAACTTCCACTCACACTGCATCGCACAATGGTTTTCCCGTCGCGATAGTAGGTGTCCGATTTGTAAGCATGATTATACTGAAGAAGCTTGTAATCTCGACTATATTAGATTTTTTTTATTTGGATGATTCTTGTTCAACTAATTCATCAGTGATTCAAATTTTGTATTCTCCTAATCTTCATACGCATGTTCAAGTTTAACTTTTACTTCTAAGATCTTTAACTTTTATAAGTGAACATAATAAAATCAAACTCATACAAATCCAATAAAAGTTTGTATTACGTTATAGCTCGAATGGTATTAACAAGAGTAAGACTAAGAACAAACATATCTAAAAGGACCAAGACCATTAGAGAATAATCTCATAATTATATTCTTTGTGTCAGGTCTAATGTGGAGATTGTCAAAGAAGAGTGTCGCGAGGTGCAAGGATCTTCGTGACTCGAGAAGGAGTCACTATTTCTTGGGGAAGTTGGAGCCAACTGGTCGCGGGCCGTGAAGGGCTCACTGCATACACCCCCGTTATTTCGACTTTTGCGGGGGAGTATTTATACTTCCCCTTTTCCCCAAGTTTATTAAGAGAGCGGGTTTTTAGCACATTAACCCTAAGTGAGTTAATTAGTGTTTGAGGGCAATTATTAAGGGTCGTGTATGTCATACTAATTGAGATTTAGATTCACAAATTGTCATGAAAGTTAGGGTTTGTGAGTTTGTGATTGGCATTGCAATTGTATGCCATTGGTGCGAGTGCTTGTTCTTCATCATCCTCCATTAGTGTATAGAGGTGGGTTTTTCCCCCGGTTCTCGTGTTTTCCACCGGTAAATCTTTGACTTTCTTGTTGTTTCCTTACTTATAGTTGGTTTCTTGGTTTGTTTTCTTGTTATCACTTTGTTGGTCATTGGTTGTTATAGTGTGTTGATCACAACTAGTTGGTTAGCACATCACTCTCATTTCCATAACACTTTGTCCCTTTTTTTATCTATCATTTGATTTTTGTGGTATCTAAGACGCGTTTTAGAAACAATATATCTCTAATTGCATAAGTAAACATTGTAAAGAATAATTATTGTGAAAATGTACTTTAAGATGAATATCACAAGATCACACATACCTATTATTCTATTAATCGAATATTATGGAGAATATGCCATCAAAGTTTTCAAACTCTGATGACACCAAAAAAGAAAATTGTGTTTTTTTTCTTCTTATCTTATTTTCAGTTCAGCACAAACTTTTACTTTCACACTTCACAATCTCTTTTTAGTTCCAATCAGATTACTTAATTCAATTCCGTTGTTCTCAGTAGAAGAGAACATGCTATAGGATATAAAAGGACATAGAGGAGCCACACTGCATTAATATTTACACCAAAGGACCAAATGATAATTAGAATACTATATAATTATGACTATATACCAGATGGACAGCCCAAATGAATTGATCATTTATGTTTAGCCTTTATATATATAGAGTCGGTCTTATAAGAGTCCGTCTAATTTTAATTTAGAATTAGGCAACAGTCCAACCCAATAAAAAGAAGAGACTGAAGCACCATTTTGAATAAAGTGATGAGTTTAAATTATTCTAATTTTAATATAAAAGTAGATTGTCTCTTTTAATAACTTTTGATATATATATATGGGAAAAAATTGATATCAAAATTGTCACTTTTGGAAGGTCCGTCTATTCTAAATGATCTTATCTTTGAATTAATTAGGAATAAATTCAAATTTAGGAGACGTCTTAGCTCAATTTTTCCTTTTACAATCTACTAAATACTCCCTCTCTTTCTCATAAATTGTTGCAATTCTTGTTTTCACGTATGGCAATGCAAATATTTGAGCAATTTTGCTCAAATAGTCTTGGGTATAAATATTGAGCATTGCTCGAATATTGCCTAGTATTTGACACTCCAGCGATCATGTTATTAGAAAGACAAAAACATTTTATTATATAATATAACATATCATTAACAAATCATGCTTACAAGGTGGTTCCACCATAACATATTGTTCGTCCATAGACTCCAAATAATCCCATATCATAGACACCATAATGCCAATCAGATGCAAATCTTTCAGTATATTGAGGATTAATATGCTGATGATTTGCATCTAAAACTGTAAAGTTCACACAAAATGCAGTTAAGAGTAAATTCTCAGAGGGGTAATAGCCATTTCCCATGGGTGGAAGAGGTTGATTGGGTGGTCCATATGCTTCCCCGCCCACTGCAATATATGTAGACGCATCTGCCATTGCGGTAAATATTTGGTGCGGCCAAAATCCAATGATCATACCAGAAAGATCAAGCCACCAATCCTTAGAGTCAACATCCTTAAGATTCATATCATTGACGTTAGTTATCATAGTCATCATACAAGTAAGTAGAAGCAAATACTACTTTGGTTTCGAGAAATTTAAATTTACTTTAAACCTGATAAACGGATATAACAACGCCCTTCTGACGCCATCCTCTTCTTGAGGCTCCAACAAGTTCAGAATCAATTGGTATATCTTTATTGGTGCTCACAAATCCAGGGCATAACGTATTGAAACAATGTGATTGACCAGCCTATAAATGAACAAATAAGTTCATTTTTGTTATTTTTGGATGAAAATATGTATATGCATGTATAATTTTGCAAAATTGTATACAAACTAATACTACTTGGATTATCGTAGGCTCGTAGCCTTTAAAGAACAAAAGGAAACAATATGTACTTACGCTTAAATATTGGAAAAGGTGCACTTTATTGTCCTTATTTATTGTCGGATTAACCTATAATAATTAGATAAAATAACGACATTGTCGATAGAAAACATTAATTATAACCTAATTGTGAAAATGTAAATCTTTATAATATCACGTATTATTTGATTGGTAGCTTACCGTCCATCCAACTTTTATCATGTCATTTCTGTTCTGAACTATCATTTCTCCAGATGAGTATTGAGATGCTCGCATCGATAAATGATAAATATTGAACATACCTCTTGCGCCGTAATATTTCATAGAGCTTGGATCCGAATTTGTTTGAACAATTGCAAACTAGTGAGTAAAAGTTGAAGTCAAATCAGAAGAAGGAATGCAAACAACTTGACAAGTTAGCTATATACTACAATATATGTATAAATGTAAGTTCATGTTAATGATGTAGATCTTGCAATGTACCAAAACTCACGAGAAACATAAGTCTTACTCCCTCCGTCCCAAAAAGTTTTATACACTTGATTAGGCCCGTAGTTTTAGATGATAATTTGTTGTTTGGTTATCAATTGTATTTTATTATTCCCTGCGTATCAAAAAATGCAACATTTTCCATTTTAGGCCGTATCAAAATAAATGAAACAATTGAAAACTTTCCATTTTAGGTAAACTTTTTTGTTTTAATTACAAAAATGTCATTACTTAATCATAATTAAAATATCTCAAATTATCATTATAATTTGACCATAAATCAATTAAAGTTAATGATTTCCTTCAACTCCTAACCCAATTACTCCCAATTCAACCTAAATTCACCCAACACCACTCAACACTACATTCAACCCTAAACACCACCCACCACGCTCAAGCCTAAACACCACCACCACAAAACCCTAACCACTTTTTCAAAACCCTAACTACCACCACCACAAAACCCTAAACACCACCACCACTACAACCACCACCACAAATCCCTAACCACCACCACTTCCATCACGAAACCGTGCAATTTTTGTGCTCGATTTGGGTTGTTGTTCACAAAATCTGGCTCAATTTGGGTTGTTGTTCACGAAATTTGGGTTTGGGAAATCTGGGTTTGAATTTCACGAAATCTGGTTTGGATTTCGGCGTTGTTCTAGGGTTCATGCGATCATCACGAAATCTGGGTTGTTCTTCTAGGGTTCTTTTGTTGTTGTTCGTTGTTGAAATCTTGGTTTGGGGGATGTAATCTTCGTTTTGGTCGGACGAAATCTGGGTTTGGGTGATGGAGTCTTGGTTTTGGGGGGACGAAATCTAGGTTTGGCGTGATGGTGTATGTGGTGGTCTCGATTTGGCAGGCTTTGGTGCGGTGGTGTCTGTGGTGGTCTCGATTTGGCTGGCTTTGGTGCGGTGGTGTCTGTGTTGGTCGGAGTTGAAGGTGGTGGCTGGTATAGTGGTTGGTGGTTGGTGTGGTTGGTTGGTGGTAGGCGGTGGTTGGTGTGGTGAAGATGGTGAAGATGGTGGTTGGTATAGTGGCCCATTAATCACTCTTTCTCTCTCATCCTTTCCACTTAATACCCAAGCTAAATCACAATTACCAAATTTTGCCTAGGAATTCGTGTCGAACCCAAACGTTGCATTTTTTTATACGGAGGGAGTAAAAAGGTAGATGTGATAGGAGTTAGGGGATATTATTTTATTTGGATGTGAGAGAGTAGTGGGGCATGATGGAAAAGTCAAAAGAATAAAGTAGTAGTGGGTCATGTTCAAAAATAGAAGTGTATAGAGCTTTTTAGGACGGATGAAAAAAGGAAAGTGTATATATATCTTTCTGGGACGGAAAGAGTATATGATAATATATATATATATATATATATATATATATATATATATATATATATATATATATATATATATATATATATATTAAAAAGCGTAAGCAAAGATAGCCATCTGTCACGTGTCACCATCCATCTTTGGATGACATTCTATCAACGTGAAGCCTCGAACCCATGACATTGCATATGCAATAAGGAGTTTCAACCACTACTACAACATGTTATTAGTGGTTCTTTTATGAAAATCAATAATGATGTATGAATAGAAACCAAGAGTTAAGTTGTAAATTTTTATAAGGAAAAGTTGTTTTAAATTTGTTTTTGATGATTCTTCACACTACATCATATCAATTATTTTAACTATTCTTAAATTCAATGTACAAAAATCGCGGAGTATTGTTGGGGTCTAAATACTAGTTATCCTTTAACTTTATGATATTCTTATTATAAATAAATCTTGTTATCTTTCTTGAAAAGTTGTGTATTACAAAATCAAGAGATTGAGATATAATTATAATATAGTACAGTTATGGGTTAAACATACATTATACTAGCCTTATATCCACGTAATTCTTGCATCGTACAAAAGAGTAATATATATGGATTTGGGAGACCCTATATTGTAATTTCTCCAAACTCCAGTGAAGTGTATGCATATTTTTCATGCTTTTAAAAATAATCAGTAAGTCTTAGAAAATTTGTTTTTTTAATTGTAATCTCAAAAGAGTTTAACTAGTGAAATAATATAAATACATAAAAAGGAGTAATAGATATTAGAGAATAGATTAGCAATAGTGATTTAAAACAAAATGGTAAAAAAGACAAAAAAATCTTACCAAAAATTAATGAAAGATGTCATTTAGAGCATCATCACTCATGAGTAAAAAAAAAATATCATCTCTCTCTACCACTTTCTCACTCATCCTAAAATACTTTATCATGTTTCATGATCAATTTTATCAAAGGTACCCCCTCATGAGCAATCAATTACTCATGTATTTGAAAATAAAATAAAAAATCAAAAGTATATAAAAATACGGCAAAATAGGTGTCTATTTATAGATCTCAAGAAAATATAATCATTCATATTTTTAATTGTTTTTACTACGTAGATCTCCAAATATTTTAGTTTGAAGTTTTTAAATATTTTATGATAAAAATCTGATGGGTAAGATTGAAAATAAAACTTAATTTAATAGGAGGTTTAACAACCTTTATTTTATTTGTTTTTTCTTTTCTTATTTTTGTGTCTACCCCCTCTTCTCTTATAGTATAGAGATAAAAACGTTTACTTAAATGCCATAGTAATAATGACTGATGGGCTCCCAACCAACAGTTTCTAGATTTAGTTTTGAATTTCTTATTTAAATGTTTAATAGGAGGAAAGATATAGTAGTTAGAATTAAAAAATGAGATAAGAGGTGAGGCGTTTGAAACACTTCATTTATTTTTTTGTGTTTGAAACACTTTAGATAATTTAACCATATCATACTATTAGCTAATTATTAGTTTTAATAATTAAAAATGACTTTATAAACCAAAAATAAGGATTTAGTGTGGTCGGTGAAACTATCATGAATTTAGATGGTCATGCGTTTAAATACTACTCTTGGTGCCTATTGTTGAAGAGATGGATCTAAAATTGTCATCTAAGAAGTATAGTGGCGTAAT
This sequence comes from Patellifolia procumbens, assembly GCA_947645195.1. Classification (NCBI taxonomy): domain Eukaryota; kingdom Viridiplantae; phylum Streptophyta; class Magnoliopsida; order Caryophyllales; family Amaranthaceae; genus Patellifolia; species Patellifolia procumbens. Next base: position 320,791 of record CANSGD010000909.1, read on the forward strand.
GTCAAGGTGAGACATGGCCGACACGTGGTGGGATCACACTTTTTCTATGTATATAGATGTGATTCTATATATATAAATTAAATAATTAATATTTTATAAGCGAATAGGAGGGAGACAACCAAGAAAATAATAAAATAATGTATATATATAAACTGATTATATTAGTATTACAATTACACTCTCACATAAATACAACCCGGTTGAACTTTACTTGAACAATTATTTTAATTATTTTTATAAATGGAAAATTCTATACTTCATTGTAGAATTGTTGTAAAGTTTTTTCTGAAACTCTTAACAATTATCCTATCTCAAAATCAAATTGTTTCCGGTATTTGCAATGCATATGCTTCTTTTTGCAATTACGTTGTAAATATAAGGAAAATTTGTGAATAACTCCCAACAAGTTTTCTGTTTCGTGAAAAACCTCGTGCAAGTTTTTCTATTAAAATATCACCCAACAAGTTAGCAAAGTTAGTGGTTGCACCCTCTAAACCCTAACCCTGTTAACTTTCTCTGTTAAGTGGGACCCACCTGATTCTTTCCCTCCTAAAACACTTTGAAATTACATTATTACCCCTCCTTTTTATTGCTCAAATAATTTCCCTTTTTCTCCTCTTTCCTTCCAATTTTCCACCTTCAATATCTCTTCTCCTCCCTCTCCAAAAAATAAAAAAAAAACCAGAACAATCAGCAATGTCTCTAACATTCTCTCTCCTGAAACATCCTCTATCCCTTCATCCAAACCCACCAACTCTCTTTCAACCCCATTCCTCCATGGAACCTCAATCTCTAACGGGGCGTTTGGTATATGAGAATGGGAGTTTGGGGATTAGAAGGTGGGATGGGGATTGAGAATTAATGGGAGGGATAAGGATAAAATAATGTCTATCCCTTGTTTGGTATGGGTTGGAAATTAGTTGAGATTAAACTATGATATTACTTGAATACCCTTACTAACCTCTTCTCTCTTTCCTTTTCATTAATGGCAAAGGTGTAACTTTGCTCCTTATTCCTTATCCCACCCATAATACTTGTCCCACTAGATATTATTTTGGTGGGATAAGAGGGATTTTAATCTCATTCCCAATCCCACCTAAAATCTCCCATCCCCACAAACATGGAATTTCTCATGTTGGGGATTTAAAATCCCAATCCCTCCCCTTAATCCTCACAAACAAACACCCCCTAAACACTCTATCCTCCCTTCAAAATGTCGACCCATTAATAAAACTAAGACTTTTCTTGTTGTTCTTCCTGAAGGTAGACAAACATAATTAAAGCTGTTGGAATTAAGGCTATTGAAAAGCCTTATTTAGGTATGTGTAACGGTAATTTCATGATTGAAACGGTTTTAACGTTACACTTGATGGCCATTAAATTCGTCCCTTGATTCCCTCTGCCCATTAATTACCTTTGTTGTTGTGGTCTAATTATTTGCTATATAATCAGACCTTTTGCCTATGTTTGATACAGACAAAAACATTTTGTTCTTCCTCCTCTCTTTTTCTCTTTCTGGGTACGTGCTATACAATCTCCAAAGCTTTTCTCTGTTAGTGGTGACTTAGAGAGGCTGCTGTGTTAACCTTGGGGAGCTTTCCGGCCAGTTACGATTACCACCATAGTCGGGCCGTAATTGCGTTAAAGTCAGTGGTCTTCTACCACGACACAGCCTTGAAAACATTTCTTATTCTGCCATTACAATTCACCAGCATCCAACAATTTGAAAGCAATTAGGTTAGAGGCTTGATTTTTCCATCCTTGATTAAGTGTTAAAGAAATCAGGTCCAGTTTGGTGTCTCTACTGTTCAACAAGAAATTTTGTGTTTCAAAAGGAGAAGCTTTTGAGTGAAAAACAAAATCAGTCCGTGAAATTGGTGACAAATGTTTGGTATTTGGGTCATAACTTTTTCACTGTAGCTCCATTTGAGGCGTGTAATATGTCATTTTAAAGCTAACGGAAAGAGCTACGACTTTCTAGCAGAATCTGAGAGCAGGTTATATCGTTTACATAGCCTAAATTCAGTGTGAATGTCGTTACGGTGTATTGATAGGAAATCAGGATATGTGGAGCATTGGGATTTGGTTGGACGAGATGTTTTAATCTCATATTTGGAGAGGAATACCAGCTGTCTCATGGTAAATTAATTTTGAAAGGATCGCACCAGGTACAATCGATCTAAACTAATTATTGCAAATGGCTAAAGATGATTATGGAAATTGGTGTCTAGGTTATAACAAATAAATTTGTTTGTTGTTTTTGTTCTAACTTGGAATACCTCTCCAAAAGTCTTGTTGCTTGTGATACCTGTTGGAATTACGATACAATTTTTTCTCCTATAGCAATATCAATGTGATCTGCTTAGATTTGAGAATGAAACTGCATTATGGTTCTGCACCCTAATTCATTACTCATGAAGTTTCTACTTATGTCTTATGAGAATGCATGTATATTCATTTGTTCTTAAGCTCTTGTGATCATGAGTTGAGAACAGTTATGGTACTTTTTACATGTTTGGGTAAGAGGTGAAGCATGCTATTTTATGACTATTAGTGATAGTCATAACTTCAGAATTTGAGTTTGAAACTTTTGTTTTTATTGTAACAGAGTTAGAGGGTATGAGAACAACTCTTTGAATTACCATTGTGAGAAATTGAAAATTATTTATGAACTTAGTGCACCCTTTGTACCTCAACAGAATGGTAAAACTGAACGGAAAAATAGGCCTTTGAAAATTTTGATGAATGTTATGCTTGTAAGCTCTGGGTTGCCTGATGAAATGTGGGGGGAAGCAGTCCTTTCAGCCTGTCATGTTCTTAATCGAGTACCTCACAAAAGGTTAGATATGACTCCTTATGAATTGTGGAAGGGGTTTCCTCCAAACTTGAGCTTCTTGAGAGTGTGGGGGTGTCTAGCTAAAGTTGGGCTACCTGACTATAAAAGGTCAAACTTTGGACCCAAGACCTTTGATGTAGTATTTATTGGTTATGCTCATGCTGCCTATAGTGATAGGTCTATTTGTGAGTACAGAGACGCTGAGTTCTTTGAACATGTTTTTCCCTTGAAAAAGGGTGATGCTGCTTCCATGCCTTCATGTTCTTCTCCTACTGTTGTTTTACCTACTTGTTCTACGCACGATGTTCCCTTACCTACTAGTGATGTTCCTGCTAATCTGACTTTAAGTAGTACTTCAGTTGATTTGCATGCTAGTAGTTCTGGTGCTGTAGATGAATCTAGGAGAAGTAAAAGACCTAGAGTACCAAAAGACTTTGGTTCTGATTTTGTTACTGCCTTTCAGTCTGAGAGCTCTTGCATTGACTTGTTGAGTGATGAATTGGTCTATGCTTTCATGTTGGAAGAGGACCCTAAGACTTTTGAGGAAGCAATGAGATTTGTGGATGCTAGCTTTTGGAAAGAGGCCATTAAGAGTGAGTTAGATTCCATAGTGTCTAACTCCACTTGGGAGTTAACTGACTTACCTAAGGGATCAAAAACCATAGAAAGCAAATGGATCTTTAAAAAGAAGTTGATTCCTAATGGGACTATTGAGAGCTTTTTTGCCAGACTTGTGATTAGGGGCTTTACTCAAAGGAAAGGACTAGATTACTTTGACACTTATTCTCCTGTGACTAAGATAGCCACCATTAGGACCCTGTTAGCTCTTGCTGCTATTCATGACTTAGTCATACATCAGATGGATGTTAAGACTGCTTTCCTGAATGGTGACTTAGAGGAGGAGATTTATATGTCTCAACCTGAGGGTTTCGTGGTGCAAGGTCAAGAAGATAAAGTAAGTAAGTTGAGGAAGTCCTTATATGGTCTCAAACAAGCACCAAAACAGTGGTATGAAATTTTTTGACAGTAATGTTGTGTCAAATGGCTTCATTGTCAACAACTCTGACTCTTGCGATTATTCAAAACTAATAGGATTAGATTGTGTAATCATATGTCTTTATGTGGATGACATGTTGATCTTTGGTAACAATTTAAAGGTGGTCAATGATACTAAACTTTTCTTGGCATCGAAATTCGAGATGAAGGATTTGGGAGAAGCTGATGTGATCTTAGGAGTAAGACTTAAGAAAACCTCCGGCGCATCTCCCTTAGTAAGTCTCATTATGTGGAAAAGGTGCTTAAAAAGTTTAACTCCTTTGATGTTGCTCCAGTGAGTACACCTTATAAGCTAGTATTCATTTGACTAAGAATTTAGGAGAAAGTGTTTCTCAAAGTGAATATGCGAAAGTCATAGGTAGTCTGATGTACCTTTTGAACTGTACTCGACCTGACATAGCTTATGCAGTGAGTCAACTGAGTCGGTATACTCATAACCCTAGTAATGAACATTGGAATGCTCTTCATCGTCTTCTTAGATACTTGAAAGGAACAGTTGATCTATGTTTGTACTATTCTAAATTTCCTGTTGTACTTGAAGGATTTTGTGATGCAAACTGGGTTTCAGGTAATGATGAGATTAGTTCAACTAGTGGTTACGTGTTTACTCTTGGTGGTGGTGCTATTTCGTGGAAGTCTTCGAAACAGACTTGTATAGCACTTTCAACCATGGAGTCTGAGTTTATTGCACTCGAGTTGGCAAGGCAAGAAGCTGAGTGGTTGAGAAACCTTTTGTCTAATGTTCCATTATGGGGAGGGCAGGGTGCTCCTGTCTCCCTTCATTGGGATTCTCAAGCAGCCATTGGCGTTGCTAAGAACAATGTCTACAATGGCAAGAAAAGACACATAAGGATCACACATGGAGTCGTGAAACAACTCCTGAAAAATGGGGTAATTTCTTTGGACTATGTGAGGTCCGAAAGACATCTGGCTGATGCCTTTACTAAGGGATTATCTAGGAGAGTTGTCCTAGAGTCGTCGAGGGGGATGGGGCTAAGGCCCATTAGTTGAGAGTTTATATACCCATTTGTTGGTCAAACGAAGCCATAGAATCTTAACTTGCACTACATTTCTCATCCTTATGGCGTGTTGGTAGTGCTTTCTAAATCCATAGCCTACTTGGTGGTGCTATTGAGACGCACTTGATGGATTTATATTGTGAGGTTGAGCTTTCACTCTTAATGGTTCCATATCCCTTCGGGGTGGTGTTATTGAGGAACACTTGATGGACTACCTACGTAAGTGTGGAGGTTAAGCCGCCTTCTATGAAAGACTGGGCTGTCTTTCTAGAGCACTTATGAGACCCAAGGTGTGCGCATGGCTATAAAGCGCATGTGTTGTATCGCGGAGATTGCACGTTCTTAAGGTAGGTATGTGTTGTGGGGGTCTCAACGGAACTCTGGTGAGTTCAAGAGAAATTCACTCACTAGAAAGTAAGTTGTTGCCTCATTTCACTATGTATCAATTCAAATCGAAAGATATTGATGCTTAAGTACTTCCTTTTCCTTACCCAGGAATTTCTTTTGCTTTTCAGAACCTTTGTGGGGGATTGTTGGAATTAAGGCTATTGAAAAGCCTCATTTAGGTATGTGTAACGGTAATTTCATGACTGAAACGGTTTTAACGTTACACTTGATGGCCATTAAATTCGTCCCTTGATTCCCTCTGCCCATTAATTACCTTTGTTGTTGTGGTCTAATTATTTGCTATATAATCAGACCTTTTGCCTATGTTTGATACAGACAAAAATATTTTGTTCTTCCTCCTCTCTTTTTCTCTTTCTGGGTACGTGCTATACAATCTCCAAAGCTTTTCTCTGTTAGTGGTGACTTAGAGAGGCTGCTGTGTTAACCTTGGGGAGCTTTCCGGCCAGTTACGATTACCACCATAGTCGAGCCGTAATTGCTTTAAAGTCAGTGGTCTTCTACCACGACACAGCCTTGAAAACATTTCTTATTCTGCCATTACAATTCACCAGCATCCAACAAAAGCTTATATGGCGGATGACCCTGTTGAACTTAGTCTTCCTCTTGAATCCCAACAACAAGAACCAGTGGAGAAGATTGTGAAGGATTTTAGGAAGTGGGTTTGATTTTTTTGTTGCGTTTTGATGTTTAAAAGGGTGTGTAAGGTGTTTGATGAAATATTTGACTAAAAATTGGGGGTTTACTACTTGAATTGTAATGATAAATACTCGTGTATGTGTTTTGCCCAGCAGACCACCACGTCCTGCTAGCTTGCGGCATATCTCCATGTTCTGCCACCCCACATCAGAGCACCCAGAGCAGAGCAGGCCTCACAAAGCAGACCGCTTTGAGTATAAGCTCTAGACAGGGAATTAATAAAGGCCTTATTACCTTGGCCCACTTCCAAAAGGAGCCCACTTACTTTACTAGGTCATTTACAAGCCCATGTCTCATATAAATACTCATGCCCATGCACGAGTAAGGTACGTACTATCAAACACTCACAAAATACTTGTACTTGGTACTCGTTTTCTCTCAACTAGAGACCTTGTGTTCATCTTAGGCTGACTTAGGCATCGGAGGGGCGATCCTCGGAAACAATCCCCGAGGTTTACCTTGTTTTGCAGGTAACCACCACCACGAAGGAAGCTTGGGAGCCACGTTCCACCACGTACCCACCACCACACTCACTGTAGCTGTACTGGACAGAAACAATTTGGCGCTAGAAGGAGGGGAAGAGTAGAAAAGCCCAATCTACAACTTCGCAGTGGTGGTTCCTTATTCAACAACATCTGATTCCCACAGCTCAGAAGATGAGAGCTACTCTCAGTCAAGAGAAATGACCACCAGGTCAGCAACAAGAGGTAGCCCCGCTACCCACACTCAGGAAACCAGGCAACCAAGCAGTTCCTTGGTCATGCCTACCCCAGAGGCACTCCAAGCAGCCATTACTCTACTGCAGTCTGCTCAACAATACATACAAAACATTGGTAGCCTGCCATCTTAAAGGAGGAAGAGGACAAGAACCCATGGTTTAGTTCGAAGACACCTGCAGCTGTCATCTGAAGAGGAGGCTGCTACAGAAGAACCCTGTATGGGTACAACAAGAGAGCTAACACTCCAACCCCCACATCAGAATATGGCTTATCCAACCGCTCTGGATCAGAGCACATTCGAAGAGGTTGGCCAGAGGATGAGTGGAACAGTGAAGTAATGCAGGAAGAGCACCCTAACTTCTTCAGTGAACTAATACCTACAGAACATTTGGCAGGCTCTAGTCTGAGATCTTTCTGCAGAGGAAATCCAGGGGGCATAGCACAATAACGTCCCCGGGTGAGGCCCAGGCATAGTGTAGGAGCTGAAGAGGCCCTGTCTATACACGAGGGCAGACCCCGCCGAAGACATGTTAGTCAGAGGCTAGGACCGATACCTGAGGAAGGATCTGGCGACAACGGGACCTCCTCAGACCTTAGAGGAATCATATCCAACAGAGTTGGACCCAAAACCTCTTTTGCCTCACCGGCAGAGGAGATCAGGTCCCCCTCCAAATCCCCTTTCCCACCCGAGATCATCGCAGCTAGAGTATCAAAGGCCAAGCTTCCATCAAACCTCAAGTTTGAGGGGGAAGGGGACCCCCAGGAACATGTGGCAGCTTTCGAAACCCACATGGAACTGGGAAACTACAATGAAGCTACCTGGTGCAGACACTTACCTGCCACCCTGGCAGGGATAGCCCAGACCTGGTTTAGAACCATCCCGCAAGGCACCATATCCAACTTTGACGAGCTGAAGAGGTTCAAAGAACATTTCGTCAGTGGAAGCATGAGGAGTAAATCCACTCATGAATTGCTGCTGCTAAAGCAGAGTCTCAACAAGAGTTTACGAGACTTCATCGGAAGATTGAACAAGGAACTGGTGCAAATTCCAGACCTAGAACAGAAGCTGGGTCTACATGCACTGACGAACGCTCTGCCTCACACTAGCAAGTTCAGGGACGACCTAAAATGGGTCACCATGAAGGAGCTCAGTGAAGCTTTGGCCCTCGCAGAAAAGTACATTGCAGTCGAGGACTTCAATAAAGCCTCAACACCAGGAGCAGGCAAACCTGCCAAGCAAGACACAAGGAAGAATGAACAGTCCTTCATGGGTGGCAGACTGAACTTCGGAGGGCCCAGGCCCCATCAGAACAGAGGCGGAGAAAAGCAGAAGGAAGCAGAAAGAGAAGCAGAACGGCTTAGGTCCCAGGAAAAATACAACAACTACAACAATCTCATCCTATCCAGGGCTGAGATATTTCTGACAAACAGAGACGGCAGCAAGTGACACAGACCACCCCTACAAAAAAGAGAAGCCTAGGCCCAAACATGGCAGAGTTCTGTGCCTTCCATGAGGCCCCAGGCCACAACACCGAAGATTGCATCAGTCTGAAGAATACATGGCTTGGAACCAGGAAATCAAAGAGAAGGAACAATAGAACGAAGGCAAGAAGTCGCAGGATGAACGGGTCGAGATCAGAGAGGGAAGAAGAAGACGATGAACGTCATATTCGGCAGCTCGAACTCAATGGGGGGAGAGGGCCCACCTGAAGGAGCTCACTCATCCCAACCTCTACTCCATTGATCAACCAAAGCTAAGTCCAGACCTGCCGAATTTGACGTTCGCCGCCGAAGACTGCAAGGGCGTGAGTTTCCCACATTCGGACCTGCTGGTGGTCACTCTGGAGATCTGTAACACAGACGTGCGGAGGATATTGTTAGACGGCGGAACTGCCGTAAACATTCTGTACAAAGACACCTTCGAAAACATGGAACTGAACCGATCATTGTTGAAGGGAGGGGGAACTCCCATTGTCGGGTTCACCGGAAACTCGATCATCCTAGAAGGAAAAGTACGTTTAGCGGTGACCGTAGAGGACCAGAACGGAATCAGGAGAACGGCGATGCAGGAATTCTTAGTGGTAGACCTCCCGTCACCGTACAACACTCTGATGGGAAGGAAATTTATTGAAGTTGTACAAGGGATCCCATCAACCCACCATCAGACCATGCTCTTCCTCAGCAAGATTGGCGAGGTGGGCAGACTGAAAGGAGACCACAAAGCAGCCAGGTACTGCAACCTGACCGCTCTGAAAAAAGATAAAAGACCTCCTCCCTCGACCACTCTGGATCCGGGAGGAAGAGGAGGAAAGATAAGAAATAAGGAAAGAGAGTCCAAACTGAAGAAGTCTAGAAGGACAAGGCTGAAGAAGCAGAGAAAAAGGAAAAGAGGAGAAGGCCGAAGAGGCCGAGAAAAAATAGAAAATATCAGAACCATCAACTGTAAGCGAGGCCGATGCTTGCCCAGAAGCCGGCCAGGAAACCAGAAAGCCCGAACTGGGGGAAGAGACCGAAGAGGTACTCTTGGGACCATAGGAGGCAGAGTAGTAAGAATAGGCACAGATCTGAACCCAGAAACCAGAGTCAACCTAATCAATCTGCTAAGAGAAAATGCAGACGTGTTCGCTTTCTCGGTAGCTGAAATGCCAGGGGTAGACCCCACCACCATTAACCACAAACTAAACACTGCTGCGGGACACAGACCCGTGAAGCAGAAGAGGAGGAATTTCTCATCCGAAAAGAATAAGGCCATTGAGGAGGAAGTACAGAAGCTGTTAGAAGCGGGATTCATAGAACCCTGCAAATACCCAGAAGGGATGGCTAACGTGGTGATGGTGAAAAAGGCAAATGAAAGCTGGAGGATGTGCGTAGATTTTACAGACCTCAACAAGGCCTGTCCCAAAGACTGATATCCGCTGCCAAGAATCGATCAGCTGGTAGACTCCACCAGTGGCCACGCTCTACTCAGTTTCATGGACGCTTTTAGCGAGTATCATCAAATTTTTATTGACCTTGCAGACAAAGAAAAGACAGCATTCATCACCCCAATCGGAGTATTCTACTATGTCATGATGCCATTTGGATTAAGGAATGTAGGGGCCACCTACCAAAGGCTGATGGACCAGGTCTTTGCAGGGCAGAGGGGAAGGAATCTGGAGGTGTACGTAGATGACGTCATCACCAAAAGTAAAACAGAAGAAAACCGCATAGCAGATCTGAAAGAGACCTTCGCCAACCTCCGAGAACACAGCATGAAACCGAACCCAAAAAAGTGCGTGTTCGGAGTGCAGTCAAGGAAGTTTTTAGGCTATCTGGTCAGTGAGAGGGGAATCGATGCAAACCCCAACAACGTGAAAGCAGCTATGGATCTTCCAGAGCCCAAGAGCATCAGGGACATTCAAAGGATGACAAGCAAAATGACAGCCCTGTCCAGATTCATAGCACAGTCTGCTGAGAAAGTCCTCCTATTCTTCAAGGTACTGAAATGGAATAAGGCGTTCAAATGGGAGGCAGAGCAAAAAGAAGCATTTCAGAGGTTGAAGTCACATCTTTCTGGCCTGCCAACATTCGCCAGACCCAAGACAGCAGAGGCGCTCTTCTTATACATCGTTATCACCGCCGCAACTGTGAGCGCGGTCCTGCTGAAAGAGGAGAACAAGAAGCAGCAGCCAATATACTTCATGAGCCACACGCTCACATGCGCAGAAACACGATATCCTTTGATAAAGAAGGCAACCTATGCTGTGGTGCTAGCCACAAAAAAGCTAAGGCCATATTTCGATGCACACCCCATCACTGTGCTGACAAATATGCCCTTAGAAAAAGCAATGGAGAAAAGGAGAGAGGAGAAAGTCATGATGATAAGATAACACATAAGCAAAGATTACGAAAGTATACCAAGACCTGGCAGAAGAGTTACTTGTCTGCACCGCAACCTATGGAGAAGCAGGAGGAGGGAGCTGCTGAAGAGGCTCAACAGTCAGAGGGGACCCTGACCCCTGAAGAGCACCGGTACCCATCGCAGCATCCTCTTCATCCTCTGAGGGCCCTCCGAGCACCTGTGGTGATGAACCCTCAAAGGAGCATCATCCTCCTCCTCTTCATCATCAGAGACATCAATCTCTGCAATGGACGCAGATGGACCGCCCGCCGATCAAACCACCCACGTGTGTTTATCCACGAGCTCCCGGCGAGCAACGCGAAAGACAGGATGATCCCGGGAAGTGTTCAAGATCTCTCTGATGATGTCTGGAACGACATAAGACCCAAGGCTCGGCATCGGAAGATGCCTACGACGGCCTGGAGACTGACTCAGACCCAACTCCATAGGAAGGGCAAACCAAAGAGTCTCTCCATTAAACAAAAACAAAGAATCAGCAGCAGTTAAAAGACATGAAAAATATCCTAACAAGCAAGATATAGGGGCAGAGCAAGATTGTGAGCTTAGAATTCACCCATGATAAGACGACAAACCCTTCTTCTGCAGGGAGCTGCAGAAATCGTAAACAATGAGTGCCAGGAGGCACGACAGAATGAATAAAGGAAAGGAAAACAGCAGCAAAGTAGAAGATTTACCAGTTGTGTAGTCTAGAGACAGCTTCCCTATCATCAGAAATTAGTTCTGGCACATCACATGGGGATGTGGCAGCCAGTATTTGGGAAGAGCTTGCTTCCCATCAGCAGTCCCTTTATCTGCCAACCTGAAGTAGTAATAGGCCATCCACTTGTCCCAGTTCAAGCAATCAGGGTCCAATTGTTTGAGGAACTAGGGCTCCATAAGCCACAGAGGGGCCTTGAATTCATAGGGATGCCCCGGTTGCGTCGGCACCCTAAAGAAGACAAAGTTGTCCCTCCAATCCTTCAGAGTCATATCAACAAGAAAGACCGTCAGGAATTGGGTTCGGACCGAGCCCAAAAAGTAACCAAACTTTCCTCCCTGCCTCTTGAAGAAGAATAGGCATAGAAAGAGCTTCATGGTCAGGGGGAAGTCCAAGGCCTCACAGACCCAGATGAATCCCAAAACCTTCTTCAAGTACTGAGGGTTCACCTGGCAGAGTGCCACCCGGTACTCACAGAGCACCTTCTCCAGGAACCAGGGGAGTGAGAACCTCAGCCCGAACTCCAGTTGTTTCATATATACGGCAGTGTACCCCTCTGACACATCTGCCAGGCTCTGAGAAGCCTTCGGCACCACGACCCAGGATCCGCGGAATGGCTTGATCTCCGCATACCACTCAATGTAGTGAGCAGCATGGCTCCTTGAAAACGCATCAGCCACCTTCTTGGCAAGATACGGCTTACCCTTATTATCATACAGAGCAGTGAGCCGCATCTCGCCGTCACTGTACTCCCACTTTATTCTGCGCTGGGGAGTCTTGAAAACGTAGTCCTCTGGGAACCTGTTGGAGTCAGGACCCAGAGTTTCTCGGCGCAACCCATCCCAAGCGTTAAAAATGGCCCACTTCCCAGGGACCATCTCATCCTTACAGCGCGGGAGGTCGAGCCTCAAGAAGGGAGACTGAGTGTCCTCCGAATAGACCTCGTCTTATTCAGACGAATAAGACGCCTTCTCCTTCCCGTGAGAGGACCCAGCTTTTGAAGTATTGTAGGATACGTATTGTATATAAGAGTCAAAGATAGCCAAGAAATAGGATATTTTCTTGCAGAAAACAAAGAAAAACAAATATCCATAACCCGGCACCTAAAACTTGCAAACTAAACTGCCAGATTGGGGGCAAGGATATGCAGAACGAATAAAAGATCAACACAACAAAGAAAAAAGGACATTATTCTGGCCCTCATACAACAGCTATACTCAGAGTGCTCTCGAAAGACATAACAGCAGAATGGAGTAAGACATGACTAAAACAAACACCAAGAGCACATAAATCAAGGCCCAGCAAACAGACAAACCTAAGATGGACAACGATAAAAAAGTTAGGGTTCGTACCACACCATTATGAATAAAAAGACCTAACCCAACCGAAAACGGCGAGCATAACCATATCAGAGAGGCAGAGCAAAGCTTAGCTGAAGAGGTAGAGTAGGGCCGACTCCAGAGTGGCAGAACGAGAACGAAAACAGGACAACACGGGTGTACGGCCACATAAACAGAGAAACAACGTCAACAACAAGGGGGAACAAACCCTAATTCCTAGGGTATAATGAAAGAATCACGCACAAGAAGAAAAAGGAAGATTCCATCAACAAAAGGAATGCCCTACCAGTTTATCAAGAAAAAGAAGATTAAAAATGAGTTCTTTCAAGAGGGTTACCTGTTCGTAAATAGATAGTGCTAAAAAACGAGGAGTCAAGGAGCTAAACAGCAAGTAGAGAAATGCAACCACTGCGAAATCGAAGCTACAGACAGGAAAACCTTGGAGAAATCGATGAAAACCGCTCGAAAATCACTAGGGCAGGGGGAAATCCACGAGAAACAACAAAGAAAACTAGCAACAAGGAGTTCGAAAGGAATGAGAATGGAAAAGTTTTAAGAATGGTCGAATCCGCCTATAAATAGGCCAGCCACACCCCACCAACAGTATTTGCTCATCATTACACTCCTTGGGAACCCCAAGGGGCACATTAATTTATACCGAAATTAATAATTCTTGCTCAACACACCATCCGAATGGGCGGAAAAAAAGAGGCACTATGGAGAAAAAAGATGAACAGTCATCCGGAGAGCAACCCACGCGTCTGCGAAGAGCAGAACTACAGACTATAATAAACGTACCCAGTACATTGTAATTAACAATTACTTGGTCCGGGGGCAAATTGTATAGGGTCTACCCAGCAGACCACCACGTCCTGCTAGCTTGCGGCAGACCTTCATCTTCTGCCATCCCACGTCAGAGCACCCAGAGCTGAGAAGGCCTCACAAAGCAGACCGCTTTGAGTAGAAGCTCTAGATAGGGAATTAATAAAAGCCTTATTACCTTGGCCCACTTCCAAAAGGAGCCCACTTACTTTACTAGGTCAGTTACAAGCCCATGTGTCATATAAATACTCATGCATACGTACTATCAAACACTCACAAAATACTTGCACTTGGTACTCGTTTTCTCTCAACTAGAGACCTTGTGTTCATCTTGGGCTGACTTAGGCATCGGAGGAGCGATCCTCGAAAACAACCCCCGAGGTTCACCTTGTTTTGCATGTAACCACCACCACGAAGGAAGCTTGGGAGCCACGTTCCACCAACTACTCACCACCACACTCACCGTAATTGTCCCGGACAGAAACAACTCCTATTATATGTTATTCTGTCTAATTAATCCAAGATTTTGTTATAGTTTAATGAAAAGCTATCATCAACCATTCCTCCCTTTCTCCGCTTCTCTCCCCTGCAAAATTCTATGACTTAAAAGCTTTTTACGTCTCTTTAAACAATGCACATCTTAGTCCTCAACTCCCTGACTTCAATGCCGCTTCTCTCTCACACACACATTTGCACTTTTTTATTTTTCACACATATAATAATTGTTTACTTCTATACCACTGCCATTACTAGTTTTTTAAGAAAAATAATTACAGGCTATTTGTTATAAAAAAATCAACTTTAATTAATTCGAATTTTTTTTGACAGCTTTGTTGCAGAACCATACTCGTAATTTTCTTTCTGGGTTTTAATTTAATTTCACGTACAGTTCATATTATAGATTTTGATACAATTCTTTTGGGTTGTATCTGTTTCAGGTAGTTAATTTGCTGCTGAATGAGCTGATGGAAATGCATGTATTATCTTAGAATCAATTTAGAATACCCCATTTGCTTTATTTGAAGAATGTTCCTGAAATGGGGTTGTTTTAGGATTCTTGATTTTGATTGAGATTGTTTGTTACTTAAAGGGTTTACTGGTAAGGAAGGAGAAGAGATGGAAGGTGGAAAACTAGAAGGAAAGAGGAGAGAGGAAAATCTGTTGGGGTATTAAAAGGAAATGTAATAAGGTAGTGCTTGAGAATGAACATTTCATCTAAAATGACTCATTTCAAATTTGTATTTTCAAATCATGAAATCTAAATCCAAATCAATTGTTTGGTAAATGTAAGAATTTTAAATTCAGGATTTCAAATCCAGATCCATTGTTTGGTTTAACAAAGAATTTACAAATCCATATTTAAATATGTATGTGCAAAATCAAAATCACAAACATAAAAATCATAAAGTTCTCTTTCCCAACCCTAAATGAATTCTGTCAGGTGAATCACTTCAGTTTCTATCTCCTTTTTCGCTTCTCTGCTTTAAAATGTTCAATGTTTATCAGAGTATCAGAGCTCTGATTGAAGAATGCTCTAATGGCAGAAGTAATCTATGGCTTCTGATACAAATTATGGTGAAAGATTACGCAATGATTTCAGCGGAAATTACCTCTTTTGTCGACGACGATGACGATCTAGGGTTTTGAAATTCTCTCAACGACAATGGCGCGAGGTTTATATCGATCTTAATTGTTATGAGAATGAGTGACTCGATTAGGGAGGAGATCAAAGGGTTAGAATTTGGTAATGGAGGAGAAGAAAGCTACGAGATACATTGATGGAGGAGAAGAAAGCTACAAGATGTGTTAATGAAGGAGAGAGAGGTTGAGGAGTCTGTTGAAGAGGAGAGTGGAAGTAAGTTAGGGTTTTAGAATTTGCAAATGACAACTTTGTGTATAGAATTTTAGATTCTTAAAATTGGGCTATTATTTTAAGGGTTGAATTTGGTTGCCAATTCCAATTCCAAATCCCAAGAGTTGCCAAACAAGTCATTTGACCCAATTCCACATTTAGAAATGAAATGATCATTCCCAAACAAAGCATAATGTAATTTCAAAGTGTTTTAGGAGGAAAAGAATCAGGTGGGCCCATTTAGTGGAGAAAGTTCACAGAATTAGGGTTTAGGGGGTACAACCACTAACTTTGCTAACTTATTTGGTGTTATTTTCACAAAAAAATCTTATAGGGGGTTTTCACAAATACTTGAAACTTGTAGGGGGTTCTTCACAAATTTCCCTAAAGATAATTATGCATGCATCATCTACATATATAAAATTCATATACTTTATCTGTTTCTTTTAATTGGAATGTAAAGAAAGTGGGAAGAAACCAAGGTAATTAGAGAGAAGATTGGGAACAACCTATTTAGACAAAAAGGATAAATTTATCAACATAAAAATCTGATTAAATGATTAATCTATCCTCTTCACCTAATGTAGAGAAAGATGGGGATCACCAGTTTAGCTGATTTGGGTGCCTTGGAGATGTTGCTGGTTGCTATAGGGGCGGCTCGAGGTGTTGGGTTGACGTAAGAGAGAGGGTGGGGTGTTAGAGGGGATTAAATAAATTTAACTAGAGGAATGTAAGGTAATTCCTTGGTTTTTTGCTTTTATCTTCTGTTTTTTGTCAATTTATATCTTATTTTTATTTTGCATAGATTAAACACTAACACTATGTTTGAAGAGAAGATTTGGAAGGAAAGGTAAGAAACATGAAATGAGGGATTAACCATCCCTGATTTGGATAGCAATATGAGGGGGGAGGAGATGCAATTGGAAGGATCCATTTTCCTTCTTCCTTAGGATATCAAATCTATCTAATGTTGGAAAGCTTTGAAAGGAAAATAGAGGCTCAGCTTCTCACTTCCCTTCCCTTTCTCTCATCTTCCCTGCCCCCCCCTTTGTCTTTATAGATGCTATATAGTAAGTCTACTCTTTATTTCATAACAATTGGCATCATATCCAGACTAGTTGTATGGAGAAAATTGTTTATCACACCGATTCTGTTGATTCCGATTATCGATTTTATATGAGTAATTCAATAATATATCAATCAATTTTGGCATTTGACAATTCAAGATAAGCTCCATCTTAGTTCAAGGTGGCTTCGACAAGTTTTGAAAGGTGGCTAAGTGTACTGGAGGGAGAAAGCCTATAGTAGATGATATGACTTGACTTTATATTTTGTTACTTTGCGTCCTTTTACTTTTACTACTTGTGTTTTATAAACTTTTCTTCTTTAAGCATCTCTTATCTATTTTCTTTTCAGGTTTTTGGAACTATTGCATCTAACTTAAAACCTATGCAACGCAAGAATTCAAATAAAATTTTGATACTATTGCAAAAAGAAAAGAACTTACATGCTCTCCGAGTCGGGGTTGTATAGAGTTTGATTTCCTAATAAACGAAAGATTTTTTGTGAAATTTTTCATTCGAATAAATTCATCCTTGCTCACTCTCTTAATAGGCACTGTTCCAGTTGGACAACCTCCATTTGTTAGCTTTTCAACGGGACATTTTATTATATCATCGCTGGACATTGACGATGTAGCCTCTCTCTGTTCGTGACCATAATTAGGTCTCATCTAAACCTCATACAAGAATAAGAAAAAACAAATAAAATCACAATAGTGACCAAAATGGAAATGAAAATAAACCTTGTGTGACAAGATATATAGTGGGAGAAAATATGAAAGACGACGAGATAATCACAAACCTCATAATGAAAAGTATGATTTTTCATTAACGGATGATCAAAAGCAGGTTGTTTGTAAAAGTCCACGCAATCATATATGCTTCCATATTTGGTCTACAAATCAATGCAAATTGAATTTAGGGTTGTATTCATTGAAAGATATAAAATGCTTGACTATTTTTAAGATTTACTCCTCCATTTCTCGGAGTTCTACAACTTTATTTTACATTGTCTCCAATTCACATCTTGACCACCAATATCTTCATTTACATATTAGCAATAATGAAAATTTGATATTAGGAAACTACATATTGAAATGAAGCTAAGAAGTAACAGCACCACATATGATATTGTATTTCTCATGTGAAAATTTGAAAAAAAGGCCAAAGTTTTATAAGTTTGACTAAAACGTTGACCACTTAAATAATAAATGGGTAGAACTTAAGGCTGACAGAGTACTACAAGCCTAGTTTTTTTTTTGTGAGTATTCAACTATTCATGAACATTTAAAATGTGCTTTCTCATCCATGGGAGGTAATATGTTTCCATCCCCTAACAAGGGACCATTTGCTATCTTACATTGTTTCTAGTTTTCGATTTGAAAACAAAAATCGAAGTATGAAAAAAAAAAGTTTCGAAATTTGTGTTGTCAATTTTCTAAATAAAGACACTTATCAATATGATTAGTTTTAAGTTTATTATACAACTTATAGCATATAACTCTAACACATTACAAAAGCCAAATTAAGAAACTATCAATTGTAAATATGATGAAAGTATTATTAATAAATGATAGAACAATATATTTGATTGTCATGGTTAACCCTCAACTTCAATTGTCAATATGTGTGATGAAGCTATTGTTGAATTGTGTAATACGTTAATTGTGTAATTGAAAGGGGCGGATTTGTAATGGATCCTGAGTGGCACGTATACGACCAGAAATTGTTCGAAGCTTTTTTCCAAGTTTCACGTAAAGTAGGTAAAAGATTAAGGCTGATTCTCGCGTCCTCAATGCACATAAAATCTCTTTGCCTTAGTGGTTTGTCTGCCATCGTCACTACACTCAATGTAGATGTGAGTCATGTGACCATGGCTTAGACTATACAATTTTCATTATACACCCGGGTGTATTATGAGCTTGATACAGACATACAGTTAAGGCTATTTTTTGCTCAAATAGACTTGGACACCCGGGTGTATGATGCATACTCTCCTTAAACTACCATTAGTCATATACTCGCAATATTAGCCATTTATACTTAATATGTTTTAGTTACTTGTTTCACTGTAATTTTGACCATTAGTATTCTTAATGTCAATTAGCAAAAATTATACAAAGTTGCTATTTTGAATATATACATCATAGTTTTTCGAAATCTTGATTCAAATTGTAGAATCGTACGATTTTACGATCCAAATATAGCTATACGATTATTTAGTATTCTTGTAATTACGGTTAACTAGTGACAATTTTACAAATTGGAATCAATATCATGGTGAATATATACTGCAATTATTGCCGATTTAAAGGGTAAACACCAATTTACTATAATTGTTATGTTTTTGAACTTATAATATGAGCATGTTTAAGTGAAGTTTGAGTGTAATATCTTGATTAGGCATGTTTGTAGAATTTTACAGTTCTATGATCCATTGTACAATTCGATTCTAAGAGCCTCTTTCCATTTAATGTATAATCTCGATTATGATAACATTGATATACATGAAGACCAATCCAACAACATCTTATATGATAATATTTGTTTTTATTTATTAGCAGAATGATAAAGTCAAAGTAGGTTGGATGAATAATTTCACAGTGGGAAAAAAAACACAGAAAGCCCATATTTCTATTTTTTGCAAGCCCTTTAAGTTGGTTGTATTTTAGGAAAAATTGTCAACTAGTACCTTTTAAATTGGTGAATTTGTGTACTAGTACCTTTGATGTTTTTTTTGTGCAATAGTACCTTAAGTTGTACAAAACATTTAAAAAAAAACCTTAGTCCAAAATTCCGGCCACTTTAGTCAATATTCCGGTTGTTGCCCATTGTTTTCACTCGTTTTTTTGGAGCGTGTATTGCAATCATATAGAAGAGAGGTGAACTTTCACTCTCAAAAAACGAGGGAAAACAATGGTCAACAGCCAGAATATTGACTACAGTTGCCGGAATGTTGGACTAAGGTATTGTTTTTAAGAGTTTTGTACAACTTAAGGTACTATTCCACAAAAAAAAAATTAAAAGGTACTAGTTCATAAATTCACCTATTTAAAAGGTACTAGTTAACAATTTGTCCTTTATTTTACTTGTTTTTTTTTTCCAGAAAGGTCCAATATCGGTTCTTTTCCTTCGATCCGTACTTAGCAACACATTGAAGATGATTTTTTTTTGCTTCTCTCTTTTTACTCTTCCTCTATTCTATTATTTTTAATCTCTCGTTGTTTGTAAGTTCATATTTATATATTGTCATCTTCTAAATTTATGCCTGGCTCTGAGAGAGTATTTGTTATACACCTGAGTGTACTGTGAACATGGTACATCCAAAGCTATTTTTTTGCTCATTGCTCATTTGGACGTCTTGAATGAGCAAAAATTAGACGTTCAAATGAGCAAAAAGATAGCCGTGGATACATCAGGCTCATGTTACACACCCGAGTGTATAATAAAAGTTGTACACCTCTGAGATCCTAACCATTTAAATTTGCCAATTATCTATATATTAAGTTTGAGCTTGTATTTAACCAATTAAATCTATTGTTAAAATTGTCTCATGAATACAAAAGGATCAACATCTTGCAAAGTTATAAAATGAGCCTTAAATTATAATTTATGTGTAAGGATAAACATAGTAATTATTAGTTTCCCCTCGATATATATTTAATTACTTTTAGCTTTCAACAATATTTACTTAACAACGATTAGTGTTATTAACATTCAAAGTTGTACATTGAAATTGAAAGGCATGAAACGCTATATGAAGTGTTTATAAAAGCACGGAATAAGTATAATAAACAAACACCATACTCCATCGAGAATATTGTTGCATTTGTCTAAATAGTATAAAAAAGATACTCACTTTTGATCTATAAATTGATTAAGATATGATATCAAGACATTTTCTTGTATATTAGTGTCCCATCAAATTGGAATCCTAGATACGTCTATTGTACTTTAATTTGTTAGTTTAGTTGAATCCATTAAATTTTAAATCATGTATCCACCTTTGGTTAGAGGTGAAAGAAAACGAAGCTCGACTAGAACTTGATAGATGAACCGAGTACGAAAATGAATTGGGTAGTGTTGTAGTTCAATACTTGACTCGACTCCTTAACAACCCCTATCCAAACACCCATTTTTTAGGGTAAAAATTCAAGTCAGGTTAGGTTGGACCTAAAAAGAGGCTGAAAAATACAATAATTAAATCAAAACTTTTTATGGGATCGGGCTACAACCTACACATGAAGCTTATTGTCATTACTTTCTGTATGTTCTATAATTTTTTCGCTAACTAGTCACTGGGTAGGATTTAATACTCCTCGATATGCAAGAATTACAATGGTAAGGATTGCGCACTATCAGTCTGTCACCAATAAAATAATTTTTATTTATTAGTATATTAAATAAATGAAATTGCTTCCCAAATTAGTTGTGGTTGTCATACTATGAAGTCGCATATAGTCAATGCATTTTTAACACGAATTTTATTTTGAGTCATCCGAAAACAGATTCTTTGTGTATTAAACACAAGGGTAAGGGTCTGTATATTCGACCCCACCTCTTAGCTCGCCTTATGGAGGAATGACGCAGTCGGAATTAATAGAGGAAAAGCAGACGCAATTCCTTAAACGAACAAACAAGTTTACAAGCGATAAACCTGTAAAAACTCCGGAATACACAAGAAAAGAGAATTAACTCTGAAATATTATTATTCAATCAAAAAGTGTCTTCTAATGACGGCCAAAAGACGTTTAAATAGTCTAAACAAAACCCTAACACGAAATTAAACAAAAACTTAAAACAAAATAATTAAAATGTTGTTTTCAGGCCCGAAACGAACTCGGATGGCGTAAAAAGCCTATGAATCACAGCATAGCGGTGTATTCAGTTAGTTGGGTCATTACCTTTCTGAAAAGGTATTTTATTAAGCATTTTGACAACGTGAGTCGGACTAGTAGAAATCATTTCAAGCTTTTTCGACGATGGGCTTCTTCGTCGAAGTTCGCGGCTTTGAGACGCTGCCACACTGGGATGATGTTGTTGTTTTGTTGTGTAAAGTATATTAAACAAAAGCCATCAAGTTAAACTAGCTAACCTTGATTGTTTTAAGGCTCGGCTTCTGCAATTGTTGATATTGTTTGTCCAGATCAAGTTCCTCTTCTACTACAGATGATTGGGTTTTCACTCCATGGTTTACCAATAGTAACAATAAAGCCACCGAATATACTAGACCTTTTATAGACATTGCTCTGCAAGTAACCAAAGAAACCATATGATAGATACAAGCGTAATCCCTTATGTAAGTATATCAAATGTTTCAATAGAAAATGAAATTTTAATCCTTGCAAAACAAATTGGTTTAACTAACTTTGAGTCACAAAATAATTAGCTTCATAGCTTCTTCTATGCATGTATGATGCGAAAATTTAGTAAAATTTTAATGAAGCTTTTTTTTAATAAAATAACAAATGAAATTGAAGCCTTCTAGAAGTTTTCAAGATATCAGATTCAAAATATCCTTAATATATGGTAGAGTTCAAGAGTTTAAATCTTACATCTTGAACACTAAATATTATCGGATTTAAAGATGCAGAAAAATCTTGAGTGTGGTAATGACACAATATAATATGTGATGATTTTAGAAAATTGTCTTTAATTTCAACATTAAAGGGAGGGTTAATGGAATTTACCCTTCCTCTAGAAAGAAGATTGTAATGAAAATGTAAGCTTACCAAAATAAAAATAATGAAATGTAAAGAAGACTAGATGTACCTCATCATATAAGGTTGTCCTAGCTATTTAATAGTAATTGATTAGCAACAAGAAGATAAGCTCAATTGGTACTTCGTAGGGCTATAAATCCAAAAGTGTACTTATGGTAGCAAATCAAGTAGGGGTGTAATTGAAACGTTTATGCGGGAGCACTCTGGATATTTTGAAAAAATAAAGTAAAGGTAGAGTAGATTTATCAACAAAAATAAGGGTTCAAGATTAAATCTTTAAAAATGATAGGTTGGTTTAAGTTGTGAGCCGTCTCATCTTCCTTAACTTGATATAGAGATTAATTTTTAGTTTCTTACCCTAAGCATTTGCTTGAGATTAGGGGAGGGGACGGGGTTATGACTTGTAATGGGCCTCTAGGTGGGGCCCTGTGCGAGGACAGTTTAAATGATTTTTGTTCTTATCTCAATCTAATCTCATACTTACAAATAAGATTATATTTTTAATAAAAAAAAAAAGATTAAATCTTTAAAGTTATATATAGTCTCTTGTCTCTTCTTAGTTGCTACATTGTGAAATGATAAAAAAAATTAAAAAATTGAGGGTGGTGATGATCTTTACTTTATGGGTAAATGAAAAAAAATATTATATATATTTATAATAGATAATAAGCCGTTCCGAAAGGAGCTACCACATCGCTCAATGTCATTAAATACAAATACAAATAATTAATAAAATAAGTTATCAAAAAAAATTTAAATAACAAAAACATTAATTAATCCCTTGAATGATTACGCTTTGGAAGCTATAAAGCCTCTAAGGATTAGCTTTTGCTTTTGATATTTGTGCGACTTATTAATTAATAAAAAATTAATTAAAAAATATATAGCTCCACATCATTATGTATATAAAATTACTAATTTTATTTTTAATAAACAATAATTAAAAAGAATAATTATATCCTAAATAAAATATTACATTCCTTATCTAAAAATACTATTAATCCTCAAATTATAATTTTTTCACCGTTAGATTCATATCGAAAAATACTTTGAATCAAGATCCACTTATGACACGTTTTTTTGGAATTGTAAAAAAATCGTATATTTTATCTATTCAGGGTATGTTTAATTTGGCATAAATGAGCTGAAATGAACTAAATTAAATTGGACTGAAATGATTTGAATTAAACTGAATAATTTAATTTAGATCCAATGAGGCTTAAGGGCATGTTCTCTTCGCCATAAAATAGCTGAACTGAAATGGACTAAACTGAACTGAACTAAAATAAACTGAATTGAAATGATTAGTGATTATGTGAGAGTAAAAGTGTTATCCAGAGCTAAATTGAACTGAACTGAAAATAAGTCGGGGAGAACAGGCCCTAAGTAAGTCTAATACTAAGTGACATGCGAGGTCAATTCAGTTTTATCACTTTTAAACTAATAGAATTAACTAAGACAACAATATTACTTAACACTAAAGTCCCACTCTAGTGTGACATATAAAACAAATCCATCTAATTCAATTTAGATACAATGAAAAATTATTAGATAGAAATATATTAAAGTCGACTCGAATTAATAAAATACCAAAAATCATTCAAACTAATTTAAATTCAATCAAGTTTAGGTAAACATAAAAGCATGCTCGACTTTAAATTACGATACACATTAAGTTCGATGGAGTTTGATCCCTTTTAAGTAATGCGGGTTGGTTGAAAATATTGTATAAAAATAACAACACATCTTCTGGCCTTTCGGCATTGCCCGGGTTAGAAGCTAGTGAATAATATATGCAAATGAAAATAAAATGAAGGATATAGGTAAGACCCTAGGAGTACTCTAGACCACAAGCTTAACTATAGGAAGAAAAAAAAGATCTAATCATCACTCCACCACTCTATTATTGATTTTTTTTCATCAACATAAATGATGCTATTTAGTTTTTTTTATAAATTGAAATCTAGAGTTAAATCACAATTCTTCTAAAATTCATATAATGAATGCGAAGAATTATATTATTCTTTCAAATGATAAATTTTTATAATAGATAATACTCCATCTTTTTCTTATGACTCTTCCTGTATTCCTTATTGAAAAATTTCTAATTCTTTAGAATGTTTCTATATAGAATTTGCTTTTATCATAATATCAATTCATATAGTTTGCTTTTATTGGTTGACAGTGCAACTTTTTGTGCTTTAACCTAAAACATGTCCTTTATGGTTTGTATTGCATTTGATCCACTTATATTGTAACTCCACAAATTTACATTGTTGTCCCCTTTTTTAATAGGAACGTTTGCTTTTTTGCGCGGATCAAGATAATAGTGTAAAAGTAAGAGAGAATAATGGAAAAAATAAAGAACAATGAAAAAGAGAGAAAAAGTATGAGAGAAGTGTAATAATTAGGTGGGCCAACTTGCCATTTATAGGAAAATGTAAAAGTGTCTCCATTAAAAAAAATCTAAACGGCAAAATATCCCTATTAATAAAACAAAGGGAGTATTGTATTGATTTCTCCCCATATTCTAAATAGAAAAAGCAAAAAGGAAGGGAGGAAGTATTAGCTCTGCGTAACAACTAAATTGTAACATATACTCTGTTTCTTTTTGTTTGTCGTACTTATAATCTTTCCTATTTTTTTATATATACTTCTCTCTATTTTAACCATACTTTTCTACTCATTGGTCTCACATATATTTCTCCAATATCTCTTTCTCTTTACTTACCATTTATCCCCACGTGACAATTACATCATCTTTTCATTACCTTCCTTGATAATTGGAGCTAAAATAAACGGATGAAATACAAAAATTTGAGACATTACCCAAATATAAATACTAGCTATTATTAAAGAACAAAGAAAGTACATAACAACTAAAAAGACGCTCTGGTAATAATGAAGTCAAATGAAATTTTTTGTCTCTTTTTCCGTGATCTCAACTTTGTTTCCATGTTTCTCTTCGTAATAAATAATTCAAAATTTTCAACGTCAAAGACAACAAAAGAGAAAAAGGGTAAAGGCAACAATTTAATTCCTTACCAGGAAATATGTAGCCTTTAAGAAGAGGATCTTGGAAGATATTCTATTAGATGGAAAAAGATCTTTTATATACATGCCTATTTTTAAATTAAAACTAGTATTAGTCCCCGACGATGCACGAGATTTTTAGTTAGGGATAACTAATGTAATCTAGCATGCTAAATATCAAGAAGAAAGAAAAATAATAAGTCATCATTACTTTTCCCACACTAGTAGAAAAACATCTATTTGAGGCGTCTAAAAAAGGGTCATTTGAGGCGTTTTTTAGGGTGCCTCAAATAAGGGGGCCGAAAATAGGATATACATTTGAGGCGTTTTAAAACGCCTCAAATAGAAGAGTTATTTGAGGCGTTTTTAGAAAAATGCCTCAAATAGAAGAAGTATTTGAGGCGTTTTTCTGGAGAAAAAAAAAGGCTCAAATAGGTTCTTTTTTTATTTTTTATTTTATTTTGTGTGTTAATGCTATATAAAAAGAAGAAATCAATCTTAACATCGAAAATTTCGTAATATATAAATTAATGACCCGTAAAATTACACAATACTATAATATTTAGGTACTTAAAACAATCTAATTTCAAAAAGCTTGCATTAACAACCTAAACATGCTTTATTAAAAAAATTATAAGAGCAAATATCACATCTACTTGCTTCGTGAACTTCAAGGGGCTTATCCGTACATCCAGGGGTGAAGCAGGGGATTTTAAATGTAGAAATCCAAAGTTTTGCATGGTTTTCCTTGGAACTCCTTGCTTCTATTCATCTGTTTAGCTTCAATATCATCAGATTCTCGACTCCTCCCAATTCCCAGCTTAGGAAGAACACGGATCAGTCCATCAAGCAAAACACATGTCTTACACCATTTCTACACAAAAGCACCCAAACATAAACATGAGCATCAAGCAAATAATCAGTTATGTATGAATGCAATAATCAGTTATGTATGAATGCTATAATCAATTATCACTACTACAAAAACACCTTATCGTGTCGCCTCTAAATAGGCTATTGTGTCGCCTCAATGGCGACTCCGTTACTGGGGACACAATAGGTCGACACCTATCGTGTCGCTTGGAAGCTGACACAATAGCTAACCTCTCGCGTCACTTGCTATCTAGGAGGCGACGCGATAGGTCGTTTTCACAAAAGGAAATTGTACTTTATGTGTCGCCTGCTAAATAAGAAGCGACACGCATAAATAGCTATTGCATCACCTAAAATGAAAGAGACGACACGATAGGTACTATGGACAAAAAAAACTATTATTGTATGCATCGACTCTTTCTTAAGAGGCGACACAATAAGGTATGTGAAAGCAGTTTGTTAAGGCTATCGTGTCGCCTATAACGTGATAAGGGACGCATAAGGCTGCCAGAGGTTTTTTTTTGGCTCTATTTTTTCTCTCCTGTGCTCCTCCAAATATCTTCTTTGCTAAATACACACACCCATCTCTGAGAACATAACAAATGCCTTGCTGTCATCAGCATACTAACCACCAAACTCAATCAACCTCGCCAAAATGTAAAACAATAGTACTTGCAAGACAAGTAGAGAACATATTCAACAAAGAATTATACAAAATTCTACTATCATTGATATGAGAACTTATATAACATACTCAAAAACGACTTACAATATTATTAACATATATTACTTCAAATACCAACGAGTGTTCATACGATATACTTACACAAATAAAGTTCACCCAACTAGATAATAACTAATTAAGATCCATAAACAACTAAACTAAGACAATAGATACCTATTTCTAAAAAACTTCCCCCGTTGATCTTGATTCACATTAATATCTTCATTCGTATATGGGCCGAGCGTTCCAAAATATGCCTGAAAAATGCAATATAAGTTTGTAAGATTAGAATCCATCAATAGAATACATGTTATTGCACAAATTCGGCAGGTTCTTTTTAGCTGAAACTTAGTACATCCTGAAAGTTGACGTATTGTAAATACCAAAGGAGAGCATAAGTATTTACCCAACTAACCATGTGTGAACGTTGATCACCGGAACTCCTACTAATTTCTCCTATATTTTAACGTATGAGCTTTCTTTTTAATCATCAGGTACAAGCAGCTTGAAGATGTCAAGTGACAATAAAATTTAGAAGTTATATTAGAGAAATATTACGAAATCAGGTTATTGAATTTACCCTAATCAGGCTATTAGAAGTATGTCTCAGGAAAATCTTCAATCTATTTACCCAACAATTATCAGAACCTGATTACGAGCCAAAGCTATGACTTACGAAAAAGAAGAAAACCTGAAGCCGCAAAGACACAAGTGTCTCACAAAACTTACAAGAGAAGAACAATTAAAGATATTTAAATGTGCTCATACCTGCAGTAATCAGTTTGGAGCAATCAAGATGCACTGCATTGAAAGATCATCAGGATTTATGAAGTTTAGTGCCTTTCGATCACATGGCAATAAATACTTGATCAGTTACACGATCCGGTTCGCCCTACACAATTCGCAAAAATATTTTCTAACACTTAAAAGTCTGTCAAAGTTTAGAGTTAGTTAGACATACAACAACAACAACAACAACAACAACAACAACAACAACAACTAAGCCTTATTCCCAAAGTGTTTTGGGGTCGGCTAACATGAATCGTCAACACAAAAGATGTTCAAAATAAATAGATTTTCCTACTTAGCTTCCTCATCCACTCTTCGACACTTAAACCATCTTGTACTCAACACATGACTATTCACTAACCATAGGAAAGCAAGAGGCCAGTAGCAAAGTTGATTTTTTCTGGCTAAGTTAGCATTTCATTGTTCTTTAAGAGGTCAGCAGACGTAGTTCTGAAAAAATGAAGGGATATGCTTATCTTGGCTAACACAAGCAGGTAATATTCCTATTGCTAACTGAAAAACTCGAAAGTTTAGAAACTTACTTATAGTTAGGATCAAAAGATCAAAAAGTCACTTGGCTATCGAAACAAATAGCTGAGCATTGAGGGTTCGAAATTACCTTGATCAGGGACGGAGAAAAAGTAGAACCCTCAAATTCTTGAACCGAAAATACCTTCTTCTTTCGCAGAACTGACAATGTTTGTTACAATCATGGGGATATGGTTTCCGTTGATGCAGCCCAGGGCAGAGATGTCGATGTTGCCTGATTGGTGATACTCCAGCTCTTTACTGGACGCATGTTTCGTTGTATCTTTTTCTGCAGAACACAATTATATTTCATAATGTTAGAAAGAAAAAGCCATCCTCATAACACTGTTCATCATTATTGATGAAAACATCCATAAAAAATAAATTTTGAAATTGTACTAGTAAGATATCAAAGCCCTCAATGAGTCAGATAACAGGTACTAGCATAGAGCTCCATAAGAAATTGGGGACAACAAGTATTATACATTATGAGCAATGGTCTTAATATACGAATTAGATCAATTGATCACTGCATTACCAATCAACTCAAAAAAAAAACATGTAAAAGGACTATGCATACAACTCGAGATGGCTAGTCATGGCAATGAATACTGCTCACCAAAATCAATCAAGCATGTGTTTTAAATGTTGTTGAACATGATCGCCTCTCAAAGAAATTATCAGAAACACTTACTCTATCATCATCATCCATTCATTATCAAAAACTCTCTACAAAGGAACGCCAAGAGCCAAGGCAACTCTTAGGTTACGCTGATAATCAGTATGCCCTCATTTCATTTCTTTTCGGCCCGAGGCAAATCTGGTCGCTGTTTTATTCTCGGGTTTCAAAAACAACCACTTCCAAATATGTACTGATACAAAAATTCAGAATTTCAAGGATAATCAAAAGATCTAAAACCAAAACCTAAAATAACCTATGATGTAAAATCAAAAACCTAGAAAAATCCATGTTGTAAAATAAAAAACCCAGAAAACCCATGATGTCAAACAAAAAACCCAGAAAAACCCATAACAAATTCAGATCAAAGCCCAGAAAATATACCTCAATAGGAGACAAATGCTTGGCAAAGAACTGAGTGGCAGTATTAGATTCCTAAGAAAGTTTATGACAAACTTTACCATCAATCAAACAACTCCTAATACGATTCCAATTCTTAGAAATTACAACTCTTTTCTGCAACCGATTAGAGTAATCAGCAAGTCTATATTGTTTATAACCACGACCACTAACAACTTCACCAGCACCTTTATTAGTAACAACCAGGGAAGAAAAACGCGGTAACGGACGCGTTCGCAGAAACGGTCGTGTTGTCGCGGGAATGGTCGCGTTGTCGCGGGAACGGGTTGTAATGGGGGTAATGTATCGGATCGTGGCTGTCACGGTGTGAATTTTTCCATAAAATTCACATAAGCCTGATTTGAAGCTTGTTTTTGCATTTTAACAGTTTTTGAAGTATATTTATAGCATAATAAGGCCAAAACTATAATAATTACACTATACTTCATATATTTGATGATTTAAAATGTAATTTTATTAATTAAATTGTATGTGTTTGAACTGAAACTCAAACTAAAACAAGTTTGGAGCATTATAAGATTAATTATAAAAAGGTCAGTATAAGATAAAGAGTTTTTTGTCAGAAACAACCTTTTATAAGCACTGTTTTGCGAAAAACAACCTTTTAAATTTCTTTTTGCAACTTACAACCTCAAACCTAATTTTTTTTTGCGAAATGAAACCTTTTTCTAATTTCCGTCATTGAACGTTAGTTTTAGACCGTTGACCGTTAGTTTTCACCCCAAACCACCCCGACACCACCACTACCCCACCCGAGACCACCCTAAAACCACCCCCCACCCGAAACTACCCCCAAAACCGGCCCAGCCCACCCGAAACCACCCCCAACAGTCACAACCGTTCGGGTTAGGGTGGGTGGTGGTTTTGGGGTGTTTTTGGGGTGTTTTCGGGTGGTGTCGGGGTGGTTTGGGGTGGAAACTAACGGTCAATGACAGAAAATAGAATAAGGTTTCATTTCGCAAAAAAAATTAGGTTTTAGGTTGTAACTTGCAAAAAAAAATTTAAAAGGTTGTTTTTCGCAAAAAAGTGATATAAAAAGTTGTTTCTGACAAATAACTCTAAGATTAATTATTAAGTCAATATTTATAAGCCTATAGATAAAGATATAAAACATGTTATTTTATTATAATTAGTTTACAAAAATATTTTTTATAAAAAAACATTCAAAATAGCCATCAGCATAAAGAAAAGAAGGGTGACAGGCTAACAGCTCATGCTCAAACGAGAGAAAGTAATTAGTAAAGCATGCTGAGTCACAGTGAGCATTAAAGGAATGATCTCCAACGTATATTTCTGCCAGGCTGCCATAAGCACACATGAAATAAATTGAAGTTGAAAGATTTTGAAGTGAAATCAACAACAAAAGAACCAACAGCCACCGGCGGCCACCAAAGACCACCTACATCCACCGTCGGCCACCAAAGATCGTCGAAGATCAATGACAATAACTAGTCGGATGTTTCTGTCACAGATCACGCGGTCGTCATCCTTCGATTTCACTCAATTCTTAAATTAGGGTTTTACCAATTTGGGGCTTTTCTGATTACGGTTCAAATCATATCAATTTTACCAATTATATGAGGGATCTTGCTCGAATTTGAGTGAAAAGATGCAGGTAAGTTTAAATTTCAAGAAATTCAGGTTGTTTATAACTAAAATCGGAGAATTTGATTTTGTAACGGAGAATAACGGACATTACCCGTTACGTAACGGCGTTAACAGCGTTTTTGATGTGAATTTTAAATCGCCGTTACATAACGGGATTTAACGGTGCGGCCTCTCACAATCCCGTTACAAAGCGCCCGTTATGCTTTGTAACGGCCGTTATTTTCTTCCCTCGTAACAACAAAAGCAAAGATAGTGAAATAGAAAAGAACAACAATAAGAAGGAATATAACAAGAAGGTTAACCCAAAGAAGCCAATTAACACGACAACAAGCACCAATTAAAACAGCAATTGATAATAAATTAAGGATTTCTAAATATCAGTTATCTGTGATTGACATTACACATAATTGAAATTCACAATTTACAGCCTTTTCCAACCAATATTTCATAATTCCAACTTCAAAGCATTCAATCAAAGCGATAAACACCGAATCAAAGCAGTTTATAACCTGAAATAACGAGCTTGGAGATTATAAATTGATCAAAACCCTATAGTAAGATAGTTCAATTAATTTCAACTATCAACTATCAACTAAAACTTAGCAGTCAAAATCGAAAACTGTAGCTGTAAGTTTACATACATACAGAAGAAGATAATATACCACTTAGTGACAACCGTGAATTGCAGACAGTCGCAGCTCCGGCGACTCTGGCCAGACGTCTTCTTCCCTGATCGGCGAGGAACCGACATCCACAACGGGGCATGATACAACAGAAACGAACACAGAGCAAGAAAAAGGGGAGAGAGAAAGGAAGGTACCAAACCGAGCAAGAGGAGAACGAAGACTTGCAACCGTCCTTCTGGCAACCAGAAACCGCTCCTGGTGGTCGGGTGACGCTATACTATTTAGGGTTTACAGGAATGAGTGGGGTAGTGAAAGAGATCTGATGGAGTAATTTGGTTTCATTTTCAATGCGTCCTATAGACTATAGTATCGGTTAGTAAGGAAGAGGGCATGCAAACTCTTAGGCGTCGCCTATTAGCAAACAACCGACACTATAGATTCCTTTTAGCATGTCGGTTGAAAATTAATATTAGACACATAAACCTATTTGTTGCCTATTAATTGGAAGGCGACACAAAAAGTCATTTATAAATTTTTTTTGCTTCTTAATAGACCTGTTGCATCGCCTGTTTTAAAACAGGCGACTCGAAAACCTTTTGTGTCGAACATTTGAAATAGGCGACGCTAAAGGGGCGACTCCGTAGGGTGTTTTTGTAGTAGTGTATGTATGAATGCAGTAATCAATTATGTATGAATGCAGTAATCAATGCAATCATTACAGAACTAAACCATCTTAAACATGATGTGTGCTTAGACATGTGCATCATGGACAAGATGATCATGTTGTTTTTTCATAGTCTGTGCAAGTCCACGACTAGTCATTAGATAAAGCCATTGCAACTGTAGCTCAGAAAATGGCAAGCTCCGTGCTAAACAAATACATGTCATATTAGATCCGTTATACTTTGTCATAGAGACTAATGGTGGATCCCAAAGAGGGATAGTGAAACTGATACAGGGATCACAACTATTTCCAGTGACAAGCTAAACATTAGAACCATTATACTTGTCATAAACAATCTACTCATTGTACTCTTTAGACTAAAGCAAACTTGAAGCCAAATATATAATTGTAAAAGAGCTCCTGGATTGCAACCCGTCCATAAAAATTATAGCATTCAATATAACAGCATCACACACAGATAAATCTGCAGAAAGCTCATTTATTATATATTTCAATGGGTTGATACAGAATGCAATAACTTAAACTGAACATTTGATTATGAATTCAAGGTTGCAATCGTAATAGTTTTATACATACTACAAGTCAAAGAAGTACAGCTACCACAGAAGTTGCTCCTACATTCACATGATCATGGGTGTTAAAAATCTAACATTTTAGTATGATATAAATTAGTCTGGATGATCACAATATCACTACATAAGCTGCGAATTACCACAAAAAATTATAAGCAAAAACAATCATTCATTAAATAATGCAGTGGGTTGATACAGAAGTGCTTACTGGTTAGCAAGCTTCACAATCTACCTAAAGAATAAGGCTGGAGCAACCTGTTGTCAAGCTCCATTCTAACCTTCTCCATCTGCTCGTTCGCTGCTGTCACGGACATCCAAGGTTGGTAGCATTCATCTGTTTTTCGTTGGCACTACTGACTTAATTCTCCTGTTACCAAGTGAAATGTGATGATTCAGAAGTAGCTGTATAATCTTAACATTTTATATCCAAAAGTGCATTGTGTTCATGCCTAACCTGAGCTAGAGGAACTTTTATTTCAGCAGCACATTCCTGATACCTGAGAATCTATGGCTAAGTTGCGAATGAAGGTGTATTAGTTAGAATCAGCTACCAAAATATCAGAAGAACATATCAGTAGCAGTTAAAATCAGCTAAGAAAATATCAGAAGTATCACTAGCAGTTAGAATCAGCTATGGAAACTTAATTATTTCTTATATACTTTAGACAAACATTTTATCTCATAATATAATTATAGATGGAAAAAGTAATAGCATGAGTAAGACGAGTCAGATACGTCATCTACACATTGTACATGAACATATAATCAAATCCTCTAGTGACTCCAATTCAAGAGATAAAGTCTTCATTTAAAGTGTCTAATGAAGCCTATTTGTACATGAACATATAATCAAATCCTCTAGTGACTCCAATTCAAGAAATAAAGCTTAGATCTCGAAACCCAAAATCACCTTGTACTCTACTATGTTTAGCATCTCACCTCTTCCCTTTCCTTCTAAAGTGTGCTATTAATATACTCAACCCTAATCCTAAGCCAACTCGAATTTCCACCAATAATGTAATAGAGCAGCTACATAATGAAAGTCTTCAAAACCAATAATGTAATCGAGCATGTGCATAGTGAAAGTTTTAGACCAGCGACACAACTAAATACACCACAGCTTGTCTTCCAAAATGGAAGTAACTTAACTTCATAAATATTTCACCAAATTTCCTATAGAAACTACATAATGCTATCAAATCAACCATCCAATTTGCTACTTATTTGTGGAATAAAAGAAATCTCTCCTTCAATATTCGACAACCAAATCAACACATAATCAATATGCCATAAAGAAGCTATCAGACGAATTAGGCAAAAATAATCAAATAAATAAAACAATCAATATGCCATAATCATTTTCTCTCGTTTAGCTTTCGTGTGTGTCGTGTCGAAGAGATTTATCAGCCCTAAAATTCATTCCTATGAATCAATAACTATGCAATTGAATTCCATCACTTATGCTCCCGAATCGAATAGATTTCAACCTGAAAATTCTCTTGTTTTAGTTATAACATATTGTAAGGTTTCAATCAGTGAAAAAATTCACTCACAGTATCATCAATGCACAACAAAATCACCAGCACCAAATGTAATCAAAAGAAATCAACTCAACTAACCTCCAATTGTCGTCAGAAACTTCGACAACTGCTCCAACCACCTTTGTGCCGATTGTGACTTCAACTTAAAATAACAACAGAGTCCAGTAAGCTCACCAGAGACAGTCGATTACACAGTATAGGAAACATCATGAACTGCAGCGGAGTCCAGTAGCTTCTGGCTCTCCCGCGAGGAGCATACACCCCCATCAAGTCAACAAACAAAAACAAAAACAAAAACGAAATAACAAAAAACCCTAAATTTCATTAAATTGGAAATAAATTCAGGACTGAATATGCAAACTATACGGAGGAAATTGAACGAGCGAGTGAGGGAGGCTTCACCGGAATTCGAAAACTGAGGCTTAGTGGACTGCAATCGTGAACGAGAGCAAGGCAGTGAGCGAGTGAGACATGGCTTACCAAAATATTAGATTTTGAGGCATAGCGAACCGGAATCGTGAACGAGAGCAATGGAATTCAAGCGGTTAAGGCAGAGATGACCGGAATCTTAAAAGCAAAAGAAGAAGATGAAAGGACGACCTGAGATGTTGACATCGTTGTAGTCGACTTAATGGGAGAAGCAATGGAACCCTACGCTTTCGAAAATTTGACAGAGAAGCTGGAGGTTTTCTTTCATTTACCAGGTAATGGATACAAAAGCAAAATGAGGCGTTTATTTTTACCAAATAACACCTCAAAACCCATATGAGGCGTTTTTTCACCCAAAACGCCTCAAAAACTATTCAGATTTTCTTTTTAAAAAAATTACTCATTATTGTATTGCTGCTATAAGTCAAAAACGCCTCAAATTAATAGCATCAAATAGCTATTATTCTAAATAGAAAAAGCAAAAAGGAAGGGAGGAAGTATTAGCTCTGCGTAACAACTAAATTGTAACATATACTCTGTTTCTTTTTGTTTGTCGTACTTAGAATCTTTCCTATTTTGTTTTATATACTTCTCTCTATTTTAACCATACTTTTCTACTCATTGGTCTCACATATATTTCTCCAACATCTCTTTCTCTTTACTTACCATTTATCCCCACGTGACAATTACATCATCTTTTAATTTCCTTCCTTGATAATTGGAGCTAAAATAAACGGATGAAATACAAAAATTTGAGACATTACCCAAATCTAAATACTAGTTATTATTAAAGAACAAAGAAAGTACATAACAACTAAAAAGACGCTCTGGTAATAATGAAGTCAAATGAAATTTTTTGTCTCTTTTTCCGTGATAATAACTTTGTTTCCATATTTCTCTTCGTAATAAATACTCCCTCTGTCCCACAAAGATCTTCCCACTTCATGAATATATGTGAGGTATAAAATAATGAAGTGGGAAAAACTTTGTGGGACGGAGGGAGTAATTCAAAATTTTCAACATCAAAGACAACAAAAGAGAAAAATTGTAAAGGCAATAATTTAATTCCTTACCAGGAAATATGTAGCGTTTAAGAAGAGAATCTTGGAAGATATTCTATTAGATGGAAAAAGATCTTTTATATACATGCCTATCTTAAAATTAAAACTAGTATTAGTCCCCGACGATGCACAAGATTTTTAGTTAGGGATAACTAATGTAATCTAGCATGCTAAATATCAAGAAGAAAGAAAAATAATAAGTCATCATTACTTTTCCCATTAAACAACTTAAGCCTTGGTTTTCATTGATGTATCATCATTATTTTTGATAGAAACATCAATAGTAATATGATGGCATAGTGGTTGGAGCTCTTTGTTCTATACTTAAGGTTGGGGGTTCGAATCTTCTCATTAGACAATTCATTTTTAATATCAGAATGATGTTGGTAAAATGCTATTAAAAGCGGGATAGTGACACGTGGCGGATATCAACCCTTGATTACGTTTTTTAATATATATATATAGATTAATTGTTGAATCGG
Organism: Patellifolia procumbens; assembly: GCA_947645195.1. NCBI lineage: Eukaryota > Viridiplantae > Streptophyta > Magnoliopsida > Caryophyllales > Amaranthaceae > Patellifolia > Patellifolia procumbens. Next base: position 356,971 of record CANSGD010000909.1, read on the forward strand.
TTGATTTTCAGGTTATTTGATGTTGTAAAAGGATGTTTCATTTAGAGTTGGAATTAACACAAATTATCAAAAGAGACGGTTTAATTTTAACATGAAGTCAGACCAACCTAATCTCACATTCTACTAACAGCCTCATTCGGTCTCACTCTAACCCAACACCATTCCTAGATATTTTGTACCAATCTAGTGCTTCGTTCTCTTTTTCTTTCTTTAAACGTTTAGTCTCAAACTACAACAAAATAATTTTAACAAAAACCCATCAGACTTGTCAAATGAAATAAGCTACTCACCAATTAGATTGAACTAGTCACTAAATGATTTAACATTTTGATTATTAAACTGATTAAAGAAGTCATGAAATGGATTAAACTAGTTACGAAATAACTTAAACATGTCACTAATTTCATAAAGACGTTTTCTTCTCTTCTTAATATTGGGCTTTGGCCGTTTCCTAATTTTAATTAAAAAGTAGGTGGTATCTTACAAAATTAATTGTGAAATTAATTGTCATTTTTTCATAAGTAAAGTTATATGTGGCGGTTAGGTAATAAAGTATTAAGGAAAAATTTTTAATTACCACCTTTTATAAATAACTTTTCTTAAATTACCACCTTAAATATTTTATTAATAAATTACCACATTTTATGTGCAAATCTTTAAAAATTCCCACCTTTTAACGTTTTCCGTCAAGAAAACCGTTATGTGGGTCCCACATAGTTTTATTTTGCCTCCATTTTTGTTTCCTCTTGCAATTTCTCACTCCTCTTCCTCTGTTTTAATCTCCACTGAATCCCCCATTACCAAATGATATTTATCTAGGGCATGTGCTTCACTCAAATTGATCTCTAGGTGGGAGATTATGAAGTTGGGTGTGTTAAGATAGAGTAAGATAGAAGTGAAGAAGGTGAGTTGTGTGACAGCTTACTTCACACCCTAGTTGCGGCTAGGGAGGTTTTAATAGAGTTAAGAGAGGAATGATTGGAAATTAAAGCTTAAATATATTGCTTATGTATAAACATATTTATAGTACGAAAATGTAATCTAAAAGATACATACAATAATTGGAGATAACGATATTATCCTATTTACTAACAATAAGAGATACTACAATATATTATACAAGATAATCATTGATATTAATATGCCCCCGCAAGATGGACAACTGGACGGGAAGACCAATCTTGAACAGTTGTAATCAACGATGAATACGAGTGAACAAACGATGGATATATTTTTTTTTTCTTAAGTGAGGATAAGGTAAGTTGAGAGGTTCTTATTTTTTTTAGAGAGAACGTGGAGATGCTCCTTAGTTCTTAATTTTACCACAAGTAAAAATAAGAGGGATAGGAAATAAAGGAGGGAGAGAACAATGTAAAAAGATATTAAAATTATTGGTGAAGGTTTTTCTTTTGCAGTTGAGAGGGAATTGATTTTGGATGTTGATGTTGAGTAATTTTAATGAGATATTGATTTGAGAGTAGTGAGAGAAGACTAGTGTGAAGAATATAATTAATCTGTTGTATGTTTGTATAGGAGAGAGAGAGAGAGTAGAATATGATTATGAGAACGATGGTAATTAGAGGCATGGTTTAGAAAAAGAACTCTAAGTTAGCAACAACTCTTGGTAGATAACTACTAGTTGCCAAAAAATTAGACAAGAATGAAGTAATATAGTTTGAAGCTTTCAGATGTTGATCAGAGATTGACCAGAGGATTTCGGTCGAAAAGATGTATATGGAGGGGGAGGATAAATAGTATGGCACCATCATTTGTCGATGTCGACAAAGGTTTTTGATGGTGTAGCCATGGAGAGCGGAAGCGAGAAAGAAAAAAATGGATCGATGCTCATGATACCATAATAGAGTTAGAAGAGAGGAATGATTGGAAAGCTTAAATGTATTGCTTATGTATAAACATACTTATAGTACAAAAATGTAATCTAAAAGATACATACAATAATTGGAGATAACGATATTATCCTATTTACTAACAATAAGAGATACTAAAATATATTATACAAGATAATCATTGATATTATATTATTGTCTCTAATAGGTTTTGCCACAAACAGGTTGCGGTCCACTCATTTCAGGTCCAGGTCGCGGCGCACTGGCTTTTTACATAACTTGTAGCGACCAAGGTTGCGATCTTTCTATTCCTTATATGATTAGGTCTTCTTATTCTATTCGGTTTAGGTTTTCTTCTTCCCAAAAAATATGTGTTTAGCCGAATATTATGAATTAGAGAAGAGAGAAATTCTAATCTAGAGAGGTCTAAACTCTTCGAAAAAGATTTGAGGGAGTAGATAGATTGAAAATTCCTTCAGTAAAGTCATCTCATACTATTGTTAAAACCATGAGTATTGAGGTCTGATTCAGGGGAGTATCTTCTATGGGGGCCATTAGCAGCATGACCGCTCATACAAGCCCATGAACTTGTTTGTCTTAACAGCATTATACCCAGTTAAAAATTGATCCCTATTATAATAAGAATAAATTCCTGATTAATTTTGAAACCCAATTGATAGTGATGTGTGCCAATGAGACTAGTTATATAGATTAAAACGAGTAGGTAAAGATTGTAGCTTGTCACGTGTCATCTCAAGTAAGCATCGTCATTATATATGGTAACTTTTTTTATCGTCTCCATATGCATGTAAACCCGCAACCTATTAATTAAAATGTCATCAACTCTGCCATAAAGAAAAAGAATTTGATTAGACCAATGGCAGATTTTGAAGAATATTCCCTCTTTTTCAGCGATCACGTTAGCAATATTTATAAATATCGAGCATTGCTTGGATATTGCCTAGTATATGAAATTCTAGCGATCACGTTATTAGAAAGTAAAAACATTTTATTATATAATATAACATATCATTAGCAAATCATGCTTACAAGGTGGTTCCACCATAACATATTGTTCGTCCATAGATATCATATAATCCCATATCATAGACACTATAATGCCAATCAGATGCAATTCTTTCAGTATATTGAGGATTAATATGCATATGATTTGTATCTAAAACTGTAAAGTTAAGACAAAATGCAGTTAAGGGTAAATTCTCAGAGGGGTAATAGCCATTGTGTTAGAATCCAACCTTCCTTTACTTGTATTTTCCTTTCTTTATGCTTTCTAGTGCTTTACTTTATGTTCTAGTACCCTTGTATAGGTTTAAATCTTCATTATTGAGTAACTGCAAAACCAGTGTTCACTGGAAATATGTACTATCTCAAATTTAAGCCTCTTTAGGGGGAGATGATGAATGAAATGTTTGTTCACCACTAAAGCCTCATATGAGTTGTATGCTTGCTTTCTACATTGTTGTTGTTTAGGCCTCCTCAGTTTTGTGCCCCTCGATGTTGTAAATCGTCCCTCCCGATTTCGTGATATAAGAATTCTCGTCATCGGCCCCGCTCGTGCCCGCCTTGCGCACACGAGCGCCCCGTTCGACCCTCTTCTCTTCGCTCTTGTCGCCAATAGGCAAGAGTGCCCTTCAAACACCCTGTTACTCGTGCCTCCACGAGCCACGTTGTCCCATTCCGCAGAAGGCTTACGCCCTTGCCCCCAGATAGGCAAGAGCGTGCCGCACGTCCCGAGCGTCCAAACTCTCGGACCGTGACAGTTGGTATCAGAGCCACGCTCTAGAAGCGAGCACCATGGCAGATGAAACATTGTACACCATGGAGGAGAGACTCCTTTGGTTGGAAGAAATGGTCGCTGACCTGTTGCATGAAATAGAAACGATGCTAGTTGAGAAACAAGCGGTTCGTGAGGAGCTCAGTGCCCTCCACAACCTGTATGAGGCCACGACGGAGAAGCTCGAAACATTTTTCTGAGCCGTGGGTCGAGATCAGGGAAATGTTGGTGCGACAAGGATTATGCCGCCCAAACCCAGAAACTATGGTGGGGCTAGAGATTCGAAGGAAATAGACAACTTCACTTTTGACATGGAGTAGTACTTCCGAATTTGTCAACTTGATGACAACCTCCAAGTAAACACTGCGGCCATGTACTTAGTCGAAGATGCTAAGCTGTGGTGGCGCACCAAGTATGCTGAGATTCAGGCCAAGACGACCAAGATAGACACATGGGAGGAGTTCAAGAAAGAACTTGTGGCCCAGTTCTACCCAGCGAACACTGAGTTCCTAGACAGGAAGAAATTGACTAGCCTCAAGCATACGGGCTCCATCCATGACTATGTGAAAGAGTATTCCGCATACATGCTTGGCATAAAAGACATGACTGAGAAGGATCTTCTATTCAACTTCGTTAATGGGTTGAAAGATTGGCACAACGAGAAATTTGGCGACAGAAGGTTCAGACCCTATCGTCGGCCATCTCTGCAGCCGAGAAACTGATGGACTACTCTACGAATGAGAAGGCATCCGTTCCAAAGAAAGGAGCTAGTGCATCAACAACGAGTACTCCAAAGAACAACGTTGGGGTCTCACAAGCAAGCTCAAACAGTGTCGGGAATAGGTTTTGGAATGGGAGTGATGACTCGCGCAAAAATGGAGCCTCATCCTTTTCCAACAACAAAACCTATCAGGCTGGGTCTTCAACTGGAAGTAGGCCCCTCTCCTGCATACTCTGTCGGGGGGCCGCACAAGTGGTTCGAATGCCGCCACAAAGGGGAAATTGATAGCATATAAAAGAAATTGTCTACCATGTCTGCAGAGCCGGGACACAATGATGAAGTAGATGATGCTGAACTCAGCGAAGATGAGCCAGCAAAGTTGGGTGTCGTTCACATGTTGTACGCAATGGGAAAAGAGGCGACTGAGGCCAAACCCAAAGCAACAGATCCGATGTACGTGGATGTTAACATCAACGGCAAGAAAGCCCGGGCTATGGTGGATACTGGAGCAACACATAACTTCGTTACTGACCACGAAGCAAGAAGACTGGGATTGAAACTCTCTCGAGATGGGGGAAGTATGAAAGTAGTCAACTCAGCTGCCAACCGATCAAGGGTGTTGCTAAGAGCGTTGGCACGCATGTCGGAGACTGAAAGGGTCGACTGGATTTCACAGTAGCTCCTATGGATGACTTCAACATTGTCCTTGGAATGGACTTTTTGAGAACAAGCAAGGCAGTCCTAATGCCACATTTGGGTTCCTTATTAGTAGCGGGTGAGCAACAATGTCTATTGAGAACCTCCCCAACCTCGGGGAAAGAGAAGCATGAGGGTCCTTTACTTTCAGCAATGCAGTTAAAGAAGGGCCTCAAGCGCAACGAACCAACATTCATTGCGACATTGACAGTGAAAGAGGATGAAGTTACTAAAAGCTTACCCCTCGAAGTGATGAAGCTACTGACACAGTTTGAGGATGTCATGCCGAATGAACTCCCAAGAGTGTTACCGCCAAGGCGAACCATGGACCATCAAATTGAGTTGTTGCCTGGGGCAAAAACTCCTGCTCGAGCTCCGTATCGGATGGCACCACCTGAGCTGGCGGAATTAAGAAAGCACTTAGAGGACTTGCTAGAAGGTGGGTTCATCCTCCCTTCGAAAGCACCTTATGGCGCTCCTGTCCTCTTCCAAAAGAAACAAGATGGAAGCTTGCGGTTGTTTATAGACTATCGGGCTTTGAACAAAGCGACAATCCGGAATCACTACCCCATCTCGCTAGTTGCAGACTTGTTTGATCAGTTGGGCGACGCTGTGTACTTCACCAAGCTGGATCTGAGATCGGGTTACCACCAAGTTCGTATTACAGAAGGGGATGAGCCAAAAACTTTTTGTGTGACTAGATATGTGGCATTTGAATGGTTGGTCATGCCGTTTGGGTTAACGAATGCGCGAGCAACCTTTTGCACGTTAATGAATCAGGTCTTCCGGGAATACCTTGAAAAGTTTGTGGTGGTCTATCTAGATGACATTATTGTGTATAGCAAAACGTTGGCTGATCACTTGGTGCATTTAGAGCAAGTGTTCGAGAAGCTAAAGCAAAACCATTTGTTTGTAAAGCGGGAAAAATGCGCCTTCGGACAAAAGGAAATTAGCTTTCTTGGCCACCTAGTCGGGAGAGGAACAGTGAAGATGGATCCCAAGAAAGTGCAGGCAATTCAAGATTGGGTAGCGCCCAAGAACATTTCAGAACTTCGTTCATTTCTGGGGCTTGCCAACTACTACAGACGCTTTATCAAAGGTTACTCGGCAATGACATGCCCGCTTACCGAATTATTGAAGGAGGAACATAATTGGGTTTGGGGAGCTACCGAGTAACAAGCCTTCCAGAAACTCAAAGATGCGGTGATGCAGGAGCCAGTGCTGGCGCTCCCGGACATCACAAAGACATTTGAAGTGGAGACAACGCTTCAGACTTTGCGCTAGGTGGGGTACTTCTCCAAGGAGGCCACCCAGTAGCGTATGAAAGCATAAAGTTGAATGCTACCGAGAGAAGGTATGCAACACGGGAGAAAAAACTTCTTGCCATCGTTCATTGTCTAAGAGGATGGCGACACTACCTACTGGGCTCCAAGTTTGTTTTCCGCACAGATAACACTGCTGCAAGCCACTTCCTGACCCAACCCAAGCTCACAGGGAAACAAGCTAGGTGGCAGGAGTCCCTTGCAGAGTTTGATGTGGAATTCACATATAGAGCAGGTAACAAGAATCAAGTAGCCGACGCACTGAGCCGTCGAGCTGACCTTGCAGTTTTCCAGAGACTAGCTCCAATGACAGCGAGCAGCGTGACAACCTCAATAAGAGATCGAGTAAAGAGTCACTTGCACAAAGACCCAATGACAAGCATGATCCGTAAACTGATCGAAGAAGGGAAGACAAGGAAATTCTGGGTGGAGGACGACCTTATCTTCACTAAGGGCAATAGATGGTTCATCCCAAAAGCCGGAGGGCTCCGCAAGATGCTCTTGAAGGAGTGCCATGATACATTGTCTGCTGAACATCCTGGTTGGCAGCGAACCCTCAGTCTGCTCTCTCAGGGTTACTATTGGCCCGCAATGAAGGAAGATGTGATGACTTACACCAGAACCTGTTTGATATGCCAGCAAGACAAAGTGGAGAAACAGAAGCCTGGGGGATTACTAGAGCCACTTCTTGTGCCTACTCGGCCATGGGAGAGTGTCTCGATGGACTTCATCAGCGCCTTCCCAAAAGTTGATCAGTTCTCAGCAGCTATGGTTGTAGTGGATCGGTTTTCCAAATATGCCACTTTCATCCCCATTCAGAAGACATGCGGTGCCGAAGAAACTGCCTACTTGCTCTTTAAGCATATAGTGAAGTATTGGGGTTTGCCGAAAAGCATTGTGAGTGAGTGAGATGCAAGGTTCACCAGTATCTTCTGGCATGAGTTGTTTCACATGATGGGCTCGAGTTTAAACATATCTTCAAGTCATCATCCTCAATCAGATGGACAAACTGAGAGATTCAATGGCCTCCTGGAGGAATATCTACGTCACTTGTGAGCGCCAACCAGAAAGATTGGGTCAGATTGCTTGATGTCGCACAACTTTGCTTCAATTCACTGAAAAGTTCTGCTTCCAACAGGAGTCCCTTTGAAAAGTGCACATGTCAACAACCCTTCTTACCTCACACAATTAAGGAAGTGGACAATGGAAGAAGCCGACAAGCTCTTGAGTTTACAAAAGAGTGGGAACAGAACACAGAAATTATTCGCGCCTACCTGGAAAAGGCGGCAAAGCGCATGAAGAAGTGGGTGGACCAGAATAGGCGACCACTAGAGTTTGAAGTTGGAGATATGATGATGGTCAAGCTTCTTCCCGAGCAACTGAAATTCTTGAGGGGTAGAGACAGGAGACCCATCAGAAAATATGAAGGCCCCATTCGCGTCACCAAGCGAATTGGGATGACTGCATACAAGTTAGAACCACCACCATGGATGAAGATTCCCCCGGTCTTTCACGTCAGCCGCCTCAAGCCTTATCACCCAGACACTGAAGATTCAACGCGCAACATCAGTCACCGCGCCAACATCAGAATCAGACTACCAACAACGACATCAACGGAAGAGTAGAGTCAAGCTTCTTAATGTACTTTTGTTTTTTTTATTATAAGTCGACGAGGTCGTCGACAGCTTTAGTGGGGGAGGATGTTAGAATACAACCTTCCTTTACAAGTATTTTCCTTTCTTTATGCTTTCTAGTGCTTTACTTTATGTTCTAGTACTCTTGTATAGGTTTAAATCTTCATTATTGAGTAACTGCAAAACCAGTGTTCACTGGAAATATGTACTATCTCAAATTTAAGCATCTTTAGGGGGAGATGATGAATGAAATGTTTGTTCACCGCTAAAGCCTCCTATGAGTTGTATGCTTGCTTTCTACATTGTTGTTGTTTAGGCCGCCTCAGTTTTGAGTCGCCTTGATGTTGTAAAGCGTCCCTCCCGATTTCGTGATATAAGAATTCTCGTCGTCGACCCCGCTCGTGCCCGCCTCTTCTCTTTGCTCTTGTCGCCAATAGGCAAGAGTGCCCTTCAAACACCCTGTTACTCGTGCCTCCATGAGCCACGTTGTCCCATTCCGCAGAAGGCTTACGCCCTTGCCCCCAGATAGGCAAGAGCGTGCCGCACGTCCCGAGCGTCCAAACTCTCGGACCGTGACACATTGCCCATGGGTGGAAGAGGTTGATCGAGTGGTCCATATGCTTCCCCGCCCACTGCAACATAAGTAGATGCATCTGCCATTGCGGTGAATATATGGTGCGGCCAAAATCCAACGGTCATACCACAAATATCAAGCCACCAATATTCTTAGTGTCAACATCCTTCAGATTCATATCATTGATGTTAGTGATCATAGTCATGATATAAATAATTAGAAGCAAATACTACTTTGGTTTCGAGATATTTAACTTTACTTTATACCTGATAAATGTATATAACAATGGAATTCTGACGCCATCCTCTTATTGAGGCTCCAACGATTTCAGATCAATTGGTATATCTTTATTGGTGCTGACAAATCCTGGGCATAATGTATTGAAACAATGTGATTAACCAGCCTATAAATGAACAAATAAGTTCATTGTTGTTATTTTTGGATGAAAGTATGTATGCATAATTTTGCAAAATTGTATACAAACTAATACTACTTGGATGATCGTAGCCTTTGAAGAACAAAAGGAAAAATTATTTACTTACACTTAAATACTGGAAAAGGTGCACTTTATTGTCCTTGTTTATTGTCGGATTGACATAATTAGGTAAAATTAAGACATTGTGACATAAAACATCGACTCTAACCTAATTATGATAATGTAATCATTATAATAACACTTAGTATTTGATTGGTAACTTACCGTCCATCCAACTTTTATCATCTCATTTCCGTTCTGAAATATCATTTCTCTAGATGAGTATTGAGATGGTCTCATCGATAATAGATAAATTTTGAATATGCCTCTTGCGCCGTAATATTTCAAAGTATTTGGATCAGAATTTGTTTGAACAATTGCAAACTAATAAAGTAAAGGCTTAATTCAAATCAAAAGAAGGAATGCGAATAACCTGACAAGTTAACTATATACTAGAAAATATGCATTAAACGTGAGTTCATGCTAATGAGCAGATCATGCAATGTACCAAAAGCTCACGAGAAATACAAAGTCTTATACTATAATATATCATCCTTCAATATTATGAAATACTTTTTAAAAATCAATCCTTGCTATCTTTTTTGAAAAGTTTCGTATATTATAAAATCAAGATATTAAGATATAATTGGAATCTCATCTTATGAAGCAATATTTGGTCTAGTGGAAAGGAAGTAAGCGATTTTAGCTTCCAATCTTAAAGTTGGGGGATTGATCCCCATTGAGGGCACTTTGAGAGTAGGGGATCCCTTATCCTTTCCTATAGTCTCAAGTGTTGTTTATCCGGACCGGATAGACCCATGTGGAGTTTCGGCCCGATAGGACTAATTCTTCTCACCTACCCAAAAAGAAATTAGAATATCATCTTCAGAGTACTATTATGGGCTAAACGTATGGTATAGCAAAGATTTTGCTGATGTGCGATAGGCCCGTAGTAGTATAAAATGGCTAATGGGCTCCCTAATCAACACTTTTTGGATTTAGTTTCAAATTTCTTTTTAAAATTTTTAAGTGGAGAAAGATCTAGTAATTAGAATTGTAAATTGATTACAAAATATAAGTTGATAATCACTTTAGATAAGTGGTCAGGAATTCAAAATATTTTTTTTTTGTTTGGAACACTTTAGATAATTGTACCATATCATACTATCAACTAATTATTAGTTTTACTAATTAGAGATGACTATTATGATTTAGTGTGGTGAAACTATTATCATACTATTATGAAAGGATTTAGTGTGGTGAAACTATGAAATTTTCAATTAGTTGGTCATGAGTTTTAAATAATCTTGGTGTCTATTGCTGAAGAGATGGACCGAGAATTTCCGTATAAGAGGTATAGTGGTGTCATGTTAGGTTGTGACATGATCTACACGTGGTGGTTGTAGTGTGAGTTCATACTTTTTTCTATGTATATAGATGTGATTCTATATACAGATTAACTGATCAATATTCTATAAGAGAACAGAAGAGGCATCCAAGAAAATAATTAAATAAAAATATATAAATAGTTGATTATATTAAAATTATTATTACATTACACCCTCACATAAATTCATCACAATTGACTTACTTCAACAATTATTTTAATTATTTTTAAAAATAAAAACTTATATGCACTTCATTATAGAATTATTGTAAAGTTTTCTCGAGAAACTCTTAACAGTTAATCTATCTCAAAGTCAAATTGTATCCAGACTTTACATTGTAAATTCATCTTTTCAAAATTACTCTATAAATTAACAGGGCCAACCCTGGGCAGGGCAGGCGGGGCGCCAAATTTAGGTCTGTTGGCATCAATTCCCTACCTATATTAGAGATCCATTGTTCGAATCTCATCACTTGTTTTGCAATTCCCACACGTGACGGTTCAGAAATTCCCACTGTTGTTTATAAGGGTGTGCACCGGTCCAAAATCGGATCGGAACGGGAATCACAACTATTTTGCGGACTGAAGACCGGACTGGAAAAATTGCAGACTAAAGACCGGACTGGAAAAATCCCGGTCTAGACCGGCCCTGTCCGAAAAAATCCGGTTCGGTCGGTTCCGGACTGGTTGGACCGGTTTGTATGATTATTTATTTTATATGAAATATATTTCTAGTTTTTAAACATATTCATCTACTTATAGTATATTTTTAATTCTATAATCATTTCGAAATATATACAAGTGACTAGTGGAATATAAAAATAATAATTATGGATAATGTCACTATTGTTTATTAACACCAAAATAAAATTATGTGTAGTTTTATGGGTTTCGGTCCGGATCGAAAAATTCCGATTTTGAACCGGACCGGACCGGACAGAAAACCGGAATTGTTATGTATTAAGTACTTGACCGAAAAATTCCGATCTGGTCCATTCTGGTCCAGTTTCGGTCCAAATTTCGTTCCGAACTGATCCGATGCACACCCTGAATTGTTTCACCTCCCTCCAACTTAATAGTTTCTATTTTGTTATTTAGTATTATATTGTTTTTCTGTAAGTATCTCTGTCATCTTTTAACCTCGTGACTCTTGTACTTTTTATATTCAAGTCTTGGTTTTTTTCTCCCCTCCAAATATATCTACTATTTCTTCATTCATAGCACACAATTTACCTAATAAACTATTACTAACATATTTCTAATTCTCATAATTCTCACATTAAAACTACTTATGGTTATGCCCTATAAATAAAAGATGGAAGACTTTAAAATAGTTAATTTATGGCTTTTATTTTTGAATCGGTATTTTCATGTAATTAAAAATGTAATGAGATGTCACAAGATAGAATAAAGGGTCTAATGATATTACATATTGGAAAAAAATTAGAACACATTGATGTGACCCTTTTATCAATGTTTTTGTATCGAGAAATGCCTGGAGGCAATGTTTTATTATTAGCATCTATATTCTTAATTACGTTGATGATGATGTTAGATTGTGATGAAGTTTTGATTTGTTTAATCTAATTGAAACATTGTAAAAGAAATTTTATATTACATATTTTCTTAACTATTTGTGCATTTTTTTGGAAAAAAACTTGTATAATGGGGGCAATATTTTAGGTTGTTTTGAATTTTTTTATGGTTGGTCCTAAGGATTTGGCAGCTACTAAGGTATAGGGTGCACAAATGCGTGCCCAATGTCTAGGTAGATGAGGATGTTCATGGGTTGTACGTTCGCAGGATGAATTCTTCAAGTAAAAGTCGAGACTTACGATCCAAAAACGACATAAGGGGATCAGTTTTGAAATCGGTGTTGGTGAGGCCGACAACGAGGCATAGGACAAGTTTTTGATTCGAGACTAATTGTACGACATTAGCCAATTAATCCTTTAAGATTTTCAATTGCTAGCGATATCAATTAATGTCTATGATATCATGTTATTTTATAGAGTTTCCCCCTCTTCCGAAGCTAAAATGTGCTTCAAATTGTGCTCTTAGGAGCTATGTTATGGTAACTTCTCAATGCAGTTGTGGTTTGGTTGTTTTATATTGAATTACGAGTTTTAGGGAGTTATCTCCCTACTTTCTGCTATTTTGAGGCAACCACATCTGTAGGAAGAGTTCGTGGCATCTATGCTGACTTATGGAGTCCCAGGGCCAGGTGCCATAGGCCTTGAGGCATTTGGATTAGAAGATTTGGCTTGAAAATCCAAGAGAAGAGAAAAAGCACCATGTCCGATGACATAAGGCAGGCTTGCCTGTTCGGGCGGGAAAGCTGTATGTTTGTGCTTTTGCTGGCTGGAACGGGCAGAACGCACCCTTTTGAAAAGACGGGAGTCCCGCTCGAAAGTTGTATGTTTATGCTGCTGGCTGGAACGGGCGGTTTGGCCTGATCCCATCGGGCGGATGTACACATGCAACAGTCTAAGATTTGAAGAAAAGAACGTCGCTCGATGCCCGAGCGACGACACCAAAGAGATGAGACGCGCGTTTTATCGTTCGTTTTTGGTTCTTTTTCTATCGTTTTTAGACTAAGTATAGATTCAAGACTCAATAATTTTTAGAGACATCATATTTTTCATTGTTAATCATTTACCCCTAACTCTTAGAATTCTTAGTTAGTCTCTTGTAATTGAAGATTTGATTGGTTTTAGTTGTTTTCAATAAAGTTCATCATATGCAGACTCAATTGCGACAATTCTTTGCCTTTCATTTTGTTCTATTCATTCTCGCTTAGATTAGTCTTTATTGATTATCTCTATCGTTGTCGTATATTAATGTTTACATAGAATTTATTTTTTTCTTCGTAGTCATGCGTGAGCAGACTTTTATTATAGGGTTTTAGTGAGGGATGCCATGTTTATACTAGGGGTGTTCACGGTAGGTTAACCGTCCCATTTAGCTTAACAAAACGGTTAATCGTTATAATGGTTAAAATTCATCATATGGAACCTTATGAAACTCCTCCATCCAAGCCTTGACCTTTTTCTAATACCCTCATACCAATAACCCTTACGAAAACTCATAGGAAATAGCAAACCAGATTGTCTTTTCTCAAACAACCTATAATCATGCTAATTCATTCCCAAGATCACATTTTCCTTGCAAAACAGAAACAACATATTTATCCCGGCCTCCATTGCACAAGACTCAAAGAGGTTACCCATTAAAACCCTCAACAACCCTAATATAATTTGGATACTTAGAAACAAAATCAAGCAAACCCAAATCCCATGTCAAAGGATAAAGAGATTGCTAAGGTATAGCTTTAGATTTCATCATCATAAGAAGTTTACAAAGACGCTCAATAATAACAATTTCATCATTATGATATACTAATTGTTCTTGTTGATCTAATGTAATGGCTAAATGAGTAAGTGAGGAGGCAGGGAGGGAAAACTTAAGTGAAACTAAGGTTAAGAACTTAGAACTAAAGTGACGAAGTGAGGAGGCAGAGGCACTGAGGCTGTGAGGTAGGGAGTGAAAATTAAATGGAAACTAGGGTAAGACTAATTTTAAAAAATTAAATAAAAATTGACGGTTAACCGACAGTTAACCGTATAGGATTTTCTGTAACCGTAATCGTTAATGATGGTACGGTTAAAATAACCGTTTTGTCTTAACGGTACGGTTAATTAACCGTACCACGAGACCGATTACGCGGTTAAACGGTACGGTTTTGTGGTTTCGGTTTTTTCTGAAAACCCCTAGTTTATACCATGATGCATCATATGGCTCCTTGAATTGCTATTAGTGTTAGGTTGTGATTAGAGCATTATAGTGTGACTTGTTCTTAATTTGTGATTGCTGTTATTACGCGGCTTCACTGATTGCATTTGATTAATAGTTGTTCATATAGATTCCGCCTACTTTTAGTGGCCTAGATTACACTAGTAATTCTGATGATGTTTGTGATCGTACGACATATGTTCAATTATGGGCTTTAAGAAATAACCCTAGGATTAACACTTGCTCTAATTGATCGACTCTAGACCTAGGCATTGATAGTTATTTGAACCCTTTGATTGGTATAAGCATGGTGGACCGAATTAGTGTTCTAGGTATTTATTTCATAGATAAATATAGTTCTCATTTTAATACTGCTTTCATTAGTTCAATTATTAGTTCAATCATTCTTCCTTGGTTTTGTTTGAAGTAGTTGTTTAGTTGAACATTAACTACAAACGGTAACTTGTATTCCTGTGGATTCGACCGTACTTGGAAGGTTCTACTAACAACAGGCACCGTACACTTGCAATACACATTTTAAAATCCATCAGCCTGCAAAGTTATTCAAGTGGAGGACATTGAATTGATTTTTAAGGTAAACTACTTGTGTAGTTCTGTTGTCTTGAAAGATAGCTTTGAGTTCGTCCCGTAATTGTAGCATGGCGTGGCCATTGCATAAGATAGTTTGGAGTATGTCACGGGAAATCGTACCATAGATCTATTGTTTACCAACAAAGTTTTTACAATATCTAAATATTCGGGGCTCCTGGAATATCGTATGTGTGAATCCCACATTAATAAAATTGAAAAGAGGTATTCACCTAATAAAGTTAAGAAGAAAGCACAAGGTAGAAGATGAAAATGCAGCATAGTTTGGTTGTCGTAGAAAACTAGAACATGTTCTATGTTTGACATTTAATTTCTTTAGCTCAAAATAAATAATGCACATCAATGTAAACACTAACAAAATTTTAGTGTGTATTTCATCCTAATTCAATTTCATCCACTACGTCCATAATTTTGCCCAACAAAACTCTATTAGAAACTCAACTTCACCCACTCTCTCGACTGTCATACTTATTGTTTCAATTGTCTAATAATATTATAAATAAAAGTTGAATGCTTAAACTTTTCTTTAGTACGTTCTTTTGACTGTAATTAATTTGGATGAGAAAATTCTAGAAATTTATAGAAATCAATTTTCTCTTAAGAGAGCCCAAAAGAAGGTAAAATACAATGGACCTTATTGTTGATAATATATGATATCAAATAATAACCAAGAAGCAATGATAGCATTGTTTATAAGATGAACTTTGTAACCAGGAAGTAGTTTCGAGGCTGTATTTTATTTGTTAAACTTGTACCCCTTATAAAAGAAGGTGTTAAACTTGTAAAAAATTTATATTCTTATAACACAATGGGTATCAGATTTTGGGATTCCTTAAATAATAGAGTCTTACCGTATACATAAGAATCACTTTGCACACCCTTATGGATATTCCTGGTTGTAGCTTTACAAACATGTTCAGGTTGTTTATCAGTAACTAATTGCTCATAGAGTCATATCCAATAAAATTATCTAATAAAGTCACTGTAATTTACATACTACTCCCTCCGTCCCACAAAGTTCTTCCCACTTTATTATTTTACACCTCACATATATTCAAGTAGTGGGAAGAACTTTGTGGGACGGAGGGAGTATAGTATATATACAGCTAAATATAGCAATTCTGATGACAGCTTGAAGCCCACTATGGCTGAGCAACGATTAATGAAACTACTTCCACTAACTAAATTAATTATACTACTAAATTTGACAAGTTATGGCAAATACGTTAGAAGATATATGTTAGTTTGTCGTGAAAAATTGGTCAAAATTGTGTATAAATGCCATGACCTTTGCCCTCTATATCTCCTCCTTCCATGCACTGCATGCCATTTAAAGATTAAAAACACATTTAGCATAAGTCATATCTTAATTCTGTATTTCCATTAATTAATCCTATTCTTGTTCATTCCACAATTAAGGCAATATCTTCTTAATTAAATCCAATGGCATTAACTCGTTCTCCGGCCTCTACTTTCCGGCGTCCGGTCTGTCTTTTTACACGTATAATATCAGCAATCGGCACTGCTCTTGGACACTCAAAACTATTGTTCATGATATGGTATTTACTTCAATGCTCTCAATTTGAATACGTTCTTTGGCATCTTATCCTTGTGTCGACTGAACATGGCATGCGGAAAGAAACTAATATGTTGCTTGCCTTTTTATTAACTCACCCGTGTCGCTTTGATATCATTTTTCTAATGTTTGTTGTTACACAATTTTAACCTTTTATATACAAAATTGATTGGATAGTAAATTTATACCTTAAAACAAATCCTATAACATTTACCTAATATAGTATGTTTGTGTATAATAGTAATATGTAATATGTTTTTTGCATCTCAAGTCAAAGTTTAAATGCAATATGTGATAGGGAAAAGTTTAAAATGGAATCTGTGAATTACGAAGGAATAATATTCCCATGTCTTGTATAATACTTTATAAATATTTTGTAGTTTATTGTTGATTAATTGGGTTCATGATTCTAATGTATAATATCTATGTACAAGCAATGACGGAGCAAGGATTTTTCAGATGAGTGGGGTTAAAACTAACAATTTGAAAAATAAATTTGTATAAAAGGGTAAAAAATGTTGGTATGAAGATTTGAACCCGAGTTTGATGCGTCATTTACTCTTTTTATGTTAAAAACTAACTAAGCTAATTCTATTTAATGATATTATACTACATAGAATTCTACATATGCATTAAATTTTTTAGACCTTGGAGGGCAGCCGCCCCATCAGCCCCCTCTCTCCATCCCTGTGTATAAGCTTGAATTAGATATGCTATTCATATCGATTGACTGTAGTGAGCTCTATTCTCTGCTGGTACTTACTGATACCACCCTTAGCTATTAGTCTTATATTCCCTTTTATCTAATACTTAGCTAAAATCATTCAAACATAATTGTTTCTGGCGCCATGAAGCTTGCTACATCTATCACATTTGGTACTTCATATATGTGTTGTTTGATGTGAGTCTTAGATCATGAGCTTCAATTGAGATCAAAACTTTAATAAAATTCATAAATAAAAAAATGACAAGGTGATTTAGCTATGTATATCTTGTCCAACCAACATATTTGGTGCCAATGTGCCATATATGAATAATATGATGTTACGCGACTCTAATGTAATGGTGGGGATTATGTTAACGAAATTTTTATGTATTTTTTGTATTTTTTGTATTTTTGTAAGATGTAAGAAAAATTTAGGGAACTATTCTCATAAAAGTAAACCCTAATCTATATATTTTTATAATATACGAATTACTTATCGAAATTAAACTCTAAGAATTAATTAGCCCCTTAGTCATCAGCGGAGCCCTAACTATTGTGGTAAGTCTTACACATATTTTTAGTTTGGGCCTTAACATTTTTTTTGCATGAGCAAAAACTCGCTGATTACAGTTTTGTGTGATCAATGCATTTGCAAACTGTTGATCACAGTTTTGTGTATTGAATAATAATGCATACAAGGGAAAAATGCGCAAAAGTCAAATGAAAGGAACAATATCAATTTAGAAAATTTGTTTTATGTATTATGGTTCAAAACCGAGTCTTACAAAAAAGAAGTAAAAGTCTATGTTGATATCATCATGTTCATATGTAGTTTCAATTATTCACAACTAATAAATCTTGTGAATAATTTAGGGCCCTTGCAACATTGCCGAAAGCCAATGGTGAAGTAGGAGGCGGACAAATTACTACTAGGGTACGAGAGGTTATGGCTATTTCTATAACAATTGTTGTTATAGTAATCTTAATCGGTTATGTTATATATCGTTATTATTATTTAGCCGGACATTATGTTCAACGTAGATTAGCACAAGATATATATAGAAGGTTTCCATTAGATATATACTTTGTTGATAGACAGGCAGAGTTCATTAATGAAGAATGTGCCATATGCATCTATCCTTTCGAAGACGGAGAGTTGCTTCGAATACTTCCTACATGCAGGCATAACTTCCACTCACACGGCATCGCACAATGGTTTTCCCGTCGCAATAGTCGGTGTCCGATTTGTAAGCATGATTATTCTGAAGAAGCTTGTAATCTCGACTATATTAGATTTTTTTTATTTCGATGATTCTTATATGCACATTCAACTGATTCTTCAGTAATTCAAATTTTGCAATATTCAAATATGCATACCCATGTTAAAGTATAACTTTAACTCTTTATATCTTTAATTTTTATAAGTGAACATGACAAATTTGAACTCATACAAATCCAATGAAAGTTGGTGTCACGTTATAGCTCGAATAATAGTACAATAAGGGTAAGACTAAGAACAAAGATATCCAAAAGGACCAAGACTATCAAAGAATATATCTCATAATTACGTGAGAGTCCCATATTGATAATATGGGAGAAAGATGTTCACCTAATAAGGTTAAGAGGTTACTCACCTTATTGTCATATGGTTGTAAAGTGGAACCTCCTCTAATCTTGTAAAGGCTAAAAATAGCCTAAAATACAAGACTACCTCACACTAATTAAGGCATGTTTGCATGTGTCGCAAACCTAGGCATTCCAATATGAAGAGATCACTATTACAACATATTATTTTTACAACAATATGATTTATTTCTTATGGATTAAGAAATAAAGAATCAAGCTTTAAGTTACATGTGAAAGGAATTCGGTTTTATTAAATATTCGTTTTCGAGAAAGAAAGATAAATACGTTTTATATTGAAAAATAGTTTTAAAGTTTTCGAAAACATTTTTAAAGAAAATAAATCTTGTTTTAAAGAAAGTAAATCTTGTTTTAAAGAAAGTAAATCTTGGTTATGAAAATATAGCTTATATTAGATAAAGTTAAAAGATTCATCTTTTACTCTTTATATAAGATTAATTTTTATCATAAAATATTTTTTTTCAAGAAAAAGATTTTTTAGATTGAAAATAAAGATCTTATTTTTAAAATAGAATCTTATCTTTTAATAAAGATAATTATTCCTTGATTTAAGGGATAAGATAGAATTATTAAAAGATTGATTCTTTATCTGAAAGGATTAGAAATGGGTTTAACCCTAGATTTATAGCGTCACGCCCTTCACTAGATAGTCAGGTTTTCACATAGCAAAAATCAGACTTGTGAGTTTAAAAAGAAAGAAAACTGAATTTCAGAACACAGTCAGTGCTATCGGCCAGGTCCAAGGGCCCGGGGTCGGATCTTGCCCAAAAAAAATTTAGGGCCTCCTTGGGCCATATGAGGCCCTTTGGAACCTTAACATGCCCCAAAATCGAGCACCGGATGCCTTTCAATCTCATATCCGTAATTCCGACCAATACTGATAACCGATTCGGGAGGCCATTTAGAGGCCCTTTTGGGGCTTGAAGCACCCCAAAATTTACAGTGACCCTATTATTCTTATTGTTCTAGTATATGCTTATCTAAGAAGCAATTGTAAACGAGGCTTTGAATCTTTTTGTATTTTGTTTTAGAGAATGTCAAATTGGATTCATGTGTGTTTTCAATTTGGTTAGCAACATTTAGAGTTAAGTGTTGGGGAGCACTACTAGGGTTAGTAGTGGGGGAAACAAGTTTGTTTCAAACAATTAATAATTTGAGTTAAATATTAATAGATCTCAGAGTTGGGATCGACAAGATAATTTGTGTGCTTGATTTATAATTTCCGCCGCTGAGAAAAACGAATTTTAAATTTTGTAGCACAGTGCCTATCACAGTGCCATAAAGATCGTTTTTGCGATATTTCAATTTTGAATAGCCACTCCATTCAACCCCCCCCCTCTTCGTGAGTGTTCCCTCGCGTTCCAAGGAGTGGGATCAGAGCCGGCTATTCTTATAAGGTTAACCCCTTGAGAATAGTAAGTATGAATTTGCAAGAAAACTCTCGTGACAAACACTCAAAGTGCCCTATTTTCAACGTTTGTGACTATGGATGGTGGAAGACTAGAATGAGAATTTACATACAAGGAACCGACTATGGATGTTGTAAGATTATTAAGAAACGTCCCATCCTCATTCAGACGAAAGACAAAGAAGGCAACATGATCGAAAAGGATGAAGATGACTATGACTCTCTTGACTATAAAAGGCCGAAAAGAACTTCAAGGCTATGAGTATTCTTCAATACGGTATTGGACCAGAAGAATATTCAAGGATCTCGGTATGCACTACTGCAAAGGAAATATGGGACACTCTCGAGTTAGCCCATCAAGGTACTAATGAGGTAAAACAATCTCGCATTGATTTATTAGTTCAACAATATGATTAATTTACCATGGATAAAGATGAATCAATAAAAGAAATGTTTACTCGATTTACTATCATCACAAATGAATTGTTCTCTCTTAGCGAAAGTTATTATTCAAAGAATTGGTTAGGAAAGTTTTAAGAAGTTTGACAAGTCGTTGGCTCCCAAAGATAACTGCTATTCAAGAAGCTAAGGACTTGACAAAACTTTCCTTAGAACAATTAATTGGATCTTTAATGACTCATGAACTTGTTCTAGATTCTAAGAATCCTACGCCAAAGAGCAAAGGTTTTGCTTTTAAAACTGAATTGATAAGTGATGATAGTGATAATGATGAATTACTTTTCTTACTAGGGCACTCCCTCTAGTTCTAAGATTAGTGCTACTAAAGCTGGTTGTTTCAAGTGTGATGAATATAGTCACAGGATAAAGGAATGTCCCTTATGTGATTATGAGAAATCCAAAAAAGAAAGGAGCAACCAAAGAAGGAATTCAAGAAGGCAATGTATTGGGGAGACTTGGATTCTGAAGAAGAACAGTCAGAGGCACAGTGACATACACTGTGCCATGAAGCAAAGTTTTGCCTGAATGTTACCCAAACTGCTCAGAGTAAGGCACAATACCTAGATGACTCTCACTTATGTCTCATGGCTAAGAATTATACCTCACATGATGAGGAAGAAAATGGTGAAGTGAGTTTCGTCTCCCTAAAACCTTTAATAAAGCTTTTATCAAAAAACCAACTTGCCACTTTGCTTGAAAATGTCATTGACGATTGTCAAGAAATGAAAGATGAATTTACAAACATGCAAAAAAGAATTGAGAAACGTAACCAAGCATAAGGTAGGATTGGAATTGGAATATAAAGACTTGTTGAAGACTATAAAGCTTTAATGAAAAATAATGAAGATCTGGAAAAGGCTATTAAGGAGAAAGATACAGAGTTGAATGCCTTAAATTGCGAAAATTCTCTCACTAAAGAACTTCTTGATAACATTGTGACATACACTGTGCTAGAGGCTAAAATATGGACTTTGAAAATCAAATTGAAACCCTAAATCATGAGTTAAATGATTTAAGGAATGAAGGACAAGAGTCTAAAATTACTTACATTCAGTCGCCTGAAGATTTGGAGTTGAAAATTGATTTCGGAAAGGCTAAAAGGGATTGAACACGTTAATCGATAAAAATGAAAATTTGTAAATCACAATTGAGTCCCTAAAAGCGCAGCTTCAACAAGCTTTCAAAGCTAACTCTGGAACTAAGATCCTAAAAGGTTTAATGAATTTGGTTGATAACCGAAACAAACAAGGATTTGGATATAGTGACCAGAAACACAATGTACGACACAGTGCCAAAAGGTTCGAAAGAGACTTTCGTAAAAGGAAATATGTTGACTTACCTGAATACTTGATTTGCTACTTCTGTGGAAAGAATGGACAACTTATGACTGACTGTAATGCTAAGAAAAAATGTTTTGAGAAGAATACTAAATATGAAAATCAAATATGGGTAAGAAAGGATCTACTTGAAGCTCAAAGAAAGAAGAAGGGACCCAAGAAAATTTGGGTTTCGAAAATTAACAAGTGATCTTTTTGCAGGTGAATGTGAGAGGAAGCAGCCTATGGTACCTCCACATTCGTTGCTTATTACATGACTATCGATAGATTATAATTCCTCTCACTTGTAGTCTTACCATGGAGGGTATGCTACATTTGGCAACAAGTAAAATTAATTGCTATTGGATTAATTTCTAGCAATTAATTTGTGTTATATGCCTTATCTTCCTTTATTAATATGTTAAATTGTAGACCATGACATGTCCATGTGAATATTTGTGAAGGAGTCTTTTAATTGCGATTTAGGACTCGCAAGGTCTACTCATGACGTTACATGTTGTCCTAACGTCTTGATTATAAGTTGCCGAATGATTAAGCTAAATGATCCTAAGTTGCCGAACTATTTAGCTATGAAATGTTGAGTCACTTTTCTATGGAAAGCTTAATCTTTAGCCCAATATTTTGATTTTCTTCTTTTGAGTTTGACATTTGAACCCTAATTTTTCTTTCTTCACATATGCCTCATTTCATTTTTCAATCACATCGTTCTTTCATTCATCCATTAAACTCAATAAGTGCTCTTAACCTTGATTCATGATTATGAGGGAGAAAAAAGGTATGTTGTGAGATGATAAAAGAAGATGCCATATGTTAAGGGGGAAATTGATAAGGTCGAAAATGAGTTTTATAAGTGATGTGGTGAAAACAGTAGTTACACGGTACATGGCACCGTGCCAGGAGAAGTATTTCAAGAACAACTAAGGTCACGACTCACTAGTCCTTCTTTTTTGATTATGATATTCCATTGATTAACTCTAGGACTTCGTATATTTTGCATCTCCCTCAGTATAATTTGGAAAAAAAAAGGGAAGGAAGAAAAGAATGTAAAAAATAAAAACCTTCCATGAAAAAAAAGGGAGTCATTCATTTTAGAGTTCAATTATGAGATGAACAAAAGAGTTGTGATGTTTATGTCTTTGTATTACTGAACCCGAAGCAAAGCTATGCTTGACAAAAAGCGATTGTCCATTGGCACAGTAACATACACAGTGCCCAAGTGAATAAAAATCGACATTCCTTGCGTCCTAATGTAAATTAAAAAAAATGAGTTTAAGGTTTGAACACTTGTTGAGCATATATCCATACCAAATACTTCAAGCTTGCTTACTTTTTTTTTTTTACCATGATCCTTCACTTTTACATTTTGCTCCATAACTTTGATTTGTGAATTGGACTATTTCTTGCTTCATAACTTCGGATTGTGAGTTGGATTGTTTCTTGCTTCATGACTCCGGATTGTGAATTGAATCTTGACGTAGCACCGGCATCATTAGATTGATTTTTGCTTGAGCTACTATTTTGCATAAACAATTGACTTCGAACTATGATACTACAGACGTTTTGTGTCTCCTTTTTGATAATGCCAAAAAGGGGGAAGATTTGGTATATAGCGCTATATTCATGCTAGATGTTTATTCCCATATCATCATATCATGTTTGCCAATGTAATGTGTCACATTATTTGCTTTCCCATTTGAAAATATATATGCCTGTGTTGAGGGGGAAGTATTATGTGTTTATCATCATCAAAGGGGGAATTTGTTAGGACTCTAAGTCCGTATTATTTTGATGATGATAAACACGTTGTATTATATCAGTTTGATCTGTGTAACAGTATTCTAAGCAAAGTGATCGCTTGGATTTCATGGAAGCTCAAGTGACGAAGAAAAAAGCTTATTATTAGTTATATATCTCAATTGTTGTAATTAACTAAACGTAACAATGTGCTATAAAGTAATGTAAATTTAAGATGATGATTTATATCTTATGGATTAAGAAATAAAGAATCCCGCTTAAAGTTACATGTGAAAGGAATTCAGTTTTATTATATATTAGTTTTCGAAAAAGAAAGATAAAAAACATTTTATATTGAAAAATAGTTTTAAAGTTTTCGGAAACATTTTTAAAGAAAATAAATCTTGTTTTAAAGAATAAATCTTGGTTATGAAAATATAGTTTTTATTAAATGAATTTAAAAGATTCGTCTTTTCATCTTTATATAATAAGATTAAATTTTTATCATAAAGATTTTTTAGATTGAAAAGAAAAATGTGATTTATATTATCTTTTAATAAAGATAATTACTCCTTGATTTAAGGGATAAGATAGAATTATTAAAAGATTGATTCTTTATCTAAAAGGATTAGGAATGGGTTTAACCCTATATCTAGGGCCACACACTTCACTAAATACACAGGTTTTCACATAGCAAAAATCAAACTTGGGAGTTTAAAGAGAAAGAAAACCGAATTCCAATATTCAGCAGATAGCACAGTGCTATAGTTAGTTAAATTGTTCTCATTGTTCTCGTATATGCTTATCTAAGAAGCAATTGTAAACGAGGGTTTGAATCTTTCTGTAATTTTTTTTAGAGAGTATCAAATTGGATTCGGGTGTGTTTCCAATATTGGTTAGCAACATTTAGAGTTAAGTGTTGGGGAGCACTACTAGGGTTTGTAGTGGGGGAAACAAGTTTGTTTTAAACAATTAATATTTTGAGTTAAATATTAATAGATCTCAGAGTTGGGATCGCCAAGATAATTTGTGTGCTTGATTTATAATTTCCGCTGCTGAGAAGAACGAACTTTAATTGTTGTAGCACAGTGCCTTGCACAGTGTTATAAAGATCGTTTTTGCAATATTTCGATTTTAAATAGACGTTCAGTTCAACCCCCTTCTTAAGTGTTCCTTTGAGTTCCAACATGTTTATAAGACTATACACAAAATAATTTTTAGTGATCCAATCTGTACTAGTAATACTACTCCCAAATTTGGTTTTTCCCATACCTTTAAAGTCTTTTCTAAAAAATCAAACTTCATTAGATAACTACTTTTATATTGGAAATAAAAGTAGGAGCGACTGCTGATTAATACTACCTCCATTTTTTAATACGTATATTTTTCCATTTTGGGGTGTTTTTTTACTTGGTACACTTCTACCATTCCCATAAATGGAAGGTTAGCCGAGTTAATTATTACACTTCTCTCCTACTTTTTCTTCTTTTTCTTTACCTTTTTCCTAACTTTTACTATCCTTCTCTCTTACTTTTGCATATTTTCCTTGGTCCGCGCGCAAAAGCAAATGTATATATTAAAAAACGAGCGAGTAAATGCTTGCATGCATGGAAAAACTTGATTTTATTAATTGTTGATTTTTTTGAAAGACTGTCGGAATTTATCTACTTTAAATAGGAGTTATTTTTTTCCCAACAAATATTTATACATATCGAGCATTGCTTGGATATTACGTAGTATCTGACATTTTAATGATCACGTTATTAGAAAGAAAAAAAATTTTATTATATAATATAAGATATCATTAGCATATCATGCTTACAAGGTGGTTCCACCATAACATATTGTTCGTCCATAGACTCCATATAATCCCATATCATAGACACCATAATGCCAATCAGATGCAAATCTTTCAGTATATTGAGGATTAATATGCTTATGATTTGCATCTAAAACTGTAAAGTTAACACAAAATGCAGTTAAGGGTAAATTCTCAGAGGGGTAATAGCCATTTCCCATGGGTGGAAGAGGTTGATCGGGTGGTCCATATGCTTCCCCGCCCACTGCAATATATGTAGATGCATCTGCCATTGTGGTGAATATTTGGTGCGGCCAAAATCCAATGATCATACCACAAAGATCAAGCCACCAATCCTTAGTTTCAACATCCTTAAGATTCATATCATTGACGTTAGTGATCATAATCATCATACAAATAAGTAGAAGCAAATACTAATTTGGTTTCGAGAAATTTAAATTTACTTTAAACCTGATAAACAGATATAACAATGCCCTTTTGACGCCATCCTCTTATTGAGGTTCCAACGATTACTGAATCAATTGGTATATCTTTATTGGTGCTGACAAATCCAGGGCATAATGTATTGAAACAATGTGATTGACCAGCCTATAAATGAACAAATAAGTTCAATTTTGTTATTTTTGGATGAAAATATGTATATGCATGTATAATTTTGCAAAATTGTATACAAACTAATACTACTTGGATTATCGTAGCGTTTGAAGAACAAAAGGAAACAATATTTACTTACACTTAAATATTGGAAAAGGTGCACTTTATTGTCCTTGTTTATTGTTGGATGAACCTATTATTAGATTAAATTAAGTCATTGTCGACATAAAACATGCCCATAACCCAATTATGAAAATGTAATCATTATAATAACACTTAGTATTTGATAGTAACTTACCGTCCATCCAACTTTTATCATCTCATTTCCGTTCTGAAATATCATTTCACCAGATGAGTATTGAGATGGTCGCATCGATAAATGATAAATATTGAATATGCCTCTTGCGCCGTAATATTTCATAGTACTTGGATCAGAATTTGTTTGAACAATTGCAAACTAGTGAGTAAAGGTTTAAGCCAAATCAGAAGAAGGAACCAAACAACTTGACTAGTTAACTATATACTACAAGATATGAATAAATGTAGGTTCATCTTAATGATTCAGATCATGCAATGTACCAAAACTCACGAGAAACATAAGTCTTATATGATATTATTCTTCAATTTTATGATATTATTTTTAAAAAGCAATCTTGTTATCTTCCTTGAAAAGTGTCGTATATTAGAAAATCAAGAGAATTGAGATATAATTAGAGTATCATCTTCAGCATACAATTATAGGCTAGAGGTACAATATATCAAAGATGTTTACTTAAGTGCCATACTCCCAAGCATTTGCTTGGGATTTGGGCGAGGGTGGGTTGGGGGTGTTTGACTTGTGATGGGCCTCTAGGTGGGGCTCTGTGCAAGGGCAACCTAGAGGATTACAAATGTGATTTTATATACAGATTAAATAATCAATATTCTATAAGCGAATAGGAGGGGTACAACCAAAAAGTAAGAAAATAAAAATACATAAATAATTACACCCCTCACATAAATACAACAGAATTGAACTTTACTTCAACAATTATTTTTAAAAATAGAAAATTTATACACTTCAATATAGAATTATGCTATCTCAAAATCAAATTGTTTCCAATCTTTGCATTGAATATGCTTCTTTTTACAATTACGTTATAAATATAATTATGCACGCATCACCTACATATATAAAGCTCATATACTTTATCTGTTTCTTTTTAAGTAGACTATAGAGAAAGTGGGAAGAAGCCATGTAGTTAGAGAGAGAGGGGATAGATAGGGGTGTTAGAGGGGATGAAATAAATTTAATTAGAGGAAAATAAGGTAAATCCTTGGTTTCTGCTTTTATCTTATGTACGAGAATTATGAATGATTGGCTAACCTGTTTAGGTTGCCTGGCATGCTATATATATAGAGATACAAAATATATTTACAAACCCTACTAAGAGTCTAATTACCAAATTACCCTAATACACCCCCTCAATCTTTACGGGGAGGAATCACGGATAGATTGGAACGATGTTTACAAAACAACTCAGAAGAAAGACCCTTAGTAAAAATATCAGCAACCTGCAACTGTGTCGGAACGTGCTTGACCTGAAGTCCACCTTTAGCAACCATCTCACGAACAAAATGATAATCAACATCAATATGCTTACTACGATCATGATGAACAGGATTGGCAATAAGATACATAGCAGAAACATTGTCACAATAGAGAATCGTAGGCCGTCGATGAAAATACCCTAAATCAGCCAACAATTGACGTATCCAAATTGTTTCGGCCGCAGTGTAGGCAACAGCACGATACTCAGCTTCAGTAGAAGACTTCGAAACAGTAGGTTGCTTCTTAGAGTGCCAGGAGATCAAGTTCTTCCCTAGGAAGACAGCATAACCAGTAGTAGAACGCCGAGTGTCAGGACATCCGGCCCAATCAGCATCAGAGTAGGCAACAGTCACAGTAGGAGAGCCAGTACTATGAAGAAATAGCCCATAATCAGAAGTTCCCTGCAGATACCTGAAAATTCTTTTCACAGCATGAAGGTGAGTAGTACGAGGCGCATGCATAAATTGAGAAACCGAATTAACAGCATAGGCAATATCAGGACGAGTCATAGTCAAATATTGCAATGCACCAACCATACTACGATAATCTGTGGGATCAGCAAGAAGTTCACCATCTAAGAGAGAAAGAGTGACACGAGAGACAACAGGAGTACATACGGGTTTGACAGTATGAAGATGAAATTTCTGAAGAAGATCAACTACATATTTGTTTTGAGACAAAAGCAAACCCTGAGGAGTACGTAAAACCTGAATGCCTAAGAAATAATGCAAATCACCCAAATCCCTCATAGCAAACTGGGCAGAGAGAACACTGATAAATTTCTGAAGCAAAGAGGAACTACTACCTGTAAGCACAATATCATCAACATATAGCAAGAGAATGATAATATGACTACTGTGTTTGAGAGTGAACATGGAGGTGTCACAACTGCTGCACTTGAAACCAATAGAGAGAAGAAAATTGCTGAAACGAGAGAACCAAGCTCGAGGAGCTTGCTTCAAACCATAAATGGATTTTCGTAACCGACAAACATGATGTGGTTGAGAAGGGTGTTCAAAACCGGGAGGCTGACGCATATAGACTTCCTCATTGAGGAAACCATGAAAGAAAGCATTTTTAACATCGAGTTGACGAATAGGCCATTTAAAAGTAGCAGCAAGAGTAAGAACTAAGCGAACAGTAGTAGGCTTAATTACAGGACTAAAGGTTTCAAAGTAGTCAATACCTGCCTGCTGATGATTACCAAAAACAACAAGTCTGGCCTTAAACCGCTCCACAGAACCGTCAGAATTATATTTAATCTTATACACCCACTTACAACCAAGAGCGTTTCTATTGTTGTTGCGAGGCACAAGTTCCCATGTATCATTCTTAATTAATGCTTCATACTCGTCACGCATGGCTTGTTGCCAACGTGAATCCTTAGACGCTTGCTTAAAATTAAACGGTTCAGACTCAACCACATCGGTTTTTAAATCCAATAAATTCCTAGTTGAAATGATTCCGTCTTTTAGACGCGTGGTCATGGTATGAACATTAGTAGGATCGACACACTTAGACGACTTTCTAGGGGGGAGGGACGATAGGAGACGGGGGCGACTCAAGACTAGACGGGGAGGGGAAGTTACACCCATGAGGAGAGATGGCGTGTGACGGGGAAGGGGGCAGCAGACCTCCCGCGGACGCAGGGGGCTGCTGCGGACTAACAGCAATGGGGGGGAGACGCGGCAGCTGCTCGCTGCTGCTGGGCGAGGGCTCTACGGGCGCGCATGGGACCTGCGGGCAGGCAGCGTGATGCTGCGTATGCTCGCGGGAACCTGCGGGCGAGGGTAGGTGAGGCGCGGGCTCGCATGCATTCTGTGAGCAGGCAGCGGGTTTCTGCATGTGCTCCCGTAATGCTGCGGGCTCGTGGGAGGGGAGACTTGAGGACACAGGCCGTGGGTCACTAGACAAAGGAATACTCGGGAACCACACTAAGGGGTCAAGAGACTCAGTCATAGATGAACCAATGGAAGAGCTAGACACGAGGGCGCGATAAGGAAATTTTCGTTCACTAAACAACACATGACGACTCGTGTATACTTTGCCAGAAACAGGATCAAGACATCGTTAACCCTTATAATTTGATGCATAGCCAATGAAAACACATTGAATCGACTTAGCCTGTAATTTATTGATTTTAGGATCTAAAAACAACGGAAAACAAGCACAACCAAAACATTTCGAAAACTCATAGGAGGGGGGACGATGAAAAAGTTTGGCAAACGAGGATGAACCTTGCAATGCCGAACTAGGAAGACGGTTTATTGTATAAACCGCCGTATAACACGCATCAACCCAATATCGAGGTGGCAATTCAGATTGAATAAGCATAGTGCGGGCCATCTCGATAATGGTTCGATGTTTCCTTTCTGCAACACCATTCTGCGCTTGTGTCCGAGCACAAGACTTTCGAAAATAAATTCCCAATTCACAGAAATGTTGTAGTAAAGGAGCATTATCAAATTCACGTCCACCATCACTTTGGAAAAATTTAATTTTGGAATTAAACAAGTTTTTGAAAATCTAAGAAGGTCGAATAGACATCAGATTTCAGTTTAAGTGGATATAACCAAGAAAATCGTGAATAATCATCAACAAAAGCCACATAATACTGAAAAAACTGATTAGATTTAACTGGCGATTGCCAAAGATCACTATGTATCAAATATAAGGGATAGGGGGCACGATGAGTCACAGACTCAAAAGGCAAACGATGTATCTTTCCTAATTTGCAATGAACACAATCGTCATGAAACTTAGAATTACATGAAATTAAGTTTTGTGAACGTAAACTTCCTAAGACTCTAGCAGAAGGATGTCCAAGGCGAGTATGCCAAACATCTCCAGACTCCTTGGTGGCTATGAGGGCAGGAACAGACGACTCTGGGCAGACTCGGGAAGACTCTGAACGAACTCTGGAAGACGACTCTGACTCTAGGATATGAGGCTGAATAGGGTAGACACCATTCCTACAGATTCCCCGCAACAGACTGCCCCCGTGGTCTTGTCCTTAACACAAACAGAAGACTCGTCAAAACAGACTATGCAAGAATTATCCTGACATAACTTTTGAACAGACATCAGATTATGTTTTAACTGGGGAACATGACATACCTTCGTGAGGCGAAGGGGGCGGCTAGGGGAAGACAGAATCATATTACCAAGTTTATTAATGGGAAGTCGTGTGCCATCACCAACAACAATAGAACTCGAACCAGTGTAAGGAAGAGCGTTAGATAGCTTACCATCCTGTGAGGTCATGTGGGAGGCGGCTCCAGAATCTGGATACCAAACGGAGTCATTCGTTTCACCACCAACAGACAGTGCAGCTAGGGCACGTGTGACACCATCAGGAGAGGAAGGCACAAAGCTATGATTGAAGCGTTGAGGACAATAGGCGGCTTGGTGACCTGGTACCAACAAAGACCACAAGTATCTGAAGAAGGAGTGTTGGCTAAATTGCCGTTAGATGGATTACTTCCTGCTGAAGACAAATCATTAGCAACATAATTGGCACAAGAATAATCAACATATGAAACATCATGAAAATTACCCATACCATTAGCGCGGCCTGCATTGCCACGACCACGCTGTCCTCCATTGCCACGACCATTGTTGTTGCCACGATCACCTTTGTTGCGATTGTTCCTGTTCTTATTCTTACCACCCCCTTGACCCTTAGGATTCGAACCACCCGAAGTAGATGATTGAGAACCCGAAGAGCCAGACTGAACTGCAACCAAGGCTTGATGCGCAGTGGGTGCCTCATCATAAGCACGTATAGCCTTAATACGTTGCTCATGTTGTAGAAGTTTGGGGCGAAGATCATCAAATGTCAAGGAAGATTGAAATTGCAACAAAGTGGTAACAAGAGGATCATAATCACAATCCCTATCCAAAGAAGTCAAGGTATACTGAACAAGATCATATTGAGAAACAGGGCACTGAATAGCAGCTAAAGAGTCAACAATAACTTTAATCTCACGGAGAAAAGACTCCATAGACTGCTGTTCAGGTTTCTTTATATGACTCAAATGACCTTTGAGTTCCATAGACCTAGCCATACTAGCCTGTAAGAAACGAGACTGCAACCTATTCCAAATCTCCACAGCAGTATGCAATTCATGAACATCCATCATAACATCACGAGAAATAGATGCATATAACCACAATTTAATTTGTTGATCAAGTCTCATATACTCATAAAATTGTGGATTAGGCAAAGAACGACCATGATTATCAAGTAAAGTAGACCGAGGAATCGGAATAGTACCTTCGACAATACCAAGTAATTGATGTGTCGAAATAAAACACGTAACCTGAGTCTTCCACATAAGATAATCTTCGGGAGTGGCTAACTTTATAGAAACCACACGAGTAATGTCATGATGGGTGAGTGAGGCGGCCGTGGGAAGCGACGGTTGATCATAGGCCGTGTAGAACGACGAAGGGGGTTCGAACCCCGGCGGAAACCTAGACGGAGTCCTTATGATGGAAGGACTTGCGTGCAAGGCCGCTGCGGATGCGGAAGGATCGTGCATCAAGGATTGGTGTGGTGAAGACCACATCTGGGCGCGCTGAAGACCACCAGTAGAGGCGAACGGACCACCAAGAGACACGCCGGGCATGGTGGTGGTTTGCGACAAGACCCCATGTCCAGCGAACAAACCTTGGCTGTGCGTGACGGAGGAGTCAAGCAGACCCGTCTGAGACACAGACGGCGGGAAGGACCGCGGTGGTGGGTGCGGTGTACCTGGGTTGTTGTCGGCAGATGCGGCGGCAGCGAAGGCGGCCGGAGCAGTGGACATGGCGGGGATTGGGCGTGTGTGATTAGGGTTAGGAAAAAGAAACCCTAAAAAAAAATTAAGCGGAAGAGAGAAAAAAATTAGCCTAGACTCGTGATATTATGTACGAGAATTATGAATGATTGGCTAACCTGTTTAGGTTGCCTGGCATGCTATATATATAGAGATACAAAATATCTTTACAAACCCTACTAAGAGTCTAATTATCAAATTACCCTAATATCTTATTTTCTTTGTCAATTTATATCTTATTTTTATTTTGCATAGATCAAACACTAAGTCTATTCTTTATTTCATTACAATTGGCATCATACCCAAAGCAGTTGCATGGAGAAAATTCTTATCGCACTAATTTTGTCGACTCCCATCGAGTTTATATATTGAGTAACTCAATAGTAGATCAATCAATTTTGGCTTGGCAATTCTAGATAAGAACTAGCCATCTTAGTTCAAGGTGGCTTCGACAAGTTCTGAAAGGTGTGTCTAAGTCTAATGGACGGAGAAAACCTATACAGATGATATGACTCGACTTTATATTTTGTTACTTTCAGTCCTTTTACTTTTACTTTCACTACTTGGGTTCTGCAAACTTTTCTTCTTTATGTATCTCTTATCTATTTTCTTTGTTCTGGTTTTGGTACTATTGCATTTAACTAACAACCTATGCATCGCAAGAATTCAAATAAAATTTGATACTATTGCAAAAAAGAACTTACATGCTCTCCTGGTCGAGGTTGTATAGAGTTTGATTTTCTAAAAACCGAAAGATTTTTTGTGAAACTCTTCATTTGAGTAAATTCATCCTTGCTCACTCTCTTAATAGGCACTGTTCCAGTTGGACAACCTCCATCTGTTAGCTTTTCAACGTGGCATTTTATTATATCATCGTCAGACGATGTAGCTTCTCTGTGTTCGTGACCATAATTAGGTCTCATCTAAACCTCATATAAGAATAAAAAAACAAATAGAATCACAATAGTGACAAAAATGGAAATGAAAATAACCCTTGTGATGAGATCTGTAGGGGGAGAAAATATGAAAGAAGGTGAAATAATCACAAACCTCATAATGAAAAGTGTGATTTTTCATTAGCGAATGATCAAAAGCAGGTTGTTTGTAAAAGTCCATACAATTATATATGCTTCCATATTTAGTCTACAAATCAATCCAAATTGAATTTAGAGTTCTATCCATTGAAAGACATAAAATGCTCGAGCATATATATATTTTTAAGATTCACTCCATTTATCGGAGTTCTACCACTTTCATTTTACATTGTCTAATTCACATTTTTGACTATCAATATCTTCAGTTATATATTAGCAATAATGTAACTTTGATATTAAGAAAGTACATATATATATTGAATCGAAGCTAACAACACCTCATATAATATTGTAATTCTCATGTGAAAATTTGAAAAAATGGGCAAAGTTTTATAAGTTTGACAAATACTTTGGCCTCTTAAATAATAAATGCGTAGAACTTAGGACTGGCAGAGTACAAGCCTAGCTCTTTTTTGGTGAGTATTCATGAACATTTAAAGTGTGCTTTGTTACCAATGGGAGGTGATATTTTTCCATCCCCTAGCCAGGAACCATTCTTTATCTTATGTTGTTTCGAGTTTTCGATTTGAAAACAAAAATCAAAGTATGAAAAAAAAATTCCAAATTTTGTGCTGTTAATTTTTCAAATAAACATGATTATCAATATAATTACTTTTAAGTTTAGCATACAATTTATAACATATACTCGTATCACAAAAATCAATAATAGAAAACTATCCATTATAAATATGATGAAAGTGATATTGATAAATAATAGAACAATATATTGTTTGGATTGTCATGGTTAACCCTCAACTTCCATTGTCAATATGTGTGAATGATGAAGCTATTTTGGAGTTGTGTAGTTTGTTAATTGTATAATTGGAAGGGGTGAACGCGGATGCGGATGTGAATTTGTATTGTATTCAAAATTTTATGGTTGTTTTTTTTATATATGATATCATAAGTCTTTTATATAATTAATTATTAGGTTATACCCTTTAACAAAATATGAAATTACCATCCATAAACATCTAAGAAAAATAAATAATGGTAATCTCCTAATTTGTTTAAGGACATAACTAATTAAAAAATGTAAATTGAGATCGTTTTTTCAAACAACCACCATAACATCATCCGTATTGTATGATGAATGGCACATACCCCACCAAAAATTATACTACAGTTTTTTTTATCAAGTTTGACGTAAACTAGATACTTCATATTAAGGTTGATTTTTGCGTCCTCTACGCACATAAAATCTCTTTACCTTAGTGGTTTGTCTGCCAGGCTGCCAGCGCCACTTCACTCAATGTAGATTTTACCACGGCTTAGACCACCATTAGACCTTAGCAAAGGGTCGATGTTAAACACGCTAGTATGATGTGCATGGTGCGCTCAACGTAATGAACTTTTAGTATTTAATGAACATTGAATCATATGTCTAGTTTATTTTTCTCTCTCCTCCATTATTGAACATTTTGAATTCATTTGCACCAAAAAATTTCCCTCTTCTTTTCTCAATCCCCTATTTTCTCATTTAAAATTTTTCATTGAAATGTTCGATACGTTCATTAATTCATATCAAATGATTGTATAATCATCTTAATTTCTACAAAAAAGTTAATTGCAATTAAATTTGACATATGTACTGTAACATAATAAAGATGTTCATTATGTTTATTCAAGATATTCATTTAATGATATTTAATGTTCGTTGTTAAATCAATTAATTTCGTAACCTAATTCTCATTGTGGGTATAAAAGATGTTCATTTATTATAATCAATATTCATTGTAAAAATCAACTTCATTAAAAAAAAAATATTATTGTTCCAATAAACTTTGGCACATGTCTTTTATATAATCACTTATTTTCGTACCCTAATGCTCATTGTGAGTACTAATGTTCAAGATGTTCATTTATTGATATCAAATATTTATTGTAAAATTAACTTAATTTTAAAAAGTTTTTGTTCCAAATAACTTTGACATATGTTTTTTTCACATAATACTATTGTTAATTATGGTTATTTAATATGTTCATATATTGATATCAAATTTTCATTGTAAACTCAACTTAATTTTAAAAAAAAATGTTCCACTGAACTTTGACATTTTTGTTTTACATAATACTAATGTTCATTATGGTTATACAAGATGTTCATTTTATTTGAATAATAGCTCATTTGATTTGAATAATTGTTCATTTTATTTGAAAGATTGTTCATTTGCATTAATGTTCAATATAATAATATTTGCTAATGTTCGTTAATTACTATTGTTCATTTTATGATAATAATTTATTCATTTTATCTGAATGATTGTTCATTTGCATTGAAGTTTAATATAATAATAAAAGTATTTGCGAATGTTTGTTTTATTATTATTGTTCATTATATTTGAATAATTTGTTCATTTTATTTGAATTATTGTTTATTTTCATTGATGTTTATTATAACAATATTTGCTAATGTTCTTTTCATTATTATTGTTTATTTTGTTTGAAGAATTTGTTCATTTTATTTGATTGATTTTTCATTTTCATTGAGTTTTTTTTAAAATAATTAATGTTCATTTTATTACTATTGTTCATTTTATGAATAATTTTTTCAGTTTATTTGATGTTTATTTATATTATTGTTTATTATACTTCCTCCGTTTCATTTGAAATGCAATAATTGCACTTTTACGCATCTCGAGGCATTACTTTAACCACAAATATCTATAGTTACATATAAGTAGAAATTATAAAATTTCATATTATAAAAGTATGTCACGAGACGAATCTAACAAGATCCCACTTGACTATATTTTTCATTATGTACAAATCACAAATCTTAGTGAAAGTGAGGAGTGTGAATAGTGAAAAAGTGCAATTGTTGCATTTAAATTGAAACGGAAGAAGTAATAATATTTCCTAATATTCGTTTTATCTCTTTTGTTCATTTTATTTGAGTAACTTATTCATTTAATTTAAATGATTATTCATTTGCATTGATGCTTATTATAATATTATTTGCTAATGTTCATTTTATTACCATTGTTTATTTTATTTGAATAATTGTTCATTTGTATGGATGCTCATTATAATAATATTTTCTAATATTCGTTTTATTACGATTGTTTATTTTTTGAATAATTTATTCATTTTATTTGAATAATTGTTCATTTGCATTGATGTTTATTATATTACAAGTTGCTAATGTTCAAAATGAAATAAAACTAATTTTTTTTAAATTGATTTTACAATCAACATTAGTTACCAACAAATGAACATCTTGAATACCGATAATAAACATTAGGAGTATGTAAATAAAAACATGTTCAAATTAATTGAAACTGACACTTATTCGAAATTAAGTTCATTTTACATTGAACATTCCATGTCACTAAATGAACATCTAGAATAAACAAAATGAGCATACTTATTATTTTAAAAAAAATATGTCAAACTTAATTGGAAGTAACTTTTTTTGTGAAATTAAGTTGATTTTACAATGAACATTTGATAGGAATAAGTGAACAACTTGAACATTTTGAATACATAATGAACATTAGGATTATGTAAAAAAAATCTTTCAAACTAATGAAACTAACACTTACAAAAAAAATCAAGTTGATTTTACAATGAACACTTCAGATCACTAAATGCACATCTAGAATAAACAAAATGAACATACTTATTATGTTAAACACATATGTCAAAC
The DNA here is from genome assembly GCA_947645195.1 of Patellifolia procumbens. NCBI lineage: Eukaryota > Viridiplantae > Streptophyta > Magnoliopsida > Caryophyllales > Amaranthaceae > Patellifolia > Patellifolia procumbens. Next base: position 394,254 of record CANSGD010000909.1, read on the forward strand.
TGAATTGTAAATAATTTTTTTTAATTAAGTTGATTTTACAATGAACATTTGTTATGAATAAATGAACATCTTGAACATTTTGAATGAACAACTTTTAAGGAGAAAATAGAGTGTTGAGAAAAGAAGATGGAATATTTGGATTGACCTATCCCAACCAGTTAAGGAGGCTATTTGGATTGGAAACTCAAAACAAAAACTGCTTTGGCATGATATACCTCCATTTTGCACAATCTGCAACAACATTGGGCACAACCAAGCTAAATACCGCTCACTTTCGATGGAGAACAGCACCAAAAAGGCTGAAGCAAAATCAAACACTCACATGAATTAGGGGAAACAGAGCTTAAATGTGACTGATTGGCAGGAAATTCACAAACGGAAAACTAAAGGAAGGAAAATGGTCGAAGAGAGCACAAACTCTGTAGAAAAATGCAAAACTTCGAATTCCTTCAGAAGCTCTGAGTAACAGCGTTAACGCCACTGCGATGGTGGACGCAACGGAGGACCAGTACCAAAGTGGCTTGAAAAGGTCACGCTTGGTTTGGCGGCAAAAACAAAAAGGGAGTATTCAATGCAATTCAAATTGTTTAACGGATCCACGTGCTCGATCACGTGATCCAAAAACGGATCTTACCTTATCTGTAAACAATCTCCAACTTCTAACCCAAATCAACCACGTGTCTCAAATCAACACCCCACAACCCAAACAAACCCCCTCCTAACCCTAAACTATCTCGTCCTCTCCGTCACTTTCCCATTTCACACAAACCCTAATTGGCTCTGCAACACCAACACACTGCCATCTTCCTTGTTCTCCCGGACCCAGATCACCAACAAATACTACAAGCCTTCTTCCAAACACGACAACCAGCCTCACAACAACCCTACCAAATTCCACCCATAGCACCGCCCACCGACATCATCAAAACCAAATGCGAAAACACGCCAAGGTATCTTTCATTCTCGGAGAAACCGGTTATCACCCAACCAGAGATCAACCCAAACAACTGTCATTTCCTCATTAGAGCCCCCAATGCTTGGATTACAGTTTAACCCCACATCATCAGGAAATTCATTGTCAAACCAACATACGCGGATGTTCCTTTCACAGAGATGGTATACCAACTGAAGGGCGAAAAGGAGAAACACCCGATACATCTGCCAAACATCATAGTTCTCCAAGGCTTATGCCCAATAATAGCGAAAATAGTGAGAGAATGGTACAAATCACTACCACAGGAAGAGCAAACGGTAGTCAGGGAGAACTGCATATTCCTTATAGATCCGGCTCCGATCTTGCCTCTATTGAGGACGGATTATTTATTGAACTCCCATTTGATCATGTTCATGGACAGCCACACCAATGCAGTGTTCCTAGCGCACACAAACAAGGCTTGGCAGTCATCCTAAACCCGATAAACAAACTATTCATCAAGCACGAAGACTTGCAAAAAGAGGAGGAAAAGAAAAAGTGGAATATCTGGACAACATAATATGTCTTTCAGCCGTTAAAGAAAGAGGAATCATTCAAATTCTCCAAAGGAAGGGTGAGGAGGAACATGGGGAGCTCGAGCAGGGGGTGTCAATCCCAACTGAGAAACTCCCTGCCAATTGATATGTCTATCCTAGCATGGAAAACCAGGGGCATCTCTAGGCCCAGCTTCAAAACCAACCTACTCCATCTTCTCCAAGAACACAACCCTGATATAGTCTTTCTGTGTGAAACACGAACCTCCATTAAGAACGCACTACCAATTATTGGATCACTCCCTTTTGATGATCATTGTCATGCTGAACCTAGGGGGTTTTCTGGTGGTTTGCTGGTCTTGTGGAACTCTTCCAGGGTGGACTTCACCAACATGAGAAGAGATATCCACATGATCCATGGCGTTGTCCAGGTACGTCACTTTCAACAATCCTTCTTGTTATCTTGCATTTATGCTAGCACTAGTTTTAAATCTAGATTCGAAACTTGGGATTCAATGAGGAATGTTGTTATTAATTTAGATTTTCCTTGGCTAGCAATAAGAGATTTTAATGAAATGCTATGTCAATCTGAAAAATTTGGAGGGAAACCAGTCAAACTGAAGAGAATGAAAGCATTTAGGGATTGCCTAGATGATTGTGGCCTTACTGACCTGGGCTTTAATGGAATTAAATTCACTTGGACCAACAAATAGAAGAAAAAATCAGTTGTGGAACGCCTGGATAGAGCACTTGCTAACTCTGAGCTATTGGCTTTGTTTCCCAACATGGTTGTCAATACCCTCACCAGGGCTAGCTCAGACCACAACCCAATTGTTGTTCATCTACAAAACCAACCTTTCAACCATAAAAACAACAAACCCTTCAAACTGGAACCCCTTTGGTTCCAAGACCCCTCCTTCACTAACCTAATCAACAACTTTTGGACCACAAACCAGGGCAACCTACCCATCAAACTGAGACTGTTGCCTAATCACATCAAACCTTGGGCTAGTAATAATTTTGGTAACATCTTTAAAAGCAAGAGGTAATTACTGAGCAGAATTAATGGTATTCAGAAACATCTAGACTCAGAACCTAATAACCAATTCCTCTGGGAACTAGAACTCTCTCTTCAGAAAGAACTAGATAGAATCTTGGACCAAGAGGAGGAATATTGGAGGATCAGGTCTAGAGAGAAATGGCTCACCTCAAGAGACAAAAATACCAGTTTCTTTCACAACTCAATCATTAGAATGAGAATGAGATATAGAATCACTCTTCTAAAAAATGAAGTAGGGGAGGAACTTAAGACCAACACTGAGATTAGAGAACACATTTGGCTCTTCTACTCTAAACTCTTCACCACTGAGAAAACTTATGTCCCCAGACTCACTAGGAACTTTGGTAGCACTAACCTGGCCTTTACACCTTCTGTGAGGGAGTTAAAAATGTTGTTTTTAGCTGAAGTCCTTGGAAGGCACCTGGAAAGGATGGTTTTCACAACTTCTTCTTTCAAAAACACTAGCAGGTCATCAAGAATGACCTCTACCAATTCTGCCACAATGTTTTCAGTAATAGGGAGTTGAGCCTCTCAATGAATGAAGCCATTGTTACTCTACTCCCTAAAGTGGAACACCCAGAAGCAATCAAACAGTTTAGACCTATTAGCCTATGCCCTACCATTGCCGAATTTGTAACTAAGATGATAGTCAAGAGGCTTAGACCACTACTCAACAACATCATTTCTCCAAACCAAAAAAGCTTCATTCCTAACAGAGGGACTGATATTAACTACATCATAGCCTCTGAAGCCTTACACCCAATGAAAACTAATAGAGGTTAAAGTGGTTACCTTGCAATTAAGGTGGACTTAGAGAATGTCTATGACATACTGGAATGGGAATTCATCTTAGATTGCCTTATAGCCCATAATCTAGACCAAAACACATGCCAAGTCATCATGTCTTGTATCACCTCAACTTCATTTACCATCAATGTCAATAGTAATCTGAAATAGTTAAACCCTCTAGAGGTATTAGGCAAGGAGACTCATTATCACCCTACATCTTCATCCTTTGCATGGAACACCTCTCCAAACTCATCCACTCTGCCTGTGAGCATGGTTCTTGGGTTCCTTTGACCTGTGGTAGATCCAGACTTAAACTATCTCACCTACACTTTGCTGATGACCTCATCCTCTTTGGTCAAGCTAGTATAGGCTCTGTAGACTCTATCCTCAAAACCCTAACACACTTTAGGGAAATCTCAGGTCAACCAAAGTAAAAGCAAATGCTACTTCTCAAAAAACACCCCCCCGGCCAAGTGCAAACACTTACTGATAGGTTGGGCATCAAGGCCAGTCAAGAATTAGGGGAGTATCTAGGTTATCCACTCACTGATAAAAGACCCACCTTTTAGCCAACTGGAATACCTGACCAAGAAAATGAAGGACAAATTAGCCTCTTGGAAAGCCAAATTCTTAAACAAAGCAGGTAGATCAACCCTAATAAATGTCACCTTGAACTCCATGGCCCTCTACCCTATGAATTGCCTAGCCCTACCAAAGAAATGCCTGGGAGAACTAGACAAAACTATGAGGAACTTTTTATGGGGATCAGTTGAGGAAAAGAAGAAACTACATTTAGTGGGATGGGGGAAAATCTGTGCCCCCAAAACACTGGGAGGAACTAGCTGTAGGTCACACTTACTCCTCAATAAAATCTCCCTGACTAAATTATGCTGGAAGATGCACTCAAATGATAACTTAGCCACCAAAATTCTAAGGGCCAAGTACTCTTAAGTCAACACAAGGGATTACCAGTTTTAAGAGAGGCTCTCACATATGGCAAGACATTGGGAAGGGGTGGGATAACTTTGCCAAATCTGCTGTCTGGTCTATAGGTAGTGGGGACCACATTTCCTTTTGGTTAGATGACTGGACTAGGAAAGGCAGCCGGAGAAGTATAATTCATGGCCCATTAACCCCCACAGACCTCACCATGAAAGTCTCTGAATGCCTGAAAGAGGGAAACTGGAACTTTGATAACCTTTCCTTTGTACTACCTCAAGATGTAGTAAATACCATCTCTGCTTTGTTTATTCCTAATGCTGGTACTGATGAACTTACTTGCTCCCTTGCCCAAGGGCGCTTCTTTAACACCAAGACAGCCTATGCTGAGCTTTGGGAAAGACACTTCAACCACACCACACCACAAGTATCTTCACCAATCACTACTCTAGTTAGGAATACCAAAAGCTGGGACAAACTTTGGCATTGCCCCCTACCACCCAAAATCAAATTCTTCCTACGGTCTATTTTCTGGGATGCACTACCTATCAAAGCTACCCTACACAAAAGAGGGGTGCAAGTAAACCAGAACTGCCCTTTTTGCCCCAACATATTTGAAACTTGGCACCATGTACTGAGACACTGCCCAATAGCTCAGGAAGTTTGGCTCTGCTTCAATAAGGTACCCAATCAGTTCAACATAGACAGTGATGAGGCATGGATCACCAATAATCTTTTCACAAACTAAGATGACACTGAGGCCAACTGGAACACTACCTTTGGGATAGGTTGCTGGGAAATCTGGAAGAAAAGGAATGCTTGGGTCTTTCAACAAAAGAACATTAAGGCACAACAGGTGTATAACCAAACCATACGCCTTACAACTGATTTTGAGAAAGCAAACAACAACCAAGGAAAGGAAGCACTACTGGCAGATAACTTAGAAATACACCACATTCATCACATGATCAAATTAGATGCTTCCTTTTGCCCCAAGACCTTACAAGCAGGAATAGGGGGAATACTGAGGGACAGCAGAAACAAATGCCAGATGGCCTTCTACAAGAAAATGAAAAGTAGTGATGCTACTAGTGCTGAATTCCTAGCCATACATGAAGCCCTAGACTGGATAGTAGCCCAAAACATGTATAATGTGCATATATTTTCGGATTCCAAAATAGCAGTGGATCATGTCACCCACCCCCCTGTCATTAAAGATTGGTATTGCAACTTGGCTTCAATGTGCAGGGACCACCCAGGGAGGAATAGAGCTTTGGGAGATGGCTAAGTTGGAAGGAGCTGCTTGGAGGACGTGGAAAAGCTTGCTAGGTGGGCGAGGGAACAGCCTCTTTGCTGTAATTTTGTTGTAACAATACCCTGCTCTCCTTTCATGAACAATAGTTGTAATCTTAATATTTCTCTTCTTTTGGATATTGCTCATGGGGCTCTACGAGCCAATAGACTAACGCAGTCAGTGTCATCTAACACTGCTTGTAATAGTTTAAGTAGTTAATTAATACAGTTCCTTCCAACCAAAAAGAAAAGAAAAGAAGATGGAATATGAAATAATGTTCATTGATGAGAATTAAATAGGTAAAAAACCTTTAGTTCTCCGACGTTCATTGGAAATGAACTAGGGGTTCGGTATGCCGAGCGGCGAGCGCACCGTCTACATCATACTAACGTGTGTATAATGAAATTTGAGAGACATTAGCCATATACTCTCATTATTAGCCTTTTATACTTCATCTTTTGATTCATTTGTTTCACTTTGATTTTGACATTGCCTATTTACAATTTTGACCATTATTATTCTCAATTGTCAATAGAAAGTTGCTATTTTGAATATACACAACATAGTTTTTAGAATCTCGATTCAAATTGTAGAATCCTACAATATTACAATCCAGATATGGCTATACGATTTATTATATGATTAAGTAAGTAATTATGGTTCACTAGTGACAACTTTACAAATTTAAATCAATAGTATAAATCATGGAGAATATATCTCTATTATATAAGTGAAGAGGTGGGGGTGGACACCAAAAAGAAAAAAAGGAAAAAAAAAATCAAGGAGTTTATTAAGTAATTAAGTTTTATTTCCAATTTTGGCCATCAGATTTTTAATAAAAGATGTTCAAAACTTCTAACTAAAATATCTAAAAACCTACAAAGTAAAAACAATTAAAAAAAACGAATATATTTTCTTGAGATCTATAGATAGACACCCACTTTGCTATACTTTTATATACTTTTGAATTTTTTTATTTTGAAATACATGAGTAATTGATTGTTCATGAGTGAAAGCACATTTGATCAAATTGATCATGATAAAGTATTTTAGCATGAGTGAGAAATATGGTAAAGTATTTTCAAGTACTTTTGAATTTTTTCTCATTTGGACAATGAGAAAAAAATACCTTATCGGGTACTATATAACAAAAGTTGTAGTTAATGGTGGGGAGTAAGGGATGTTTTCAAAGAAAAATGAGTCAAAATGAATTTAGCTTGAAAACAAAATATGTTGTGTACCTTCACATTTTATCATGTTACAGTCACAGACTTACAGTAGCCAAAAACACACATCGCATGCAAATAAAATTAGGATTTTTTGTTCAAAACCACCTAAATTTTTCACGTTTTTAGAAACTCTCACCTGAATGAATTTTTCTTATAAATTTCCACCTATCACTCCCAATTTTATTAGAAACTCCCACCATTTAATGATATATTTTTGTTAAATACCGTTAACAAAACCGTGAAGTGGGCCCCACATATGCATTTTATTATTAGTTTACGCTGAAATTGAATAGTTTACGCTGAAATTGAAGTCAATTTCATCAATTTAAGGGCAATACTTCACAAATTTGCCGAATTACAACTATTTGTACAGAATTGCAACTATTTCGAGTTTCATTTTGTTAACAAAATGTATAGGTGGGACCCACTTAACGGTTTTGTTAATGAAATTTGACAAAAACCGTTAAGTGGTGGGAGTTTTTAATAGAATTATAAATGGTAGGTGGAATTTGAAAAAAAATATTAAGGTGGGAGTTTCTAAAAACATGAAAAGTTATGGTAAGATGCGACTATCCATAAAATTATCTACTGTAGATTATGAAATTTCATAATAAAATTATTGTCGCACGCATCGCGTGCATAGAAATCTAGTATTAAATAGGGTTAACACCCATTCACTATAATTGTTATAGCTTTGAACTTATAATATTAGCATGTTTAAATGAAATTTGAGTACAGTATCTTGATTAGGTATGTTTGTAGAATCTTACAATTCTACGACCTATTGTATGATTCGATTATAAGAGCCTCTTCCTATTCAAAGTATAATCCCGTTTATCCTCCATTTTGAAATAAATGATACACTTTCTATTTGGGGTGTTTTAAAATAAATGATACACTTTGGTTTTTTACTTTATATGGTAACTTTTTGCTTGTTAAATGACCTTTCTGCCCTTACTTTTTTTTTAAACACATCATTAAGAACAACTAACAACACCAACTTGAAAAGGGGGCTGGGGACAATACCCACTAACTTCACCATTATTATACTCTAAACACATTTACAAATTTTGCTTAAAAATCCGTAAAAAAAACAATGTATCATTTAGTTCAAAGTATTAGCAGAATGATTAAATCAAAGTAGGTCGGATGAATAGTGTCAGAGTGGGAAAAAGAAAACAAAGGAATCTCATATTTTCTCTTTTTTGCAAGCCCTTGAAGTTGGTTTTATTTTACTTTTTTTTTTTGGAAGGATTCTTTTTCCTTTTTTCTATACTTAGCAACACATTTATGGGCTATGAGTTGGTACACAAATTATTAAAAGAGGCGCTCTAATTTTAACATAAAATTAGACCAATCAAAGCCCACATTCTATTAACAAGCCCAATTCTATCTTACTCTAGCCCAATACTATTCCTAGACATTTAGCACACTCTACTTGTTCATTCTTTTCTCCTTTCCCTATTTCAATTTTAGTCTCGAAATATAACAAGCGATTCCTAAAATAAAACATATGACTTACCGAATGATTTAAACTAGTCACTAAATTAATTTAACACTGAGTATTGAATGAACTAAACAGATCACGAAATCAATTAAATAGGTCACAAAATGGATTAACTTGATCCCTATTTTCAGAGGAAGGTTTGTTGATTTTCTCTTCTTATTATTGCGCCTATTGGGACGTTGCCTAATTTTATTTCAAAAGTAGGCGGTCTCTTACAAAACCAGTTGAAATTAGTAAATACGGGTTGTGTTTAGCCGCACACTTTTTTATTTGTTTCTCTCCTTTTTACTCTTTCCTTGTTCTACTATTTTTAATCTCTCGTTGTTTGTAGGTTCATACTTTATATATTTTGTCATTTTCAAAATTTATGCTCACCTTTGAGAAAGTATTCATCATAAGCCCGAATGGTAAATTCGATGCTTTTTTTACTCATTGTATTTGGACGTCTTCAAATGAGCAGTGAGCCAAAAAAAATAGTCTTGGATACACGAGACTCGTGGTACACCCTGGGTGTATAATAAAAGTTGTACACCTTTGAGATCCTAACCATTAAATTTGCGTATTATTTATATATATATTAAGTTTGAGATTGTATTCTAACCAATAAAATCTATTGTTAAAATTGTCTCATAAATACGAAACGATCAACATCTTTGAATTTATAAATGAGCCTTAAATTATAATTTGTGTATAAGGATAAACATAGTGATTCTTAGTTTTGCATCGATATATATTTAATTAAAGTTAACTATCAATGATATTTACTTGACCATGATTAGTGATATTAACATTCTAAGTTGTGCATTGAAATTGAAAGGCGTGAAACGCTATATGCAGTGTTTGTAACAGCACGGAAATAAGTGTATAAACAAACATCATAGTCCATAAAGAATATTATTGCATTTATCTTAATAGTATAGAAAAGATCATCATCTTTTGATCTACAAAATGAGCCTTAATTAAGATATGATCTTAAGAAATTTTCTTGTATATTAGTGTCCCATCAAATTGAAATCCTAGATACGTCTATTGTACGTTGTTAGTTTAGATCCACAAAATTTTAAATCTCGTATCCACCTTTGGTTAGAGGCCGGTGAAAGAAAACGAAGCTCGGCTTGAACTTGATAGATGAAATGAGTACCAAAATGAAGTGGGTACAATACTTTACTCGACTCTTTAACAAACCTCTACCCACAAACCCATTTTTTTGAGAAAAAGTTCAAGTCAGACTAGGCCAGACCCAAAAAGGACTGGAAAATATAATAATTAAATCAAAACTTTTAATTTATGTGATCGGGCTACAACCTACACTTGAAGCCTATTGTAATTACTGTCTATATGTTCTATAATTTTTTCGCTAAAGTCACGGTGTAGGATTGAATACTCCTCAATCTGTAAGAATTACAATGGAAAGGATTGCGCCACTGTCAGTGTGTCACCTATAAATAATTTTACTTTATTAGTATATTAAATAAATAAAATTGCTCCCTAAACTAGTTGCATTTGTTATACTATAAAGTCGCAGGATCCATGCACTTTCGACGCAATTTTTCGTCATCCGAAAACAACTTCTTTGTACACAAAGGTAAGGCTACGTACATGCAAACCCCCGGCCGCTTACCTTGCCTTATGGAGGAAATCTTTGAGACACTGGATAATGTTGTGTATAGTATATTAAACAAAAGCCATCAAAACTAGCTAACCTTGATTGTTTTAATGCTAGGCTTCTGCAATTGTTGATATTGTTTGTCCACATCAAGTTCCTCTTCTTCAGATGATTGGGTTTTCACTCCATGCTTTACTAATAGTAACAATAACGCCACCCAATATACTAGACCTTTTATAGCCATTGCTCTGCAAGTAACCAAGGAAACCATACGATAGCTACAAGCGTAAGCCCTATGTAAGTATATCATAATGTTTCAATAGAAAGTGAATTTTAATTCTCTCGCAAAACAAATCGGTTTAACCATTGAGTCACAAAACAATTAGATTCATAGCTTCTTTTATGCATGTATGATCAGAAAATTTAGAACAATCTTACTGAAGCCTTTTTATAAATAAAATAAAAAATGAAATTGAAGCCTTCTAGAATATTTCACGATATCGGATTCAAAATATCCAATATATGGTAGAGTTCAAAAGTTTAACAAATCTTACATCTTGAACACTAAATTTTATCGATTAAACGAGGTAGAAAAATCTTGAGTGTGGTAATGGTACAATATAATATGTGATTTTAAAAAATTGTCTTTGATTTCAACATTAAAGGGAGGGTTAATGGATTACCCTTCCTCTAGAAAGAAGATTGTAATGAAAATGTAAGCTTACCAAAAACAAAAATGAAAATGTAAAGAAGACTAGATGTACCTCATCATATAAGGTTGTCCTAGCTATTTAATAATTGATTAGCAACAAGAAGATAAGCTCAATTGGTACTTCGTAAGGCTTTTAAATACAAAATTGTACTTATGGTAGCAAATCAAATGATGAATCGCAAAAGAAAGTATATTAATTGAGATATAAAAGTAATGGAAACGTTTATGCGGGAGAACTGTGGATATTTTGAAAAAGAAAAGTAAAGGTAGAGTAGATTTATCAACAACAATAAGGGTTCAACAATAAATCTTTAAAAATGATCGGGGTTTGTTCAAGTGGTGAGCCGTCTCATCTTCCCTAATTTGATATAAAGATTAATTCTTGTCCTAAGCATTTGCTTGGGATTAGGGGAGGGGAGGGGGTTGTGGCTTGTAATGAGCCTGTGGGTGGGGCCCTATGAGAGGGCAGGTTAGATGATTTTTCTTCTTACCTTAATACAATTTCATACCTTTACATTGTTGTCCCATCTCAACCCATGTGTAATATCCTCATTGACTTTAACCAGAATATGTTCGATATGTTTTTTTTTTCATTAAATGAGAATCTTGTCCATATATTAATCCCTCCGATTTTTAATAGGGACGTTTGCTTTTTCGCGCGGATGAAGAAAACAGTGTGAAAGTAAGAGAGTATGATGGAAAAAGTAAGAGAGAAAGAGAGAAAAAGTATGAGAGAAGTGTAATAATTAGGTTGGCCAACTTACCATTTATAGGAAAAGGTAGAAGTGTTTCATTTAAATAAAAACACCCCTAAATGGAAAAATATTCCTATTAAAAAAACAGATGGAGTATTGTATTGATTTCTCCCCGGTTTCTAAATAGAAAAAACAAAAAGGAATGGAGGAAGTATTAGTTATGCTATGCATAACAACTAAATTGTAACATATACTCTGTTTCTTTTTGTCTGTCGTACTTAGAACCTTTCCTATTTTGTTATATACACTTCTCTCTATCTTAACCGTACGTTTTCACTCATTGGTCCCACATATATTTCTCAAATAATATCTCTTTCTCTTTACTTACCATTTACCCCCACGTGACAATTACATAATCTTTTCATCACCTTCCTTGATAATTAGAGCTAAAATAAACCGATGAAGTACAAAAATTTGAGATATTACCCAAATCTAAATACTAGCTATTATTAAAGAACAAATAAAGTACATAACAACTAAAAAGACGCTCGGTAATAATGAAGTCAAATGAAAAATATTTGTCTCTTTTTCCTTGATCTCAACTTTGTTTCCCTGTTTCTTCTCGTAATAAATAATTCAAAATTTTTAGCATCAAAGACAACAAAAGAGAAAAAGTGTAAAGGTAACAATTTAGTTCCTTACCAGGAAATATGTAGCATTTAAGGAAAGAATCTTGGAAGATATTCTATTAGATGGAAAAAGATCTTTTATATACGTCCCTACTTTTAAATTAAAATTAATTATTAAAGTCGGATGATTTTCAGGTTATTTGATGTTGTAAAAGGATGTTTCACTTAGAGTTGGATTTAACACAAATTATCAAAAGAGACGGTTTAATATTAACATAAAGTTAGACCAAACTAATCTCACATTCTACTAACAACCTTAACCCAACACTATTCCTAGATATTTCGTACCAATCTAGTCCTCCGTTCTCTTTTTCTTTCTTTAAACGTTTAGTCTCAAACTACAACAAAATAATTATAACAAAAACCCATCAGACTTGTCAAATGAAATAAGCTATGCACCAATTAGATTAAACTAGTCACTAAATGAATTTACATTGTGATTATTAAACCGATTAAAGAGGTCATGAAATGGATTAAACTAGTTACGAAATAACTTAACATCTAATTTCATAAAGAAGTTTTCTTCTCTTCTTAATATTGGACTTTTGCCGTTGCCTAATTTTAATTTAAAAGTAGGTGGTATCTTACAAAACTAATTGTGAAATTATTAGTCATTTTTTCATAAGTAAAGTTATATGTTGGTGGTTAGGTAATAACGTATTAAGGAAAATTTGTTAATTACCACCTTTTCGTAAATTACCACCTTCAAGATTTTTTTAATAAATTACCACCTTTTATGTGCAAATCTTGAAACACTCCCATCTGTTAACGTTTTCCGTCAAGAACACCGTTATGTGGTCCCATATAGTTTTATTTTGCCTCCATTTCTGTTTCCTCTTCCCGTTTCTCACTCCTCTTCCTCTGTTTTCAACTCCACTGAATCCCCCATTACCAAATGCTATTTATCTAGGGCATGTTCTTCACTCAAATTGATCTCTAGGCGGGAGATTATGGAGTTGGGTGTGTTGAGATAGAGTAAGATAGAAGTGAAGAAGGTGAGTTGCGTGACAGCTTACTTCACACCCTAGTCGCGGCTTGGGAGGTTTTGCCACAAATAGGTTGCGGTCCACTCATTTCAAATCCAGGTTGCGGCGCACTGGCTTTTCCATAACTTGTAGAACAAGGTTGCGATCTTTCTATTCCTTATATGATTAGGTCTTCTTATTCTATTCAGTTTAGGTTTTCTTCTTCCCCAAAAATATGTGTTTAGCCGTTTATTATGATTTAGAGAAGAGAGAAATTCTATTCTATAGAGGTCTAAACTCTTCGAAAAAGATTTGAGGGAGTAGAGAGATTGAAAATTCCTTTTGTAATGTCATTTCATACTATTGTAAAATCTAGTGTAAATGCAAGTGTTTTTAGCCCGGATCTCATGTTTTCTTGCTGGTTTCTTGTGTGCTCTTTATTGCTTGTTCTCATAATTTCCTGTTATCGTTTTTCACATATTATACTCTCAATTACACAATTTATGAGCATCTAAAGTGAGTGTTAGATCCTAATAACTCTGGCTTACAGAAAGTAATTATGACCTGAGATCCCTTTACATATTCCCTATACTTTTGATTTTATCCACATGAATATGGGACGGAACCATGAGTATTGCGGTCTAATTTAGGGGAGTATTTTCTATGGTGGCCATGAATATATGGTGTGTCCATTGTAATCATTATAATAACACTTAGTATATGATTGGTAACTTACCGTCCATCCAACTTTTATCATCTCATTTCCGTTCTGAAATATCATTTCTCCAGATGAGTATTGAGATGGTCTCATCGATAAATGATAAATATTGAATATGCCTCTTGCGCTGTACTATTTCATAGTACTTGGATCAGAATTTGTTTGAACAATTGCAAACTAATAAAGTAAAGGCTTAAGTCAAATCAAAAGAACGAAGGAATGCAAATAACCTGACAAGTTAACTATATACTAGAAAATATGTATTAAACGTGAGTTCATGCTAATGAGCAGATCATGCAATGTACCAAAAGCTCACGAGAAATATAAAGTCTTATATTATAATATATCATCCTTCAATATTATGAAATACTTTTTAAAAATCGATCCTTGTTATCTTTTTTGAAAAGTTTCGTATATTATAAAATCAATATATTAAGATATAATTAGATATCTCATCTTATGAAGCAATATTTGGTCTAGTGGAAAGGAAGTAAGTGACTTTAACTTCCAACCTTAAAGTTGGGGGATTGATCCCCTTGAGGGCACTTTGAGAGTAGGGGATCCCTTACCCTTCCTCATAGTCTCAAGTGTTGTTTATCCGGACCGAATAGACCCGTGCGGAGTTTCGGCCCGATAGGACTAATTCTTCTAACCTACCCAAAAATAAATTAGAATATCATCTTCAGAGTACTATTATGGGCTAAACGTACAATATAGCAAAGATTTTGCTGTTGTGCGATAGGCCCCTAGTAGTATAAAATGGCTAATGGGCTCCCCAATCAACACTTTTTGGATTTAGTTTCAAATTTCTTTTTAAAATTTTTAAGTGGAGAAGGATCTAGTAATTAGAATTGTAAATTGATTACAAACAATAAGTTGATAATCACTTTAGATAAGTGGTCAGGAATTCAAAATATTTTTTTGTTTGGAACACTTTAGATGATTGTACCATATCATACTATCAACTAATTATTATTTTTACTAATTAGAGATGACTATTATGATTTAGTGTGGTGAAACTATTATCATACAATTATGAAAGGATTTAGTGTGGTGAAACTATTATCATACTATTATGAAAGGATTTAGTGTGGTAAAACTATTATGAAATTTTCAATTAGTTGGTCATGAGTTTTAAATACTCTTGGTATCTATTGTTGAAGAGATGGACCGAGAATTTCCGTATAAGAGGTATAGTGGTGTCATGTTAGTATGTGACATGATCTACACGTGGTGGGTTGTAGTGTGAGTTCATACTTTTTTCTATGTATATAGATGTGATTCTATATACAGATTAACTGATCAATATTCTATAAGAGAACAGGAGAGGCATCCAAGAAAGTAATTAAATAAAAATATATAAATAGTTGATTATATTAAAATTATTATTACAATTACACCCTCACATAAATTCAACACAATTGAATTACTTCAACAATTATTTTATTTTTAAAAATGAATACTTATTGCACTTTATTATAGAATTGTTGTAAAGTTTTCTCGAGAAACTCTTAACAGTTAATTTATCTCAAAGTCAAATTGTTTCCAGACTTTACATTGTATATTCATCTTTTCACAATTACTCTATAAATTCACATAGCCAACCCTGGGCAGGGCAGGAGGGGCGCCCGCCCAGGGTCCATGAAGTAAGACAAAGTTTCAGTAGTAGTAAATGTTTATAGATCAAGGCGCTTCATAATTTAGGTCTTTTGGCACCAATTCCCTACCTATATTAGATATCCATTGTTCGAATCTCATCACTTGTTTTGCAATTCCCACACGTGACGCTTCAGAATTCCCACTGTTGTTTATAAGGGTGTGCACCGTTCCAAAATCGGATCGGAACGGGAATCACAACTATTTTGCGGACTGAAAAAATTCCGATCTAGAACGGACCAGTCCGATAAAATTCGGTCCGGTCGGTTCCGGACCGGTTGGACCGGTTTGTATAATTATTTATTTTATATGAAATATATTTTCTAGTTTTTAAACATATTCATCTACTTATAGTATATTTTTTATTCTATATTTATTTCGAAATATATACAAGTGACTAGTGGCATATAAAAATAACGATTATGGGTAATGTCACTATTGTTTATTAACACCAAAATAAAATTATGTGTAGTTTTATGGGTTTCCGGTCCAGACCGAAATATTTCGATTTTGGACCGGACTGGACCGAAAACCGGAATTGTAATGTATTAAGAACTTGGCCGAAAAATTCCGATCCGGTCCATTCTGGTCCGGTTTCGGTCCAAATTTCGGTCCGGACCAGTCCAATGCACAACCCTAGTTGTTTCACCTCCCTCCAACTTTATAGTTTCTATTTTTTAATTTAATATTATATTTTTTATTTTAAGTATCTCTGTCATCTTTTAACCTCATGACTCTTGTACATATCAAATTCAAGTCTTGGTTTTTTGTTTGGTTTTTTCTCCCCCTCCAAATATATCTACTATTTCATCATTCATAGCACACAATTTACCTAATAAACTATTACTAACATATTTCTAATTCTCATAAGTCTCACATTACAACTACTTATGGTTATGCCCTATAAATAAAAGATGGAAGACTTTAAAATAGTTAATTTATGGCTTTTATTTCTGAATCGGTATTTTCATGTGATTAAAAATGTAATTAGATGTCACAACTCACAAGATAGAATAAAGGGTCTAATAATATTACATATTGGAAAAAAATTGAAACACATTGATGTGACCCTTTTATCAATGTTTTTGTATCGAGAAATGCATGGAGGCAATGTTTTATTATTAGCATCTATATTCTTGATTATGTTGATGATGATGTTAGATTGTGATGAAGTTTTGATTTGTTTAATCTAATTGAAACATTGTAAAAGAAATTTTATATTACATATTTCCTTAAGTATTCGTGCATTTTTTTTGGAAAAACAACTTGTACAATGGGGGCCCATATTTTAGGTTGTTTTGAATTTTTTTATGGTTGGTGCTAAGGATTTAGCAGCTACTAAGGTATAGGGTCTACAAATGCATGCCCAATGTCTAGGTAGATGAGGATGTTCATGGGTTGTATGTTCGCAGGATGAGTTCTTCAAGTAAAAGTCGAGACTTACGATCCAAAAACGACATAAGGGGATCAGTTTCGAAATCGGTGTTGGTGAGGCCGACAACGAGGCATAGGACAAGTTTTTGCTTCGAGCTACTTGTACGACATTAGCCAATTAATCCTTTAAGATCTTCAATTGCTAGCCATATCAATTAATGTCTATGATATCATATTATTTTATAGAGTTTCCCCCTATTCCTAAGCTAAAATGTGCTTCGAATTGTGCTCTTAGGAGCTATGTTATGGTAACTTCTCTATGTAGTTGTGCTTTGGTTGTTTTATATTGAACTACGAGTTTTAGGGAGTTATCTCCCTACTTCTTCTATTTTAAGGCAACCACATCTGATAGGAAGAGTTCGAGGCACCTATAGCGAGTTATGGAGTCCCAGGGCCATGTGCCATAGGCCTTGAGGCATTTGAATTCGAAGATTTGGCTTGAAAAGCCAAGAGAAGAGAAAAAGCATCCCGTCCGATGACATAAGGCAAGCTTGCCCGTTCGGGCGAGAAAGTTGTATGTTTCTGCTGCTGCTGGCTGGAACGGGCAGAACGCGCCCTTTCGAAAAGACGGAAGTCCTGCCCGATCGTGCGGTTTGGCCTAATCCAATCGGGCGGATGTACAAATGCAACAGTCTGAGATTTGAAGAAAGGAACGTCGCTTGATGCCCGAGCGACGTCACCGAAGAGATAAGACGCGAGTTTTATCGTTTGTTTTTGGTTCTTCTTCTATCTTTTTTTGACTAAGTATAGATTCAAGACTCAATAATATTTATAGACATCATATTTTTCATTGTTAATCATTTAGCCCTAACTCTTAGAATTCGTAGTTAGTCTCTTGTGATTGAAGATTTGATTGGTTTTAGTTGTTTTCAATAAAGTTCATCATATACAGACTCAATTGCGGCAATTCTTTGCCTTTCATTTTGTTCTATTCATTCTCGCTTAGATTAGTCTTTATTGATTATCGCTATCGTTGTCGTGTATTAATGTTTACATAGAATTGATTGTTTTCTTTGTAGTTATGCGTGAGTAGACTTTTATTCTAGGGTTTTAGTGAGGGATGCCATGTTTATAACCATAACCTGCCGTTAAGTAGCGGTTCACCGTAAATTAACGGTACGATTACCGGTTAACCGTGTAAACTATACCATATATTTTTTTATATGCATCAAGCCTCGTCGAATCTTCATAAGGTGATACATATGGCAGCTTATGAAACTCCTCCATCCAAGCCTTGACCTTTTTCTGATACCCTCATACCAATAACCCTTAGGAAAACTCATAGGAAATAGAAGACCAGATTGTCCCTTCTCAAACAGCCTATAATCATGCATTATAATCATTCCCAAGATCAAATTTTTCTTGCAAAACAGAAATAACAAATTTATCCCGACTCTGCCTGCCTGTTTTCTAGTTTTAGTTTTTTTAATTTTATTTTAATTTTAGTTTTTAGTTTAATTTCAGTTTATTTTTTTAAGTTTTGTTTTATGTTATTTTAATTTTATTGTAATTAGTTTTCAACTATTGGTTAATCCCTGAGATAGGGCGACCTCTAGTCTATCCTTGTACCTGTTCCAAAAAAAAAATATGATAGCAAAGAGATGCTAAACTGGCATTGCATAACAAGTCAACTTTTGCATCTTAATTGCTGTCGCCTTCCATTCTGCACCATTTTTAAATTTCTCGATTATTCGATCATGCAAAAGGATGTACTCCCTCCATTTTATTTTGATGTTTCCGTTTAGAATATGGGGGAAAATCAATGCAAATAGAATCATAGAGGAATCTTGTGTTTATTTTAATAATTTGCATGTACTTCTTTGTCCTTTTTCCTTTTTGTAAGAATAATATGATGATTATACAATATTATAATAGTTAATAGATTTAAAGTGAGATCCATTAAAAGTACAAATCAGTAAAAGGTAGGTAAATATTTAGATATTGAAGGGTAAATGGGGAGAAAAATGTATATAAATGGAAAGGATTCAATATGAGAACAGTTTTTTGAAACGGCCTAAAACGACAAATGGGAACCTCAAAATGAAAAGGAGGGAGTACATCCTTTTGCATGATCGAATTAGGTTCCTATTTTATGCTAAAATTAGGCCGCCTCTTCTAATAATTTGTCTTGAATATAATTGAGTAGTTTAATCTATTCATTGAGCTTTTTATTCATTTAGTGACTATTTTCAATATATTAGGTAAAACTAATGAGTTAATTTTGAATATTGCTTGTTGTTGTTTGACATTAAAAAGGAAACAAATGTATCAGAAAAAAATGGACAACTAGGTTGATGCAAGATGCTTAGGGATATTGTTTCGTTACAGTAAGATAGAATGAACTTGCTATAAGAATGTAGGTTTCAATTGGTCCTAATTTTATATTAAAATTAGATTGTATATTACATAATATATCATTTTTATAAACGATTACCACTTTCTCCTTTTATGGTTGTTTTGAATTCTTTTATGGTTGGTGCTAAGGATTTGGCAGCTACTAAGGTATAGGGTCTACAAATGCGTGCCCAATGTCTAGGTAGATGAGGATGTTCATGGGTCGTACGTTCACAGGATGAGTTCTTCAAGTAAAAGTCGAGACTTATGATCCATAAACGACATAAGGGGATCAGTTTCGAAATCGGTGATGGTGAGGCCGACAACAAGGCATAGGACAAATTTTTGCTTCGAGACTAATTGTAAGACATTAGCCAATTATTCCTTTAAGATCTTCAATGCTAGCGATATCAATTAATGTCTATGATATCATGTAATTTTATAGAGTTTCCCCCTATTTCTAAGCTAAAATGTGCTTCAAGTTATGCTCTTAGGAGCTATGTTATGGCAACTTCACTATCTAGTTGCAGTTTGGTTGTTTTATATTGAATTACGAGTTTTAGGGAGTTATCTCCCTACTTTTTGCTAATTTGGGGCAACCACATCTGATAGGAAGAGTTCAAGGCACCTATGCTGAGTTATGGAGTCCCAGGGCCATGTCCCATAGGCCTTGAGGCATTTGGATTCGAAGATTTGGCTTGAAACGCCAAGAGAAGAGAAAAAGCACCCCGTCCGATGGCATAAGGCAGGCTTGCCCGTTCGGGCGAGAAAGTTGTATGTTTGTGCTGCTGCTGGCTAGAACAGGCAGAACACGCCCTTTCGAAAAGACGGAAGTCTCGCCCGATCGTGCGGTGTTGCCTGATCCCATCGGGCGGATGTGCAAATGCAACAATCTGAGATTTAAAGAAAAGAGCGTCGCCCAATGGCATCGGGCGGATCCGCCCGATCGAGCGAAGACACCGAAGAGACGAGACGCGCGTTTTATCACTTGCTTTTGGTTCTTTTTTTTTATCTTTTTTAGACTAAGTATAGATACAAGACTCAATAATTTTTAGAGTCATCATATTTTCCATTGTTAATCATTTAGCCCTCACTCTTAGAATTCTTAGTTAGTCTCTTGTGATTGAAGATTTGATTGTTTTTAGTTTCTTTCAATAAAGTTCATCATATGCAGACTCAATTGCGGCAATTCTTTGCCTTTTATTTTGTTCTATTTCATTCTCGCTTAGATTAGTCTTTATTGATTATCGCTATCATTGTCGTGTATTAATCTTTACATAGAATTGATTCGTAGTCATGCGTGAGTAGACTTTTATTCTAGGGTTTTAGTGAGGGAAAACATGTTTACACTAGGAGTGTTCACGGTCGGTTAACCGTCCCATTTAGCTTAACGGAACGGTTAACCGTTATAACGGTTACGATATTTTAGTAACCATAACTTACCGTTAAGTAGCATTTAACCGTAAATTAACGGTACGGTTATCGGTTAACCGTGTAACCTATACCTTATTTTTTTATATGCATCAAGCCTCGTCGAATCTTCATAAGGTGATACATATGGCAGCTTATGAAACTCCTCCATCCAAGCCTTGCCCTTTTTCTGATACCCTCATACCAATAACCCTTCCGAAAACTCATAGGAAATAGCAGACCAGATTGTCCCTTCTCAAACAACCTATAATCATGCATTATAATCATTCCCAAGATCACATTTTTCTTGCAAAACGGAAGCAACAAATTTATCCCGGCCTCCACTGCACAAGACTCAAAGGGGTTACCCATTAAAACCCTCAACAACCCTAATATAATTTGGATAATTAGAAACAAAATCAAGCAAACCCAAATTCCATGTCAAAGGATAAAGAGATTGCTAAGGTATAGCTTTAGATTTCATCATCATAAGAAGTTTACAAAGACGCTCAATAATAACAATTTCATCATTATGATATACTAATTGTTCTTGTTGATCTAATGTAATGGCTAAATGAGTAAGTGAGGAGGCAGGGAGGGAAAACTTAAGTGAAACTAAGGTTAAGAACCTAGAACTAAAGTGACCAAGTGAGAAGGCAGAGGCACTGAGGCTATGAGGTAGGGAGTTAAAATTAAATATAGGGTAAGACTAATTTTAAAAAATTAAATAAAAATTGACGGTTAACCGACCGTTAACCGTATAGGATTTTCTGTAATCGTAATCGTTAATGATGGTACAGTTAAAATAACCGCTTTGTCTTAACGGTACAGTTAATTAACTGTACCATGAGACCGATTACGCAATTAAATGGTACGGTTTTGTGGTTTCCGTTTTTTCTGAACACCCCTAGTTTATACCATGATGACTCCTTATTTGCTATTAGTGTTAGGTTGTGATTAGAGCATTATAGTGTGACTTGTTCTTAATTTGTGATTGATGTTATTGCGCGGCTTCACTGATTGCATTTTATTAATAGTTGTTCGTACAGATTCCTCCTACTTTTAGTGGCCTAGATTACACTAGTAATTCTGATGATGTTTGTGATCGTACGACATATGTTCAATTATGGGCGTTAAGACATAACCCTAGGATTAACACTTGCTCTAATTGATTGACTCTAGACCTAGGCATTGATAGTTATTTGAACCCTTTGATTGGTATAAGCGTGGTGGACCGAATTAGTGTTCTAGGTTTTTAATTCATAGATAAATATAATTCTAATTCTAATACTGCTTTCATTAGTTTAATTATTAGTTCAATTCAATCATTCTTCCCTGATTTTGTTTGAAGTAGCTGTTTAGTTGAACATTAACTACGAACGAAAATTTGTATCCCTGTGGATTCGACCCGTACTTGAAAGGTTCTACTAACAACAGACACCGTACACTTGCAGTATACATTTTAAAATCCATCAGCCTGCAAAGTTATTCAAGTGAAGGACATTGAATTGATTTTTAAGGTACACTACTTGTGTAGTTCGATTGTCTTGAAAGATAGCTTTGAGTTCGTCCCATAATTGCAGCATGGCGTGGCCATTGCATAAGATAGTTTGGAGTATATCTCGGGAAATCGTACCATAGATCCATTGATTAACAACAAAGTTTTTACAATATCTAAATATTCAGGGCTCCTGGAATATCGTATGTGTGAATCCCACATCAATAAAATTGAAAAGAGGTATTCACCTAATAAAGTTAAGAAGAAAGCGCAAGGTTGAAGATGAAAATGCAGCATAGTTTGGTTGTCGTAGAAAACTAGAACATGTTCTATGTTTGACATTTAATTTCTTTAGCTCAAAATAAATAATGCACATCAATGTAAACACTAACAAATTTTTAGTGTCTATTCCATCCTAATTCAATTTCATCCACTGCGTCCATAATTTTTCCCAACAAAACTCTATTAGAAACTCAACTTCATCCACTCTCTCGAGTGTCATACTTATTGGTTCAATTGTCTAATAATATTATAAATAACAGTTGAATGCTTAAACTTTTCTTTAGTACGTTCATTTGACTGTAATTTATTTGGATGAGAAAATTCTAGAAATATATAGAAATCAATTTTCTCTTAAGAGAGCCGAAAAGAAGGTAAAATACAATGGACCTTATTGTTGATAATATATGATTTTAAATAATAACCAAGAATGTTCATGAACTGTATTCTATGGACAAGAGTACAATTTAAAGGGAGTATGAGAGAGAGCGAGAGCGAGAGCGTTTTTGTGCAGGGACGACGCCGAGCAGGACACTGGAGGAACAACCACAGCCTCGACAAAGCAGTGAAAACCGCACCTTCCTCGACATCATCAGCAACACCAACATCAACACCCACACCACCAACACCAACACCCACACCACCAAAACCAAAACAAGCCAAAATTGCCAACCAAACCAAGAATCCACAGAAACCACATAAAACCAAATCCTAACAACGCCACCACCCTCATTTAACCTAAAATCGTAGATTTTCATCTGAATACCACCTCAAACTGTCAACAGCTTCTCTACAGAATGGGGGAAATCAGTCCTCTTCAAAATCATAGGTAAATCCTTTTCTGCTGATTTCCTCCTACCACGCATTAGAAAGCTATGGAACATTCAACAACAAACTCCCATCTACACCCTTGGAAGAGGTTTCTTCTTGATCAAAGACAATACAACAGACCTGAAAGTCAAAATCTCAAATAATGGACCCTGGTTCTTCAATGGGTGGTACATTGCTACAATACCTTGGACACCAGGGTTCAAAGCTACAGAGGCAAGTATCACAGTGACGCCAGTATGGGTCACAATTAACGAACTGCCAGTTGAACTACACAATAGAGAAATATTAACTAAGGTGGGAAATTCTCTTAGGCAGTTGATAGGGTTTGGACAAAAATCCTTCGAAAATAGAGTTAGAACCTCAACTTCAATGCAATTCATGATTGATTTGGCGCAACCAGTAAAAGAAGCTATTTGGATTGGAAATTCAAGACAAGTGTGGCATGATTTACCCTTCTTCTGCTCACTATGCAATACCATTGGACACCAGCAATCAGGTTGTCGTTTCCGTCCTATGGAGGAAAACACTGATAAACTTGAGACACAAACTGATAATCCACTGAGCACACAAAACGCAGTTATCAGTGAGTGGCCAGCAGTGCATAAGAGGAAAAACAGAGGAAGAAAAACGACAGAAGAATATACAAACTCAAAGCACCATCTTGAAACTTCGAACTCCTTCAGTGCCTTGAACTACGACGGAAAGAATACTCCGATGGAAGGTACAACGGAGAAACACCAGCAACTTAGTTTGAAAAGACAAAAGCTGGTATGGCGGGAAAAACAAAAGGCTAGTACTGAAGGCCTCACAATTTCAAAATCAAAATGTTGAGTGGTCTCACGTGATGAACCACATGACACAATAGAGGGTAACACCTTATGTGTTTGGAATCCCCAGCAACAAACCAACAGTTGCCACGTGTCAACTCTCTCCACCAACGTACAGCACAACAAACAACCCCCTTTAACCCTAACTTACCTCAACCTCTCTGCCAACCTCCCTTTTCACCATAACCCTAACTTCTTCTATAACTCCAAAACCAACTCCTTCGTGGTAACTCCTCTCCTTTCTCCAATGGACCCAAATCACTAACAAATCCTACAAGCTTTCTTCCAAACACGACAACCAGCTTCACAACAACCATACCAAATACCTCCAATAGCACCACTACCGACATTATCAAAACCAAATGCGTGAACACACCGAAGTATCTCTCTTTTTCAGAGAAACCAGTGATTACCCAACCAGAGATCAACCCCAACAACTGTCGTTTCCTAATCAGAGCCCCCAACAGATGGATTGTTGTCCAACCTCACATTATCAGGAAGTTCATTGTCAAACCAACATATGCAGACATGCCCTTCACATAAATGGTATACCAACGGAAGGGCGAGAAGGAGAAACACCCAATACACCTTCCAAACATCGTAGAACTCCAAGGTTTATGCCCAGTGATAGCAAAAATTGTGAGGGATTGGTACAAAACATTGCCACAAGAGGAAGAAACAATAGCGAGGGAGGATTGTATATTCCTTATATACCCAGCTCCGATCTTGCCTTTATTGAGGACGGATTATTTATTGACCTCCCATTTGAGTATGTTCATAGACAGCCACACCAATGCGGTGTTCCTAGCACACACAAACAGGGCCTTCGAAGGCTTGGCAGTCTCCATAAATCCGATAAACAAACCATACATCAAGCAAGAAGAATTGCAAGAAGAGGAGGAAAAGGAACAATGGGATCTCTTGATAACGGAGTTTGTACTCTAATTATTGAAGGCAGAGGAAACTTTCAACTTCTCAAAGGGAAGAGTGAGGAAGAACAAGGGAAACTCTAGCAGGGGAGGATACTCCCAACTGAGGAACTCCCTTCCATCTGATATGTCGATTTTAGCCTGGAATACTAAGGGAATTTCTAGGCCCAGCTTCAAGACTAACCTACTCCACCTCCTTCAAGAACATAATCCTGATTTGGTTTTCCTCGGTGAAACAAGAACCTCGATCAAGAATGCTCTCCCAATCATTGAATCCCTCCCCTTTGATGAACACTGCTTTGCTGAGCCTAGGGGTTTCTCGGGTGGCCTGTTGGTCTTGTGGAACTCATCCAGGGTGGATTTCACCAACATGGAGCGAGACATCCACATGATCCATGGCGTCGTTCAGGTACACCACTCTAAACAAACTTTTCTATTATCTTGTGTTTATGCTAGCACTAGTTTTAAATGTAGATTAGAAACATGGGATGTCTTGAGAAATATCGCCCTTGTTTCAAACTTGCCTTGGCTAACACTGGGAGATTTTAATGAAATGTTGTGTCAATCGGAAAAATTTGGGGGGAAACCAGTTAAACTGAAAAGAATGAAAGCTTTTAGGGATTGCCTAGATGATTGTGAACTCACTGACTTGGGTTACAATGGGATCAAGTTCACCTGGACAAATAAACAGAAGAAAAAGCCAATTATGGAACGTTTAGATAGAGCACTAGCTAACTCTTAGCTTTTTAATTTGTATCCAAACATGGTAGTCAACACCCTAACTAGGGCTGGTTCAGACCACAGTCCTTTACTCATCTATCTCCAACACCAACCAACCACCCACAGACACCCTAAACTTTTCAAACTTGAACCCCTTTGGTACCAAGACCCCTCTTTCACTGGCCTAATCACTGATTTCTGGGTTGCAAAGAATGACAACCTAACCAACAAATTGAAAACTCTACCCAACCATATTCAACCTTGGGCTGCTAGCAGGTTTGGTAACATCTTTAAGAACAAAAGTAAGTTAATGAGCAGAATAAATGGAATCCAAAGACACCTAGACTCAGACCCCAATAATCAATTCCTTTGGGAACTAGAACTCTCCCTACAAGAAAATTTAGACAGAATCTTAAACCAAGAGGAGGAGTTCTGGAGAGTGAGATCCAAAGAGAAATGGCTCACATCAGGAGACAAGAACACCAGCTTTTTCCATAACTCTGTCATTAGGATGAGAAGGAGGAACAGAATCACACTTTTGAAAAATGAAGTAGGGCAATAGCTTAAGAACAATGCTGAAATTAAAACACACATTTGGCTTTTCTACTCTATACTTTTCACAACTGAGAAATGCTCTGCTCCTAAAATCAACAGATTTTTTGGGAACATTAACCAGTCTTCACTCCTTCTGTGAGAGAGATAAAAAAATTTGTCTTTAGTTCCAGCCCTTAGAAAGCACCTGGGAAGGATGGCTTTCACAACTACTTCTTTCATAAACATTGGAAGGTCATCAAAAATGACCTTTATCATTACTGTTACAATGTGTTTAGTAGTAGAAATTTGGACCCTTCAATGAATGAGGCTATAGTCACTCTACTTCCTAAAGTAGAATATCCAGAGACAATCAAACAATTCAGACCTATTAGTCTCTCTCCCACCACTGCCAAATTCATAACCAAAATCATAGTTAAAAGACTCAGACCCTTAATCAATAGCACCATCTCTCCTAACCAAAACAGTTTCATCCCCAATAGAGGGACAGACATCAACTATCTCACTGCCTCTGAAGCACTGCACTCTATGAAAACAACCAAGAGTCATTAAGGTAGACCTAGAAAAAGCCTATGATAGGTTGGAATGGGATTTCATCCTAGAATGTCTCATAGCTCATAAGCTAGACCAAAACACATGCCAACTCATCATGTCCTGCATCACATCCACAACATTCACCATCAATGTCAATGGTGAATAATCTGACATAATCACACCTTTCAGAGGTATTAGGCAAGGAGACCCACTCTCACCATATATCTTCATTCTCTGCATTGAACATCTCTCAAAACTCATCCATTCTGCATGTGAGCATGGAAATTGGACCCCTCTTAGTTTTGGTAGGTCAAACTCAAACTCTCCCACCTCCTCTTTGCTGATGACCTGATACTGTTTGGAGAAGCCAGCATAGCATCTGTGAACTCTATCCTTGAAACCCTAAAACAATTTAGGGAAATCTCAGGACAGAAAGTCAATCATAGTAAGAGCAAATGCTACTTTTCTAAAAATACCCCAACCAACCAAATAACAACACTCACTGAGATATTAGGTATCAAAGCCAGCCAAGACTTGGGAGACTATCTAGGCTACCCACTAACTGATAAAAGACCCACATACAGTCAATTAGAGTTCTTGACCAAAAGAATGAAGGAGAAGCTAGCCACCTGGAAGACCAAATTCTTAAGTAAGGTAGGCAGATCAACACTTATTAATGCCACTATGAACTCCATGGCCTTATACCCTATGAACTGCCTAGCCTTACCCAAGAAATGCCTGGGAGAACTAGATAAAACAATGAGGAATTTCTTCTGGGGGTCAACTGAGGAAAAGAAGAAGTAACACTTGATAGGATGGGGGAAAGTTTGTGCAGCCAAAACATTACGAGGCACTGGTTGTAGATCACACAGGATCCTTAATGAGATTTCCATAACTAAACTATGTTGGAAGGTCCATTCAAATGACAACCTAGCCACTAAAATCCTAAGGGCCAAATACTGTAATTCTTCACAGGGAATCAGTAGCTTTAGGAGAGGATCCCACATTTGGCAGGACATTGGGAAAGGCTGGGAGAGTTTCACTAAATCTGCTATTTGGTCTGTAGGTAATGGAGACCATATCTCCCTTTGGTTAGATGACTGGACTAGGAAAGGTAGCCTGAGAAGCCTAAGTAGTGGCCCAATAACCCAATCAGATCTCATCATGAAGGTCTCTGGTTGCTTAAGAGAGGGAACTTGGATTTTTGACAAGCTATCTATGGTGCTACCCAAAGATATAGTCTCTGTTATTTCTGCTCTTTTTATTCCTAAGGATGGTACTGATGAACTCACCTGCTCCCTGGCCCAAGGGCGCTTCTTTAACACCAAGACAGCTTATGCTGAGCTTTGGCAACAATACCACAACCACAATACACCACAAATACTCTCTCCAATCACCACACTAGTTAGGAATACCAAGAGTTGGGACAAACTTTGGCACTGCCCCCTACCACCCAAAGTCAAATTCTTCCTCTAGACTGTCTTCTGGGATGCCTTACCTGTTAAAACCACCCTACATAATACAGGGTTTCAAATGAACCAAAACTGTACCTTTTGCCCTGATATACCTGAAACTTGGCCCCATGTTTTGAGAAATTGTCCAATAGCTCAGGAATTTTGGCAATGCTTTAATCAATTACCAACACAGTTCAATATAGACAATGATGAAACATGGATCATTAAGAATCTGTTCAATGATCAAGATGACACTGAGGTAAACTGGAACATAAAGTTTGGCATAGGTTGTTGGGAAATCTGGAAAAAAAGAAACAAGTGGGTTTTTCAACAAAAGAACACCAAGGAACAACAGATACACCATCAAACCTTGAGCCTCACAACTGAGTTTATAAAAGCAAACACCAACCAAGGGAATCGAACATCATCACTGAGAGACAGTCTTGAAATACACCCTAATCATTTCATGCTCAAGGTGGATGCCTCTTTCTGCCCCAAAACACTACAAGTAGGAATAGGAGGGATTTTGAGAAATAGCCAAAATCAGTGTCAGATGGCGTTTTACAAAAAATTGAGAAGTAGTGATGCTACCACTGCTGAATTCCAAGCAATCCATGAGGCTTTAGAATGGATAATAGAGAATGACTTGTACAATATTCATCTGTTTTCTGATTCCAAAATCTCAGTGGACCATATCACTCACCCCCCTGTCATTAAAGACTGGTATTGCAATGTGGCTACTATGTGCAAGGAACACCCAGGGAGGACTAGAACAAGGGAGATAGCCAAGATTGGAAGGAGCTGCTTGGAGGATGCAGAAAAGCTAGCTAGGTGGACGAGGGAGCAAAATTTTGTCTATAATGTAACTGCAACAGTGTGCTCCTCTCCTTTTGTAGGCAATGGTTGTAACTTATAAATTTCTCTACTTTTGGATACTATGCGTGGGGCTGTAGAAGCTAGTAGACATCACCAAACATGTTCTTCTAACTGTCAATGTAATAGTTATGTAGTTAGTTAAATTATGCTCCTTCCAAACAAAAAAAAAGGTAAAATTGATAAAAACCACCTTAACTTTCTAAGTTTTTAAAAGTTACCACCTTTAATTTTTTTTTTAAATTACCACCATAACGTTACAAATTCCTTTAAAATTCCCACCACTTGACGGAATTTTCCAATTATCTCCGTTAGTGGGCCCCAAATATTAACTACCCTACTTCATTCCCTCCTTTCAAACCACGAAATCCCAATTTCACCAAAAACAAAACCCTAGTTCGTCAATTCTACCCAAATTCGTCGAATATGGACAGAATTAATCCCCAAAAAATACATTAGCAACACAGACGAGCTAAATCTATGCTATTTGAAGTGGTAATTTGACAAAATTAGGGTGTTTATGGGGATTTTTCAATCTAGGGTTTCATCGAACAAAAAATTGGGGGAATGATTTATGTTAGTTCTGTAATCAAAATTGAAGCAAGAAGTGAGAATTAAACATTCATATTAGCTAAATGTTACTGTTTCCAATGTAATCAATTCACTTGATGGCCAAAATTTGTGAAGTAGCATTTAGTAAAGGGTATGAAAAATCTGGGGTAATCAATCCCTAGAGAAACCCTAATTGATAAAATTAACAACTCAAATTACCTGATTTAGTGTCGTCGATGTTGCTAGTGTGCAAATTAGGTCTCAAATCCGTCCAAATTTGAGAAATTTAGGTCACAATTGAAGAATTAGGGGTTTTTTTGGAATGAATTTGGGATTTCGTGGTTTGAAAGGAGGGGATGAAGAAGGGTAGTTAATATTTGGGGCCACTAACGGAGATAATTGGAATATTCCGTCAAATGGTGGGAATTTTAAAGGAATTCGTAATGTTATGGTGGTAACTTAAAATAAAAAATTAAAGGTGGTAACTTTAAAAAACTTGGAAAGTTAAGGTGATTTTTATCAAATTTTCCAAAAAAAAATAATAACCAAGAAGCAACGATAGCATTGTTTATAAGATGAACTTTGTAACCACGAAGTAGTTTCGAGGCCGTATTTTGGTTTTTAAACTTGTACCCCTTATAAAAGAAGGTGTTAAACTTGTAAAAATTGATATTCTTGTAACACAATGGATATCAGATTTTGGGATTCCTTAAGTAATAGCGAGTCTTATTGTATATTTGTATACATAAGAATCACTTTACACACCCTTATGGATATTCTTGGTTGTAGCTTTACAAACATGTTCAGGTTGTTTATCAGTAACTAATTGCTCATAAAGTCATATCCAATAAAATTATCTAATAAAGTCACTGTAATTTACATACTATAATATATATAGAGCTAAATATAGCAATTCTGATGACAGCTTGAAGCCCACTATGGCTGAGCAACGATTAATGAAACTACTTCCACTAACTAAATTAATTATACTACTAAATTTGACAAGTTATGGCAAATACGTTAGAAGAGATAAGTTAGTTTGTCGTGAAAAATTGGTCAAACATTGTGTATAAATGCCATGCCCTCTATATCTCCTCCTTCCATGCATTGCATGCCATTTAAAGATTAAAAACACATTTAGCAGAAGTCATATCTTAATTCTGTATTTCCATAAATAATCATATTCTTGGTCATTCCAAAATTAAGGCAATATCTTCTTAA
Organism: Patellifolia procumbens; assembly: GCA_947645195.1. NCBI lineage: Eukaryota > Viridiplantae > Streptophyta > Magnoliopsida > Caryophyllales > Amaranthaceae > Patellifolia > Patellifolia procumbens. Next base: position 425,028 of record CANSGD010000909.1, read on the forward strand.
TTAAATCCAATGGCATTAACTCTTTCTCCGGCCTCTACTTTCCGGCGTCCGATCTGTCTTTTTGCACGTATAATATCAGCCATCGGCACTGCTCTTGGACACTCAAAACTATTGTTCATGATATGGTATTTACTACTACACTCTCAATTTGAATACGTTCTTTGACATCTTATCCTTCTGTCGACTAAACATGGCTTGGCGAAATAAAACTATTATGTTGGTTTAGTCTTATTTAGAGCCCACCCAATGAAAAACATAAGAATAAATAGTGTTCCTTGCCTTTTTATTATCTCACCCGTGTCGCTTTGATATCATATTTCTAATGTTTGTTGTTACACAATTTTAACCTTTTATATACAAAATTGATTGGATAGTAAATTTATACCTTGAAACAAATCCTATAACATTTTACCTAATAAAGTTTGTTTGTGTATAATAGTAATGTATAATATGTTTTTTCTATCTCAAGTCAAAGCTCAAATGCAACATGTGATTAGGTAAAGGTTTAAAGTGGAATCTGTGAAAATACGAAGGAATAATATTCCCATGTCTTGTATAATATTTTTTGTTTTTTGTAAGATGTAAGAAAATTTTAGGGAACTATTTTTTTAAAAGTAAACCCTAATCTATATATTTTTATGATAAACGATTACTTATCGAAGTTAAAGTCTAAGAATTAATTAGCCCGTTAGTCATCAGCGGAGCCCTAACTATAGTGGTAAGTCTTACACATATAGTTTGTGCCTTAACATTTTTTTTGCATCAGCAAAAGCTCGCTAAGATTATATGTATTTGCAAACTGATGATCACAGTTTTGTGTATTAATAATAATGCATATAAGGGAAAAACGCACAAGTCAAATGCAAGGAAGAATATCAATTTAGAAAATTTGTTTAATGTATTATCGTTAGATCATTATACTAGCTCAAAACCGAGTCTTACAAAAAAGAAGTAAAAATCTATGTTGATATCATCATGTTCATATGTGGTTTCAATTTTTCAAAACTAATTAATCTTGTGAATAATTTAGGGCCCTTGCGACATTGCCGAAAGCCGATGCTAAACTAGGAGGCGGAGATACTACTTCTATGGTAGACCGAGAGGTTATGGCTATTTCTACAACAATTGTTGTTATATTAATCTTAATTGGTTATGTTATATATCGTTATTATTATTTAGCCGGACATTATGTTCAACGTAGATTATCACAAGATATATATAGAAGGTTTCCATTAGATATATACTTTGTTGATAGGCAGGCAGAGTTCAGTAATGAAGAATGTGCCATATGCATCTATCCTTTTGAAGACGGAGAGTTGCTTCGAATACTTCCTACATGCAGGCATAACTTCCACTCACACTGCATCGCACAATGGTTTTCCCTTCGCGATAGTCGGTGTCCAATTTGTAAGCATGATTATTCTGAAGAAGCTTGTAATATCGACTATATTAGATTTTTTTTATTTGGATGATTCCTATATGCACATTCAACTGATTCTTTGGTAATTCAAATTTTGCAATATTCAAATTTGCATACCCATGTTAAAGTATAACTTTGACTCTTAATATCTTTAAGTTTTATAAGTGAACATGAAAATTTTGAACTCATACAAATCCAATGAAAGTTGGTGTCACGTTATAGCTCCAATAATAGTACAATAAGGGTAAGACTTAGAACAAAGATATACAAGACTATTAAAGAATATTTCTCATAATTATGTGAAAGTCTCATATTGATAATATTGGAGAAATATATTCACTTAATAAGGCTAAGAGGTTACTCTAATATTGTGAAGGCTAAAAATAGCCTAAAATACAAGACTACCTCACACTAATTTTCCCAAAAAAGTCTCTAAGAACATCCATTTGCTTTCATCATCCTGTTAATTTGTTAAAGAATCCACCAACGTATAGGGGTTTCCTAAAAGATTCATCGGGATTCTTATTTTTCTATGCAAACCATAGTTTGGCATGGCATGTTTGCATGTGTCACAAACGTAGGCATTCCAATATGCAGATATCACTATCACAACAATATTATTTTTACAATTTTTAGCAGGAAGTTGATGTTATCTTTAAAAATAAACTATAAGACTATGTTAGAAACTGACTGTTTATAATGACTGAACAAAGAAGAAATTCAAGGCTGTGTCGCGGTAGAAGACCACTGACTAGAAAGCAATTACGGCCCCACTATGGTGGTAATCGCAACTGGCCGGAAAGCTCCCCAAGGTTAACACAGCGACCTTTCTAAGTCACCACTAACAGAGAAAGATCTTGGAGACAGATTATGCACGTACCCAGTGTTTAGAAGAGAGAAAGAAGAAGAGAAGAGAAGTGATTTTCGGATGCCAAACTGAGGTAGCAGTGGATTGATTTTATAGCAAAAGAATTAGGCCAAATAAGGAAGGTAATAATCAGAGGGAGGAAATCAAGGGCGACAATAAAGGCCATTAACACTGTAACGTTTAAAAACATTTCAGTGTTACATGTTACCGCTACACACAGTTGGGCTCGGGTCCAAAAAGATAAGCTCCAGCTCAGCTCTTCCCAGATTCCAGAACCCAGAACCCAGAACCCAGATCCCAGACCCTAGCCCAGGCCCAGGCCCAGCCCGGCCCAGCCCCAGCCCGACCCGCCCCGGTCCGGGCGGACGGCGCGCGCGCGTGTGTGTGTGATAGCAAGCCCAAACCCAAGCTTGACCTCCAACCACAAAAGCCAACCAAGTACTCAACTCAATAAACATGAAGAGGAAGGGAGTTAATAAACAAAGGCAAGCTCCCTTCCATAGGTGATGTGGGATGTTTGGGAAAAACACAAATAGGCTTTGCAAGCCTTAACTCCAACAATCCCCCACAAAGGCTCTGAAAAGCAAAAGAAATTCCTGGGTAAGGAAAGGGAAGTACTTAAGCATCAATATCTTTCGATTTGAATTGATACATAGTGAAATGAGGCAACAACTTACTTTCTAGTGAGTGAATTACTCTTGAACTCACCAGAGTTCCGTTGAGACCCCCACCACACATACCTACCTTAAGAACGTGCAGTCTCCGCGATACAACACAAGCGCTTTATAGCCATGCGCACACCTTGGGTCTCATAAGTGCTCTAGAAAGACAACACAGTCTTTCATAGAAGGCGGCTTAACCTCCACACTTACGTAGGTAGTCCATCAAGTGTTCCTCAATAACACCACCCCGAGGGGATATGGAACTATTAAGAGCAAAAGCTCAACCTCACAATATAAATCCATCAAGTGCGTCTCAATAGCACCACCAAACAGGCTATGGATTTAGAAAGCACTACCAACATGCCATAGGGATGAGAAATGTAGTGCAAGTTAAGATTCTATGGCTTCGTTTGACCACAAATGGGTATCCACCATAAACTCTCAACTAATGGGCCTAAGCCCCATCCCCCTCGACGACTCTAGGACAACTCTCCTAGATAATCCCTTAGTAAAGGGATTAGCAAGATTTCTTTCGGACCTCACATAGTCCAAAGAAATCACCCCATTTTTCAGGAGTTGTTTCACGACTCCATGTCTGATCCGTATGTGTCTTTTCTTACCATTGTAGACACTGTTCTTAGCAACGCCAATGGCTGCTTGAGAATAATAATGAAGGGAGACAGGAGCACCCTGCCCTCCCCATAATGGAATATCAGACAAAAGGTTTCTCAACCACTCAGCTTCTTGCCCTGCCAACTCGAGTGCAATGAACTCAGACTCCATAGTTGAGCGTGCTATACAAGTCTGTTTCGAAGACTTCCACGAAATAGCACCACCACCAAGAGTAAACACGTAACCACTAGTTGAACTAATCTCATCATTACCGGAAACCCAGTTTGCATCACAAAATCCTTCAAGTACAGCAGGAAATTTAGAATAGTGCAAACATAGATCAACTGTTCCTTTCAGGTATCTAAGAAGACGATGAAGAGCATTCCAATGTTCATTACTAGGGTTATGAGTATACCGACTCAGTCGACTCACTGCATAAGCTATGGCAGGTCGAGTACAGTTCATGAGGTACATCAAACTACCTATGACTTTCGCATATTCACTTTGAGAAACACTTTCTCCTAAATTCTTAGTCAAATGAATACTAAGGTCATAGGGTGTACTCACTGGAGCAACATCAAGGGAGTTTAAATTTTTAAGCACCTTTTCCACATAATGAGACTGACTAAGGGAGATGCGATCGGAGGTTTTCTTAAGTCTTACTCCTAAAATCACATCAGCTTCTCCCAAATCCTTCATCTCAAACTTCGATGCCAAGAAAAGTTTAGTATCATTGATCACCTTTAAATTGTTACCAAAGATCAACATGTCATCCACATAAAGACATATGATTACACAATCTGATCCTATTAGCTTTGAGTAAACGCAAGAGTCAGAGTTGTTAACAATGAAGCCATTTGACACAACAATACTGTCCAATTTTTCATACCACTATCTTGGTGCTTGTTTGAGACCATATAAGGACTTCCTCAACTTACACACTTTATCTTCTTGACCTTGTACCACGAAACCCTCAGGTTGAGACATATAAATCTCCTCCTCTAAGTCACCATTCAAGAAAGCAGTCTTAACATCCATCTGATGTATGACTAAGTCATGAATAGCAGCAAGAGCTAACAGGGTCCTAATGGTGGCTATCTTAGTCACAGGAGAATAAGTGTCAAAGTAATCTAGTCCTTTCCTTTGAGTGAAGCCCCTAATCACAAGTCTGGCTTTAAACCTCTCAATAGTCCCATCAGGTCTCAACTTCTTTTTAAAGATCCATTTGCTATCTATGGTCTTTGATCCCTTAGGTAAGTAAGTTAACTCCCAAGTGGAGTTAGACACTATGGAATCTAACTCGCTCTTAATGGCCTCTTTCCAAAAGCTAGCATCCACAGATCTCATTGCTTCCTCAAAAGTCTTAGGGTCCTCTTCTATCATGAAAGCTTAGACCAATTCATCACTCAACAAGTCAATGCAATAGCTCTCAGACAGAAAAGCAGTGACAAAATCAGAACCAAAGTCTTTTGCTACTCTAGGTCTTTTACTTCTCATAGGTTCATCTACAGCACCAGAACTACTAACATGCAAATCAACTGAAGTACTACTTAAAGTCAAATCAGCAGTAACATCACTAGTAGGTAAGGGAACGTCGTGCGTAGAACAAGTAGGTAAAACAACCGTAGGAGAAGAACATGAAGGCATGGAAGCAACATCACCCTTTTTCAAGGGAAAAACATGTTCAAAGAACTCAGCGTCTCTGTACTCACAAATAGACCTATCACTCAAAGTCATGAACCTATAGGCAGCATGAGCATAACCAATAAATACTGCATCAAAGGTCTTGGGTCCAATGTTTGACCTTTTATAGTCAGGTAGCCCAACTTTAGCTAGACACCCCCACACTCTCAAGAAGCTCAAGTTTGGAGTAAACCCCTTCCACAATTCATAGGGAGTCTTATCTAACTTTTTGTGAGGTACTCTGTTAAGAACATGACAGGCTGAAAGGACTGCTTCCCCCCACATTTCATCAGGCAACCCAGAACTTACAAGCATAGCATTCATCATGTTTTTCAAAGACCTATTTTTCCGTTCAGTTATACCATTCTGTTGAGGTACATAAGGTGCACTAAGTTCATGAATAATACCCAATTTGTCACAATGGTCATTCAAAGAGAAGTTTTCATACTCTCTACTTCTGTCAGATCTAACCCTCTTGATTTTCTTATCAAGTTGGTTTTCTACTTCGGCCTTATATTTAATGACTGAACAATGACTGAACAAAGAACAAATTCAAGGCTGTGTCGCGGTAGAAGACCACTGACTTGAAAGCAATTGCGGCCCGACTATGGTGGTAATCGCAACTGGCCGGAAAGCTCCCCAAGGTTAACACAGCGACCTTTCTAAGTCACCACTAACAGAGAAAGATCTTGGAGACAGATTATGCACGTACCCAGTGTTTAGAAGAGAGAAAGAAGAAGAGAAGAGAAGTGATTTTCGGATGCCAAACTGAGGTAGCAGTGGACTGATTTTATAGCAAAAGAATCAGGCCAAATAAGGAAGGTAATAATCAGAGGGAGGAAATCAAGGGCGACAATAAAGGCCATTAACACTGTAACGATTAAAAACGTTTCAGTGTTACATGTTACCGCTACACACAATTGGGCTCGGGTCCAAAAAGATAAGCTCTAGCTCAGCTCTTCCCAGAACCCAGGCCCTGGCCCTGGCCCAGCCCCGGCCCGGGCGGCGCGCGCGTGTGTGTGATAGCAAGCCCAAGCCCAAGCTTGACCTCCAACCACAAAAGCCAACCAAGTACTCAACTCAATAAACATGAAGAGGAAGGGAGTTAATAAACGAAGGCAAACTCCCTTCCATAGGTGATGTGAGATGTTTGCGAAAAACACAAATAGGCTTTGCAAGCCTTAACTCCAACAGACTATACACAAAATAAGTTTCAGTAATCCAATATATACTAGTAATACTACTCCCAAAATTGGTTTTTCCCATTCCTTTAAAGTCTTCTCTAAAAAATCAAACTTTAATAAATAAAACTACTTTTATATTGGAAATAAAAGTACGAGCTACCGCTGATTAGTAAATGCTTGCATGCACGGAAAAACTTGATTTTATTAATTGTTGATTTTTTTGAAAGATTGTCGGAATTTATTTACTTTATTTAGGAGTTATTTTTTCCAACAAATATTTATACATATCGAGCATTGCTCGGATATTACCTAGCATCTAACATTCTAATGATACGTTATTAGAAAGAAAAAACATTTTATTATATAATATAAAATATCATTAGCAAATCTTGCTTACAAGGTGGTTCCACCATAACATATTGTTCGTCCATAGATTCCATATAATCCCATATCATAGACACCATAATGTCAATCAGATGCAAATCTTTCAGTATATTGAGGATTAATATGCTGATGATTTGCATCTAAAACTGTAAAGTTAACACAAAATGTAGTTAAAGGTAAATTCTCAGAGGAGTAATAGCCCTTTCCCATGGGTGGAAGAGGTTGATCGGGTGGTCCATATGTTTCTCCGCCAACTGCAATATATGTAGACGCATCTGCCATTGCGGTGAATATTTGGTGCGGCCAAAATCCAAGGATCATACCACAAAGATCAAGCCACCAATCCTTAGTGTCAACATCCTTCAAATTCATATCATTGACGTTAGTGATCATAGTTATCATACAAATAAGTAGAAGCAAACACTACTTTGGTTTAGAGTAAATTTACTTTATACCTGATAAACGAATATAACAATGCCCTTTTGACGCCATCCTCTTATTGAGGCTCCAACGATTTCATAATCAATTGGTATATCTTTATTGGTGCTGACAAATCCAGGGCATAATGTATTGAAACAATGTGATTGACCAGCCTATAAATGAACAAATACGTTCATTTTTCTTATTTTTGGATTAAAATATGTATATGCATGTATAATTTGCAAAATTCTATACAAACTAATACTAGTTGGATTATCGTAGCCTTTAAAGAACAAAAGGAAACAATATTTACTTACACTTAAATATTGGAAAAGGTGTACTTTATTGTCCTTGTTTATTGTCGGATGAACCTGTTATTAGATAAAATTAAGACATTGTCGACATAAGACATGACTATAACCTAATTATGGAAATGTTATCATTATAATAACACTTAGTATTTGATAGTAACTTACCATCCATCCAACTTTTATCATCTCATTTCCGTTCTGAAATATCATTTCTCCAGATGAGTATTGAGATGATCGCATCGATAAATGATAGATATTGAATATGCCTCTTGCGCCGTAATATTTCATAGTACTTGGATCAGAATTTGTTTGAACAATTGCAAACTAGTGACTAAAGGATTAAGCCAAATCAGAAGAAGGAACCAAACAACTTGACAAGTTAACTATATACTACAAGATATGTATAAATGTAAGTTCATCTTAATGATGCGATCATGCAACGTACCAAAACTCACGAGAAACATAAGTCTTATATGATATTATTCTTCAATTTTATGATATTATTTTTAAAAAGCAATCTTGTTATCTTCCTTGAAAAGTGTCGTATATTAGAAAATCAAGAGAATTGAGATATAATTAGAGTATCATCTTCAGCATTCAATTATAGGCTAGAGGTACAATATATCAAAGATGTTTACTTAAGTGCCATACTCCCAAGCATTTGCTTGGGATTTGGGCGAGGGTGGGTTGGGGGTGTTTGACTTGTGATGGGCCTCTAGGTGGGGCTCTGTGCAAGGGCAACCTAGAGGATTACAAAACTTACCTTAATATAATCTCATACTTATAGATGAGATTATATTCTTTTTAATAACAACACTTTCTAGATTTCGTATTGAATTTCTTATTTATATTTTTAATATGGGGAATTAAGGATCTAGTAGTTAGTATCGAAAATTGGTTACAAAAAAGAAGTTGACAAAAATCTCTTTACACAAGTGGTCAGGAGTTCGAAACACTTTATTTATTTTTTTGAGTTTAAGACTCCCTAGATAATTTAACCATATCATACTAGCAGCTAATTATTAGTTTTACTAACTAGAAATGACTTCTAAACCAAAAATAGAATTTATTGTGGTGAAACTATCATGATTTTTTCAATTAGATGGTCATGAGTCTTGGTGCCTACTATTGCAGTGATGGATCTAAAATTGTCATCTAAGAGGTATAGTGGCGTCATGTCAAGGTGAGACATGGCCGACATGTTGTGGGTAGCAGTGTGAAATCACATTTTTTTCTATGTATATAAATGTGATTCTATATACAGATTAAATAATCAATATTCTATAAACGAATAGGAGGGGGACAACCAAGAAAGTAAGAAAATAAAAATACATAAATAATTACACCCTCACATAAATACCACAAAATGGAACTTTACTTCAAAAATTATTTTAATTATTTTTAAAAATAGAAAATCTTTACACTTCAATATAGAATTATTATTGTAAAGTTTTCGTGAAACTCTTAACAATTATCCTATCTCAAAATCAAATTGTTTCCAATCTTTGCATTGAATATGCTTCTTTTTATAATTACGTTATAAATATAAGGATAAATTGAACTTTCCCACCTTTTTAAAACATGATTTTCAAAACTCCCACCTTTTTTTTTAAACTCTCACCTTTTTTTTTTAAACTCTCACCTTAAAACTACCAAACTTTTTAAAACTACCACCCCTTAACGGAAACCGTCAAATATTCTGTCTTGTGGGGCCCACTTTTCTCCTATTTAGTTTCCATCCTAAAATTTCTTGCTCAAAATCACGTTATTCTCTCTCTTTCTCTCTCTTCTACTTCCCCAAAAACTGCCTCCATTTTTCTTCTTCTTCTTCATAAGCTTTATGTGCACACCTCTCCCCTTGCTGCATTGTACTTCACCTTCAAGGCTTCAACCTATATATGTCATCCAATAAACACTTCCGTTTTCCTTGCAAATCATTTTGTCTACAGCGACACTTTTTTTTACCCAACTTCTCCAGACATGACGACCCTTCAAGCAAACAAGAAAGAACAAAAATTTGTGCAAAATTAGGGGTTTAATTAACTAAATAGATCTCTAGTTACAAAATTGCGTTTCCAGACCAACTCAATTAAACCAACTGAAATATATTTAAACATGCCTCTAGCAAACCCTAATTCTGTAAACAATAAAAATCTAAGGAAGAACTCAAATTACCTTAGAAGAATTGTAAAAAATCCTCCGAAATCACAAACGCAATCTCCTACTTGCAAATTACCCTAGATTCAATTGCAATTTCCCTACAATTTCTCCCTTCAATGTCTTATGAAGTGAAGAAATGCCCCAATTCGAGGCCTTGAGCATTATATTTACAAACTTAAACAAAAGTGGGCCCCACAAGACAGAATATTTGACAGATTCCGTTAAGTGGTGGTAGTTTCAAAACGTTTGGTAGTTTTAAGGTGGAAGTTAAAAAAAACAAAGGTGGGAGTTTTGAAAATCATGCTTTAAAAAGGTGGGAAAGTTCAATTTTTCCTAAATATAATTATGCACGCATTACCTACGTATATAAAGCACATATACTTTATCTGTTTCTTTTTAAGTGGAATATAGAGAAAGTGGGAAGAAACCATGTAGTTAGCGAGAGAGATAGGGACCACCAGTTAGAAAAAAAGGGTAAATTAATTAACATAAAAATTTAATTAAACAATATATATATCCTCTTCACCTAATATAGAGGTGTTGGGTTGAGGTAAGAGAGGGGATACATAGGGGTGTTAGACGGGATGAAATAAATTTAACTAGAGGAAAATAAGGTAAATCCTTTGTTTATACTTTTATCTTCTTTTCTTTGTCAATTTATATCTTACTTTTATTTTGCATAGATCAAACACTAAGTCTATTATTCTTTATTTCATAACAATTGGTATCATACCCAAACTAGTTGCATGGAGAAAATTCTTATCGCACTGATTTTTCGACTCCCATCGAGTTTATATATTGAGTAATAGATCAATCAATTTTGGCTTGGCAATTGTAGATAAGAGTTAGCCATCTTAGTTCAAGGTGGCCTCGACAAGTTTTGAAAGGTGTGGCTAAGTCTAATGGACGGAGAAAACCTTTACAGATGATATGACTCGACTTTATATTTTGTTACTTTTACTTTCACTACTTGTGTTCTGCAAACTTTTCTTCTTTATGCATCTCTTATCTATTTTCTTTGTTCAGGTTCTAGTACTATTGCATTTAACTAACAACCTATGCATCGCAAGAATTCAAATGAAGTTTGATACTATTTCAAAAACGAACTTACATGCTCTCCAGGTCGAGGTTGTTTACAGTTTGATTTTCTAAAAACCGAAAGATCTTTTGTGAAACTCTTCATTTGAGTAAATTCATCCTTGCTCACTCTCTTAATAGGTACTATTCCAGTTGGACAACCTCCATCCGTTAGCTTTTCAACGTGACATTTTATTATATCGTTGTTGGACGATATAGCTTCTCTGTGTTTGTGACCATAATCAGGTCTCATCTAAACCTCATACAAGAATATAAAAAAAAAAATAGAATCACAATAGTGACAAAATGAAAATAAACCTTGTGATGGATCTGTAGGGGGAGAAAATATGAAAGAAGGTGAGATAATCACAAATCTCATAATGAAACGTGTGATTTTTCATTAGCGGATGATCAAAAGCAGGTTGTTTGTAAAAGTCCACACAATCATATATGCTCCCATATTTAGTCTACAAATCAATCCAAATTGAATTTAGAGTTCTATCTATTGAAAGACATAAAGTGCTCGAGCATATATATTTTTAAGATTTACTCCTCCATTTCTCGGAGTTCTACCACTTTCATTTTACATTCTCTCCAATTCACATTTTTGACTATCAATATCTTCATTTATATATTAGCAATAATGTAACTTTGATATTAAGAAAGTACATATATATTGAACCGAAGCTAACAACACCTCATATAATATTGTAATTCTCATGTGAAAATTTGAAAAAATGGGCAAAGTTTTATAAGTTTGACAAAATCTTTGACCTCTTAAATAATTAATGCGTAGAACTCAGGACTGGCATAGTACAAGCCTAGTTTTTTTCTGGTGAGTATTCATAAACATTTAAAGTGTGCTTTGTCACCAATGGGAGGTGATATTTTTCCATCCCCCAGCCAGGGACCATTCTTTATCTTATGTTACTTCTAGTTTTCAATTTGAAAACAAAAATCAAAGTATGAAAAAAAAATCCAAGTTTTGTGTTGTTAATTTTTCAAATAAAAATAATTATCAATATAATTAGTTTTAAGTTTATCATACAAATTATAGCATATATTCTTATTACAAAAATAAATAATAACAAACTATCCATTATAAATATGATGAAAGTAATATTAATAAATAATAGAACAATATATTGTTTGGATTGTCATGGTTAACCCTCAACTTCCATTGTCAATATGTGTAATGAAGCTATTTTGGATTTGTGTAGTTTATTAATTGTATAATTGGAAGGGGCCGATGTGGATGCGGATGTCGATCTGTATTGTATTAAAAAAATTTATGATTGCTTTTCTAATATGACTATTATAAGTCTTTTAAATAATTAATTATTAGGTTAATATGACATTACCATCAATAAACATCTAAGAAAAATAAATAATGGTAATCTCCTAATTTGTTTAACTACATAACTAATTAAAAGGTGTAAATTGTAATTGTTTTTTCAAAAAACCAGCATAACATCATCCGTATTGTATGATGAATGGCACATAACCCACCAAAAATTATTCTAAGTTTTTTTTTGAAGTTAACGTAAACTAGATAGTTCATATTAAGGTTGATTCTCGCGTCCTCAATGCACATGAAATCTCTTTACCTTAGTGGTTTGTCTGACAGGCTGCCAACGCCACTTCAGTCAATGTAGATGTCAATGGCTTAGACTACCATTAGATATTAGCAATGGGTCGATGTTACACACGCTAGTTAACGTAATGAACTTTTAGTTCATTTTAAATTAGCACTGGAGAACTGAAGTCTTTCTTTCTAATATATATCCTTATCAATGTACATTATTTCATATTTAATGAACATTGAATCATAGGTCTAGTTTATTTTTCTCTCTCCTCCATTATTGAACATTTTGAATTCATTTGTACAAAAAATTTCCCACTTCTTTTCTCACTCCTCTATTTTCTCAGTTAAAATTGTTTATTGAAAATGTTCAATATGTTCATTTATTCATATCAAATGTTAATTGTATAATCAACTTAATTGCTACAAAAAGTTACTTGCAATTAAGTTTGACATATGTACTTTAACATAATAAGGATGTTCATTATGTTTATTCAGGATATTCATTTAATGATATTTAATGTTCATTGTTAAATCACTTAATTTCATAACCTAATGTTCATTATGGGTATAAAATATGTTCATTTATCATAACCAATATTCGTTGGAAAAATCAACTTAATTTCAAAAAAAAAATTGTTCCAATAAACTTTCACATATGTTTTTAATATAATACTAATGTTCAAGATGTTCATTTATTGATATCAAATATTTATTGTAAAATCAACTTCATTTTGAAATTTTTTTTGTTTCAAATAACTTTGACATATGTTTTTTTTCTTTCACATAATACTATTGCTAATTATGGTTATTTAATATTTTCATATATTGATATCAAATTTTCATTGTAAAATCAACTTAATTTCAAAAAAAAAATTATTCCAATGAACTTTGACATATTTTTTTTACATAATACTAATGTTCATCATGGTTATTCAATATGTTCATTTTATTTGAAAGATTGTTCATTTGCATTAATGTTCAATATAATAATATTTGCTAATGTTCGTTTATTATTACTATTGTTCATTTTATTATAATAATGTGTTCATTTTATCTGAATGATTATTCATTTGCATTGAAGTTCATTATAATAATTAATAGGAGTATTTGTGAATGTTTGTTTTATTATTAGGAAAAATTGTCAGGAATAAGTCAACCTTTGTGTTGACCGCTTCTAACAAGTCAACCTTAGTTTATTCCATTAACAAGTAAACCTTGTACACACTTTTCTTTTAACAAGTTTTTACCTGCTTTTACCTCTTACTAACCTGTTTAACAGGTAGAAGTGACACATGTCCCTTTCTTATAGAACATTTACATTTTATATATGAAAAACAATAAAATAAACTAAACTCTCTCTTCCTCCCTCCCCCACCCACCCACCCAAGATTCAGAACATCCACCCCATCTCCACCCCCACGCCCACACCCACACCTACGCCACCACCCTAACTGGCACTCGAACACCACCCTTTTTCCACCCCTATATTTGCCGCTGCCGCCACTGCAAGTGGTGCTGCAAGAACTGCTTGTGAAAGTACGTCTTCAGTTGGTCGGAAAAAGGGTTTTGTTATTTTGTTGATTGGATTAGTATGGTAGGAACGTAGTTTGATTTATGAGTATGGGCAATTTGCAAGAATTGATTTTGGGAACTTAGGAGACTTATGGCCAAGAGTGGAGATGGGTATTTTGGAGTGTAAGAGGAGAGAATTTTCGCCAAAAAGACGAAAACTTTGCAAAAATACAATGAATATGGATAATGTTTCTTCTTCTAATGTGCTTGGTTCAAAAGGTTTGATTAGGAAGAGTGAGTTTGTGAGAGTTATTGTTCGCTGCTTGTTTTCATAGGGGTTTCCCAAATCTGCTTCTTGTTTGGAATTAGAATCCGAGATTAGTTACCACTTGAAAGAGTTTGAAGCTATTCAGTTTGACATTTTGAATGCTAAGTGGGAAGAATGTATAAAGTCTGTGGATCGGATTAAAGGATGGACTGATGAGGCACGATCTTCGGCCTTGTTTCTGATGAGGAAAACCGGGCTCGCTCAGGATTTGAGAGAATGGAAATGGAGGTGGAGGTTGGTGGAAGATGGTAATGGTGATGGTGAAGTTGAAGATGATGAAAAATCTAAGAGTGATGGTGGTTTCACAGTGAACAAAAGAGAGGGAAAGGAGGCAGAGTTGAGATAGGGGTGAGGGATGTGCCTGGTGGTGAGCGGCGGTAAGGGGTTGTAGTGGATAGCAGAGATGGTGGTTGAAGGGATGATAGTGATGGGCGAGGAGAGAGAAAGTGTGGTTGAGGAGAGACAGAGGGGGTGGCAGTGGGTGGGGGTGGGTTTAATTTAGTTTTTTATATATATTTTAAGATCATTTAATATATACATTAAAATTAAGAGTTTCTTTAAAGTCAAGAAGTCAAACGAAGATGGGGGAAATAAAAAGTGATTTTACTGGTTTATCAGGTCACAGATAAAAAAAACTTGTTAAAAAAAAGTGTGTACAAGGTTACTTGTTAATGGAATAAATTAAGGTTGACTTGTTAGAAGCGGTCAACCCAAAGGTTGACTTATTCCTGACAATTATTCCTTATTATTATTATTGTTCATTATATTTGAATAATTTGTTCATTTTATATGAATCATTGTTTATTTCCACTGATGTTTATTATAATAATGTTTGCTAATGTTCGTTTTATTACTATTTTTTATTTTGTTTGAATAATTTGTTTATTTGAGTGATTTTTCATTTGCATTGAGTTTTTTTTAATAATATTTAATGTTGGTTTTATTACTATTGTTGATTTTATTTGAATATTTTTTTCATTTTATTTGACGTTTGTTTACATTAATGTTTATTATAATAATATTTCCTAATATTCGTTTTATTTCTTTTGTTCATTTTATTTGAGTAATTTGTTCATTTCATTTAAATGATTATTCATTTTGCATTGATGCTCATTATAATATTATTTGCTAATGTTAGCTTTATTACCATTGTTTATTTATTTGAATAATTATTGATTTGTATGGATGTTCATTATAATAATATTTGATAATATTCGTATCATTATGATTGTTCATTTTACTTGAATAATTTGATCATTTTATTTGAACAATTCATTTGCGTTGATGTTCATTATAATAATATTTGCTAATATTCGTATTATTATGATTGTTCATTTTACTTGAATAATTTGATCATTTTATTTGAACAATTCATTTGCGTTGATGTTCATTATATTACAAGTTGCTAATGTTCAAATGAAATGAACTAAAACTTTTTTAAAATTGATTTTACAATCAACATTGGTTACTAATAGATGAACATCTTGAATACCGATAATAAAAATCAGGATTATGTTAAAAAAACATGTTCAAATTAATTGAAAGTAACATTTATTTGAAATAAAGTTGCTTTTACATTGAACATTCCATATTACTATATGAACATCTAGAATAAACAAAATCAACATACTTACTATTTTAAAAAACATATGTCAAACTTAATTGCAAGTAACTTTTTTGTGAAATTAAATTGATTTTACAATGAACATTTGATAGGAATAAGTGAATAACTTGAACATTTTGAATGCATAATGAACATTAGGATTACGTTAAAAAAAAATCTTTCAAACTAATGAAACTAACACTGATTAAAAAATTAAGTTGATTTTGAAATGAACAATTTATATCACAAAATGCACATCTAGAATAAACAAATTGAACATACTTATTATGTTAAAAACATATGTCAAACTTAATTGTAAATAACTTTTTTTTTATTTTAAGTTGATATTACAATGAACTTTTGTTATGAATAAATGAACATCTTGAACATTTTAAATGAAGAACTTTTAAGGAGAAAATAGAGTGTTGAGAAAAAGAAAAGGGAAAATATTTGGGCAAATGAATTCAAACTGTTCAATAATGGAGGAGAGAGAAAAAATCTAGGCCCATTTGTCATTGTTTATTCTATATGAAATGATGTTTATTGATGAGGATTAGTAGGAAAAAAAAACATTCGGTTCTCCGACGTTCATTGCAAATGAACTAAATGTTCATTATGTCGAGCGCACTGTCCGCATCATACTAACGTGTGTATTGTGAAATTTGCGAGACATTAGTCATATACTCGCAATATTAGCCTTTTATACTTCATATTTTTATTTATTTGTTTCACTTTGATTTTGACATTATCTATTGTATAATTTTGAATATTCTCAATTGTCAATTAGTAATAGAAAGTTGCTATTTTGAATATAGGCAACATAGTTTTTAGAATCTCGATTCAAATTGTAGAATCCTACAATATTACGATCAAAATATAGTTATACGATTCATTATATGATTATATACAATGCTTGTAATTATGGTTAACTAGTGACAACTTTACAAATTCAAATCAATAGTATGAACCATGGAGAATATATATTAAATAGAAACACCAATTTACTATAATTGTTATATCTTTGAACTTTTAATATGAGCATGTTTAAATGAAATTTGAGTATAATATCTTGAATTCTTGATTAGGCATGTTTGTGGAATCTTACAATTCTATGACCTATTGTACGACTCGATTATAAGAGCCTCTTCCTATTCAAAGTATAATCCCGATTATGATAATATTGATGTACATGAAGACCAATCCGACAACATCATATATAATACTCCCTCCGTAACGGATTACTTGCAACGATTAGACATTTTCTACTCACACTTTATGTCAAATCGTTGCAAGTAAAGTGTTACGGAGGGAGTAATATTTGTTTTTTGTACTTCCTCCGTTTTGAAATAAATGACACACTTTATATTTTGGGATGTTTTAAAATAAATGATACACTTTGGGTTTTTTTACTTTATATGGTAACTTTTTGCTTGTTAAATGACCTTTGTACCGTTACTTTTTTTTTAAACACATCATTAACAACACCTCACAACACTAATTTTAAAGGGGGGTGGGGGACAATAACCACTAACTTCACCATTATTTATACTCTAAACACATTTTAAAAATTTGCTTCAAAATCCGTAAAAGTAACAATGTATCATTTAATTCAAAGTATTAGCAGAATGGTTAAATCAAAGTATGTCGGACGAATAGTGTCAGAGTGGGAAAAAGAAAACAAAGGAAGCACATATTTTCTATTTTTTGCTAGCCCTTGAAGTTGGTTTTATTTTACTTGTTTTTTGGAAGGATTCTTTTTCCTTTTTTCTATACTTAGCAACACATTTACAGGCTATGAGTTGATACACAAATTATTAAAAGAGGCGGACTAATTTTGTAATACTCCTATTTTTAAAGATTATTTTATTAATAGCTAAATATAATTTATTAGCCTTATTATATATTAATAGTCCTCAAGTTTAATTAAAGGAAATTAGATTTGATTATAGAATTATTGAAAAGTTAATTATATGAGTTGGTTTACTATAAGACGGTCTTTGGTTAAGCTTAACCTCAGACCAGCCCAATAAGGCTTAGAGAAGCCCATGACGCGCGCCACATGCTAAACAGTCCAGCTAAGTTGATTTTTTAACTTTTTGACCCAAAACCATAACTTTTTGCGTTTTTTAACTTTTCTCTCTAAAGCCTTAACTTTTGCATAAAAAACCATAACTAATATCATATGTGGAATCGATACCCTTCACTCCATTAGCCCTATTAGTTATGGATTTTTATGCAAAAGCTAAAGTTTTAGGTTGAAAAGTTAAAAAACGTAAAAGTTAAGGTTTTAGGTTGAAAAATTAAAAAATCAATTTTTCTGTGCTCCTTAGCGCGTGGCACGCGTAATTGGGAGGAAAGGGTGAGTCATGAAAAGGAGATTAAAAGAACTAGAAGGAAACCGAAAGAAAGGAAAGAAAGAAGAGTTACAGGAAGGAAGGAAAAGATGGAGCACAGAACGAGAGAGGGAAAGAGGAGTGAGGGAAAGAGAGAAAGTGAGGAAAGGAAAGGTGAGGATGCCAAACTCCGGCGACCATAACCACCACAGCAGTCCGACGAGTGCACAAGCTCCAGGTGGCGTGCGTACTTACCATCCGCGCAAAGATAGGGTTTAATTGACAGTTCTATGGTTCGTTTTGGGGGCGTTGGGGCGTGATGTAGGATCAATTTCCAAGCATTTTCATCCCTAATCTTCTTTATTTGTGGGTAAGTTAAATT
The DNA here is from genome assembly GCA_947645195.1 of Patellifolia procumbens. Taxonomy (NCBI): domain Eukaryota; kingdom Viridiplantae; phylum Streptophyta; class Magnoliopsida; order Caryophyllales; family Amaranthaceae; genus Patellifolia; species Patellifolia procumbens. The sequence continues at coordinate 443,552 of CANSGD010000909.1, forward strand.
TCTTACCTTAAGTTCGATTTTTATCAAGTTTATGAAAGTTAGGGTTTTTATATTGAAATTGAATTGGGGGTTATTGAATTTAAGGTTTTGAGTATGAATTTATTGAGTAGAAGGTGTGATTAGATGTTTAATAGTTAGTTTATATTACTAGTTTGATTATTAAACTTGTTGTTTAAAGAAGTGAAGTGCTGTAATTCATAAGGAATTACTGTCAGTTTCGTAAATTGTATTTTTGGACAGTTTCTGGCCATTTTTAGCAAAAATATTATTTCACTAATGTTGTTCGTATTGAAATTTTACTCAAGATAGGCTCAAGAAACGTTTTATTTGGACTTAGTAGGAGGAAGTTATGCTCATTTGAAGTTTCTGACCAAATTTCATATTTTCTATAGTTGATTCTAAAACTCCATATTTTTGTACAATTGTTTCATAATGAACTTTTGAGTATCCAAATGTATATATGATTCTTAAAGGTTGAATTTATATAAAGTAAGATGTTTTAATTAATTTAGTGAAGACCTTTAGATAGGCGGCTAACAAGATAAAGTGGAAGTTCAAATTAGAACACGAAGGTCATTTATATGGTTTATGAAATGCTTGTTTGATGTTTTATGTGAAATTAAGAAATTGATTGCTTTATAACTATAGTTACTTGAATCCTAGTCTATCATTATTTACGAAGTACATACATGTTATATTGTAGTTTTCAGTTTCACTGAGGAGTTGTTTAGACGAAGGTAGTTGTTTGTGTGATTCGAAAAAGGTAAGATTCTTACTGAAACTATTTATAGCTACGATAAAATTTTAAGAGGTATTTGTCTCATTTTAGTTAAGATTAGTTTGAATGGGAGGAAGTTCCTCCAAAGATAAAAAGCTTTTCAAAGAAACTTTTATTGTTTACAAGAATAGTTTTCAAAAAGATGTTTATTTCATTTTGTTGAGATTGGTTTGAATGGGAGGATGTTCCTCCAAATATAGCTAGTTTGGTTTCTGATCCGCAATTAAAGGAAAGATTACAGAAAGATATTTCGAATAGTTTTATGTTTTGAAAGTTGATGGGATTGCCTATGTGGTATCTCATGGGAATAGTTTTATGTTTTCAAAGTTGATGGGATTGCCTATGTGGTATCTCATGGGAATAGTTTTATGTTTTCAAAGTTGTGGGATTACCTAAGTGGTATCTCAATGAATTGGAACTTAGTTGGGTTTGGCTCGACTATACAAAATAGAATAGTTGGGGTACATTGATCAGTACCTCGGACTTAGATCTTCTGCTACGGTTTAGCCGTATGTAGGGTGTGCACACTAGGGGTCTTTGTCTATAGTTATCCGGAGGGCCTAGCTAGCCCAAAGGCAAGGAAGGTTCGTTCCATTCCCTAGGTTTATGACTTTCTTCGTGAAAGAAAAAGGAAACAAATAATTTGTTTAGAAAAGGAAAAAGGGAAGATTTTAAAAAAAAAGAAAAAGAAAGGATTTGATCTAAAGAAAGCAATAGAAATGATTTGATCTGGAAATAGAAAAGAACGGTTTTGTTTTATAAAAAGAAATACGGAAAAGATTTTATAAAGTTACTTATTATTTGGTTATGAAAGAAAATGATTTGTAGGATATGTCTAAGTATATCCTACCTGCATATATGTTTGGCTTTGCAGTATAATATCTTGCTCAGCCAGTTTAGCTGATACTACGTGCCGGTATATACAGGTACGTAAAGGTAGTAGTGTTGAAGAATGTTCGATGATTGAAAGTTATATTATTTGTATTGCGGCGAGGACGATCGACTTTGTAATAGTATAGTTAATAGTTAATTTGTAATTAAAATAGAAGAATTTGAGTCTATAAAGTTTAAACTACAATGGCTGCTGGATTTTGATAAATACAGGTTTATTAGTGGACGCAAGTTCTAAATTAAGTTTTAGGCAGTCCATTTTACAAACGGAACTCTGCCGAATTTTCTATAGAATTTTTAATAATAAATCGAGTTCTCCAAAATGTTTTAGGAATTTCACTTTGTAAAGATTATTAAAGTGAGAAAATTTTAAGAAGTCGAGGTTTCTGAGCTCCACACTCGTGGTGAGTGTGATGGTAATAGCCCGTATTAGGTTTTTCGCTGCATTTAGGTCTTAATTAGGTTGGTCGTAGATCCGGGTTGTTACAAATTTTAACATGAAATTATACCAACCAAAGCCCACATTCTATTAACAAGCCCATTCTATCTTACTCTACCCCAATGTTATTCCTAGACATTTAGCACACTCTACTTGTTCATTCTCTTCTCCTTTCCCTATTTCAAATTAAGTCTCGAAATATAACAAGCCATTCCTAAAAAAACATATGACTTACCGAATGAATTAAACTAGTCACTAAATGAATTAAACTAGTCACTAAATAAATTTAACACTGAGTATTGAATGAACTAAACAGGTCACAAAATGAATTAAATAGGTCACAAAATGGATTAAAATGGTCCCTATTTTCAGAGGACAGTTTGTTGATTTTCTCTTCTTATTATTGGGCCTATTGGACGTTGCCTAATTTTATTTTAAAAGTAGGCGGTCTCTTGCAAGAGCAGCCGAAGTTGGTAAATACGGGTTGTGTTTAGCCGCACACTTTTTATTTGTTTCTCTTTTTTACTCTTCCCCTGTACTACTATTTTTAATCTCTCATTGTTTGTAGGTTCGTACGTTATATATTTTGTCATTTTCTAAATTTATGCTCACCTTTAAGAAAGTATTCATCATACACCCGAATGGTAAACAATGCTTTTTTTTACTCATTGTTCATTTAGACGTCTTCAAATGAGCAAAAATTAGACGTTCAAATGAGCAGTGAGCCAAAAAAATAAGATTGGACGTCTTCTAGATGGGGCTCTGTGGGAGGGCAGTTTAGATGATTTTTCTTCTTACCTTAATTTAATCTCATACTTACGAATAAGATTATATTTTTTTAAAAAAAATATTAAATCTTTATAAGTTATATATAGTCTCTTGTCTCTTCTTAGTTGCTACATTGTGAAATGATAAAAAAAAAATTAAAAAAATTGAGGGTGGTGATGATCTTTACTTTATGGGTAAATGAAAAAAATATTATATATATATATCTATACTGGATAATAAAGACATCCCGAAAGGAACTACCACATCGCTTAACGTCATCAAATAAAAATAAATATAATTAATAAAATAAGTTATCAAATAAAATTAATTAACAAAAAAATTAATTAATCCCTTGAATGATTACGCTTTGGACGTTATAAAGCCTATAAGGATTAGCTTTTGTTTTTGAGATTTGTGCGACTTATTAATTAATATAAGATAAGTTAATAAAAAAATTAATTAAATAAATAATTAAATAAATTATAGCTCCACATCATTATGTATATAAAATTAATAATTTTATTTTTAATAAACAATAATTAAAAAGAATAATTATATCCTAAATACTACCTCCATTTTTTTTAATATGCATGTTTGCTTTTGCGCGCGGACCAAGGAAAAAATGTAAAAGTAAGAGAGAATGATAGTAAAAGTAAGGAAAAAGTGAAAAAGGTAGAGACAAAGAAAGAAAAAGTAGGAGAGAAGTGTAATAATTACGTGGACCAACCTTCCATTTATGTGAAAAAGTAGAAATGTACCAATTAAAAAAAACACCCCAAAATGGAAAAATGTGCATATTAAAAAAACGGAGGAGTAAAAGATTACATTCCTTATCTAAATATACTATTAATATGAAATTGTAAAATTAGTCAGAACTTTTATTTCAAATCTCCTAAAATTATAATTTTTGCACCGTTAGATTCATCTCGAAAAATACTTTGAATCAAGATCCACTTATGATACGTTTTTTGGAATTGTAAAAAATCGTATATTTACCTATTCAGGGTATGTTTTATTTGGCATAAATGAGCTGAACTGAACTGTAATAACCCAAAAAAATCTAATAATATTAATAATAAAATAAATATGTATATAATTATGTAATATGCAAATATAGTACTTGTATAGTATTGAAATATGAAGAGTTAGATTTCATTTGTTAGTGAGTAAAAGAATGTCAAGAGTTAAAACGTTTAATTAATTTTTAATGGCTAATGAATGGATTAATTACCTTGAGTAACTCCACCCTAGCTTACCTATTTCTGTTTCACGCTCAAACGTTAGTTTCATCCTTTCACTCTGTCTCTCTCTCTCTCCCGTACTCTGTCTTCTCAACGCACCACCATTGCTCCCCAATCTGCGGCTCCAGTTCGTGTCTGCAGTTCGCGCCGCCAGTGACCACCTCGCTAACGAGCAACGTCCACGCCTCCAGCGAGTAAAACTTCGTTCGCCTGCGTACAGGTAAGGAATCAGGCGCTTTTCCTATGTCTTGCTTTGGTGGGCTACGAATTTCGTTTTTAAATCAAAAAAATAAAACTAGCAAACCTTGATAATCACAGGCTATATAGTTGATTGATTGTGGCGTATAGTTATTGGGTTTATAATTTCTTCAATATCAATTCGATTCCTAAGTGATGCTCATAGATTGGGTGTGTATGTTGACTTGCAACTTTGCAAATATATACATGTTTTTATGGGTTTATTCATTAATTTCTCGATGGTATTGCAATTTAGGAACTGATTAGATAAAGTATTAAGCGAATCAGTGTGAGTAGTATAGAAATCGGATGGTTTTCATGGAGTTCAATATGTTAAGAAGGTAGATGGTATGGGTTATTTGTTAACCATGATTGTTGTTTATGTGTGTGTCGTTACTTCGAACATACTTGCTGAATCAGAATGTGTTTAGGATGCATTTTGTTTACTGTTAACCTTCCTTACGTTAGGAATACAATTGGTATCAAGTTGGCGAGAAAATGAAGTTTCCTTTCCCTCTAGTTTAAACAAAAGGAGTCTTTGTGGTTGATAGTATGAGCAGACTTGTACAATGTCGTTTAACTGGATAGAATGTGTTGGATTGATTTAACATGGTTAACTGCAATGTATGTTAGTTGTCTCTTGAATTGTTAGTATTTCTTCATTACCAAAGAAAACAAGGGGAATGAAGAAATTTTATCTAGTTGCTTAGGAGTTTATTAAAAGATTAAGTTGCTTACATTGTTCAAAGAGTGCAAGTATTAGATATTAATGTAGACCTTTCATATTTGTAGAGTCCGAGTTCATAGTGGAGGATTTCTAACGTCGTATTATTACTACCTGAGGTAAGGGAATTTACCCTTGTGCTTGCTAATGCCGACGGTGTGCCGTAAGTTTTCATAATACTCTCTCTGTAGCTGAATTGGAAATGGTATGAAGAGTTTGTGGTCTTTGAGTACGTTAGAATAAAATGGTGACGAATTTTAAATAAGAAAATCAAGACTCTGGTTTTCAAACGATTTATTTGGTGAAACAAGTTTTGTTTACGACTAGAGGATATCTAAGGCAAAGCCTGTTAATAGTGTATGGGGTGGACTGATCCCCACCTTAGCCATTAGATGTTCCTATCAGGGCGATCCTGGTATGGAGGTGTGCATATAAGTCTATGGTCAGAAAGTTCCCTCTAGATTGGATTGCCCATTGTGGGTGGAGAAAAGCAAAAGTACCTTACAGAATGGAAACCCAATAAAGAGTTACTTCAAAAACAGGAAAAAATAACAGAAAGGGTTTTTCATAAGCAATTATTATTTTACTTCCGTTGTTTGCCGTTTGCTTCATAGTTTATTGACAGTGTCTTTATACTGTCACTGCAGGTGTGTAAATGATCATGTACTTGCTTACGTGGGATAGAGGGGAAACACGCATTGTACTACGAACAACTCTCTTTGAATACTCGTATCGACATTTTGAGGTTTGGGGATGTAAACCCCCGTTTGAATGTACTTCAATAAGAATCTTATATAAGTTATGCATGAAATGAATTAGATTAGTTATTACATTGCTTCTCTCTCGGTTCCAACGGCCGAGAGTGGCAGTATTGTCTCAATTACCGGCCAAAGCTTTAAAGACTTTACTTTATTTTGTGCTTCTTAAACTAAACTTTTCCTCGTTCCAGGCTGGTAGTTGGGGCATTACATGAACAAAATTGAATTGGACTGAAATGATTTGAATTGAATGATTTAATTTAGATCCAACGAGGCTTAAAGGCATGTTCTCTTCGCCATAAAATACCTGAACTGAAATGGACTAAACTGAACTGATTTAAATTGAACTAAATTAAACTGAACTGAATTGATTAGTGATTTATGTGAGAGTAAAAGTGTTGTCCGGACATGCGAGGTCAGGCCCTAAGTAATATGGGGAGAACAGGTCCTAAGTAAGTCTAAAACTAAGTGACATGCGAGGTCAATTCAGTTTTATCACTTTTAAACTAATAGAATTAACTAAGACAATAATACTACCTCCGTTCCAAGTGTATTGCAACCTTTACCTTATTTGGCAATTTCATATTAATTGCAACCTTTCTATTTTAATTACTAAAAAGATCACATGTGCAACCTTTTTCTCTCTTCATTACTAATTATCACAAGATGCAAGCGGGGAAGATGGCCCACTTTTTTGCTTTTCTTAATAAATGTGTCAACCCCCTATGTTGCAATACACTTGGAACGGAGGTAGTATTACTTAACACTAAAGTCCCACTCGAGTGAGACATATAAAAAAAAATCCATATAATTCAATTTAGATACATCGACTCCAATTAATAACATACCAAAAATTATTCAAACTAATTTAAATTCAATCAAGTTTAGGTAAACATAAAAGCATGCTCGACTTTAAATGACGATATAATTAAATTCGATTGAGTTTGATCCCTTTTAAGTAATGCGGGTTAGTTGAAAATATTGTATAAAAATAACTAGACATCTTCTGGCCTTCCGGGCATTGCCCGGGTTAGAAGCTAGTGAATAATATATGCAAATGAAAATAAAATGAAGTATATAGCCTAGGTAAGACCCTAGGAGTACTCTAGACCACAAGCTTAAATATAGGAAGAAAAAAAAAGATCTAAGCTTAACTATTATTGATTTTTTTTTCATCAACATAAATGATGCTATTTAAGTTTTTTTTAATGAGAAATTGAAATCTAGAGTTTAATCACAATTCTTCTAAAATTCATATAATGAATGCGAGGAATTATATTATTCTTTCAAATGATAATTTTTATAATAGATAATACTCCATCTGTTTCTTATGACTTTTCTTGTATTCCTTATTGGAAAATTTCTAATTCTTTAGAATGTTTCTATATAGAATTTGCTTTTATCATAACATCAACTCATATAGTTTTCTTTTATTGGTTGCAGTGCAACTTTTTGTGCTTTAACCTAAAACATGCCCTTTATGGTTTGTATTGCATTTAATGCACTTATATTGTGACTCCACAAATTTACATTGTTGTCCCCTCTCAACCCATGTCTAATATCCTCATTGGCTTTAACCATAATATGTTTGATATGTTTTTTTTATTTAAAGAGAATCTTGTCCATATATATTACTCCCTCCATTTTTTAATAGGAACGCTTGCTTTTTCGCGCAGATCAAGAAAATAGTGTAAAAGTAAGAGAGAATAATGGAATAAGTAAAGAAAAAGTGAAAAAGTATTAGAGAAGTGTAATAATTAGGTGGGCCAACTTACCATCTGTAGGAAAAGGTAGAGTTGTTTCAATTAAATAAAAAAACTCTAAATGACAAAATATACCTATTAAAAAAACAGAGGGAGTATTGTATTGATTTCTCCCCAGATTCTAAATAGAAAATACAAAAAGGAAGGGAGGAAGTATTAGTTATGCATAACAACTAAAATTTAAGATATACTCTGTTTCTTTTTGTTTGTGATACTTAGAATCTTTCCTATTTTTTAATATATACTTCTCTCTATTTTAACATAGTTTTCTACTCATGAGTCCCACATATATTTCTCTAATATCTCTTTCTCTTTACTTACCATTTACCCCCACGTGACAATAACACCATCTTTTCATTATCGTCCTTGATAATTGGAGCTAAAATAAACGGATGAAGTACAAAAATTAGAGACATTACCCAAATCTAAATACTAGCTATTATTAAAGAACAAAGAAAGTACATAACAACTAAAAAGACGCTCTGGTAATAATGAAGTCAAATGAAAATTTTTGTCTCTTTTTCCGTGATCTCAACTTTGTTTCCCTGTTTCTCCTCGTAATATATAATTCAAAATTTTCAGCATCAAAAACAATAAAAGAGAAAAAGTGTAAAGGCAACAATTTAATTCCTTACCAGGAAATATGTAGCATTTAAGGAGAGAATCTTGGAAGATATTCTATTAGAAGGAAAAAGATTTTTTGTTATGTGCCTATTTTTAAATGAAAATTAATTGTTGAAGTCGGATGATTTTCAGGTTATTTGATGTTGTAAAAGGATATTTCATTTAGAGTTGGAATTAACACAAATTATCAAAAAGGGCGGTTTAATTTTAACATAAAGTTAGACCAACCTAATCACACATTCTACTAAAAGCCTCATTCGGTCTCACTCTAACCCAACACTATTCCTAGATATTTCAAACCAATCTAGTCCTTCGTTCTCTTTTTCTTTCTTTAAACGTTTAATCTCAAACTACAACAAAATAATTTTAACAAAAACCCATCAGACTTGTCAAATGAAATAGGATACTCACCAAATAGATTAAACTAGTCATTAAATGAATTAATATTGTGTTTATTAAACTGATTAAAGAGGTCATGAAATGGATTAAACTAGTTACGTAATAACTTAAACATGTCACTTATTTTAAAAAGACTTTTTCTTCTCTTCTTAATATTGGGCTTTGGTCGTTGCCTAATTTTAATTTAAAAGTAGGTGGTATCTTACAAAACTAATTGTGAAATTAATAGTCATTTTTTCATAAGTAAAGTTATATGTTGGTGGTTAGGTAATAAAGTTATTAAGGAAAAATTGTTAATTACCACCTTTTATATACAACTTTTCGTAAATTACCACCTTAAAGATTTTTTTAATAGATTACCACATTTTATGTGCAAATCTTTTAAAACTCCCACCTGTCAACGTTTTTCGTCAAGAAAACCGTTATATGGGTCCCACATAGTTTTATTTTGCCTCCATTTTTGTTTCCTCTTCCCATTTCTCACTCCTCTTCCTCTGTTTTCATCTCCATTGAATCCCCCATTACCAAATGTTATTTATCTAGGGCATGTTCTTCACTCCAATTGATCTCTAGATGGGAGATTATGGAGTTGGGTGCGTTGAGATAGAGTAAGATAGAAGTGAAGAAGGTGAGTTGTGTGACAGCTTACTTCACACCCTAGTTGCGGCTAGGGAGGTTTTGCCACAAACTTGTTGCGGTCCATTCATTTCAGATCCAGGTCGCGGCGCACCGGCTTTTTCCATAACAGGCTATTTAATGACAGAAAAACTCGTCGTTATAAGTCCAAAATCTTGTTGTTAATACTTTTAACGACGAAAAAAACTTTGTCGTCGGTTGGTTTCAATAGGTCCCGTCGTTAATGGTTTTAACAACCATGTTCGTCGTTGATAAGTGACGACGAGACATGAGTCGTCGTTACTTATTAACGACCAAACATGACTCGTCGTTACTTATTAACGACAAGACATCGACTTGTCGTTACTTATTAACGACGAGATGCTCCTTTATTGTTCTATTTTTACAAGGAGATAAAGTCGTCGTTATTTAATCATGTCAAAACAACATGTCGTCGTTATTAAGTATTTCCAATGACCATTAAAATAATAACGACCAAAGTTTCTCATTGTTACTCCGAACCGTCACCAAAATCTTATATTCTCAATGACGACAATAAAGTTTTGTCTTTAAACTAATAACAAGATTTTTTTTCCCACATCTATAATATTAATTGTTGCCTCTATGATGCTAAAAGAAATAAATATTGTAGTCACGATTAAAATCATATTATAAAATCTACCATTATATTATATTGAAGAACAAAAGCAAAAAGATTGAAACTTAATGTTACATCAATGTGAACTTCATAAACAACCTTCAGTCTAGTAAAAGTGATACTTATTCACATTTATATGATTTCTGAAGACATGAACTCTCAAAAGTGTCTCCAAATAGTGATACAAGATAAGATACATTAAACGGATTACAAAGAATAATTTCCTATTTGGTCGCGGCGCACTGGCTTTTCCCATAACTTGTAGCAAACAAGGTTGCGATCTTTCTATTCCTTATATGATTAGGTCTTTTTATTCTATCCGGTTTAGGTTTTCTTCTTCCCCAAAAATATGTGTTTAGCCGTTTATTATGAATTAGAGAAGAGAGAAATTCTAATCTGGAGAGGTCTAAACTCTTCGAAAAAGATTTGAGGGAGTAGAGAGATTGATAATTCCTTCTGTAAAGTCATCTCATACTATTGTAAAATCTCGTGTAAATGCGAATGTTTTTAGCCCGGATCTCAGGTTTTCTTACTGGTTTCTTGTGTGTTCTTTATTGCTTGTTCTCATAATTTCCTGTTATCGTTTTTCACATATTATACTCTCAATTACACAATTTGTGAGCGTCTAAAGTGAGTGTTAGAGCCTAATAACTCTTGCTTACATAAAGTAATTATGACCTGAGATCCCTTTACATATTCCCTACTTTTGATTTTATCCACGTAAATATGGGACAAAACCATGAGTATTGAGGTCTAATTCAGGGGAATATCTTCTATGGTGGCTATTAGCAGCATGACCGCTCATACAAGCCTATGAACTTGTACGTTTGTCTTAGCAGTATTATACCTAGCTAGTTAACATTGATCCCTATTATAAGAAATAACTTCTAGATTAATTTTGAAACCCAATTGATAGTGATGTGTGCCTATGAGACCAGTTATATAGATTAAAACGAGTTGGTAAAGATTGTAGCTTGTCACGTGTTATGTCAAGTCAGCATCGTCATTATATATGATAACTTTTTTTTATCGTCTCCAAAATGCATGTAAACCCGTAACCTATTAATTGAAATGTCATAAACTCCGCCATAGAGAAAAAGAATTTGATTAGACCAATGGCAGACCAATGGCAGATTTTGAAGAATATTTTCTCTGTTTCTGCGATCACGTTAGCAATATTTATAAATATCGAGCATTACTTGGATATTGCCTAGTATTTGACATTCTAGCGATCACGTTATTAGAAAGAAAAAAACATTTTATTACATAATATAACATATCATTAGAAAATCATGCTTACAAGGTGGTTCCACCATAACATATTGTTCGTCCATAGATATCATATAATCCCATATCATAGACACCATAATGCCAATCAGAAGCAAATCTTTCAGTATATTGAGGATTAATATGTTGATGATTTGCATCTAAAACTGTAAAGTTAAGACAAAATGCAGTTAACGGTAAATTCTCAGAGGGGTAATAGCCATTGCCCATGGGTGGAAGAGGTTGACCGGGTGGTCCATATGCTTCCCCGCCCACTGCAACATAAGTAGATGCATCTGCCATTGCGGTGAATATATGGTGCGGCCAAAATCCAACGGTCATACCACAAATATCAAGCCACCAATCCTTAGTGTCAACATCCTTCACATTCATATCATTGATCTTAGTGATCATAGTCATGATATAAATAAGTAGAAGCAACTACTACTTTGGTTTTGAGATATTTAACTTTACTTTATACCTGATAAACGTATATAACAATGGACTTTTGACGCCATCCTCTTATTGAGGCTCCAACGATTTCAGAATCAATTGGTATATCTTTATTGGTGCTGACAAATCCAGGGCATAATGTATTGAAACAATGTGATTGACCAGCCTATAAATGAACAAATAAGTTCATTTTTGTTATTTTTGGATGAAAATATGTATATGCATGTATAATTTTGCAAAATTGTATACAAACTAATAATACTTGGATAATCGTAGCCTTTGAAGAACAAAAGGAAAAATTATTTACTTACACTTAAATATTGGAAAAGGTGCACTTTATTGTCCTTGTTTATTGTCGGATTGACCTATAATTACATAAAATTAAGACATTGTCGACATAAAAAAATCGACATAACATAAGTATTTGATTGGTAACTTACCGTCCATCCAACTTTTATCATCTCATTTCCGTTCTGAAATATCATTTCTCCAGATGAGTATTGAGATGGTCTCATCGATAAATGATAAATATTGAATATGCCTCTTGCGCCGTAATATTTCATAGTACTTGGATCAGAATTTGTTTGAACAATTGCAAACTAATAAAGTAAAGGCTTAAGTCAAGTAAAAAGAAGGAATGCAAATAACCTGACAAGGTAACTATATACTAGAAAATATGTATCAACGTGAGTTCATGCTAATGAGCAGTTCATGCAATGTACCAAAAGCTCACGAGAAATATAAAGTCTTATACTATAATATATTATCCTTCAATATTATGAAATACTTTTTAAAAATCGATCCTTGTTATCTTTTTTGAAAAGTTTTGTATATTATAAAATAAAGATATTAAGATATAATTAGAAGCTCATCTTATGAAGCAATGTATGGTCTAGTGGAAAGGAAGTAAGCGACTTTAGCTTCCAATCTTAAAGTTGGGGGATTGATCTCCACTGAGGGCACTTTGAGGGTAGGGGCTCCCTTACTCTTCCCTATAGTCTCAAGTGTTGTTTATCCAGACCGGATAGACCCGTGTGGAGTTTCGGCCCGTTAGGACTAATTCTTCTTACCTACCCAAAAAGAAATTAGAATGTCATCTTCAGAGTACTATTATGGGCTAAACGTACAGTATAGCAAAGATTTTGCTGATGTGCGATAGGCCCATAGTAGTATAAAATGGCTAATGGGCTCCCCAATAAACCTTTTTTGGATTTAGTTTCGAATTTCTTTTTAAAAAATTTAAGTGGAGAAGGATCTAGTAATTAGAATAGTAAATTGATTACAAAAAATAAGTTAATAATCACTTCAGATAAGTTGTCATGAATTCAAAATAATTTATTTATTTTTTTGTTTGAAACACTTTAGATAATGGAACCATATCATACTATCAACTAATTATTAGTTTTACTAATAAGAGATGACTTTTAAACCAAAAAAAGGATTTAGTGTGGTGAAACTATTATGAATTTTTTAATTAGTTGGTCATGAGTTTTAAATACTCTTGGTGTCTATAGTTGAAGAAATGGACCGAAAATTTCCGTGTAAGAGGTATAATGATGTCATCTTAGTGTGTAACATGATCTACACGTGGTGGATTGCAGTGTGAGATAATACGTTTTTCTATGTATATAGATGTGATTCTATATACAGATTAACTGATCAATATTCTATAAGAGAACAGGAGGGGCATCCAAGAAAGTAATTAAATAAAATTATATAAATAGCTAATTATATTAAAATTACACCCTCACAGAAATTCAACACAATTGACTTACTTCAGCAATTATTTTAATTATTTTAAAAATGGAAACTTATAGACGCTTCATTATAGATTTGTTGTAAAGTTTTCTCGAAAAACTCTTAACAGTTAATCTATCTCAAAGTCAAATTGTTTCCAGACTTTACATTGTATATTCATCTTTTCACAATTATTATATAAATTAACAGGGCCAACCGTGGGCAAGGCAGGCGGAGCGCCCGCCCAGGGTCCATGAAGTAAGACAAACATTCAGTAGTAGTAAATGTTTATAAATCAAGGGGCTTCATAATTTAGGTCAGTTGGCACCAATTCCCTATCCTATTTTAGAGATCCAATGTTCGAATCTCAACACTTGTTTTGCAATTCCCTCAGTGATGCTTCAGAAATTCCCATTGTTGTTTCTAAGGGTGTGCACCAGTCCAAAATCGGATCGGAACGGGAATTACAACTATTTTGCCGATCGAAGATCGGACTGGAAAAATTCCTTTCTATACCGGACCAGTCCGAAAATATTTGGACTGATCCGGTTCCGGACCGGTTGGACCGGTTTGTATGATTATTTATATTATAGGAAATATATTTTCTAGTTTTTAAACATATACATCTACTTATAGTATATTTTTAATTTTATATTCATTTCGAAATATATACAAGTGACTAGTGGCATATAAAAAAAATAATTAAGGGTAATGTTACTATTGTTTATTAACACCAATATAAAATTATGTATAGTTTTATGGGTTTCCGATCCGGACCGAAAAACTCCAATTTTGGACCGGACCGAACCGAAAACCGGAATTGTAATGTTATAAGGACTGAAGACCAGACCGGAAAATTCCGATCCGATCCATTTTGGTCCGGTTTCGATCCAAATTTCGGTGCAGATCGGTCCGTTGCACACCCCTAGTTGTTTCACATCCCTCCAACTTTATAGTTTCTATTTTTTATTTAGTATTATATTTTTTTCTTTATGTATCTGTGTCATCTTTTAACCTCATGACTCTTTTACTTTTCAAATTCAAGTCTTGGTTTTTTGTTTGGTTTTTTTCTCCCCCTCCAGATATATCTACTATTTCTTTCATTCATAGCACATAATTTACCTAATAAACTATTACTAACATATTTCTAATTCTCATAAATCTCACATTACAACTACTTATGGCTATGCCCTATAAATAAAAGATGGAAGACTTTAAAATAGTAAATTTATGGCTTTTATTTCTGAATCGGTATTTTCATGTAATTAAAAATGTAATGAGATGTCACAACATAGAATAAAGGGTCTAATAATATTACATATTGGAAAAAATTGAAACACATTGATGGCGACCCTTTTATCAATGTTTTTGTATCGAGAAATGCCTGGAGGCAATGTTTTATTATTAGCATCTATATTCTTGATTATGTTGATGATGATGTTAGATTGTGATGAAGTTTTGATTTGTTTAATCTAATTGAAACATTGTAAAAGAAATTTTATATTACATATTTCCTTAAGTATTTGTGCATTTTTTTGGAAAAAAAACTTGCATAATAGGGCTCATATTTTAGTTTTTCTCCAGGGCCAAAAAACTTGTATAACTGAACTAAACTGAACTAAACTAAATTGAAATTAATGAAACTGAACTGAACTTAATTTTTGTAAGTTGAATTATATAGATGATATAATGATAATATAATATAATAATGATAATAATGATAATATAATATAAGAATGATAATATAATATAATAATGATAATAATAATAATTCTTAGAGGAAAATAAGAGGAAAAGATTAATTAAACTTAATTAAAGGAAAATAAGGTAAGTCCTTGGTTTCTACTTTTATCTTCTTTTCTTTGTCAATTTATATCATATTTTTTATTTTGCATAGATCAAACACCAAGTCTACTCTTTAGTATTTCATAACAATTGGTGTCATACCCAGACTAGTTGGATGGAGAAAATTTTTATTCACTGATTCTGACGACTCCCATCGATTTTATATATTGAGAATAATTCAGTAATAGATCAATCAATTTGGGCAATTCAAAATAAGAGCCATCTTAGTTCAAGGTCTCGACATGTTTTGAAAGGTGGCTAAGCGTACTGGAGGAAAAAAACCTATATAGTATATGGCATGACTTTGCTTTATATTTTGTTACTTTGAGTCCTTTTACTTTAACTACTTGTATTTTGCAAACTTTTCTTCTTTAAGCATCTTTTAACTAACAACCTATACATCGCAAGGATTCCATTAAATATAATTTTGCTACTAATGCAAAAAAGAACTTACATGCTCTCCGGGTCGGGGTTGTATAGAGTTTGATTTCCTAAAAGACGAAAGGTCTTTTGTGAAACTTTTCATTTGAATAAATTCATTCTTGCTCACTCTCTTAATAGGCACTGTTCCGGATGGACAACCTCCATCTGTTAACTTTTCGACTTTACATTTTATTATATCATCGTTGGACGACGATGTAGCTTCTCTGTATTCGTGACCATAATTAGGTCTCATCTAAACCTCATACAAGAATAAAAAAAACAAATAGAATCAAAATAGTGGTCAAAATGGAAATGGAAATGAAAATAAAATATGAAAAACGGCGAGACAATCACAAACCTCATAACGAAAAGTGTGATTTTTCATTAGCGGATGATCAAAAGCAGGTTGTTTGTAAAAGTCCACACAATCGTATATGCTTCCATATTTAGTCTACAAATCAATCCAAATTGAATTTAGAGTTGTATCCATTGAAAGATATAAAATGAGCATATATATTTATAAGATTTACTCCTCTATTTGTCGGAGTTCTTCCCCTTTCATTTTACATTATCTCCAATTCACATTTTTTATCAATATCTTCATTTATATATTAGCAATAATGTAAATTGATATTAGGAAGCTAACAACACCTCATGATATTATATTTCTCATGTAAAAATTTGAAAAACTGGCCAAAGTTTTATAAATTTCACTAAAACATGACCACTTAAATAAAAAATTTGTATGGATTGCGCACTTCAGCCTGTCACCAAATACTTTTACTCTATTGGTATATTAAATAAATAGAATTGCTTTCTAAACTAGTTGTGTTGTTATACTATAAAGCCGTTGATGGTCAATGCATTTTCGATGCAATTTTTATTTGGGTAATCCGGAAACAACCTCTTTGTGTATTAAACACAAGGAGACAAGGGTAAGATTGTGTACATCTGACCCCCTCCCCCTACCTCGCCTTATGGAGGTTAGCTAACCTTGATCGTTTTAATGCTCGGTTTCTGCAATTGTTGATATTGTTTGTCCAGATCAAGTTCCTCTTCTTCTTCGGATGATTGGGTTTTCACTCCATGGTTTACTAATAGCAGCAATAAAGCCACCGAATATACTAGACCTTTTATAGTCATTGCTCTGCAAGTAATAACCAAGGAAACCATACGATAGATACAATCATAATAAGCCCTATGTAAGTGTATCATAATGTTTCATAGAAAGTAAAATTTTAATTCTTGCAAAACAAATTGGTTTAATTATCTTTGAATCACAAAATAATAGCCTCATAGCTTCTTCTATGCATGTATGATGCGAAAATTAAGTAAAATTTTAATGAAGCGTTTTTTTTTTGATAAAATAACAAATGAAATTAAAGTCTTTTAGAATTTTTCAACATATCAAATTCAAAATATCCTTAATATATGGTAGGAGTTCAAGAGTTTATATCTTACATCTTGAACACTAATTTTTATCCATTAAAAGATGCAGAATTTAGATCTTGAGTGTGGTAATGATACAATATAATATGTGACGATTTTAGAAAATTGTCTTTAATCTCAACATTAAAGGGAGGGTTAATGGAACTTACACTTCCTCTAGAAGAAGATTGTAATGAAAATGTAAGCTTACCAAAATAAAATAAAAAATATTGAAAATGTGAAGAAGACTAGATGTACCTCATCATATAAGGTTGTCCTAGCTATTTAAAAATTGATAAGCGAAAAGAAGATAAGCTCAATTGGTACTTCGTAGGGCTATAAATACAAAAGTGTACTTATGGTAGCAAATCAAATGATCAATGTAAAAGTAGGGGGTTTAGGCCTGTTCTCCCCACCTCATTTTCAGTTCAATTCCAATAAGTTCAGCTTTAATTTAATCAGTTCAGCTCTAATAGTTCAGTTCAGTTCATATCCATTCAAAATTTAACAATTTTGTTTAATAATATTATTATTATTGGTATAATTTATTTTACTTATTATTATTATTATTATTTATATATCATTTTGTTATCATATCTTTATTCATTACTATTACTATTATTATTAAGAAAAATTGACTGGTATAATCCCAAATATGACCGTTCAAATCAAAATAATCTCAACTATAAGTTATTCTAGAATAATACAAACTATTAGGGGTACCTTTCCAAAATAATCCAAACTTCAATTTTTCTTGCGTTCAATGATCTATTCTGGGACTACTATATATATTAGAATTAAGAGTTTGGATTATGTTGAGAAGATACCCTCATAGTTTGGATTATTCTAGAATAACTCATAGTTGGGATTATTTTGAGTGGAACGGTCATAGTTGGGATTATTCTAGTCAATTTTCTTATTATTATGGATGAGCATGACTTGGTGATATGGACGCAAAATTGCTACTGAAAATAATTAATCTTTTTTATCTTTATAATATTTGGTTATGGTTAATTCTGCAAATCAAGGTTAAGAAAATTGGTTACATGGTTGTTAGTCAAGTTTTTGTTACTTTATTGACTTGGGTTAAAAATGATGTTCAAGTCAAGTAGTTGAGTCTGTAATTAGATTTTGCCTACGAGTTTTTACCTTTTTAGTTGAAAAGGGTATTTCTTGTTTTAGGGTTAGTTTAATTAGTTTCTTTATTTAAGTATTTATTTAATTAATTTAGATTACGTTGTTATTAGTTTGTTTTAAAAGATAAGATTAGTTTAAAAGATAAGATTAGTTCTAAAAGATAAGATTAGTTTTAAAAGATAAGATTAGGATTCTTCAAAGATGAGTTAGGGGATTTTCCTAACCATATTAGGGTTTGTTTATCTTTATCTTATTTGTTTAGGATTAGGCGTTCTCTATTTATATGGTTGTTTTACATCAATAAAAAATCAGTTTGAAGTTTGAAATTTATAATATTGAGTTTAGCCTTGTGCTTGCTTATTTTCCAAGTGTGCTTGCGCGAATACTTACCCTTCTTCTCGTGGCTTGCGCGCTTCGAAACCCTCTAAACTTGCGCGCTTCGAAACCCTCTAAACTTGCGCGTTTAGAGTTCTATCCTTTTTATTTTATTTAGGTCCTTTTAAATTCATATCACTTGGGTTCGTGCACGGTTTAACCAAATTTCATGTCAATATGAGTATTCTAATTTGCGATTTTTGTTTTATTTTATCGATTAGATATTCACTATCAAATCATACAAATAAGCTACAAGAAGATAAAAGATACTAACAATTACAAAGTTGTTTATGATATTGGAGTACTATTTAAGGTACAACATCGTCGTTACGTTGAATATTAAAGATAATTTTATAGACCAACCCATGTTTTAAGCTAATTATTATTAAAATGGTTAATTATTATTATAATCATAATATTAATTTACTTCCTAGACATTATTGTTACTATACCAACATCATCAAGTATGAATATATTAATACTAATAATAGTAATTACTCATTATTAATTATTATTATTATCAGTAATTATTAATTTTTTAAAAAAACTTATCATTATTACTATTATTTATTTATATATAACTATCATTTAATAAAATCAAAAATAATATTATCATTATCATTTAATATTATTCTAAATTATTAATAATTAATTATTACTATTACTTAGAAGTATAATTACTTATTGTTTAATATTCATAATTATTATTATTATTTACTTACTATTTATATATTTATTACAATTCAATTCAGTTCAATGTAGTTCAGTTCAGCTCCAATAAGTTCAATTCAGTGCAATATAGCTACAATAAGTTCAGTTCAGTTCAGTTCAACTCCAATAAGTTCAGTTCAGTTCAAATTAGTTAAGTTCAGTTAAAATTAGACGAAGATAACAGGCACGTATGAATGAGATGAATTCTATAATTCTTTTAAATGATAATTTTTTATAATAAGTAATAATCTCTCTGTTTCTGATGGCTCTTCTTGTATTCCTTATTGGAAAATTTCAAAAGTTTTTGTTTAGAATGTTTCTATATACAATTTGCTTTTATCGATCCATAAAGTTTGCTTTTATTGGTTGACAATGCAATTTATTTGTGCTTTAACCTAAAACATGCCCTTTAATGGTTTGTATTACATTTAATGCATTTACATTGTAACTCCACAAATTTACATTATTGTCCCCTCTCAACCCATGTGCAATATCTTCATCGGCTTTAACTAGAATATGTTTGATATGTTTTTTTTTCACTAAAAGTGAATCTTGTCCATATTTATTATTATATTAATTTCTCCCCGAATTTCAAATAGAAAAAATAAAAAAAGAAGGCAGGAAGTATTAGTTATGCTTAACAACTAAGTTGTGATATATTTTCTACATTTTATTGTCCTACTTTTTGTTTCTTCTTGTTTTTCCTACTTGGAAACTTCCCTATTTTGTTATATATATATATTTTTCTCCATTTAACCATATATTTTTACTCATTGGTCCCACATATTTCTCCAATGTCACCTTTTCTTTCCTTACCCTTTATTTCCATATGAAAATTACATCATCTTTCATCACCCTCCTTGATAATTGAAACTAGAATAAACCATACAAATAAAAAGAAACGGATGGAGTATAAAATTCAAGACATTGCCCAAATCTAAATACTAGCTATTGTTAAAGAACGAAGAAATTACATAGCAACTAAAAAGACGCTAGGTAATAATGAAGTCAAATGAAAAGTTTTGTCTCTTTTTGTGATCTCAACTTTCTTTCTCTGTTTCTCCTTGTAATAAAATAAATCAAAATTTTCAACATTAAAGACAAGAAAAGAGAAAAAGTGTAAACACAACAATTTAATTCTACAACATTTAAGGAGTGAATCCTGGAAGATATTCTATTGATGGAAAATTAAAAGATTATTTATATGTTCGCCTACTTTTAAACTAAAATTAATTGTTGAGGTCAGATGATTTCCAGTTTATTAGCTGATGTAAAAGGATGGATTATTTAGGGTTGGAAATAACACAAATATTAAAGCGGCGGTTTGATTTTAACATAAAGTTACCTCATTTGATCTCATGCAACCCAACACTATTCCTAGACATCCCGCTCCAATCTAGTTGTTCGTTCCCTTTTTCTTTCTTTATTTCACGTTTAGTCCGAACTACAATAAAATAATTTTAAAAAGCCCATCAGACTTGTCAAATGAAATAAGCTAGTGACCAATTAGATTAAACTAGTCATTAAATAAATTAACATTGTGAGTCTTGTGACTATTGAACGAACTAAAGAGGTATGAAATGGCTTAAACTAGTCATGAAATTTCTTAAACATGTCACTAATTTCATAAGGACGTTTTGTTCTCTTCTTAATATTGGGCATTGGCCGTTGCCTAATTTTAATTTAAAAGTAGGTGGTCTCTTACAAGACTAAGGCTATGTTCTTTTCAACTTATTTAAGCACTTTAGTGCTTATATCAAAAATGACCAGATCAGATCACAAAATTCATATCTGAAAAATCATATCATATTAGAAAAGTTGAAATCAAATTATATCAGATTAGAAAAGTTCATATTAGACCAAAAAATAATAAGAACAAAAAATAGCTATAATAAGTTCAGATGAGATCACATCAGAAAAATTCAGATCAGATGAGATTAAATCAAAAAAATTCAGATCAGATCAGATCAAATCAGAATAATTCAGATCAAATGAGATCACATCGGAAAAATTCAAACCATATCAGAAAAATTCATATCAGTTCAGATGAAAAAGACGAATCCTAACTATGAGATTAATTGTTATTTTGTCATAAGTTAAAGTTATGTGTTGGCAGTTGGATAATAATTGTCCATTGACTAGTCAAAAATTCATTAATAATATATAAGTTTCTTTTTTTTTAGTAAATGAGCAACGTTGATATGTTGGATCGTTAGTAGGAGCTCCATGTTTTCTATACTAGGTTGAGAAAATGCTTAATTTCTATCTGATAGATGTGAACACTATATCTATCAAATAGGAATATACTATGATTTATGAAACATATACTATGATTTCTATAAATGTAGTACAATTTTAGTAAATTCTAAGTTTATGAAGATTATATATACTACATAAATTTTATAAAAATATACTACATTCTTCATAAAATATAAACTTGATAGATGTCCAGCCCCCTATCTATCTGATAGGAACTGACAGCTCTCGGTGTGGAGTAAAATCCAATTTATTGGAAGTCTCAACACTTGAGAGAAGAGTGACATGTGGCAATCTCCACTATTTGTCTACATGTTTTTGAATTCGATGAATAGTTTAATTCATTTATTAAGCATCTTATGCAATTAGTAACCATCCATGTATAGTGAATATTATATTCGATAAGTCTATGGAGTAATTAATTTTTAAATTTGTCTGTTGTAGTTTAAATTTCAAAAGTTTAAATTTCAAAAGGAAAAATAGTACTCTCTCCGTTCCTTTTTGATGTTCCCATTTGGAATATGGGGGAAAACCAATGCAAATAGAATCACAAGGGAATCTTGTGCTTATTTTAATATTTTTCATGTACTTTTTGTCCTTATTGCTTTAAAGTGGGGACCATTAAAAGTACAAATTAGTAAAAGGTAGGTAAATATTTAGATATTCAAGGGTAAAATGGAGATAAAAAATATATATAAATGGAAAAGATTCAATATGGGAACAACTTTTAGAAACGGCCTAAAACGAAAATGGGAACATCAAAAGGGAACGGAGGGAGTAATCAGAAGAGAATGAACAACTAAATTGGCAGGGATATTGTTGATACATTGGAGTCAGAAGGAATAAGCTTGTTAGAAGAATGTACGCTTGAGTTGTTCTAATTTTTTGTTAATATTTCGGTGCATATTATGATAATGACAAATTCTCATGAGTGGCATTGTACTTTTGCGTTTTTGTTATGGTAGCCAAAAGAATTTCTTATTGTCATTAGTGACCTTTTATTCATTTTTTGTATCTTTAATGACCTTATTTCATTTTTAAAAACTCATTTTTAATTTTAAAATATTATTTTTTTTTTAAAAAAAAATACAACTTAAGAAAGAAAAAATCTTAGCTACCTTACCACCATGACCCACCAATCCCACCCAGTCCCTTCCCCAGTGCTACCAGCCCCCTCCCGCACCGCCACTGGCCCCCACCCCTCTACCACGCCTTATTCTCCCTTACCCCAATAAATAAATTCTGGATCGGCCACCAGTGTGATGCATGAAGATCCTAAAACATACAAAGAGGCCACAAACTTAATTGAAGCTAGTTTGTGAAAAGAGGTTGTTAACAATGAGCTTGAGTCTATAGTGACTAATCATACATGGGAATTGGTGGACTTATGTCAAGGCAACAAGGCATTAGTTATAAGTGGATTTTAAGAAGAAAACTGAATAATTGATGGTTTATGTCGAGAGGTTTAAGACAAAGCTAGCAAGTCTTCTTTTCTAAATGATAAATTTTTTTCATGCTAAATGACATTAAGTCTTTTAAACTATTAGTAATTGTAACGTACAAAAACCCGGAGCAACTCTTGAATCTGAGTACTAGTTTTTAAAATAAAAGTCTGATTAAATGCGTTGAATTGAACTTAGCCTACATTCCTCCTTCCTTTTTTTTATACATTCCATCTACTACTTTGGATCTATCGTCAACGCTCATATATCTATGTACATTATATCCATCTTGAATAAAAATCTTGAATGTTTATTTACTTTCAATTTCTATCGGAGAAACCACAGTAATTCGTATTATGAAATTAATCCTTCGGTTATTTAGTTGAAACTTGGAAGTTGCTTTTGATGATTGGGTCATGCACTCATGCTCTGAAGTTTTCGGTCTAATTTTAATGAGGTTTCTTCTTGTTCCAACTTAATGTAAAGAATTAACTTAATGCCATATTAAGGTGTACACAATTTGCCCATTGCATTCCTAATAAGGATTTTTAAGTGAAGAAACAGATATCTGTTGGAAAACACCATTGACATGAGAATCTCTAGCAGGTGCAACCAAGACAAATAAGGCTTATTAAAAAAAAGAAATTTGCAAGTTTGGTGAGACTTAATTCTCTCCTAATCTTTGATCATTCTTTTCAGTTTTTTCTAGTTTCATATTGCTTTATTAATCCCATAATTTCTGTACTTAAACCCCCCAACATTAAACTTCTCCATATCACTAATTTCTTTCTTTGTAATACTCTATAGCAGTACAAAATCATTTGCATGGCAGGAAGCATAGACATGGCTATCCACTCTGTTGAGTCAAATGGCATAAAAGACCAAAGCCACCAAAAACCAGGATTAGATTCAAGAGGACTCCTCACACCCTCGAAAATACCAACAGCAGTTCCCCTAGCGGCCACCCCAGCTGATGGCGAGCCCATCCGAAGGCCTCGTGGTAGGCCTGCTGGGTCCAAGAACAAGCCTAAACCACCAATTATCATCACGAGGGAGAGCCCAAACACATTGAGTGCCCATGCCATGGAGGTAAGCTCAGGCTGTGATGTCAATGAAAGCCTGATCACATTTTCTAGGAAGAAGCAGAAAGGAGTATGCATTCTAAGTGGTACAGGGTATGTAACTAATGTCACTCTAAGACACCCTTCTTCTTCAGGCCCTAATGCCATTGTGACTCTCCATGGTCGGTTTGAGATTCTCTCTCTCCTAGGATCGATACTTCCACCACCCGTTGCACCACCAGGAGTCACAGGTCTGACAGTTTACTTGGCAGGACCACAAGGTCAGGTCGTGGGTGGGGGGGTGGTGGGTGCTCTCATTGCCTCTGGTCCAGTCGTTATTATGGCCGCTACTTTCATGAATGCATCTTTTGATCGTTTACCTGTCTGTGAGGAGGATAATGAAGTTGCAGCCCAAAATCAATGTTACCAGAATAATCGCCGCCATCACTACCAGCATATTGATGCATCTGATATATGTGGTGTTCCCCAAAATTATATGGCCAATGGCAGGGCTATGCCTCCTGAAGTTTATTCTTGGGCATCTAGTAGATCACTGGCAAAGACCTGAAGCCAGGCATTCAAAACTTACTATTACTTGCAACAATCTCATTGGCTTTATACCTTCTACTAGGCACAGTCTCTTCCAATTAGTTTAGTCAATTCAATCAGTCAATCCTCTAACCAATTTACACAGTTTCTCTCTACAATACCTTGTATTATGTATGATTTAATACTTCTATATATGGCATAATTATTGAGAGTAACTTATAGACAGATAATCATAATATCAAACATATTTTTACATCCCATTATCCCAATAAGGGCAAACAAATATCTTTAAAGAAGCTAGGAGGATCTTAATACTACCAAAAAGCTTCCTTTTAACAGATAGCAACCTGTTTAGAGATTAATTGCAATTAGTTTAACATATTACTTATGAAATTGCCAGGCTTTCAGTGAATCAGAATGCAAAAGGTAAGAGTCCATTAAAGTTTCTAACAGGTCTATATTGTTCTACGTTGATGTAATATAGATATTACTTGCTGAAGCAGAGCATATCAAAATGTGAAGACATAGGGAAATTGAAATATAAAACTTGTATATTGAACAGAGTACACATACATGAGGGTAACACAGAGAGTCCAATGCAGACCATCCCTAATTTCTACTATTTTTTGTCCTACTTTTATACACAAAGGGAAAATAAACCAATATCTTTACCAACAAATAGATAACACCAGGCTGTACATTTTGAGTGTGCTACCAGAAAAAATCATCCACTCCTGTTGGCTTGGATGAATTCCGGTCTTCTTCGATTTCTTCCTCCATCTCCAATTCCGGCTCCTGAAATTCAGGTGACTCTACAGCAGCAAGATTCTTTAAATCCATAACTGAAAGCTCATCTAGATGCCTGACCACCAAATCTGCAGCTCCAAGCTCATAGACAGGATGCTTGCTAGCAACAGCAACACACTTCATCCGGGCATCATGGGCCGCTTCCACAGTCTGGTTCGAATTCCCGAATACAATGCACCTTTCTGGTATGAATTTCAGAAGTTGTGCTGCATAATTGAACATCTCAGGATCAGGCTTACCCCTGTGAACATCCTCAGCAGCCACAATCACACTAAACACCCCTTCTATCCCAATATCCACAATAGCTGCTTCCAGTGTTTCTCTAGGACGGGTAGAGACAAGTGCCATGGGAATCTCGTATGCCAAGAGTACATCCACGAATTCCCTCGACCCAGACCTCAAACCATAGATACCACCTTGTAACCTTTGATATATCTCCTCTTTCCTAGAAGCCAACCGTCGCAGTTCAGCTGAATCTCTAGACCAGCACAGAACTTCAGAAATCGCTTGTTCATTTTTCATCCCTTCTATCCTTTTAAGGAGAAAAGCCGGTGGAGGTGTCTTTCCTTCCTCTTGCGAAAGAGCTAACCAAGCTTGCTTCTCAAGATCAGGATTATCATCAATTATAACCCCTTCCCACTCAAATATAGCACCTAGCCACCCACAACCCATCCTTTCCATCCGAAGCAAAGGATTGTGCAATGATGGATTATCAGCCTTATTATCCGGAGGCCATACACCCGGCCTTAAATCGGTTTCAATGTCAACACTGTAGTTCCAAGTACGAGGTATTCTATCCTTTTCTTTATAAGCGTAAACCTCCTTCGTCAACTCCATTGCCAGGACTTTAATCAACCTCCTTGACCCCATGTCCACCTTCTCAACTCTCTTATTTGCATTACACAAGCAGTGATTCAAACCAATCTTTCTACCTATCACCGCAAATCGGCAACTATCAGCAGATTTTCTCCTGTAACTAACATCCCTCAAACCCCAGCTACCGTATAGCGGCCGATATCCTATAAAAGATGTAGTTGCAATTGCCTCAACCATCTCCACCAAATTGACAATTTACTCAATCAAACTTACCCTTATTCTCCTATACACCCTTATCAAATCAAATCAATTCAATTCAAGAAAAACCAAATTCACCCAGTAAATCAACAAAGTATATACGCTGTAATTTCTTCCAATTCAAGAAAACAAGAATTCCTTCAAATATATCATATGAAACTAACAAATAAAACCTCCCAATTTGAGCAATACAAACCCTAATCAAGAAAAGTATCAAATACCCACAACACCCATTAATCGAATCAATCCAAAAACCTTCAAAACAGGTTATCAAATTTTGCAACTTTAAGAAAACCCAACAAAGTTTACAACATGTATAATATCCAGAAATTCAAATCTAAAACAGTTAAACTAGTAATTATGAGAATACTAAGATATATTTATTTACAATGATGTATGAGTGGAAAGGAGAGGAACCTGGCCTTTCAGCTGCCAAAATAGAAGAAGAAGATTTGAGAAATTGAGAGACAAACAAAGATGATTATTCTTGAATTATACTAAAAGCAAGAATTATTTTATTTTTCCTTTTCTTTTTTCAGGGATATTTACTTTTTGTTGGGAAAAATTAATGGTTGAATGGATATTTGTGGTTTACAAAAAATACAAACTTTTCGTATTTACTGAATACAGAGGCTTTGGTCATAGACACGTGTTTTATTTGATGACCCCTACGCAATTAGGTTGTATCAACACTTTTAGGGATGTCACTGGGGCGGGTTTTATGGAGACCCCCCTGGACTCGCCCCAGTTAGGTGGGGATGGGAGGAAAGTTTTGCGGGGGATGGGGCGGATATGGGGATGAAAATCATTTGATACTTTTAATTTCCAAAGGCCCAAAAGCTAAAATCCAAAATTACTTTTAAACTTTTGTTTTCTCTTTCCCTTAACCCTAATAGATTGGGGCGGGGATGGGGCGGGTGCGGGGATTCGCGCGGGGATGGGACGGGGATAGATTTTATCTTGTTCCCGTTGGGGCGGGGATGGGGACAAGATTTTCCCCCGCCATGGGTGATGGGGCGGGATGGGGATGAGTTTTTTAGGCGGGGATGGGGATATGAATGCCAACCTCCGCCCCGTCCCGCCCCATTGACATCCCTAAACACTTTGTGTAACGCCTCGTTCAGTTCATCTTCTTTTTAATTTTTTTACTGAATTTACTTTAATTAGAACTTATTTCTACTGGGCTAACTTATTTTTACTGAACTGAACTTATCTTTACTTATTCATGTTGTTTTATTTCTTTACACTACTTATTTTTATTGAACTGAACTTATTTTTACTTATTCATGTTGTTTTTTCTTTACACTACTTATTTTTACTGAACTGAACTTATTTTTGCTGAATTGAACTTTTTTTCACTGAATATTATAAGGTGAATTGAAGAGGGCCTAAATGGTGTATCCTGTATTCGATAAGTGTAGAACATTGACACACTAATTTATGTATTTGGAGCCATCTTAAAATAATTTGGCTTGGCGTTGAACCTTTAAAAATGGGCTCTAAGAACACTAATAATTTCAATGAAATCAAATGAAAGACAATTAATTAATCGAAAAATAATTAAAGATTGTATTTAAGCATACAAATGCTTGGTTAAAACATTGTCTTCAAGCATTTTGCTACGTAAATCAACGAATGATAGTGTCAACATCAACGTACTCTAACTTATGATATGTTACTTCATTGCTCTTTAATCATTTAAACTTTTTTTAATATTGTTGACACTTGATTCTAAATTTTTTTATCAAAAAAGAAAAATGACATATATCCTAAGGACTACATGTAAAATAAAAATATTACGTAAAAAAACATTGGTTTATATATTCTGATGATTATATCATGTATTTTCAAACTAGAAAAAATTGACCAGAATAATCCAAACTATGTCCGTTCCGCCAAGAATAATCCCTACTACTATAAGTTATTCTTGTATAATCCCAACTATGGAGGAGGTCCGCCATAAACGCACCATAACCAGAAGACAACTTGTTAAATAGGTAAATATGGCCACGTGTCATTCTCTCATTGGTTGTTTATATTTTTTTGCATTTATTTTAATTTCCCACCTTTAGCTTCTTCCTCCCCACCTCAGTGCCACCAATACCATCTTCCTATCTCACGCCACTATTACCTAAACCACCGCCCCCACCCAGCCCCAACCAACACCTTCTCTTTCTCCCCTCCCCTCCCCTCCCCTGCAACCCAAACCACCGCCTTCCCCTTCTCCCTTCCCCTGCAACCTTGCTCTAACCAAAAAAAACCCCAGCTCTATCAACCCATCCCCAACCACCTAAAAAAACCAAAGCCCACCCAACCACTACCCCCTCACCAGCTTTCCTTCCCTAAAACCCAACCCACCTCCGCCACTCCTTACCCTCTTCAACGTAGCTCCAACCACCGAAAAATATAACGACTTTCTAAAACATAAATTCCATCCATACAGACTTTAGATGATTAACTTTCTTCCAAAAATAAATTACCCATTAACTTAAGCTTAAATAATAAATAGGTGAAATATGCTATAATTAATACCTATAGTCAAAGCTTGACTTGAGTTCCCTTTATTTTCTTTTCTCATTTAACTAGTTCTTAATGAATCAGTAACTTGGTTCTTTCAAGTTTCAACCAAACCACAAAAATGGAGGAACAGAGGAGGAGGAGGAAGGTGGGGCTACGAAGGCTGGGGACTTGCATTGCCGGAGGTTTTGGGTGTTCTGGATTGCATGGGAGTCGTTGTGGTGAGGTGCAACATCAGTTACGGCCTTACAGACAAAGAGAGAGACAAGGGTTAGCGAGCTAGGAAAGGAGGTGGTGAGGTCCTGAGGGTGGTTAAGGAAGAGGAAGGAGAGAGTGGAAGGGGAGGGGTTTTGGGGGTGGGGGAGTTATAGGAGGTGGTTTCAAGGTGGGGGAGGAAAGGAAGGGGATGGCAGGGGTGGGGTTGTGCAGGGGGTGGTTGAAGGAGTGATGGGCGGGATTTGTGGTGGGAGTAATAATCAAAAAAAAGGAAAGAAAAGGAATAGTAAAAAATTACTGGTTAACCGGTTCCAGTTCACATGGGTGTATTCGTGGCGACCTCCCCCATAGTTGGAATTATACAAGAATAACTCATAGTAAGGATTATTGTTGGCGGAACGGACATAGTCTGGATTATTCTGATCATTTTTTCCTTCAAACTATTTCTATTAAAAAGATATGTACGTAGTGCTTAAAGATAGCCAAGGATTAATATATCGTACCCAAAAAGAATAATTTTACTTGAAAAGAACTAGAAGTTCAAAACAAGGAAATTAAGGATATAAAAGGCCTATGGTATTCAAGGAAGTTAATGAAAGGTGTACAATACTTAAAAATAAATAAATGAAGGGTAATGTTATTTATAGGGCTATTTATATTATTGTCTCTAATCCACTCATAAATCGATGTTATGATTAGTGCTTAATATTTTCTTTGTAACTTCTTAAACATACCCTTTAGGTATATCATTTTTCATAAATGAAAGGCCAAATAATTCGGGAGGAAAAACACAATATTAAGGAGATTAATGAAGTTTATGGGAAATAGAGATTGATTTGGTAAAACTTTAAAGTGAACTAGCCAAACAGGAAAAGTAAAAGGTGCAGCCAGCAACTAGGCTAAACAAAAATGGCAAATTTTGGGCCATCGACTGGGCCTTGCCTACACCACCCAGGCCGGTCCTGTTCGTGTCCAATATTTGTATGTATAAGCACAATTAAGGGACATATCTAGGGTACTCTTTAAGCATTTTCAAACATATTTAAAGCTTGAATATTCACATAAAATGTAAAATTTTAATAAATTTGGTAACAGTGAGTTCAAGAAAATGAAGGTAAATCATGAACATAGTTCCTATAATTAAGGGGGAAATGGCATGTAATAAGTAGTTTGAGCCTTGAGGGCGTTCTCAATATTCGGATTAACAGAAATAACCATGAATATAAAAAGAACCTCAAGTGCAATAAAACTATTAAAAGAGACTTGTAATTTAAGATTAATAGTGTGACTAGTTGGTGATTAATTGACTTTGAGCTGCTTAAGTATCAGAATCTTTTGATTTTGGATGTAAAGGGATTTTGACTTATTGTACAAACGAAATAAGATTTTGACTCTAAATCCTTTGTCTTGCTTTACTCATTCCTTTGAGTTATTGTACTTTTTGTTATGGGTGTAATGGAATTTTGAGTGAAACTTTTTTGAGGAAGGCTTTGAGTGAAGCAAAGTAAGAAAGATATTTCGAGTGAAGTTTGTGACAAAAATAGTTAAGGGAATTTTTTTCCGGGAACATGAGTCATGGGGGAACTCGAGGAGTGGTCTTAAGAGAGAACATAGGTTGTTATTAGCTGTTTTTGGCCTCTACCAATGATAGAGTTTGAGTCAAAATCTTTTGTATTCACTTGGACAAAACCAACCATCCTCCAAGAAGAACTGTGTTATACCCTAGTTTTTATGATATACATCTTGAGAGATAGGAAGGTGTATTGACATCAAATGACAATTTTGAGAGAAAACACCAACAAACTATAATGGAAAAGAGTCACCTAAATGAGTATAAAGATGTAATGACTTATAGTGCACGCAACAAGTGACATATGAAGAAGGCATTAAGGATTGGGATTAGTTCACGTGGTGAGACTTTCCATATATTCCCTTACTTCGTCTATCGATCAATTTTTAAGCATATGCTTGAATTCGCCGATTGAAGGGGAGGGGGTTTGGGGGTGTATGGCTTGTAATGGATCTCTAGGTAGGGCCCTGTGCGAGGACATTCCAGAAGATTATTATTCTTACCTTATAATCTCATACTTATAATGGAGATTATTTTTTTTTTAAATGAAGAAGGTATTTTTAACCTAAGTGTTTTGGGAAAACGGAAACCGCCTACTACTTTAAGGATAAAATTCACAAAAAAATTAGTCGAAACAAGTATAAATCTATCAATTTTTATGACACTAGTTGTGAAACAACGCGCGATGCGCGCGGTTCCTCAAAAGGTGAAATATATTTGAAGTCAGCATCTTGTATGTGAAATGAAGAGAACTATATTTATTGTGAATTGTGCTAATGTAGTTTGTTTTATTAAACCATCAGTTATGAAGATGTCAACATTGCAGACTACACATTTTCATTCAAAGTAGTATCTTACCATAAACTTGACGCAACAAATTCTTTAGCGAATATAGCATAGAGGACTTAAAACCATCGCATTTTGGATATAAAATGGAGGGGTAATAACATCTTGAATATTTTTGTTTAGGGGGCCGAAATTTTTTGACATATGATTTAGACAATTCAAATAATATATGTATACTTGGGAAGATTGATCTGATGCGATTAATTGAATGACACAAGAACTACTAATCTCAATCTGCACCATTTGAGGTTATGAAGTTGTCCAAAAACACGTCTCCCTCTTTTTTTTCCCGAAAGGTCATGAAGAAAATTAGTTATTCTGGTTTTTCTGTAGAACCTCAGCTTCGGCTCTGGCCATAGGGTCATCGTCTTTTTCCCCTTCTCGCTCATGAGCCAGTTTCTTTCTGTGCAACTCCTTGACTGCTTCTATTAAAGCCTTGTACTCAACTTGGAGACGTTGCATTTCCTCTTCTATCTGTTGCCTCTCAAACCATGTATCAGCATCAGCCCAAACTACACACAGTTTACACAAGTTAATTTTTGTCTTGAATACACTACAACAAGCTAATGCCGCTAATGCCAATGTGATCCACTGAATAGAAGGCTGATAGAAGAATGATATGGAGCAAAAAACAATAACTTTGAATCCTCCACAGTTACAAAGTTCACATATGTGATACCAGCTTGTCCACATATAGATGGATTAATCGTGCTACTCAGACCATGTTTCATATGAAATTTGTAAGTGTTACCCTCCTAAATCCTGCACTTACAAAATCTAATAAAGGTGACAATTATTGTTACCATTTCTTCCCTCTATTTGATTCCATGCCATTTCCATTACATGAATTGAACCAAACATGCACTAAGAGACTCTAAGTGGAAGTGTCCCAGTCCCTACAAACTGAAAATTAGATATTGTAACAATTTAAAAGCTGGAAATCAGATATTATCATAACCATCAAAATTTCAGTTCCTACAAGCTGAGAATGATCCTTTTTTATCTGCTCTTTTCGATATTTCTGTGACTGAATTGTTGACTTATTACTTGAAGGCCAAAGTCAATAACAGAAGAAACGATTTTGACTGATATACAAAGAATGCAGCTGTCAAAAATCGAGTTTTTTGGAACTGAATAACAGAAGACAACTTCTACTCTTAGACTTCTAAAATAGATAAAAATGGAAATTATCAAAGAAATAGCATGTTAACAAATGATGTTTGTGATAAACTGATAAGCAGTAAGCACAGCTACCATAGTGGTAGTTTTATTGCTAGAAGCTTTATATATAAAAGAATTTAGGTGACATAACTTGTTATATGAGAATGTGAAACGATGATATAGTTAAGAACAATGATAATAGTAACTAATAATATTAGGCACTTGGAATTGCTATTAAACAACAGCGTAGATTTATATTATAAGAGCAAGTTTCTAAGTGAGTTTGCAAAACGAATCATAAGAGTAGGCTGCTATATGAGTAGCATAAGATAATCCAAATAGGCGTTCCACAATGTACGCTAGCTTGTGATCCATTGTTTAATGGTGACATTGACATATACAGTTCATAAAAGTTCCCAAAAATAATCCTCCCTTTATTAAACACGAGGGTTTAATTAATAGACAAAATCCTTTCGTTTGCTCAAGGGTCTTCTCTCTACCTGTAGCTGCTTTCTTTCTCCTATCCCCTGAACCCGGAAATGACCCACTACAACAACATTTACTCTTAATACTGACAGTACCTATTCATATGAGTTAAGCTATTTTTGAAAAAAAATCTTTCAAGAATTTACCTCATTTTTCAGGAGATAGTTTTGAGCTCCACAAATATCAAAATTGTGCTTGGGTAGATCTATTGTAACTATCAAGTACTTATTTCAGGCCCTTTGAATCCATCACTTGTTTGCTGCTTGGATAAAAATAAGAGAGGACTTAACACATAAAACAACACTATCTATATCAAATAATATCTGTAGCAAGCAATAACCCACAAGTGAGAAGTATATATTAAAATCTGAAGATGAATTACCAAGAAATGCATGTAAGTGAAACAAGCACAACAAATATACCACACGAATTTGAGTTTAGAGGTTCGGTGAAAATATAAATAAAAAATAGGTGACGATTGACGGGATCTTAGAAAGCAATTTATAATGACTTAAAGTAGTTAGAATACTTTTATTATGACCAAAAAAATCATTTTTTAGAGTCCTTGACCATATATTTATGATCGTGTGGAAGGATAAAAGTTTGACCTAAGAATCTAGAAAAATTAGCAGCCATGATTTGCACTCCTAGACAATGGTTGGGAGAAATGCAGAATGGGCAAAATATGGAATTGTACACACATCCATCTTCTTGGCACCAGATACCCTGTCTTGGGATATCTTTGTTATTCCTGTTATGAAGTCTCTGATCAACTGATAATATGTCCACTATGAGAACCGGCACAAGAGATGGTGAAGTATGCAGACCTTGTTGCCCATTTCCTTTGAGAGATTAGTCAAGATAATTTTTTATAGTGATGTCAAGAAGCATGCGACGTATGAGCTACTTTCAGGAAGTCCTAGTGGGTTTCTACAGAGTGAGCAAAATATTTGTAATCGTTGATCCAGACAAAGACTGCCCCACTTGGAGAACAGATCACCTTCATTTGCCACAAAAAGTTGAATGCTCGGCTTAAGTTCACATGCTGAGTTATTCATCTCTGAAGCTTTTGTTTTTTGATTTGCATTGTTATTCAACACAGAATAATCCATCATTTGTAAGTCCTGAGTATTTTCAGCAGTCACCACGTCAAATTTCATTTTATGAATCGAGTTCATCTGCTGTGAATTAAGCAAACCTAATCCAGGAGTGGCACACATTAAGACTCATAGGTAATTGAACATTGTTAGAACATACAAGACAAATGCAATTGTTTCAACTCTTTTTTCTGTCCAAAAAATTGCTATCACAAATCACAATATCCTAATCATCTAATTTTTAATACTCAACTGGGTTAACAATTCACAAGTTGGATGTAACTAAATTTTTTAAAAAAAAACAGAGCAAAAAATGAGTAATAAGAATTGTCAAGAGGATACCTTTAAGAATTGTCCTTGAAAGCGAATCGAGTAATTTGATGTTGTGTCCAGTTTTGAGCTCCACAAATATCAAGTTTTAAAAAGTGAATACATCGCTTGTTTGCTGCTTGGATATAATAAGAGAAGACTTAACATATAAAACAACACTATCTGTATAAAATGACATTTGTAACAATCAATAACCCACAAAGTTCTAGAGACCCAAAAAAGCAACACTATCTATATGATCAAGGTGATTAAGTTAACTTCCACGAAATAAGAGCAAACAGTAAATATGTTTAGGATTCAAACAAAATATTAACCAAAAACAAAAGGAGGTCCAAACACACAAATCACAGCATCAAGCAATCCTTAGGAATCAACATCTTACGTTTAATAAATGCCCTTACCTATACAGCAGCACCAAAAGAGCAATACAAACTGGCAAACACAAGCAGTAACAATGTCCACTTTCAAAAGTATTTAAATGTCCCTATTCCATGAAAGCAAATTGATCAATACCCTTTTCATTTTCTTTTTGAAAAGAAAACGCTTCACAGAAGGAAAGAAAATAAATAACAATAACTGTATAATATTCAATATTATCGGCCACATCACTTAACGGTCAGTTAAATTATCAGTAGAGTTTTATGCCTTGAATGTCTTATTTTCGAAAATTTTGGTTGTTTATTAAATGGAATAACTGTTGTATATTTTTTTTTTTTTTGAATCTAAGATAAATTCAGATGCGAGAACCTGTACTCTAAAATATGTGGTCTCACCCTGGTTATCCAAAGGTTTTCTCTATGGAAAGGCGGAGAAAAACTAAATTGTGTATCTACTCATGCTTCGTAATGCCACTTATAGGGATCTAGACATACTGCTTTTGAGCTGGTGCACGACAATATACCAGCTACATTGACAACAACTTCTGCTGTAGTGCGCTGATGAAGGCAAAATGTGCAAGGATTATTGTAGGATCAGATCGTGGCTGCAAATGGTACTTTGATGAAATCTCTCAGTGGTTGTTAATCTTGTTGAATATTTTCTTATGTGTCCTAACCAGGCCCGTCTCTTAGCAAGTCTATCCGGTGTCAAAGGACAGGAACCCTGAAATCTAAAGGCCTCAAATTGGAAAAATCAGTTAAAGCAAAAAACTGATCTTGTTTTGCGATGCCAAAAGAATTCAATATAAGGTTTTTCATAGAATATATTCTCCAAATCTTTCATCCACTTTGTCAATAGCAAGTCAACGTGACAATGTAGTAATAAAAAAGAGAGGAATAAGTGAGCACGATTTTAGCAGCCACATGATACCAATATCTGAAATGAATTACATAAGTTCCAATCATTTTTTTTTGCTTGCACCAAGTTCTTTCAAGAGATCTACAACAACTACCGGATCACTTGCACTTAGACATCAACCAAGAAACAACGATGTTTTCCAGGTTCAATGTGTCAGTTGCAAGAAAGCACATGGCAACTAAAATATAAAACAAGATCTATCACAGTGTGCAGCATCCGGTACATTGATTCACAATGACATTCATAAGGTCAAAATAAACACGCACCGCTCCTCTCAAGAAGCTTATGTTCCCTTAAGGAACGTCAAAAGTGAATAAGGCCTACTTAATAACATCCTACCTTCAGGTATCTTAATCTAAGTTGAAGCACTAACTTTCTAGGCTTCCTTATTTCACCTCAAATACCCCTTTATAATACTTGACACTGCAACTTAAGGGACACACACGAGATAAAAAGAAAGAAAATTGAAACCTATAATGATTTAAGCTTTGATGTCCTCAACTTATCACCATAACTGTCAGGATTTTGAAAAGTATGATGGTTTAGAGTCTTTTTTTAACGAAATGTTTCTTGAATGAAAGAAAGAAAATGTGAGGGAAAGGGGTAACTGAGAGCAGCTTCAATTGGGTAACTGAGAGGCCATTTCGTGAGTGGTGATCAAGATCATATTCCAATAACCATTTCCGAAGTGATGGGTTAAAAGTGTCTATTCATAATATATAGTTGTGTTGCAATATTGGATAAGACTCAAATGCTTCTGCATTACACATTTGTGCTAAACGTGCAACTTATTATTGCTCAAGTGAAAGTGAGTCCAATTTAAACAAAATAATGTGGTTATTAGTTCTGATTACATTTAAAGAGCAATAGAGCCCAAATTGCTAAACCCTGCCATTCTAACGGCTCAAAATTATCAGTTAAATCTCAAAGAATGATACAATACATAGATTTATTAGCATATAATAGAGAATTTCCAAAACTCACAGACATTGTTATGTACAAAACATTCATATCAACACATAGTAGAAAGAATAACCATGTAAAATAGGAAGAGAAGGGAAATGATAGGAATACAAATGAAAGAAATTGACATATGGAAAATCTATTAATATCAAATAACATTAGTCCAAAATCCAGATGCTACCCACAACTTAGGAAACATCAACAATAACACCTGGTTAAATTTCGTTTCACAAATCTAGTTAGGAGTCACTCACCTTTCCAGCTTTGAAAAATAGGATTAGAAAGCAAGCAAAAGCATACAATTTAAGAGAAATACCTGGCAGTTTCGAGTGAAACTCGTCTTGAGGCGAATAAGATGAGACAGGGAAAATCAAAATTGGAGTGCAATTTCCTGTAAAGTTTAAAGTTAATTGAGAATTGGGAGGCGATTGGAT
Source organism: Patellifolia procumbens (assembly GCA_947645195.1). Lineage (NCBI taxonomy): Eukaryota > Viridiplantae > Streptophyta > Magnoliopsida > Caryophyllales > Amaranthaceae > Patellifolia > Patellifolia procumbens. The sequence goes on from CANSGD010000909.1 coordinate 480,927, forward strand.
TGCGAGGTTAAACTGATTTGGAGTGATAAAAGAATTTAAGAAAGTTTATTGTAGTGTATAGAGAGAGATTTGAAAATGATTCAACAAGTTGGTATAACTCCCCAAACAATTCAACCCCTTCTCTAACTCTCTTACCTTCTCTGTTCTTCATCCTGGAACCACCATTACACCACCTTAAGGAACCACTGCTGCACCAGCACCACCAGTCTGCTAGCGCCATCCTATTCAACATAAAAATTTATGTTGCACTTCCTGATTGATTCTGAAAGGTGACTAAGTCAAATATACCTGAATTCATAACAGCCCATAGTACAACAAATCTAATGTCATTCCTCAAAAATCATAACTTTTGTAACAAGAGATTGAAATCTCATATCAAATTCATTATTGTGTGAATTTCGTTTCAAGAAATTACACCAGTTGAAACACCCATATGATTGAAGATATACCCAATTCATTTTAAGAAATGCCCAATTAATTTAAGAATCAAACAAAAGATATACAATGATAGAAAAGCTTACATTTGGCTCTTGCGTATCAATACAGAAATGGCCCAAACATCTTCAATTCGTCATTTTTGGAGACGACATGAGTCGCAACTGTTGAGAAGTGAAGCTCACCATACACCACCATGCACCTCCTCTTCTTGTTCCCCTTCTTCAACTCCATAACTATCCCCTAATTCCATCTTCCAATCCCCAAACCCTAGTTTCAATCTTCCAATTCCTAAAACCTAAATCTCCCCCCAAATTCCCCCACCTTCAAACCATCTCCTCAAAATGGAAATTGAATCAAACGAAAGCAACAACCGAGTCTTCCATCGCCTCAACAACAAACCCCATCATCAACAACCCTATTACAAGCAAAATCAAAATAAAAAACAAAAACCGATTCTGAAAGTTTGTTTTCATTGGCAAGCTGGTTTGATGAAAGCGAAATACTTCATAGCAAAAATTGGTGGAAGAATCCTTAAGCTCAGCATGGGTTGTAGATTCTTAAGGCTAGGGAAATGGAAGAAAGTAGAGACGTTGAAGAAAGCATTAGCATGAGATTAAGTCAGTAGAAGTCAAATATTTTAAGACCCTTGGATATAGAGCATTTTGAACCGTACAATTCTTTACTGTTCATATGAACAGTGCCATTCTTTTGGCTTTTAAGTTGTCCTAGTTGTTGAACCGCGCGCTTAATGTGCAATCTAATTTTGGTTGTTTTGGATTAGCGATGATAAAAGTCGATGTGAGTTGTCATATGGTGCAAAATTAATTACAATACACATTAACTTGTTTCTAAGCATTAATATTATAAGAGGCGGTTCATAATTGTTTTGCAAACGCGCTCTGTATAATTAAGAATGACTACAAAAGGTATTGCCCTTCCTTAGGTACAAATTCACCAAAAGGTTGATAGATCAAGGAACTGTTTTCAAAAGCCACGACTCTAATTCTCCATTTAGTAAGGCTCGTGGTTGGGCCAATCTGAGTAATTCCTTCGATTGAAGCTCTAGTATCTCTTTAGGGGCAATTCAATTGTTCCTGCAATGTGAAATTTTCATCATTTGTAAGTGTGGTAAAGTGTATACGAATATGAAGTTGTAACAATAAGCCATGGGTTGAAAATTACATATGCCTTAAATGGATGTCTCAAATTACTTACACCATTTCTATTTTATACCCCAAAAATGAATAAAAGAATCCTAAATAATCACCCCCACTTGCATACTTTCATTATAATCGTTCTCACACTATAGGTTCATACATAAAATGGGAATCTAACCGCCTATTGAATTTGCAGTCCTATAACACATTCTCATCTACATTTGTAAAGCAAACATGAATGCAGCACCACTGCAAACATGAACGCACATAAATCAAAGTATGACTCCATAATACTACGAAGTACTATGAAAATTGAATAGACGCGTAGACAAGTGCAAATTGGTTGCAAAACAGAGAAATAACTCAACATAATAGAATTAGACATGAAAAATATATGAGTTGCAAGATAGCATGTGATGTTATAAGTTTTAAAATGTTCAAAGCAACACCAGAAATAAACCTGCTGGGGTTGGCACGCCGGGCTTCTTATCATTCACACTTCCTAACTTGTAAAACTTCCTAATGTTGGCCTACCACAAGTACAACACCATTTCCATATGGTTGACATCAAGAAAAAAGTGAAATCATTCACACTTAAATCGTGTCATTTGTCATTAGCTCCATCTGCCCAAACAGAACAAAATTAGTAAGGTGAATAGATGAAAACATGTGCCTTGCCTTATACTGAATCTGTAATAATGTTTTAAAAAAACCGATGAGTATTTAGCATACCAATACGCTGGGCATCATTTCTGAATGGGGAGGGGAAGTACATTCTAGATAACATGATAGGAGATACTAACATATGACAACCACAAGACCCGTTAACTTTAGGAAAGCTAAGTTTCCAGACAATGGTGGAAATAATGGGCTATGTGGGCATCACAACCTTCCCCTGTTTCTAGGAAATTTTCTGAATTCTGTCACGAAAAAATGTGAAAGAAAGCCACAAATGCATATATGATATATATTCATAGCTTTGTTTCTAAATTTTGTAGGTTGTAGTGATGCTAAAAGAGAACAATAAATAATGGTTGTAAAGTTGGAGTCATGCTAAACTCTAACATGTGATTCGGGTTTCAAGATGATCAAAAGTACAAATCAAAGCTAAAAAGTACGAATATTTCATGATAGCCCTTTAGGAAACTCGACTTTTATGCTTGCAATACAAACCTCCTAGGTAGAGTAGAGGATTTGATACATAAAGTAGTCTTGAAAGCATATAGCTCCTAAGTCCCAACTTTAATATTCCCACAAGGTTGTGTTCTTCTCAACTTCTATATTTCTCATATACTAATTACCCAAATCTAACATTTATTAAGAGTAAGAGCCCAAACTCAAGCATATAGCATTACTAATATGAATGCCCAAAAAGTAAAGAAGAAAAAACCCTTCAAAATCATATCTTGAAATACATCCACCAAAAGGCAAATGTATAAATCATATTATGAGTACCAACATGCTACAACAAAGTAAAAAAAGAACATAAACCACTCTCCCCAACCACTAATAAATTAATACAATAGCTATCATAACAACCTCTTGTAGTTATGAATCTTGTAAGCGGATGTTCTCCCTTGCTTTATTCTATTACAACAACTTATTTAGTTCTTTCTTCACCAAACCTTTTAACAAAATTCAACATTTATTTATTTCTTTAAGAATCCGTAAGTCTCAAACCCAATAAGTTTAACTACTATTACAAGCTTAAAAAATATATTAATTCTAATTTATTGCTAGGGTAAGATAGATAACCTGCTCTTTCTTCTTTCATGTATACGGGTATACCCCCATTTTCCCTTCGCTGATTTTCTCTTCGCTCTCCTCCTCTCTACCTTCACTCTGGCCTTCATGTTCTAATTAATGAGTTCGAGCAATTGAATCTGCGACCCATGCGACCTTCAGGCACGGGTCAAGTTCGAGAAAGAAATACTGAAGAGAGATGTGATATTAGTTTTAGTGAAGTGTTTAGATCGTTCTTTCCTTTTCTTATCCTTTGATCTCTCTTTGGATTTACGCTTCTTGGAGTGTTTCTTCTTAGATAAGATCTCTCTTTGGATTTACACTGCTGTCATGATAATATCTTGATTGTTTAAGCCTAATAATTTTATTCCCACTTTTTGAAATAATATCTAAATTGACTGAAAATAATCAATCTAATCATTTGAACAGTAATGCTTCTTCCCACTTTTTAAGAAGGATATTATTAGAAGAAAAGGAAATTATCATGACAGCAGATTATTTTCAGTCCTTAACTTCACGAAAGAGATCTTATCTAAGAAGAAACACTCCAAGAAGCGTAAATCCAAAGAGAGATCTTATTAAATCCAAAGACAAGATAAGAAAAGGAAAGAACGATCTAAACACTTCACTTCAACAGCTTTAAGATGGAAACTTGTTATCAAACTTATTATCAATCTGCGACCCATGCCGTTCTGGTAAGTTTCCATCTTAAAGCTGTTGCTGTCATGATAATATCTAAATTGACTGAAAATAATCAAATACCCATGTATTTTCTTCTTAGATAAGATCTAAACATTTCACTAAAACTGCATGGGTCGCAGATTGCTAAGGAGTGGCCATGGAAGGAGGGCTTGTAATAAAATTATTAGGCTTAAACAATCAAGCACATCAACACATTTGAATTAATATCTAAATTGACTGAAAATAATCAATCTAATCATATGAAAATACCAAGGGAAATTTGATATTCAAACCGGTGGAGAAAAACCCATTTATCCAGGATTGATTGTGATAGTATCAGCAAACTTGTGAAATGCTACACACTTACACTCAGGCGAGGAAGACAGAGAAAGGAAATAGGGGCGATTAGAATGAGAAGGAAGATGGCAGCACTATCACTTATAGATTACATACAAGTTCAATTCTTCATAGGCCGTAATAAAGCCATGGACTTTGTACCTAACATGAAAAGGTATCATCCAAATCACATAAGAAAAAGGTAAGTGATCTAAATGAAACCAAGTAAAGGTTAGGTAAGTATGCCATTGATGGGATTGTTGAAAGAATGTATAAGGGATTATTTGAAGGCAATCACCTAAAACTTATCTACTAATTAAGCATCACAACTCACAAGTACAGCTCCAACAAGCTCTGAAAATTGATTGCTCAAATATAGTGACAAACGCCATTGATTTAGGATGATATATGAACGAAATATGTCAAGAAGCAAACTTTTATGTGCTCTACTACAAAAATCAAAGACCCACTGCCACTGGTATGAAAAATTTCGATGTAGAAAATATGTGCCCAAGTTGTACAACCCTAACTCAATTCACAAAATTCAAATTCAGTAGAAAGCTTCAATGGATTCAGGATTCCCAAAAACCCCAATCTCGGAAAAAAAAACATTCACAGAAATGAACACAACACACAAATTCGACTTCACGGCCAATTTCAAATATACCTCCCAAAAGTGCAAAATTTCAATTAGCTCTTTAATTCATGAATCAAGTCTGTAACGATTAATAACTAAATTACACAAAAGTAATAAAAAAATTAGTAATCTAAGAACAAAACTTACAAACCCCCAATTTTCATAGAGAGGGCAGCAACCGATACCCATTCGGCCACTGGAATCACAACCAACCGAATCTCCAATCGAACTTCCATAACAGAAATCCGATGAAATCCCAAGCCTCGAAAATGAACAGTCTTATATATGGATCTAATTCCAGAATTGATTGTTCATATTCATAGCCATTCAAGAAGAAGAAGACAGAGTGAGAGATTTTGTCAATTCTATATTGGTGTATTTGGGTGGAGAATTGGAAGAAAATAATCAAATACCCAAAATAATCCAAAGAGAGATCTTATCTAAGAAGAAAATTAGTAAAAATTACCCAAAAAACGTGGAAGATTCTTTGAAGTTGAATCAATGTCTGCAGCATATGATCGGTAAGATTCATCCACTAAGAAAAAAGGGACGTTCTTCACTTCACGTTGTACTTTCCAAATTGCGATCTTCACCAAATCAGCTTTAATATATCTTCAATTAGGTTATTTTTATGGAAAACCTACAGAGAATTAGCCATGGGTTGCAAATTTGCAGTGAAGCTTTGAAAGATTAATACTTTCCATGGCTAAAAAAAACTCAATAATGTATTGAAAGTGAACTCAAAACTCAAAATCGACACATGGGTCACAAAAAAAAGAAGTTTTTCAAGTGGAAACTTACCAGAACGGCATGGGTCGCAGATTGCTAAGGAGTGGCCATGGAAGGAGGGCTTGTAACAGTTGAAGGAAGTTTGAGAAAGAAATACTGAAGAGAGATGTGAGGGCAAATGAGAGAGAGTGAGATGGGAAAATTATTAGGTATGGGTGAAATGAAGCTGAACCGTTGGATAGATTAAATAAGATCCGTTGGATCCTTACTGTTCATTTGAACAGTAATGCTTCTTCCAACTTTTTAAGAAGTATGGATAGATGCGTCCTAAGACATGTGAAAAAGGTGTCTAACTTCAAGCAAGTGCTTTGAGAGAAGTGGACTCCACCAATCAACTTTATTGGAAAAAAATCACAAAAAAGCAAACGCAAAAATGTTTTGAACTTGAAAACAACGATTTTTGTGAAAACGGACTCTGCCTACCAATTCTTATAAGGTAAAATCACGAGAAAGCGGTCGAAACGTGTACATTTGTGTTAGTTTTCACAGCACGCATCTTGAGGCATTAGAAAACAAGTAATACTAACGTTAACATAACTTCCATCATTGGAATGCACTGAAGGAGGAGAGCGGACAACCTGCAGAGGTAAGACTCTGAAGGCATTTTGATGCGCCCTGCAGATAGACCACTTGAAGATAGTAAAATAAAATAGAAAAGTTCAGGCGACGTGATCTCTTTTTGATCTGCGCACTCAATCCCGCCAATGAGAGATTAGTGATGGTATTTTGTGGAAAATCTGTCACTTTAGGAACTAGCATAAGACTGTGTAAAACGTACGTAGAATACAAAAATAGAGTGTACTAAAGTAACAACCCCATGCCAAATTTAATATGAAAAAATTATTGAAAATGTTCAATTAGTTTAAGTACCAGCAATTTAACATTTCAACTCAGAGATCAGATTACCAAAAAAGGAACATGCAATTAAGTATCATATGATAAAATATAGTAAAGCATTTTATAAGGTAGTTCCACCATAGCATATCGTCCGTCCATGGTTCTTGTATATCCCCATATCATAGACACCATATTTCCACTCAGTTGTGTATTTCTCAGTTTGTTGAGGATTAATATGCTGATGATTTGCATCTAAAACTGTATAGTTCAAAACAAATGCACTTAAAGTTAATTCTTCAGAGGGATAATAACCATTTCCCATAGGTGGAAGAGGCTGATCAGGTGGGCCATATGCTTCCCCACCAACTGCGATATAAGTTGCTCCATCAGCCATTGCAGTAAATATTTGTTGTGGCCAAAATCCTACGACCACACCACATAGTTCAAGCCACCAACTCTTGTTCTCAGAATCCTTTTCATTTCATACCATTGCGTCAAGTTAGTGATCATCATGTAGCTAAAAAAAACCAAATGATATAGTTGCAAGAATTGAAATATACTTCATATATACCTGATAAACATATAAACTCATTATTTTTTGTACCCCTCCTCTTTTTGAGCTGTCGATAAAACTACTATCAATTGGTATATCTTTATTAATGCTGACAAATCCAGAGCACAATGTATTGAAGCAATGTGAATCACCAGCCTATAAAATATACATGTTTTTCTTATTTAGACAAAATTTTGTATAAATCTAAATTTTTTGGATTTATACGAACTTTAATGAAATTAGTTATAACCCTTATCGAAAACTTACACTTAGATACTGGAAAAGGTGCGCACTATTGTCCTGGTTTAGTGTTGGGTTCACCTATATTTACATAAATGAAAGACATTGAGAGCAATAGGTATTGATTCTAACCACACTATGTAAATGTATTCAGACTATTCACATAAGATAGTATATGATTTATTACTTACGGTCCATCCAACTTTTATTATATCGTTTTCATTTTGAATTATCATTTCTCCGGATGAATACCGAGATGTTCCAATTGATGATAACTTATAGACATTAAAGACACCTCTTGCCCCGTGATATTTTGTTGTTCTTGGATCAGAATTGGTTTGAATGACTGCAAACTGAGAAAGTCATAGCTTCAATCATTTTGGAATAATGACTCTAAACAATTTGCAAAATGTACTATACAAGTATATAATAATCACGTTAATTAGTAAACTATAATTGCATATAATCATGAGCATGATTCTAATTAGAAATATATTGTTTAACCATTAAAATTTACTCGGATTATACTTTAAATAAGATCCATGTTACATACTGTTGGTACTTAGTATTTTCTCACATGTAATAAGAGCTCTTAGCTAGATATTTTGATCACATGTGATAATATCTTCTAACAAACTCTTGTTAGTTAGTTAGATATTTATTACAAGTTGTTATGGCTAGATTCTCTTAGTTGTCTTCTCTCTAGTATATATAGCTCTCATGATGTAATGATACTCATTCAATAATAGGCATCAAAAATGATTCTCTTGCTTCTCTCTACAAACTCTCTCTTTCTCTCTATCATTTTATGCTCTTAATAAGCAAAGTTCATCTTAGTGTATGAACTTTGACATGGTATCAGAGCTTCTACGCACGATTCTGCATTCATTACTCCATTTCTTTTTCTAACTGAAATGATTAAAGATCATCAGTTTCTACTTTGATCATTCAGCATTCATAGATTTTTCGTCTAACAAAGATTCAAAAAGAATCTGCTTATTCTTTCTTAGAACATCTTGTGTTACATTTGATTCAGAAACTTTCTTACTGATTCATTATCAATGGCAAGTGAAAACTCACAAACAAACACACAACTAGATCCCTCACAAGATCCTAATTCTGCTTACTTTCTTCATATTTCTGATGTAAATGCTTCAAGATTAGTTTACACAGTATTCAATGGAGTTGGATACAAGATTGTAGAAGATCAATGTTGATTGCTTTATCAGCGAGAAACAAGATAAGTTTTGTTGATGGAAGTCTACCCAAACCAGCAACAACTCCAAATAGCTACAGATTATGGAGTAGATGTAATGATTTAGTGATATCCTGGCTTTTGAATTCTCTTGAAGCTTCAATTAGTAGAAGCGTTTTGTATCTTATTACTGCAAAAGAGATCTGGTTGGACTTAGAAGAAAGATTCAATCAGACTTTAGGTCCACAACTGTTTTCAGTGCAATAACAACTGACAGATATACTCCAGACTGAAAATGAAGGTATCTCAACCTTTTTCACTAAAATCAAGATGCTCTGGGATCAATTAGATAGCCTAGATCCTTTTCCTTCTTGTGTATGCACAAATTGTAGTTGCAATCTTACTCAAAACCTAGAGAAAACACAACAAAGGCAGAGGCTAATACAATTTCTCATGAAACTCAATGAGAAATTTGTTCATACTAGAAGTACAATCCTTATGATGAATCCTCTTCCAACTATCTCTAAAGCATATGGACTGCTTTTGCAAGAAGAAGCTCATAAATATTTAAGCTCTAATTTCAGTTCAAAGAATCAGTCAAATATTGAAAATACAGCTTTCTTAGCAAATAGACCTTCTAACTTTCGTTTTTCAAGAAATTCTGGATTTAACAATCCAAGATCAGTTGGTAGAAATCAACTATATTGTGAGCATTGCAAAATGAAAAATCATATTGTTGAGAAATGTTGGAAGCTATATGGCTATCCAAAGGATTTCAGAAGTAAAGAAAAGAAGGTAGCAGCTCATGTTCAGGCTGATTCTACAGATCAAGAGAATAGTGAATGTAGTTATGTTCATGCAACTTTTACTCAAGAACAACATCAACAATTCTTAGAGTTTTTCAAGACACAAAATCATAATGAAAACTATGAATCACAGCAGATCAGTTTGGCTGCAAGTTCACTCTTAACAGGTAACACTTGCTTACTTTCAAACTATAGCAAGATGTGGATATTAGATAGTGGAGCAACTGATCATATGTGTTCGGATCTGAGCTTAATTAACTCATTTACCACTCTCATTGAACCTTTTCCTATGATTACTATTCCTAATGGAACAAAGATTCAAGTGAAACATAAAGGAAACATCAATATTCAGGGTGTATGTTCTCACATTGACAAATGTCTTACATGTGCATGGATTTCAGTTTAATCTGATTTCTATCTCCAAATTATGTCAAGAAGCTAAGAAGTCTGTGATCTTTGCTAATAATCAATGTTTTCTTCAGGGCCCTTCCTTGAACAAGCAAATTCTACTTGGTAAGCTGCAAAAGGGTCTATACATTTTGGAAAATAGCTTATTTCCTACTGAAGCTTCCCCAACTCCACCTACAGCTTTCTCTTCATCAAGCAATACTGCATTAGAAGAAGCCAAGCTATGGCATCTTAGATTAGGGCACATTTCCTTTGGAAAAATAAAGAATTTGAAAGGTATTGATGTACAAGGTTGTTTAGCTGAGAGTTTTTGCCATATCTATCCTTTGGCAAAACATACAAGATCTCCATTCTTAGCTAGCTCTATTAAAACTAGCAAACCATTTGAATTATTGCATATAGATGTCTGGGGTCCTTACAAAATAGCAGACTCTTTTGGTTGTAATCAATTTCTTACTATAGTAGATGATTACACTAGAATGACTTGGACTCATTTCATGAAATATAGAATTGATTCAATCTCAATCATGGCCAATTTCTTTCACTATGTTGACACTCAGTTTGGTTTAAAAGTTCAAGCCATAAGATCAGACAATGCTCTTGATTTGACTGAAAGAGAAATGAAGTTATTGATTGAAAGACAGGGTATTCTACAACAGAAGAGTTGCAGCAACACACCACAACAAAATGGGGTTGTAGAGAGAAAGCATAAACATCTCCTAGAAACAGCTAGAGCCCTCCTTATTCAATCTAAATTATCTATTAGATACTGGAATCAGTGTCTTTTAATAGCTACCTATCTTATTAACCGAATGCCTTTGAAAAGCATTGATTTCAAAACACCTTTTGAAAAACTCTTTCACAGAAAAACTGATCTTTCACATCTTAGAGTTTTTCGATGTCTTTGCTATATTTCAACCCCGATTACACACAGAACCAAGTTTGATTTAAGAGCACATCCTTGTGTTTTTCTTGGTTATCCCTCTAATCATAAAGCCTACAAAATCCTTGATTTAATTACTAATAAAATTCTTGTTTTTAGAGATGTCAAGTTTCATGAGAAACATTTTCCATTTCATATCTCTTCTTCTCCTAATCTTTCATACTCAGTCCAATTTTTTCTTCTTGTTGCTACTACTGACCACTCTACACATCTTCCATCTTCGCTACTTCCTATAGACACATCAGCTACACCTACATCATCTATACCTACATCACCTATAAATACATCACCTATACCTACTTCACCTATAAACACACCTCCTTCTTCTTCTTCTTCTCAATCACCAACCACTCCTATTACTCCAAATTCACCTTCTTTTTCTATATCTACCACTACTCCTATAATTCCTACTTCAACTTCTCATAATTCTTATCTTGGAAGAACTTCTAGGCCTTTAAAACAGCCTACTCACCTTAAAAATTTTGTCTGTGCAAAACCTCCTAGACGCTGATGTAATCTTGTTTCTTTTGACTCTTTATCTACTCCCCATCAAGCTCTCATTGCTTCTCACACTGCTGATTCTGAGCCTTCTTCTTACAAAGAGGCTGCTAACAATCCCCATTGGATTGAAGCAATGCACAAAGAAATTACAGCTCTGCAGGAGAATGGTACTTGGGATATTGTTGCTTTACCTAAAGGTAAAAAGGCTATAGGCTGTAAATGGGTGTATAAAATCAAGAGATTGGCTGATGGCTCTATTGAAAGATACAAAGCTAGGCTGGTAGCTAAGGGCTTTACAAAAAAATATGGTCTTGACTATCAAGAGACCTTCACTCCAGTTGTTAAAATGTCTACCATTAGATGTTTAATCTCATATGCAGCTAGTCAAAATTGGCCATTGTTCCAGCTTGATGTAAATAATTCCTCCATGAAGAAGTTTATATGAAGTCTCCAGAGGGTGTTTCAATTCCTTCAGAGATGGTTTGTCATCTTAAAAAGTCTCTCTATGGTCTTAAACAAGCATCAAGACAGTGGTTTGCAAGGTTGGTTGATGCTCTTCTCTCTCAGGGTTTCTCTCAATCAAAGAATGATTATTCACTTTTTCTCAATAAATCTGGTGGTGACACTACAATTGTGGCTGTATATGTTGATGACATTATAGTCACAGGTTCAAATGAACATCTTATTACTTCTCTCAAGAGTTTTTTACATGATACTTTTAGTATCAAAGATCTTGGTCTCCTACATTACTTTCTGGGCATAGAGATTTGTCATACTCCAGCTGGTTATGTTCTCACACAAAAGAAATTTACTCATGATCTTCCAGCTGATTGTCCTTTTGATCTTTCAAAATCAGCTATCAGACCTTTTCCACTCAACCTCAAACTTACTCAAGATGTTATGTTCTCAAACAACTTCTCTTTATTCTGATCCTGACATCTATAGATGTTATGTAGGAAAATTGAATTTTTTATCTCATACTAGGCCTGACATTGCTTTTGCTGTTCAATCCCTCAGTCAATTCATGCACAGTCCCACTATGTCTCACATTTAGACTCTCATTCATACCCTCAGATTCATTAAAAACACTGCAGGTCAAGGTATTCTCCTTAAAGCTACTTCTCAGCTTTCTTTACAAGCCTTCACAGATTCAGATTGGGCAGCTTGTCCTACAACCAGAAGATCAGTTACAGGTTATGTTCTTCTCCTAGGAGATTCCCCTATTAGCTGGAAATCCAAGAAGCAAAGTACAATTTCTAGAAGCTCTTCAGAGGCAGAATATAGAGCTATGGCCCAAGCAGCTGCTGAAGTAACCTGGATTGTTAGGCTTCTTGAAGAATTTGGAGTTTCTTCTCTTAAACCTGTTACTTTGCATTGTGATAATCAGTCAGCCATTCACATTGCTAAAAATCCTATATTTCATGAGAGGACAAAGCATATTGAAGTGGACTGTCATTTCACTAGAGATAAGGTACTAGAAGGCCTTCTCCACTTGAGTTATTTGCCTACACACAACCAAATTGCTAATATTTTCACTAAGATTCTACCAAGCTCTCAACATACTTTCCTTTCTTCCAAACTTGGCATGGTTCTTCCATCCCAAGTTTGAGGGGGGGGTGTTGGTACTTAGTATTTTCTCACATGTAATAATAGCTCTTAGCTAGATATTTTGATCACATGTGATACTATCTTCTAACAAATTCTTTTTAGGTAGTTAGATATTTGTTACAAGTTGTTATGGCTAGATTCTTTTAGTTGTCTTCTCTCTAGTATATATATCTCTCATGATGTAATGATACTCATTCAATAATAAGCATAAAAAATGATTCTCTTGCTTCTCTCTACAAACTCTCTCTTTCTCTCTATTATTTTATGCTCTTAATAAACAAAGTTCATCTCAGTGTATGAGCTTTGACACATACATATATATATATATCTATAACTACTCTCTTCGTTTCACATAGATTGTTACATTTCTTGTCTTCATGCATGCCTATGCAAATTTCTAAACGTTAATATCTTTAGTTGTGTATTTGTAAAAATTGGTTTTTAATTAAATACTTTTCAAGACGAATATAACAATATCTCATATGAGTTTACTTTTCCTTACATATAAATCACAAACGACGGTCAAAGTGAACGTTATGAATGTTGTTTACTATTTAAATGTAACATTATTTGTGAAACGGGATAGTATTATATAAGGAGAGAGAGGTGGACAATAAAAAAGAACAAAAAATAAGAAAATAATTCTTAATTGCCTTACTAATTTAAAAATTAAAAGTTTCACAAAAAAATAAAAATTATTCGTTTCACCAACTAAATCTTTATTGTTGTTTCTACACTCATCACTTGCATTTGACACTAGTATTGCCTATAAGAAAAAGGTTCACCAAAGATATCAATTAACAAATTCACATAATTTAAGATTTTCAACAACCAAAATCAAGCTAAGAAGAAGCCACACCTATAAGCTTCACATTACACACGCTTTCCTTGTAATATAGTCTCCCTAGCATTCTATTATTTTCTGTAAGTACTCTAGGGAGTTTTTAGCGAGAGTTTTATTTGTACAATGTACTACTCATCCATAAAGGTTCTTGTAGATCTCCTGTTTTATTATAATATTGGAAGTTTCTGTGCTCGTCATCCATGGTTGTTAACCTCTTTTTAGAGGACTTTTCCCACGTAAAATTGTTGTTTCCATCTTTTACTACTCTTCTTGCCATATTTTCAATTCTATTTATTTTTCTCAATCTACACCTTTATTTTGTTTATTCTCGCACTCACAAAGTCACAATCCCTCACACTTGATAGTTGCCCTAAATTAGGATTTTCTAGTCAATAATCTACTTAGACCTTTTTAGCAAAATTTGAGAAATTTCACAACCAATGTTTTATTATTAATTAGACGTTGAGTTAAAATTTAATTCTAATACTATACAAATTAAAACATGCTTACATGATACCCAGGTTCTGATTGAATAGAGTTAGATCTTCTTCTCGATGCATAATCTTTTGTGAAATTCTTGATTTGAATAAAATCATCCTTGCTAACTCTTTTGATTGGCACTGTGCCTGTTGGACAACCTCCATCTTCCAACTTGAGAATTTGACACTGAATGTTGTTGGATGATGTAGCTTTTACGCCTTCATGCCTATAATTAGGTCTCATCTAAACATCGACCAAGACACAAAAGCAATACTAATTAGAACAACAACTAAAATGAAATAAAATGTTATGGGAGATAATAGATATGACTATATGATAAAGAGTTTCGAACCTGAGGATGAAAAGTATGATTTTTCATTAGTGGATGATCAAAAACAGGTTGCGTGTAGAAGTCTACACAATCATATAAGCCTCCATTTTCCGTCTAATAATCATTTATAGTTCTATTAGAGTAGTATCCATTTTCAAATACAATATGCATTCTGAGAATATATATGAACTTTAAGATCTACCAAACATTTTAGATGAGTGTCCATGAACTTAAGGTTTACCCTAAGCTTTATCATTAACTACTATGGTACTCATTGTGGCAGAACTATATAATATATTAGGTCCATCGGAAGCCTTGCTACTATAATATGCAATCTCAGATTGCATATATTCTATTTGACGATCGATTTTGGCACGGAGATTGCATATATTCATGATTTTGAACTTTAAGATGAACTTTAATCATGAATAGAATAAGTTGGTGTGATTATTGTTTTGAAGTTTATGCACGGAGTCCATCTTTAAGATTTTGAACTTTAAGATGAACTCCGTGCCAAAATCATGAATATAATATGCAATTATAAGCTATAATTAAGTTAGATGTATTTTCATTGGCTATCCTTTTGGTCAAAAAGCCTTTAAACTTTATGATCTTGATTCTCATTCAACTTTTGTTTCTAGAGATGTCATATTCTTTGAATCAGTTTTTCCCTATCACTCTCAAAATTCCTCTTCTATATCTTCCCTTTTCTCATTCTTCTCATCCAGCTTTGGTGGATTTTAGTTCTAATTCTTCCACTCATGATTCTCTCCCTACTTCACCTTCTTTAGATTCCTCTTCTACTGATTTTACTTCTATGCCTACTCACTCTCCTCTTTCTAGTACTGTTTCTACTCCTGTTT
Organism: Patellifolia procumbens; assembly: GCA_947645195.1. Taxonomy (NCBI): domain Eukaryota; kingdom Viridiplantae; phylum Streptophyta; class Magnoliopsida; order Caryophyllales; family Amaranthaceae; genus Patellifolia; species Patellifolia procumbens. Next base: position 496,317 of record CANSGD010000909.1, read on the forward strand.
CTATACCTATTATTCCATCTATTTCTCCACCAATTTTCCACCTATTCTTTCATCTGTTTCTACACCTATTTCTACACATGTTCCACCACCTAGAAAATCTTCTAGACCTATTCAACCTTCCACCAAATTTCATAATTTTGTTGGCACTTGTATACCACATTACACTTCTGATATTCCACCAAGCTCCTCTGAATCTCTTTCTTTTGCTGTTAATTCTAGTCTTGTTCTAGAACCTAAACACTACAATCAAGCCAAAACTGATCCAAATCGGATTAAAGCCATGAATACAGAACTTCAAGCTTTGGAAGCTAATGAAACTTGGATTTTGACTGATTTACCTCCTGATAAGAAAGCTGTTAACTCTAAGTGGGTTTTTAAAACCAAGTTACATCCTGATGGATCTGTTGAAAGATATAAGGCAAGATTAGTTGCTGTGGGATATATGCAAGTTGAAGGTCTGGTTTTTAATCAGACTTTCTCTCCTGTAGCTAAACTTGCTACTGTTAGAACTGTTATAGCACTTGCTACTGCTTATCATTGGCCTTTATATCAATTGGATGTCACAACAATGCATTCCTCCATGGTCATCTAGAGGAAGAGGTTTATATGATACCTCCTGCAGGATATACTAAGGCACAACCTGGACAAGTTTGTCTTTTAAAGAAATCCTTGTATGGTCTCAAACAAGACTCTAGACAATGGAATAAAGAATTGAGCATATTTTTCTTCAATCTGGGTTTTATTCAATCCAAGCAGGATTATTCTCTTTTTACTAGAGAGCAAGATGGTGAATTTTTGGTGTTCCTAGTATATGTAGATGATATTCTAGTTACAGGAACATCTACTACACAGATTAATGCAGTTAAAAAGGCTCTTGACTTAGCTTTTACAATCAAAGACTTGGGTTCTTTGCATTATTTTTTGGGTATTGAAGTTTGTAGGAATGATCAGGGCATTTTTCTTTCCCAAAGAAAGTATATTCAGGATATTCTGATTGATTCCAATATGGAAGAGTGTCTCTCTGTTGCTGCTCCTCTTCCTACAGGCCTCAAGCTCTCTCTTCACTCTGGAGATTTACTTACAGAGCCTAATATATACAGAAGGTTGGTAGGCAGGCTTCTTTATCTTGGTATTACAAGGCCAGATATTTCTTATTCTGTTCAACATTTAAGCCAATACATGCATGCACCTAGAGTTCCTCATCTCAAGGCTGCTTTGCATGTGCTTAAAGTTAAATATTTGAAAGGAACTTTGGATCATGGATTATTTTATTCTGCTCATTCTTCTCTTCATGTCACTGCATATAGTGATTCTGACTGGAGTTCTTGTCAATATAGCAGTAGATCCTTGAGTGCCTATGCAGTGTTCCTAGGGTCCAACCTTATTTCTTGGAAAACCAAGAAACAATCCACAGTTAGCAAAAGTTTAACAGAAGCTGAGTATAGGAGCATGTCAGCAGCTGCAAGTGAACTAGTTTGGCTCCATGGTTTGCTTGAAGATCTTCATTTTCAAGTGCCTCAACCTATCACTTTACTCTGTGATAACACCTCTGCTCAACATCTTGCACAGAATCCTTTATATCATGAGAAGACCAAACATCTAAGGAGAGATATGCATTATGTTCGAGAACAAGTTGCTGCTGGTTTTCTTCATATTGATCATGTTGCTAGTTCAGCTCAAATTGCAGATGTTTTAACCAAACCTTTGGCTTCCACACAGCATCATTTTCTCATTAGCAAGCTTGGACTTATATCTAGGTCCATCTTGAAGGGGGGGATATAAGCTATAATTAAGTTATATAAGACACTACCTAACCATAGTTAGCTTTTACTATAGTTAGTTTTATATCTCTTTTGTATATATACTCTTAGCTCCTTCTATTTGTACTGTAATCAGAAGTCTAACTACTTTCTGTTAGAAGTAGTTCTTTCTCTCTTTTCTCTTTCAAGAACTGTAAATCAATCTCTTTAATGGAGATATAACTTTGGATTTCTACAGCAATTAACATTTTCAAATACAATATGCAACCTAAGAATATATATGAACTTTAAGATCACCTTATTCTCATTTAAGGGATTCACTACTATAAAAGTTACAGTCGTCACATCAATAATGGGTAATCAATTTCTAACTAACTCACTGAATTATCTTACATCAGCATTCTATCACAACTCTGGTCACCTAACTTAAACATCAGATGAGCTTCTTTCGCAAAACCTCTGAGATAATTCTTTCTCTATTTGGCAGGTTCATCCACATCGCACGTGACTAGAACAGGACAATCTGAGATCTCCTCAAAAACATTATTTATTCTCTCTTAAGTTTATTAGCGGAAACAAACACCAACAATTAAGTCTACAACACAAAAGTTAAATAATTGGAGGACTAAAGTGTATGGGGGCGTTGCACCGTCGCCTATGTTGCATATTGCCGCTTGGATAGGTAAACAAAAATGAAAACTTAGCACATAATAACCAGAATTATGTGTGCTTGGGTATGTTTATGATTACACTAATTTTATATGTACGTAATGCGAACAAGAGTTAAAAACTTAATCGATAAATTGCTTAGTTATCTAATTAATAAACCGTTTAAAAAATTCTCTTTTTACCTTTGATTTATTTTTACAGTACCTCTCATTTTATATAATAGAGATTATGCGTGACATAAAAACTAACTGACCTTGATTGTTTTAACGCTAGGCCTCTTCAGGAACTGTTGATACTGTTTGTTCAGATCAAGTTCCTCTTTAGATAACCTGGCACCTCTTGTTCGATAATTAAGTAGTGACAAACAAGCGACCAAATATACAAAACTTACAGCCATTTCTCTGCAAAAACCAAGAATATCACATGATAAGTTCAAATCAAGTAAAACTATCTTTGTCTAATTACATTCTTTTCACCACAAAAAAAGGTCATGCTATTGATTGTAAAGGTGCAAAATTTTGATTTACAGAATTAGGGACGTACAGAAAAGAGTAAAATTTTTTTGGGCGATGAGCTGCAAGATGAGCTCAATTGGCAGGATGTTAATGTTTGGGGGCAGGGGAATTCGAATAATGATGCTTTTTAAGCGCTTATTCAAGGGCATAATGTTAATGAATGGCAACGTATTTATATATTCATATACTCTAGTCCATTCTTTAAACCTTATTAGAGGCAAAATAAGTTCGATAAGTTCTAAGGAGGATTAATAAGGTGAAATAAGATGTAATGAGGTATAATATGGTCAAATAAGTTGAATAAAGTCTAATAAAGTTTTATCTAATAAGGTAAAATAAGGTCGAATAAAGTCGAACAAGATCTAATAACAAAAAAAGGAGTTTAGACTAGTTAAAATAAGTTCGGATAAGTTCAAATAAGATTAAATAATCAAAAATAAGTTAAAAAGAACGGAGCTTCCCTTCGTCTCACATACAAGTGAGCACCATCGGATGGCAAGTCAAATTACTTAGAATCGAAGCCGTAACCAGTCACAACCAGTTCCCAACATTTGGAATTAGACATAGAATTAGTTGAGTCAGGTCCTCATTTTCCGAACATGGACCCTGAATCGGTTAGTTCCAATGATGGGAGTCAATTCTTGTGAGAGTGATGCATTTAATTTTAATTGCATGTAGCTTTGTGGAATTGGTCCCCGAAACCGATAGAAACCAGTTTCGATAGCGAGTACTGGTTTCCAGTGGCATTCAAAAGCTGAATCTATTCATTGTTTATCTAAAAAAAGGTAAAACAGTAATCATATCATATTAGTATGAGCGTTCACATATCATGTACCTAGTGGTCGGGTACTATCTGGAATTGGAGCAAGTTGCGACCAAATCTTTATATTTAGATCAAGGCTCGATTCCAGTGCGGCCAATTTCAGATCCGTCAGGTCCCACCAGTTCTGGATCTAAAATCGGGTAACTAGTTTTTCTGCTCATCCCTCTCACATTAGCTTACATATTTGATGTTGATGAGTTCTCCCACATTTACATTTAATCCTTAATATTGTATCTAATTACATAGAAACGAAATATAAAATTTATTATTTCAAATTATACATTGAGACAAATATAACGACACCCGTGTTACTTATGATATTTAAATTTTTTTATCATGACGTAAAAGTGGCACCTCAACATGTGAGATTGTCCCAAACTTATGATATGAAAGTACGTACCTTACCACCATGTAAATGTGTAACATGGACTGCTATATATTTATATAGAGTGAAAGTTTGAAAGGTCACTCTTTTGAATAATTATACTCCCTCCGTAACATAATAGTTGCAACAATTGAACTAGGGGGAATTCCTAGGCAAAATATGTTAAGTATGGATAAGAGAGGTTGATTAATGAAAGTAAGAGAGAGAGATCACATGGTTTAAAGAGAGAAAAGAAGGGAAAAACAGAAAACAACAAAAAAGAGTACAAAAGGGGGTGGGGACCAAGTAACACATCATCATTTCATGTGATAAAATTTACCAAAATAAGAAAGATAGATTATTGTTGCAAGTAATATGTTACACCCATTTTAGGAAATTGTTGCAATTATTATGTTACAGAGGGATTAATAGATTTTTCGGTGCATTGACCTATTTTTCCCCGTTAACCATACACAACTAGTTAACCTAAAATTTTTTTTCCCCCTTTCGTTTACTTGTATTACTTCCTATTCCCTCTTGGACTTCCCCTGAAGTTACAACTTTTCTTCTATACTGCCTCATTGTCATTATTTACGTTAGCAACTTACCATATACGTTATTTTCTTTTTTTGGCAGCATTACCATATACGTTACATCAAACTATTTTGATATCTCAAAAGTAAAATCGTTTCAGATATTATTATTAATGGAAAAAGTCTTTTGTGCAGCATGATTAATAAACTGTATGGCACGCAGATAATGATTATTTTTGGGGTACGAACTATTTTATGAGCGTAACCAAGTGTTTTGGCGGTTAATGACTACTTAGAGCATCTACAATAGTCAAACCAAAATGTGTGTTGCTTATTTTGCCACAACATTATTTACAACCACATTATTTTAGAGGTACAAATTACTCAATACTGAGTTATAATACATGTAGCTAGAATAGTCTAAGATACCAAAAATATCAAACCATAATTTTTTGTTTGAATAAAATATTTTCTTTTTTAATTGTGTCAAGCTAGTAACTAATTTTTGCTACCTAGCTCACAATGTCCAACGGTAAGTTATTTGTTTGAGTTTTTACATAATTTGCAAGCTACTGCTTTTTTAACACTATTGAATATGCACTTATTGGTTTATGGATGAGACAAATTTGGAACAAATTCTTTACATTCTAACCTATCCTATCCGGCCTATATGATAATTGTAAAGTCATATGAGATTTTGAATAAAGGCTAATAGAGCTGGTTAAATCTGCCTAAACAATTCACACTCAAAAGATCCACCAGCAGAATATTACGAATTCTACAATAGGAAAACATTAGGAAACGACCACAACTTAATTAATGAAATAAACCAATAATCATACACTTCACCGGAAAGCTATATTTTAGGGAAGCAAATATTACTGAAATCTTTTAGTAAGGGCAAAGTTTTATAAAAGTCGGTCTTACATTAAGCTTAATGTAAGACCAGCCAATAAGCCAAATTAAAGCCCAAATTTTGCTTGCCACACGCTAAGGAAACCAGACATATTGATTTTTTAACCTTTTGATCTAAAACCTTAACTTTTGCGTTTTTTTAACTTTTCAACCTAAAACCTTAACTTTTGCATAAAAATCCATAACTAATAGGGCTAATGGAGTGAAGGGAATGGCAAGGGTGGTGGGAAGAAGGCTGGCTTGAAAAAATGCCTATTGGGCCTATTAGACTGGTCTTATATTAATAATTTATGTTAATATTTAAAAGTTCAAGGTTTTAGGTTCAAAAGTTAACAATTTTTTGCATATTTGTTAATATCGATTCCACATATGATATTAGTTATGGATTTTTATGCAAAAGATAAGGTTTTTTAGGACGAAAAGTTAAAAAATGCAAAAGTTAAGATGTTGGGTCGAAAAGTTTAAAAAAAAGCAACTTGGCTGGGCTGCTTACCGTGTGGTGCGCGTCATGGGCTTCTCCAAGGCTTATTGGGCTGGTTTGAGGTTAAGGTTTAACCTAAGACCGTCTTATAGTAAACCAACTCTTTAGTAAGTAAAAGGAAAATTAGAAAAATTATATCTCGGAACAATTCTAAGTTAAACTAGAAAAACTCAAAACACTAAATTGGATCCCAAAAAAAAAGTGATGCCCAATTAAAACCCTAAATATAACAAATCCTCAAAAAATAAATTAAAATTCATTAAAAGGAAAGTTTAGCACAATACTATTTGATTTGTTTTGCATACATGTCATTTTTTTTTCTTATGATTACTAAATAATACTCCCTCCGTTTGTTTTTAATTGTTACAGTTCACTTTGGGGGATAACCAAAGAAATTGATGAAATCTATGCAATAATTGTTTGGGGAATAGATAAAGTATGAGAGAGAATGTTATAAGTAAAAAGTATGAGGTGGTTGGGTATTTAATAGGAAAATAAAAGGACAAGTAGGCCCCAAAAGTGTGGAAAGTTGGAATATTGAGATGTGAAAGTTTACCAAAAATAGTAAAAGTGAAAGTGTAACAATTAAAAAGAAATGTATTGAAAAGGAAAGTGTAACAATTAAAAACAAACGGAGGGAGTAGTGTGTTTCATTTGAGATGGAATTATGGAAATGAAAAAAAGAGAGCAGAGTTTCATATTCATAATTAATTATAAACTTCATTTTTCAAATTTTTATAGTTCAATCTTATAGCAAATAGTATAGCACATCTTTCTTTATTTAATTTGCTAATACATAGAAATTCCAAGAAAGATAAATTTTTTTTGATATTCCTTCTGTTTCTTTTTGTTTGTCCTACTTTGATGTAACAATTAAAAAAGTGAGAACTTTTTTTTTATCAAAGTAGGACAATCAAAAAGAACACATAAGTACATATCCTTAAATTGTAAATAGAATAATTTTTCTTTCTCAAAAACTTATAAATTAACAAAAAAATAGAATTTTAATATTCCACGTGTGTGCAAATTGAAGTTTAAATAATTGTGCAAATCTATGGAATTAGCAATCCAATTTTTCCCTAATCAGATCAAATAATTGTAATAATTGTTGGTTAACCAAATTATATGCTTAATATTGCTTTAATTCATCTAATTTCAAGCCAAGAGTAATTAAACCTAATCTCAAATTATAAAATAAATTGATAGTTCACCAAATTTCACTAAAAACTAATACTCCCTCCGTTTTTTTTAATATGCACCTAAGACTTTGCACTAGAACCAAGGAAAAAGTGCAAAAGTATGAGAGAAGCGAAGTAAAAGTAAGGAAAAAGTGAAAAAGGTAGAGAGAAGGAAGAAAAAGTAAGAGAGAAGTGTAATAATTAGGTGGGTCAATATTCCATTTATGGCAAAAGGTAGATGGTGCCAATTAAAAAAAACACCCCAAAATGGAGAAATGTGCATATTAAAAAAACGGAGGTAGTACTATATATTAGTTAAATTACATGAAATTAAATTAAATGACCAAGGACATTGCTCGAGACAACAACCAGTTACCTTAATATCATGTTTTCCTGCTATAAATTAAAGGTTGTGGTCTCTATACCTAATATTCACTATCAAAATAAAAGATAAACTAAATGATACTAAGCCATTTGTAGAAAGAAATTTCCAATACCAATTCCTTTTTGGGGCTGGTAATATCCTAGGTTTTTTTCATCTCGATTCTATAAGGGAGGAGGAGAGTGTGGACACCAAAAATAAGAAAATAAAGAATAATTTATTATATAATTTATTATTGGTAGTGAACTTGCGAAGGCCAGTGGTGGTGTGTATTGGTGGCGAAATATTAAACGGTGGTCGTGGTGGTTGGTTGGTGGTGAATTTAGGGGTTAGGGTTGAAAGAAGTTAATGAATTGATTAATGGATTGTTAAGAGCAAGGTACAAGTATATATATATACAAGCTTCCCACGCTATGCTAACCCTACTGCTATGTGGGTAGTTAACAAAGATAAAAGGTAATCCCTATAAACTAGGCTAAGATAACAACTAGGTAGTTACAAGAGATAAAGATTGAATTAAATAAATACAAAGGATAATAGTGTACAACTAAGCAAATCTAAGAGATAACTACGTTATCTCTATCATGGCCCCTCAAGACGGACGACCTTGACGAGAGGCCGATCTTGGACAATAGCATGTTGAGACGTGGGCGTGCCAACGGTTTTGTAAGAGCGTCGGCTAGTTGATCATCTTGTGCCACACTTGCAACCCTAAGTATACTTTTTCTCTGATAAAGTGATAATCAATACCGAGATGCTTCATGCGAGATTGGAATATTGGGTTGGCACTGAGCTTGGTGGCACCAACATTGTTGCAATATATAACTGGAGTTTGAAGCCTAGAAATTCCAAGTTCATGTAAGACATTGAGCAGAGACATGAGTTCAGCGGCCGTTTGAGCTACGGATCTGTATTCGGCTTCGGTGGAGGATCGAGCCACGGACTTTTGTTTCTTGGAGCACCAAGAAATCGGGTTGCGACCCAAATAAACTATATAAGCTCCTGTAGAGATGTAATCATCACGATCTCCTGCCCAATCGGCATCCGGATAGGCATGGAGATGGAGGGGGGAGTCACGATAAAGTGTGAGACCATGGTCGAGTGTTCCATTGAGATAGCGGAGTAGGCGTTTGAGTGCTTGCCAATGAGTAGTGGTGGGACGATGCATGAATTGGGAGAGTCGGTTAACCGCAAAGGAAATGTCGGGTCGTGTTAGCGCCAAGTATTGTAGGCTCCCAACCAAGGTGCGGTAATCAGTGGGGGAGTCAAGAACGACTCCTGCGGTAAGAGTGAGATGACTATTGGCCTCCATGGGTGTGCTAACGGGTTTAGCGTCAAGCATGGAGGCTTTGTCAAGCAGATCAAGTGTGTATTTGCGCTGGTTTAGAAACAACCCAAGAGGAGTGGGTTGAACTTCAACGCCTAGGAAGTAGGAGAGAAACCCGAGGTCTTTTAGTGAAAAGCGTTGAGCCAGTAATGCAATGAAGGTGTTGATCACCGCTGAGTTTGAGCCGGTGACGATGATGTCGTCAACATAAACAAGTACATAGATACGGGGCGTGGAACCCTTAGTGAAGAACAACGAGGTGTCGGAGACGGCATTGATGAAGCCAACTGTGCGGAGGTATGATTTTAGCTCGGTGTACCACGCACGTGGAGCCTGTTTAAGGCCGTAAATAGCCTTTCGAAGACGACAAACATGGTCGGGAAGAGCTGAAGCCTTGAAGCCAGGGGGTTGTGTCATAAAAACATCTTCAGTGAGAGTGCCCTGCAAAAATGCATCATTTATATCAAGTTGACGTAACGGCCAGTCATTAGTAAACGCTAGACTTAGGAGTAGTCGAACGGTAGAGAGTTTAATGACTGGGCTAAATGTTTCCTTGTAATCGAGGCCCGGTCGTTGATGGAAACCCTTGGCGACAAGACGTGCTTTGTGTTTCTCAACGGAGCCATCCGGATTATATTTAGTGCGGAACACCCATTTGCATCCAACGACGTTTTGAGAAGAGTGACGAGGTACTAGTTCCCAAGTGGAGTTGGCTTTGAGGGCATTGAATTGGGTTTGCATGGCGTCACGCCAAACTGGATTCGTGAGAGCTTGTTTGACGGAGGTGGGTTCAGTGGGCGTGAGTTGGGCAGCGAGGTTAAGTTTGTGTATGGGTTTGAATATGTTGTTGGAGGCACGAGTTTGGTGAGGGTGTTTGATAGGTGGTGGAGGGGTGTGGGGAGGGGAGGTGGAGGAAGTTGCATGGGGAGGTGTAACAGGTGAGGAGGGGGGACTATGAGAGGCAGCAGCAGACATAGAGGGGGATGCGTGGGTTGGAGACGGAGGGGGTGAAGGAGAAGGTGAGATGGGAGTGGGAGAGGAGGGCTGATGAGGGACGAGGGGTGTGATGGAGGACGAGAGAGAGGGAGGAGAGGAAAGATGGGCAGTGATATGTGGGAAGGGAGGAGGCAGCGGGGATGATGGGAATGGAGAAAGAGCACCATTCATTGGTGGTGGGAAGAGAAATGGGAGGGGAGAGTGGGGTAGGGACGGACATAGGGTAGGAGTCATCAACAAAACGCACATGTCGTGATGAGTATATGCGGTGAGCGGAGGGGTCAAGACATAGATAGGCATGTTGAGTGGGAGAGTATCCAAGGAAGATACACGCTATGGACTTGGGATCGAGTTTGTGGGTGGAGTAGGGACGAAGCCAAGGATAATGAATTGATATCCCACACACCTTTAGATGTGGTTGCACTAGTTATGAGTGGTCCAAGTTCGGGGGAAAGGGTGCCTGCAAGAGCTCCAAACAAGAGTTTATCTTGGCGTATCCAAGTACGGTAGGCCGGGTTGGTGATTGTTTTGCCATCAAGAGTGATGGTGGGTTCGGGACAAGGGTGGGTGCCATCGATTTATTGGGCGAGATCATACCCAATGAGAAGGGCTTGGATTTGAGTTTGCCAGAGGGTGTAGTTGGAGGGTGTAAGTTTTTGAACGGAGTGAACATTAATCATGGTGAGGGGTTTGGTCGGTTCATGGGTATTCGGGATAGAGGAGTCGGACGCCATGAATGAGTGAGAAAAAAATTGAATGTGAAGGGGATCGGTTATGCTCTGATACCATGAAAGAAGTTAATGAATTGATTAATGGATTGTTAAGAGCAAGGTACAAGTATATATATATACAAGCTTCCCACGCTATGCTAACCCTACTGATATGTGGGTAGTTAACAAAGATAAAAGGTAATCCCTATAAACTAGGCTAAGATAACAACTAGGTAGTTACAAGAGATAAAGATTGAATTAAATAAATACAAAGGATAATAGTGTACAACTAAGCAAATCTAAGAGATAACTACGTTATCTCTATCAAGGGTTTTTGAAGGTAGAGGTGGTGGATGATAATTGGTGAGTGGTGGTGAAGGTTTAGAGTGAGGCTGATGGTGGCAGTTGAGATGGTGGTTGTAATGGAGATGAAAGTCTCATCGAACGGATTTCTTAACGTTAACGGAAGTTGTTAAAACGTGGTGCTTGACAAAATTTAGGAAAGTTATATTACTCCATCCGTTCCCTTTTGTTCTTCCTACTTTGACTTTTTTTCCTATCTCAAAAAGATTCCAAATAGGAAGAACAGAAAAGAACGGAGGAAGTAGTTAAATTCAAAAACAAAAGTAATTGGTGGTTATTTTCAACAAGTGTAAAGTTTGAAATGTTTTTTTCATAAATTTTCATTTTTTAATTGGGACACTTCATTTCTACAAAAATAGTCGGTTGACCTAGTTAATTATTACACTTTTCTCAAATATCACTATCAAAAAACGTAGGAATTATTAATTTCTTTGAAAATACGGTTCCAAGTGCTCAACAAAAACAAAACAAAAAACTTGGGGGATGATTGAGTAATGAGTAGTTGAGATTATTATTGTTGGATTCTAATCGCGAATTTGCCTTCCATATAATTGGTCTAAGTGACGGCTAGCTCCTCCTAATTAATGTCTGCTCCCTCGTTAAAATTGCCCAAAACCTTAGATAATTGAGGATTAAGCAAATTAATGAATCTCTCGCCACAAAATGCAAAAAATTGCGTGCCGTGATTGTTCAACCCTCTTCTTGGGGAAAAACTTCGACTACCCACCAGATGGATGACCCATAGAATAGTAATTCTAGAATCCAATTCAATATATCTAATGATACTTTAATATTGTCTTAGTGGTGGGTAAACCCTCTTCTTGGGACTTGATATTTGTGAGTATGATGTTTAAATGTAGAATTTTTAGAGGATAACAAAGAGAAACTTGGAGAAATTAAATTGGCTACATTTTTATATATTTCTCATGTATAAATGAATACACAAGGCAGCCTTTAAATAAGCATACAAACTACTACTAATAACATATTAACTATGAGCTACTAAAGAGAAAAATTAGGAGCATGCCCACTACGTAGCTCACTATTTGCTACCCCACTAACTATACCATTATGTATATCACTACTTGTCAGCCCACTAAGTATTAGCAACTAATCCCAATTATTAGGACAAAGATTTGGTCTTAACTTTAAATTAGGCAATAGACCGAGCCCAATATATAGAAAGAAGCGAAAGTTATTAGCTTTTTGAATAAAGTAATGTGATTTTTAAATAAAGTGATGGACTTAAAGTGATTAGACCACCTCTTTTAATAATTTTTGTAGGAAAACTACTTGACTAATTAATTGACTCAAAATAACAAACTATTTTTAATAAATTTGAAGCATTACTCCAACATAAAAAACACAGGTATCAATTTCATATACAGTTCATTTTACAAACAGTTCATTATCAAAAAAAGAAGAAAAACATGACAAATGATTTACAGACTGGGAGTTACTGTAGTGTGTACTTGAAGATAGGTGTAATTTTAATTTGTGTGGTGCTGAATGATGTTCAAACTGTCAATATTCATTACTATAAATTAGGAACCCATTTCCAAGCTTAGCCCATTGCATCAAGTTTAAGCTCAAAGTGTATAACCTAGTTGCATTTTTTCTATAAAAAAAATCGTAGAAACAAGAAAGAGAGGATGAAACCAGTGGTGATGGCAACGGAAATAAAGCAAGTATTTCGCATGAAGGAAGGGACAGATGAAACCAGTTATGCGAAAACATCCTACATTCAGGTAGATTTGGTTCTTAGACACAATTCAGGCGTATGTCTGACTGTGGTGACAACTTGTACAGTTATAAATATGAGTATAAGTTTTGTGTTTTTTACAACTAACCAGTATTTACGCTCGGGTGATGATGCCGTAAGGTTTTTATGACTTATAATCTATATATATATTAAAAAGCCGTAAGAGTTGTTATCCACCACGTGTCACTATCCCTCTTTGAATAACATTTTATGCAACAACATTCTCATATATTAAAAAAAAAAATTGACAATGTGAAGATTCGAACTCCCAACCTCATGTATGAAATGAATAGCTCAAACCATTATGCCACAATATTATATTGATACTTCTATCAACAATAATGATGATATATAATTATATAAATAAAAATCAAGAGTTAAGTTGTCTAAATGAGATGAGTTATATTTTTTTATATGATATATTACACGTTAGATTACATTAGTTATTAGCAACTAATAATCCGAGCATCGCCGGGGACTAACACTAGTTTAGTAATTATAATATCTGACGTTTGGTGTGAAATTTTGTCATTGAAAAGCAGAAAATAATTAGTCTCATTAATAATACTAGCACTTAAAAATTAATCCATACAAGGGTTTGCTGTTCATAACTCTTAGGGCTATATATAAGCATTAAATATTTTACCCAAAATAGTATTAATTTGGAAATTTATTTGCAAATCACGCGTTATTGATATTAGTTGTTTACTAATTTTAGAAAGTATTAGATACTTATACATAGCCCTAAGGGCTACATGTAACATTTGTCTTATTATTTTGATGATAGAAGTTACAATATAGTATGTACCTCGAAGATTCCCTTGCCTTTTATGGACATCTAAGGCCATTGTAGAATCCTTTCTTTTAGTTCTAAGACCATGCATGCATGCGTTTGAAAGAGGGAATCTCCAAAGTTTTTTGATATGTAGATTCCATTGTTTTAGTGGACGTGCATATAAAACCATTATGTTATCAGTTATCTGATATATGCATATGCAGAACTTACTCCACGTTCATACCCTATTAAGGACCTGTTTTCCCCAAAAAAGAATATAGTTGAAACTCGTGGTGTTGTGAAGAGAACAAAGCCTAAGATTCAACAATAATAGCGATAGTGTAACAATAATACAACTTCATAGAGGTTTCTCTATCTCACATCTTCAAAAATAAAGGTTTAAAACAATGTCACGGATTAATTACATATAGAGCCGATTTAAGGTCATACATACAGTTAAGTAGCTCAACTATTATGGTTTTAAAGTCTTAATCCATCTAATTTCCACAATGTTGATACTAATTTGCAATTTTCATGCAACAGAAGCAGGTATTATCATTGACAAAACCCATGAGGGAAAAGGCCATAAGGGAGTTTTACTACAAGGAACAGCCAAAAACATTGTGCATAGCAGACTTGGGTTGTTCCTCTGTTGAGCTAACCAACTCAAGTCCAGTGTTTGAGCTCATAGACACTGTCGAAAAGGCTCGTCGAGAGCTCGCAATTGGGCCACAAGAGTATCAAGTATACTTGAATGATCTACCAGGAAATGATTTCAACACAATCTTTAGGTCATTGGGAAGCTTTGAAAATAAGCTTAAACAAGAAATGGGAGATGATTTTGGGCATTGTTTTGTGAATGGTGTACCTGGATCTTTTTATGAAAGGCTTTTCCCCTCCAACCATGTGCATTTTATCCATTCTTCATATAGTCTTCATTGGCTATCTCAGGTAATGTGCCAATCTTCATTTATCCTCCAAAATTAATCCAAAACTTGATTCTTTAATTTGTTTATGCATTTATGTCATTGATACCGTACTTGGTCTAGTGGTCTGGTAAGGATAGCGCCCTTCCAATTTCAAGGTTGGGTTCAATCCCCACTAGTAGCACTTTGAAGATAGGGATTTCCCTTATCCTTCCCCTCTTAATGCCTGGCCTATTACGACTCTAATGGAATGCAGGTCACTTATCTTCTTCTTACCGAAGAAGAAAAAATTTGTGTCATTGATGATAAGTTGATAATGGGATGACTTAGTCAGTAACAACAAGTCAAGGGCGTTATTTAAAGAGGGTTTGATTTGGAGAAAAACAATTTTCAATGTCTATTTGTTTGGTTTGTATATAGGTCAGCAAAAACTTTGAGAGAAACATTTCTCTTTCCTTCACATTTAATTTCCTCCCTATTCTTTAACATCAGGATATTTCCCTCCTCCAATCACACTTCCCTTCATTTTCATTACTCCATTTTCTTTTAATTTCATCTTGTTAAAAGGAAAATTGAATCTAGAATTATCTTTCCTCAAAAGTAAAAAATAAAAATAAAATTATATGACTAATCAATTTCAATTAAAGATGTTCTTCGTCCAACCAAACATATTATTATTCTTTTATGACATACACATCCCATCTAAACCAAATTATCTAGGAGTAATATTTTTGTTTCATGTTTTTAGTATTTAGTTGATTCATTTCTTTCATCACATACCCTCATAGTCGTAAATTATCTATAAACAAAAATATCGAAGTTGGTATTTTAAATGTATACAACAAAACTAATCTAAAGATCTCAAATGACTAGATTTTATTCTAAAGTATAAATAACAAAAAAGAGTAGTCAAATCATAGTGTGTGATTAATATTGTAAGTTAAAAACAGTCCATTGAAAAGACAAAGAGAAAATAGTAGACGACGCTGTTAGTGCAATTCCAAGGAGTTAAACTAAACCGCCTCATTATAGAATAGCTAAATATAGTTAAGTGTTTAAATATAGTACTAATAGCTGATTGGATGTGATATAAAATTATTTTGTATAAAAATAAAATAGTTACCGGAAATAATAAGAGAAAGGAGATTATAAAAAGGAGAAGAAGAACAATTGAATATATAATAGTTAACTATAGAGTGCTTGTTATGCCTACTATTAGTTAGGAACCAAGCATAATATTGATTTTTGGCGTCCACTCTTCTTCCCTTATAGAACAGAGATATATTTAGGCATTTATGTAAATGTATGAGAAGGTGAAACTCACTATTTTCTTAGTAATATTTGTAGTGGACGATATATCTACATGCTTATTCGAAGTTTGTGATAAACCCAAACGTTTTTAGATTGAAACACTAAGGCATCACGTATATTTGGAAGCTATTAACTTAATGTGCATAAGCTGTTAAAAGTTCAAAACCTTAAATTTTAGATAGAGTTTACGGTTTTAACTTATAAATCTATATGACCTATCCATGTGATTATGAATAGACTGTCTAGTACAAGTCTCCGTAATACATTTTGCATTTCCCAATTATATATCTAGCAGCTAGATATTTTTGCTTTGCACCATCAAAGTTTTGTGTTTCATTTTCTTATCGTACAAAGTTTTGTTGTTTGATAATCATGGATGAGTAGGTCCCAAAAGGAATAGAAGATAACAAGAGAAATGTTAACATAGCGAAGACAAGCCCACCTCAGGTGCATGAAGCTTACTATAAGCAATTTGAAAGGGATTTTTCGACATTTTTAAGGTGTCGCTCTGAAGAACTAGTCGCAGGAGGGATGATGGTGCTAACGTTGATGGGAAGAAAAAGTAGTGAACCATATAGCAAGGAATCTTGTTACATTTGGGACATTCTTGCTACAGTTCTCAACGACATGGTTGTAGAGGTATAGTACTTCTCTTAAGTCATCTCGAGCATGATTAAAATCTTCACTAATAGAATTTCATGTTTACTATTAATATATAGTATATACTTCCTCTATTTCACAATAGATGCATCATTTGTACTTTTCACGCTTGCCAATGCATTATTTAAACATTAATATCTTTAATTATCAATAAGTAACAATTATATATAAAAAGATAAAATTAAAAAAATACATATCAACACGAATCTAACAAGATCCCACATGATTATGTTTATCCAAAACTGTAAATCGCCAAAGCCAATCAAAGTCTAAATTGTGAATAGTGCACAATATGAAAATGTTGCATCTATTGTGAAACGGAGGTAGTATGTGGAAACGACCAACAGGTATTTCTAAAATGAACTATTTTGTAATTTTGTTAAAAGATAGGTAAAGAATCTTATTTTTTTTGAAAGAAAAAGAAATTTCATTTATTGAAGGTCAAACGACATCTACAATAGGTATCAAAGAAAAATAAAATACAATCAAATAAGATTAAATTAAACTCGTTTTCGATAAAACTATAATGAACCAGATCGACTAGTAGCATAGGCCCTTTGGATTTGTTGAATCTTGTATCTATTAACGGAACCGTCTATCATTTGAACATAGTTTGGAGGAAAACATTCTTGATCTCACTGAATTGACCGCATATGAAGTTTCAATACCTTCATGTTGATAAAGTTGAATTTCAGCCAATAAGAGCAATTTCTCATACCTACAAACAAACAAACACTCACAAGTCCCACAAAGGGGAAATATTCCTCCCAACAGAGAAGACAAAAACTCTCATAAAAGGGTTTGAGAAACTCACATAAAGAGAGACTAAGTTATTCAACAAAACAAGAAAATAAACTAGAAACTGAAAACAAGAAAGGAAAAGGGGTTTACCATGGATAGGAACATTCATGGCAGCCCCTCACAAATGAAGAGGGGAAAAAAAAGAAGAGGGGCGGCGGCTAGAGAGAAAAGGGAGATGAGGGTTGCAGACTTAAATGTAGCTAGTACAACCTTGATCTACTTAGTTAAAGAATTTAATGATCAAAAAGTTATACATTGACAAATGTAAAAGTCAAACTGGAACTATTCGAACAATAGATATAATATGAAAACTATTTTAAAGCATATATTAATTGAACTTGAAATGTGTTACTTTATATATTGGATAGTTGCACGTAATATTCTCTGTGTGATCAAGGAATTGCTACTAACTTGGTCGGTAAAATTTTGAACAATTGTCTAAAAAACGCAAGATACAAATCTCATTTACATCACTACTATTCATAACTCTCCATAAACCCAAAAAACATAAGTAAATAAATAAGACGGCAAATATAGTATATATTATTATCATCATAACAGATTGTTGATCATAAATTATACAGGGTTTCATAGAGGAAGAGAAGTTACATACTTTCAACACTCATTTGTATGCTCCTTCAGAAGCAGAGTTAAGTTTTTTAGTCGAGAAAGAAGGATCATTTAATCTAAACCAAGTTCATTTTTTTGAAGTCAGCTGGAAACCAAGTGATTATGAAAATTCATACAACGAGTTATTTGATCACGTTTATTTTACTAAATGCATGAGAGCCGTGGCAGAGTACATACTCACAAGTCATTTTGGAGAAGCCGTCATAGAAGAGGTGTTCCATAGGTACAAGGAAATCGTTAAAGTTTCAATGGCCAAAGAGAAGAATGTGTTTATGAATATCACAATCTCGTTGACAAAAAAAGTTTAATTGGTTTGTCGTGGAATATATATATATATATATATATATATATATATATATATATATATATATTTCAATAAAGAGCCTTTACTATAAGCTATATTGAAATTTTAAGGGCGATCTCTTGTCATAGTTGTAAGGCATTATTATCTGTAATATATTCATGTTAGTAATTAAGGATGAGTACTCTAGAGTCGAGCTTTACAATATTATGATTTTATAAATATTTATAACATTATTAATGTATGTATATATGTATGTCCCTATGCTTATATTGATTAGTAAGCAATCTTGAACAATACTATCAAAAGTTCCCCAACACAATTACTTTTATGTTTTAATTTCTTTAGATAGCCGTAGGTACACCATTGAGAGAATGATTCCATAAGACTTTTCTTTCTATCTTTTTAAATAATAATAATAATAATATAATTTTGTGTTTCGTTGCCAAAAAGATAAAAGAAAATAAAACAAATGATGAAGTAAGAATATTGTGGCACTTCTTATTTACAAGAAATCGTGTTATTCCCTACCAATATTACCGACCGAAATTATGACGGTAGTAAATTTTCACAATACCGACCGTTTTAAAAAGGTAGGAAATCACCTACCGTCTTTTTTTTTTTTTGATAGCCACCTACCGTCTTTATAAATATACTACTGCGCAGCGGTAGGTGAATTTATAGTCGGGCAAATTTTATCATTGGTACAAAAATACCGACTGCCAAACATGATGCAACTACTGATCAGACCCAGCGGTTCGTATCTAGTAACCTATATAAAAAAGGAGATGGGTCAAATATAAGTCAAAGTTTTGTGGTAATTTTTGTAATTCCCACATTACCCTTTCCTTAAGTATGAACTACATAAGCAATATTTGACAAATTGTTTTTATTACTGCATATCTATATCTATAACCTATTTAAATGCTTATTTTTCAAGTATTTTATCTCCTAGCTTCTTCTTTTTATTTTTTATTTGTATTATTCTTATCTTAAAAATAATATATGTTAAATATAAATGATGAATAATTCATCGAAATGAGTACATAGAGTTCTCGTAATGAGCACGTTCAATCAATGAAGATATAAAACTAAAATAATCAGATAAACCTCCATCCCAACTCATACTCATTTGACGAACTGATACTCCTTTAACTAACTCATACTCATTTGGTTAAGATATTTTGGATGTACCTAGCGTTACATACACCAAGATATAACTTTTACCTCATGATACCTTCTACCTAGGGGTGTCTAATGAGTTGCAAAATTATTTTTCTATTTACTATCCTTGCATCGAGATAATGTTTCTACATAAGTTATTTTTTTGTATGTAATCAATAATATGCATATTGTTTATTATATATATTTATCATAGGCTATGTTCTTTTGAACTGGATTGAACTTGAACTTGATTGAAAGTAATTTACATTAATCCAATCCAGGATCTTAATGTCATAAATTGTTTATCAAGTAAAACTATTCCATTTCAAATACGTGCAAAGCACGTGCCATAAAACTAGTTTATAAAATAAGGGAAACCCCATACCCAACGTGTACGACCCACCAACCCATATAAAAAGAAAACCCTAACCAGTTCCCACTTGCATCTTCTTATTTTACCTCTCTTCGTAAATCTATTTTCTCTCAAATCTCCTCTTACATGCATCTACTCTTTCAAAGAAGAAGCTTGGATACATGAACAAAATTGTCCAAAGTTGCTGAAGATGAAGCATCAAGCATAAGTATAAATGGTGGTGTTGGTTTTTAGTAGTAAAGAAACATAAATGTAGAAGATTAGATATACAAACTCGAGCAACGGAGATGAATCATAAATCTATTCAAGGCTAACATTTGTTTTGAGAGAAAACCAAAATCAAAGGATTTTGCAGGTTTCGATTGTCGTTTAGATCTTGTTTTTAGGATGAGTTAGTTTATTTTCTTAAGTTTAGGAAATTTTTGATCTAGTCAGTTGTAAAATTTTACAACTTTGCTTTACAGTTTTCTGTATATCATTGCTAATAATTTTTTGCTTTGATTTTTATACTTATCAAATTCCTTTTGGTTGGATTAATGTATTTTACACTTCAATCTTCTTTTTAATTGTGTGCTAATATATCCCATTATTTGATTGATTTACTTGTTGTGATTCGGTCCTTTTTAGTTTGTGTTGGAAATTAAATGGACTTCTGCTCTTTGATTAGTTTGAGTTCAATATAAAAGATTATAAAGCCATCAATCTGAGTTTATATTGAATAGAAGCCTTTGAATTTGGACATACTAAATTTTGTGCCAATAATCCTACGGCTTCGAAGTCTCGCACTAGTACTATTCTCACTTGCAGTTCCAGTAGGAAATTAGTCAAACGGTAGGTCGGGAATTAACTATTGTTGTAACTTCGGTCGGCAAATTACCTACCGAAAAGCAGTAGGAAATCACTTACTGTTTAACGGTAGGTAACTTTTTACCGACCGTTACCGACCAATATAACGACCGACGCAAATGGTCGGAGACGGTCGGTATTTTTGATTACCGACCGTTTTTAAAGGTTTACCGACTGATTTCAACGGTCGGTAAAAACGCGATTTCTTGTAGGTACAAATGATTTGTCCGGAAGGTTCTTGACTATAATTATTGATATTTCAACCCTCTATTATTACAAATTCATAACCATAAGAAAATATTCACTTGCTCCAAAAAAAAATGTTTTATTTCATCTACTCTATCTGTTTTCTTTTAATTTAATCATTTCAGTTCACTTTAGAGGAGAAACCAGGAGAAAATCCAAAAGTTAGAATGAGAAGTTGAAAAATATGAGAGGGGAAACTAAATAGGTGGAGATAGAACTAAGGGAGTATTAAAAATTGAGAGAGAAAAATGTATTATATAATACTCTCCTCGTCTTTTTGTTTTTGTTAATATTGACTATAAGCACTATTCACGTGGTAATTTTGATTTGAGTTTGAATATGAAGTGAAAGACATACTCATGTGAGATCTTGAATATTTTGCCTCAATGTATATTAATTTTTCCTATAACTAGTTTGAAATGTTAGTTTTTGAAGTTGTGGCTCGAAAATTGTGAAAATGAAAAAAGAAATGTAGCAAATAAAAAAACCAGTAGAGTACAAAGTGGGTCAAATAGGTGGAAAAAGAGTAGAAAATAGATGGGACATGTCATAAAAAATGAAAGCAATGTGTAAATTAAAAAGATATAGACCAATAAAAAAGTGTGTAGATCAAAAGGAAAGAAAGGTAGTATAATCTATGGGGTAAGGTCATGATTAGCTTGTTAACTTCACCTTAAAACTAAATTCAACTAAGTACAAATAAGTTTAGTTCAGTACAAATAAGTTCAATTCAGTGAATTATGTTCAAATTAGTAAATTTTCGTAAATGAAGAAAAAACAATCGGGCTTCATTAGAGTCACAAATTCAGTTTGATTTAGTACACATAAGTTTAATTCGATTAGATAAGTTCGATTCTGTAAGAATAAGTTTAGCCTTGTAAACATATGGTGAAGTGACCATAGCCACGTGCTTCAAAAATAGGAATTACACATTCATGCTCCATGCGGAAACACCTTTCTTCTCCTTTACTTTTTCCTTTCATATTCTCTCTTTGGCGTAAGGAGAAATATATGGATTTTAAGAAAACAAGTAACGAGATCTTGTTTAATTCATCTGAGTATTCATTTGGCTTCCTCTCCTCTTTATTTATTAAAGGACGAGTTCCGAAAGATACACCATCTTCCTTTATAGAATAGAGATTAACGCGGTTTAAAAAAATCAGCTATTTGAGGCCAGATTAAGGCGCCAAAGCCATGGCAATCTCCAGTCCACCCGTTTAAGCTACTGCTACTGGTGCTGCTGAGAGAGAAGGATGATGATGCTAGGGTTTCATCTTCAAACTCGGAATCTCTGCTCTTCCTCATTGCCATGTCTCTCCCTTCCAAAAGTCTCTCTCTTTTCTTACTGTGAGTGACATTTTAAAATTCTGCATCTTTAATCTTTATTGTAAGAATCTCTTATCATCAAACTTTACTTTCTGTGAATTAATCTAAGATAAGGTATAATTAATTCTGAATTTGAGAATGAAACCACTAAAATTGACTCTTGTTTTAGTATTAATTACAAGATTAATGTGAAAATTGTTGTTAGTTTGTTAATTGTTACGGTTCCTTACCATTAAATATTCTAAATGCAGCTGCGGAAATCAAATTTTGGAATGAAAAGAGAAAAGGAACTGTATGTTTGGCTTCTTCGTTACAGAATTCGAATTACAATGTTGAAAGAAAAAGGTGGGAATTTTCCCCTCAGCTTACAATTTTCCATCTTATTCTTGATTTCAAGAGGACTTGTTTGTTAATTGGTTAATCTTAGGGGTCATTTGGTTCGAGCTTTAGAATGGAAAGGAAACGGAAACGAATAAAGGAGGGGAATAGTAATAGCAATTGTTACCTTTATTAGTTATTTGGTTCAAGCCATGTAATGGAAATGAAATGGTAACCATTACCACCAAGTAAGAGATTTTGTTACACGAGGGGGCGGGGAAGGGAAGGTAACAAATTGGAAAAGTCCGTCACCACCAAGTAATGTAATGGATTGATGAAGGGTCAAACCAAACAAGAAGAAAGAGTATTGGTAATTAATTTTGTTTCTTAGAGTCCAAAATTAGTGAATCAAACAACCCCTTAGTACAGAGGTTGTGTAAAAATTGGAGTAATCCGTGGATTCACTTGTTTGATGGGAGGATCAAAGAAGTCGGCCTTGATCTTTTGGAATGAATTGATAGAATTCCAGTTCAGGTCAGTTTCGTTTAGTTAGTTTTGTCTCACAGAATAGTGAAAATAGTTTCAGCTGAGGTCAATTTGGTCCAAAAGAATAGGGCCGGAGATTAGTTTTTTTTTTGGTTGAACACTAAGAATTTAAACTTTATTTCTCGAGAACATAGATTCATCCGAAGCCATTTTTGTAATTCGGTGACTAGACTATCATCGTTGATTCCATCATTGTTACTGTTTTCATGGTACAAAAAATCGGTATGGGGGCACATTTTTCTTTGGTTGATTAACCAATAGTAAAGTACTTGCATGTACTTTTCGAAGTGCAGTTTGGTTTTGGGGGGGGGGGTAACACTGATCAATGCACATAGGAGTCAGTTGTGAAATTTGTTAGCCCACTACCACCTCCATTGAAGGAGACGAAGAAGGTGTTGGAAAGCAGACGAGGGAGAACGAAATAGAAAGTCATTGGAGGAAAGGAGAGAGGAGTCAGAGGAGGAGATTGAGAGAAAGGGGGTTGAGTTTTTGAAGAAAAGCATGGCTTCCTTTCTTAGAAAGGAGAAAAGCATCCTCCACTTTTCAGTAAAAGAAGTCTATTGTATTTCCAAGACACAAAGTCACTCTAGCAAAAAGTCCACGTTTTTCAGGATATAAAAGTCACTCTAGCAAATATCTTGTAAGCTATAGTTTTCATTAAATTGGAGACACTGGAATTCCTTTCCTTTCTTCTGGCTCTCATCATCTCTCTCAAAATATTTAACTGAATGATTGGTAAATGTATGACTTAAAGCTAAAGTTGCTGAGAAACATAGACAATGTGATCTCCTAGGGGAAAGTCAATGTTTAGATTGGTGGGCTCGTTAGGAGAATCATCATCTGAATGGAGGGATAATGATATATATCTTGAGGCATAACGCTTGTCAACAAGATAGAGAAAGCTATGAATAATAGGTCACATTACTGTATACAGTATAAGAGGGAAACAAGGTTGAGACACTAGAGTACGCTTTAAGGTTTTTTACCCTTTTTGGTCAGTTGCATTGATCATACTGCCATAATGCTCATTTCCTGGGAAATTCTATTGTAGTGAGCATCTTCTTACCTTGACCCGTAAGAAATATGAATCCAGTTTATGTGCTTAGTGTCTCCATTGTTCTGTTGCAGGAAAGTTGTGGATCATTTATGTTTATTGCGAGCAAAAGAAGATTTATCTGAAGAGCAAGAAAAGGATATGTTGGACTACCTTTATACATCTCAGTATCAGATGGCTGGCATAGTTGCTATATCTTTAGGTGAATAAACAATTAAAATTTATACCATCCGAACTTCATGCTTAAGGTGGGTGCTTTGTTCTAAAATTTAGCTGTATGTTAAGGTTTGATTATCAAAACCAAGGAGAGAAGTTCTTTTCTTTTGGTAAGAGTCCCAACTAGGAGAAATTGGGATAGTAATCAGTTACTTTTGTTTCCCCTTGTTCCTGTTTCATTAAAGTATATGATGGGTTCCTTATGAGAAAAAAGAGTTTACTGATAGGATTACAGAAAATTGAATTATCAGTATCTAGAATGATTGACACAATCATAGGGGGATGTTTACTGACCGTTTTTTCTTTGTTTATGCTTGAGGCTTACAACTCGCTTGTGCACCTTCCCCTCACCCTTCCCAAGAAAAAGAAGCGTACCTTGTCAAACCTTTTGTTTTCTCTTATGTGTTTGTTAATGCCAATGGTGATATCAAGCATTACAAAATTGGTTCTGGCAAGTTGTATGACTTAGTAACCTAACATATACTATTTGTTCTTGTAGGACGGACCTCAAATCAAAATCCTGAAAGTTACAGCCATGGTGTATTCATGCGTTTTCAGAGAAAGGAAGACCTTGCAAATTTTTATGAAAATTCTTTATATGCTCGGGTTCTCGAGGAGCATGTTACACCTTACTGCCATGTATGCGCTGCAATGTAAATTTCAAAGCTTTTATTTGTTTTGACTTGTTCTATTCTTGTATATTTTCTAATTAAATTTAGGTACCTAATTGAAATTTACAAGAACTGTGGCAATTCTGCAGGACTTACTATATGTGGACTTTGAAGTAGAAGTAGAAGATGATATCCTTGCCATCTTTCGAAAAGGAGAGGTTGGATTTTACTTACATGTACTATGCGTTCGCTATACAATTGGCAATGATCTAGTTTTAAAACACTCATGTCAGATTCTACCTTTGCTACTTATAGTTCCTCACTTCCTCTTAATCTGAATTACATTTACAGCCTGTTTGAATGGTGGAAAATATAATAAATGATTAGTGTGTGTTTTTAACGATCCGTGGTTATGCAACTCGGTCTTCAAATATGTGTTTTCTTCTTTAATTTTCATTCCCACGCATTACAAATCTTGAAATATGGTATTAAGAGAGAAATAAAATGTATGAACAACAACACTTAACTGGAGATGGAATTGCTGTCATCATGGACCCTTTCACAAAGTTTTACTTGCAAAATTACACACTGATACACTACGAATAACTTCAATAATTACCATTTACCAAACGATCAGTTTCCCTTTGTAGAGGAAACACTTGATTAAAGAATTTCCTACATGTGTTGCCAAGAGGATTACTTAGAAACAAATTGATTCGTTTATCTTATTTGACTGATGGCCTTTTTGGCCATTTGGTTTAATGTTGGTTGCTACGTTAACAGAACTGGGCTTTGCTTACAGGAGTTTAACTACGGAGTGGAGTATGTGCTTCTGATTAAGGTTGATGAGGGCGCCTTAGAGGGACCAGCAGAAGATGCATTAACTTCTCTTGCAAAAATGGCCTTTAAGTTTCCATCCTTGATTGTCCAATTGACTCAAGGTGTAGTCTAAGAACCTAATGAAAATGAGATAATGAAAAATGAGATTTTAATGGCTTTAGCGAGATGCTTCGATGAATGCATGAAAGATTCCCTATTTCAGAAGTAAAATTACTGATATACATATTATTTACATGCATACATCTCAGGTAGAAACTTCAATCCTGAAAGCAAAGAGTACACTCATGCAACAGTGATACGGTTTCGCTCTGGTGAGTTTTCTTCATGTTTTGTATTGCTTCTTGATTTGCCAACTTGGAGCTAACTATTGCTCCCTGTTAACTTTCAGTTGAAGCTCAAAGCATCTTCTTCGATAGTTCAGAGTACAAATCTGTAAGTCATTTATGTGATATTTAATGGTATGGTACCAAGAGTGTGCAATATCTTGACTACAGGAATGTAGTTTGTTCAAGTTGATCTCTGCTAAACATTTTATGTTGGTCAATTTGTATAATGAGGAATTCCTTCATCTTTAGTCAAGCAGATACCTCAATATATGAAATTAAATGAAGAAACTCTTCTTTTTTTATAAAGCTTAAGTTTCTCTTATGCATTGACTAACTGGCCTTCGCCATAAAAATCGGGGAGATGGTGATATATCTTTTCAAGAAACAATAAGCATTGAAATGAAAATAGGGGGGCACGGTTCTAGAATATGGTTGATTTAATCTTTTATTTGGCTTCCCTTAAAAAGTCATAATTCCTCTAGTGAGTACTATAGCTTTCTTTCAAGAATGACAAATTTTTTTCTAGTGACATGCCATTTTCTTTTGCAAACTGTGAAATAACAGCTATGGGAGTCAAAAGTACTGCCAATCAGCCAGAAAACTCTATCATTCCATTTCCTCGTGGACCCAGTGGGCACTGAACTTATGTAGGGAAACTGTATTGCAAACGGTATGCTGATTAAAGCTCATGCATACTGATCCTGGTAATGGCTGATTTTACATTTTTGTAGTAGTTTGTCTACATTTTATCAGTAATTTTTTTTTAACCCGTGTATTTCTTTCGTTTCTAGGACTCACGCCTTCAGGCAGCTCTTTGTCTCACATCCAACGCACTTCCCCTTGTGCCTTTTAGAGTATGATCTGGAGAAACGAAAGAATGGCTTCCTCTTCCATTTGATTTATATCATTCCCTGTCCCATGTAAGCTTTATACCTTATTTGACTGCACTTGTTCATATATATTCATAAAGAACTCTATTTGGCTTGATTTTAGTTACTTAAACAAGACATAAAAGAGTTGTGGACCCACACAACAAAGTTACGGTAAATGTCCCCAATAGACTCGGGTTAGAATGTGAGCTAATTAAAATTCAGTCAAATAGGGGAAGTCTTTATTTAGAGCTCCATACTCCATTCATGATTTGTTGGCAATAAAATTGCATGCAGGTTGTTCTTCCGTTGATGTAAACGATGTTTAACCTACTTCATTGACGAATTACGAAAGGTGTAAGATAATGTAAAACAAAAGGTACCTGGTAATTTAAATTAGTCACAGAGGTTATATAATGTACTCCTGTCTGTGGTGGGTCTGATCCACAGGAAACAGGCTTCTTGAACTGGGGTCCCTTCACTGGTATTTTGCCAATCTTGTCAGTCACAGTCTGTTTATTGCATTGCTTGAAACTAAAAAAAAAGAGATTTAATGCAAGTCCTGTTACGAAGCACTTTCATGCATACAGTATACACCATGATCTTCCTTTTTAGACTGTAACAATTTTTTTTTTCTTTCCTTTCATTGATTTCTGCAATTTTATTGAGCAAACAGAGTAGTGGTAGGAGCTTGAACTTGTGATTTTCCAGAAACAGCAGACCCGCGATTTAAGTATTGGGAGTGAGTTATAGATTTTGAGACTGCTAATTTGGGGTTGCAAATTCGACAACCAACACAATTTTTTAATGACCCAATCGAAAGGTAGATTAGAGTTTTTTTTTTTTTTTTGTGAGTGGACACCCTTACCTCAATTTAGATCCCTCATTGTTATCACGTCATAGGTTTGACTCCCCGCGAGAGGCTCTTGGGAGAGGAAGTTCCTTTTTTCCGCCACTTTCTTGGCCAATTTTTTAATGACCCAATTGAAAGGTAATTAGACTTAGTATTTTGTTAGGGAACACCCTACCTCAATTTAGATCCCTCATTGTTTTCAGGTCATAGGATTGACTCCCCGCGAGATGCTCTTAGGAGAGGAATTTCCTTTTCTCCCCCACTTCATGAGTCCGGGCTTTCATTATCTAAGGAAGTCCCTTGTGATCAGGCCTTGAACCAGGCCCGTTTCAATACTTTATGGACGAAATATGAAAAGGAATTAATGCTTCTATCGTTCTAGTTCTATCAACTAGCTTATTGAATACAGAAATCTAGAAAAGATTGGTGTACTAGAAGGCGGTCCCTCTACCTTGATCAATAACCGAAAATTTTAGCTATTCACTCATGAAGTTAGGCTCCAGACCGACTTCTCTGTACACTACACGAAAAACTAGTTTTATAAACTTCTTTTCACCAGTAACTTAATACTAAGTTGGTACTTCGTAGGGGTTTCATAGGTTCGTTTCCTACCAATTGTGGTCTTTGGTAAACTGACTTTACGGCGAGAGTTCATAGTCCAGTTGGGCGCTTCTCATGATAATTTAATGCATACTACCGACCATTGTCTTTTGTACCTTCATTATCATCCTACAAAAATATATTATCATTATTACTACACCTCCTCATCCTTCCCAATAAATAAATTCATTTATAAAATAGGGGAATAGATAAAAAAATTGGAGAAAGAAACAAAAGGAGCTACTCTGTGCTGTTTGCTTCCAGATACTGGTTGTATAACTTCTGTTCTGACAATCTGACATACATCATGTTTTTGTAAAAGTTTTTAACTAAAAAAAAGCTCTTAAAACTACACACAAGACAATAACAGCATCTTTTTGCAGCAGATTTCTGTAGGTTACAAAAAGTCCAAAATCATTCTGATGTATAATCTTCTAATAGATACAATACACTATACTGTATACTTTGTATTTTGTATAAAGAAATAAAGAATAAAACAAAACTCATGCTACTGAACTGTCTATGGAAAAAAAAGGCACTACTGTATATATCTTAACCTTCTGCTGTTGCCAGAGAGCCTAGAGCTGATCAGTTATGGAGGGGATTCGGACCGGCTGGAACGGTCCGAAATGATTCCCAGTAAGCTTGATCATTGCTGCTAGATTCCTTAGGAGCACTTGCAAGATACTGCCATGAAGCTTCAGAACTTGGTTGTGTCTGCTCTTGTTCATTAGTCTCTCTGGTGATTCGCCGGGAACTCGAAAGATGAAAAGAGAGAACTATTATGAAGATTAGGATTGGAATCCTTGTACTTGTATGAAATCCCATGAAGCTTGCTGTGGTTTGAGCTACCCGGAAGAAGTTGGTTTTAGTCTTCTAAGGAGTTTGCTAAAAAGAGGTTGTTATTAACTTATTATAACCTCATTATATAGTATGTGAGATGAGACTTCATGTTGGAAAAAGATGGAGCCAAAACTAATATAATTGGAGCTGAAATTACAAGATTGCCCATCAGGGGTAAAGCTATATAGATGTCAGCCTATCAGGTATAGAGTCATTTGACCCGACTTGAATTTTAATTTTATATTTTTTATATAAAACGAAAAAAATCGTGATCACTTGCCACCACTGAGATATATAAATTTAATTTGCCGTCTACTAACATATTGTTCTATCCGAGACCATGCACCGTACACCCGGGTGCACCGTGCGCACGGTGCACCCGGTTACATTTTGGTGATTTTCTCGAACTTCAGCAAAACAGCTCTAATACTATTTCCTTTTATTTTACATCACTAAGTGAAAGCTACCTCAGTGGTTGGGCCTCTATGCTCTCTCCGCATTAGAGGGTCGCGGGTTCGAATCCCCCCTCTACCACTCTTTGTTGTTTTTTTTCCTCCTTCAACTCATTTTTTTATTAATCTTCTTTTTATTCCTATTTTTTTTAAAGAAATATATTATTGCTCATTGAAAAGTTATATTGCTCATTTGAAAGTTACGATGCTCATTTAGTTATTTTTCAAGTTCAAGTATAATCTATTTGCTCATTCGAAAACAATATTGCTCATTTACTTATATTATAACCGATTACTCTATTTGGTATTTATTTTAACACATTAGAAAATATATTTTCTCATTTTAAGATATATTTCTCATTTGAAATATATAATGCTCATTTTATTAATATATTCGTCAATGTGAAACAGTATATACATGTTTACTAATCAATAAAGAATTATATATTATAATTGCTTATTTAAAAGATATATTACTCATTTATTTATTTTCCACGTACCAGTGTTAAGCTACTACAAATTAGAATATAATATTGTTTATTTTCTTCTTTTTTATGACTATTTATTTTTTATTTTAAGACATTAGAAATAGACAATTAATTTGCTCATTTAAGATACATCGGTCATTCGAACTATGTATTGTTCATTCTAGTGATATATTAGAAGCTTAAAAATTAAAGTGAATTTAAAATAATTATATATTCTACAGCATAAAATAAGACAATGTTTGCTCATTATAAGGATGTTTTACTCATTTAAATTATTTTTTGCTCCATAAATATTCAGTGATATTGTTAATAATTTCATTAATTGAGTAATCTTCTAAACCTTTTTGCACTAAGTAACATATTTACTCATTTCAAAGCTATATTTCTTATTTCATTAATTTTTCAATGGGTATCTTATTGTTTGTTTAGTTTTTATTTCTCCACATTCAAAAAAGAATTGGAAAAAGTTAGAGAATGGAAAAGAAAAGAAGGATATAATAAGAAAAATTAAGTCATAGTAAACATCTCATTTTGTGAATGAGCAAATTTATTACCTCACTCAAGATCAATATGTTTACTGATCTTCCTGTGTAAAAAAGATTGCTCATTTGATCAAATGAGTTAAATAAAACTGCTCATTCGATCAAATGAGTACACTAAAACTGCTCATTTGATCAAATGAGTAAAATAAAACTGCTCATTCATTATTTTACCTCACTTGAGATTAGAATGTTTACTTATCAAAACAAACATGCTCATTTGTCAAAATGAGCAGATTGATTTATCTCCAAGACAAAATAAACTGCTCATTTGATCAAAATGAGTAAAATAAAATTGTTCATTTTGTAAATGAGTAGAATGAATTTAACTCACTCAATATCAAATCATAATGTGAACTATATCAAGCATATTTTTCCATGTTTTCCTTTGAAAATCATGTTGCTCATTTCCTTATTTTTTACTCTCACTATTTGTTTTTAATTGTTACAAAATGAGTAGATTTATTTTACTTCACTCAAGATCAAAAATCTTTACCGATCTTCCTTTGCAAATAAATTGTTCATTTGATCAAATGAGTAAAATAAACCGCTCAATTGTGATTAGGATGTTTACTGATCTTGCTGCACAAAAATAATTGCTCATTTGATCAAATGAGTAAAATAAAATCGCTCGATTGTGATCAGAATGTTTACTGATCTTGCTGCACAAAAACGATTGCTCATTTTGATCAAATGAGTGAAATGTATCTTAAGAAATGGAAAAAGTTAGTGAGTGGAGAAGAAAAGAAGAATAAAATAAGTTTTTTATTTAAAATTTTTTTAAAAAATATATTGTAACAGAATATGGAAAATATTAAAAAGAAAAAATGCGTGTTATAATAATTATATATTCTACCCGTAAAATAAATTTTTAAGAAATTTAAAAATAACAATTATAATACAACATCCCTCCAAAAAAATAATCATAGTACAACAATATGCAAAATAATTGAAAAAAAATAAAATAAAAAAAGCTAAAATAAGAACTAAGACTATGGAAGAAACATGAAAAAAAAATTAAACAATGAGATTCAAAGCCAAAAGAGGAGGAATAAACAAACGTAAAAAAAAATTATAAATGATTGGTATGGGAGTTGAACCCATGACCAACTGTCAAGCACATAAACCTCAAGAGTCAAGACCAACTGAGCTAAACTATCTACATGGTATTGGGGCAAGCTTCTAATACTTATACTGTTGCCCAAATTTTCGCATTAATTACAATAATGCCACCGGGTGCACCATGCGCACGGTACACCCGGGTGCATGATAATAATTGTAGTTCTATCCCTAGCTGACTATATAATTTCTAATTTGACATCAGTTAAAGGGCATTATCGTCATTTTAGCATTGAAAGAGTGCTAGTGTAAACAACTCATCTAGGCATTAATTAAGTTGAGAACCAAGAGTTGACTCTTGACATAATTGGATCTCTACTTAGATTATTAGTCATGGTGAAATTAATTAGTCTGTTTAATGACAGTTAAATGGCATGTTATGCCGACACGTGGCGGATTAATAAAGAGAGAGAGAAGCCATGCCGTGTCACATGTTGTTGCCGTCTAAGACGACTGATCACACGGCGTATTAGTCGTTGACAATTCTACTTGTAATAAACGTATAATAATAATAACTTTAGAAAACCAAGTTTTCTAATGGGGTTGTGTTTTCCCATCATGCTCACTGCTTCTGAGCTTTCAAGCATTATTTTGAGTATTTGTGACGGATGCCGAAATATAAAGACGGTGCACATACATTTTCAAGTTTCATGTGGTTGGAAAAACATGACTATTAATAGTAATATACCAAAAATTTCTTATTTTGTCTTCTAAGATTCACATGTTTGTAATTTTTGATAAGAAAGTAAACAACCTTGATTTAAAACTTGCTAGTTCCTCTGTTTTTTTTAAAAGACATAGGCTAGATTTATACTAATGGTTACCCTTGTACTTCATTGTCATTTTAGATTTCATTTGATGTCTTCATGGTTTCAAATGTATCTTAGAGCATTGATATTTATCAATTCTTTCCTTTAATCTGTCTTGATTTAATGCTTCTCTAATATAAAATATATATTGAGTCTGTATTCATTTAGAAATGACCGGAAGGAATTGTTGATGTTATAAATTGAAATTGTTTATGTTGATGTTGCTTATTGAAATGGATTCACAAGAATCCAGATGAGAATAATGTTTTAGATGTATTACGAAAAAAATTAACTTCTAAATTCATAGTTTTGATGTATAAAATAGAAGTGGAACAACAAGTTGCAAAAGAAGAAAGTAGAGTATACTTTTCATTGGACTTTCTTAATCATTCTATTTCCCTTTTATAGAAGTTTACTATGAGTTACTAGTTCACTTTTAGCAGTTTTTCCCTCTAACATATCTAGTTTTTCACATGATATAAACCAAACCACTTGTCTCTCACATATCTTGAGTTTTATTTGCGTTTACTTAATAGGAAAAATTGATCAGGATAATCCAAACTATGCTCATTCCGCCAAGAATAATCCCTACTAAGCTTTATTCCTGTATAATCCCAACTATTGGGGAGGTCCGCCACAAACACCCCCAACTGACTTGCAACCGGTTGAAAAGGTAATTTTTTTTCTTTTCTTTTATTATTCCTTTTGTTTTCTACTCCCACCCCAACTCCTGCCCACCACCATAGCAGCCACCCCCTCTCCCTCCTCTTTCCCCCATTCCCAAAACCCCCTCACCGGAATTTTTCGAGCATACCGAAACCACCTCCCTTGCCTCCCCCTCCCCTTCATCTTCCTCCCTGGTCACCAAAATCGTCACCCTAACCACCCTAATTTGAAGATTTTCGGAGGTATTTGAAGATGGTGGTGGGGGGGTTTGATTTTCGAAGCCAGTGAAGAGGGAATAGGGTGGGATGGTTTGAATGTAGGTGGGAGAGGAGGTGGTGGCTGTTGGGTGGGGTTGCGGTGGTCGCTGGCGGCAGAGAGAGAAGGATACGAAAGAGGGTGGTTGGTCTGTGTTGGCGAGGGGAGGAGTGGTGGTGGTTGGTCTGTGTTGGCGAGGGGAGTGGTGATGGTAAAGGGGGGGGTCTATATTGGCGAGGGGAGGAGTGGTGGTGGTTGAGGGGGGGGTGGTTCTGTGTTGGCGAGGGGATGAGTGGTGGTGGTTGAGGGGGGGGGGTCTGTGTTGGCGAGGGGATGAGTGGTGGTGGTTGAGGGGGGTTTGTGTTGGTGAGGGGAGTGGTGGAGGTTGAGGGGGGGTCTGTGTTGGCGAGGGGAGGAGTGGTGGTGGTTGAGGGTGGGTCTGTGTAGGTGAGAGAGGAGGAGGTGGTGGTGGTTGAGGGGAAGGAGGGGGGGGGGGGAATTTAAAAATAAAATAAAATAAAATAAATTGTAAATATCCAATTAAAACATGACATGTGGTGTGTTTACCTTTTCAACCGGTTCCCTTCAGGTTACGGGGTGTTTGTGGCGGACCTCCCCAATAGTTGGGATTATACAGGAATAAAGCTTAGTATGGATTATTCTTGACGGAATGGGCATAGTTTGGATTATCCTGGTCAATTTTTCCTACTTAATATGTGCATATAAGCAGTATGTAGTGATTAATAAAGAACTGAATAAGTAGCATATAACGACGTGAAGATTCAATGAAAATAAATTAATAAAATACATCTGAGTAAAAAATAAAATTCCATATTCAGATTGGAAAATACATAGACGACAAACAGGTTTCAAACATCAAGTCCATATCTTAAAACTTAAGTAACTAATATCTAATCTATTTAAATCAATAGGTTGCCGTCACTAATGAAGAAAAAAAAAGTCCACAATAATCCATAATGAATATCTATCATCATAATTTCAAATAAGACTGTTGAAATAGAGATCTAGATATAAGATTAAAAGAGTCCAAGTCTTGCAAGTTTAAGCAACTTGAATGAAGCCAAAATATAGAGAAATAGTAAACCACCCAAATGGTTAGTCAATAATAGACTTCAAGTACGTATCTCTAGTTAAATTTATGTCCACCATCTGAATTTTTAAAACCGCGTGACTAGTTTAGCTTATAAGATAATATAATCTTAATAAATTCTTGTACTTGTTGGCATTGTAATGAAGAGTTGTCAAGATTAGAACGTCAAGTCAATAGTATAGATTATTATGGCTTGTCAACTATGGTTCAATCATTCCTCGTTTGAAGAAGCATCCTTTCAAGACTAATGAAGTTGTTAATCATTTCAACCCTATTTTCCTTCTTTTGTTAACTCATTGTTTCTTTCCTTTCCTCTCTTGCCATACGAGCACGTATAAGATATGTACGGATAGATTTGTTTTTTTGGTAAGAAGAAGTGTCCGGACCCCTCTCGAGCTCTATTGGGCTATACACTTGACAGCAGGGGGAAATGATAAGGGAAATCCCTACTCTCAAAGTGCCCCTAGTGCGGATTGAACTCCCAACCTTGAAGTTAGAAGGGTACACTCCTTTTCACTACACCAAGTACTACTTGCTAGATATGTACAGATAGATAGACACACAAGGAAGTGCATAATTATACATATCATCTCACATGAACATATGTTACAACATACGTACGATTTTTCGTGTTTCTAGAAAGACAAATCTTCAAATATATTTGGTCCTTGAAATAAGTGTAATAACTGTTAAAAGACAATTTCAGGGCTTGTTTGGTTGCTCAAAAGAAATGGAGGAAATTAGAATTCATGGGAATTGGCAAATAGAGTAGTTGTTTGGTTGGATAGAAAAAATGAAAATGTGGGAAGTAGAAATTCATGGGAATTGGGATTTCCCACAAAATGTAGGAATTTAATTACCTACCCTCCCCTTGGTCAATGAAAATTTCTATGATTTGCAAAATCCCACATGCCAACCAAATAATTTAGAACAATTCCTAGGAATTTCACAAGGAAAGTAATTTCCCATGAATATCAAATTCCTATGGAAATTTAATTCACATGACAACCAAACATGCCCTCATGCCCTAGCCAAGAATTGCAATGCATTGCTAATGAGATCAAACATCCTAAGCAACTTAATTATATCATGTTAGTTTTTCTGAGTGAAAAAGTAAGGTTAATTGGCATGAGATTAAACCAAAGCCCTTAACAACGATGCTATCATTAACAAATATTCTTTCAACCAACACCAAAGCCAAAAATAGGAAAGATTTTCTTATTAGCTACTACGAAATGAATAACGGAAAATCTACTTCCTGCGTTCAACTAAACAGACACCTGAAACTAACACCCTAGAACCAACCTTTTCCAGGATCAATAAGCTCCTTCTGATAGCATAATATGTTCTACTTGCAACTTACTAGCTTCTTACAAGTTACATGGCCATAATGCTTTATGAAACTACATGTGTTTACTTTGTCACTTCAAGGGCTTGAGTGAGCGTCCGAAAGACCACTTTAGTAAGATCTTCCAATACACTTCTCCGACTGGTAAAGCAGAGCATGTTTAATCGGCCGCCAACAAGTTGTACAGAAGAGAAAATAGTTGTCTGTATTCTTCTTCTCTTTGAAGAACAAGAGTTATCCCCATTTCGATTGCAAGATTGGATACGTTCTAGGCCGAGGAACTTAGCCTGGGTTTCCTGGTTACATAATAATCTTCAACAGCAGAACAGGTCAACCAGCACTCGTCGGTCGTCACTGAAGACCTGAGCAAGTTCAAAGTTTGTAATTTGCTATTTCCTCACACGAATCCCAGGAATATCTTTCAAACCCATTTTCACAACTGTTTTTCTGAAAAGAGCAGGAGGTCTCTCCAACCCAATTGACTCACAAAATTGGTTCGCCCAATTAACAAGTGAAGTCTTATCCCTGCCTACTTCCTTTAGAGAGTTATAGTAACCAAGCCACGCATGATATGCGGCTTCTTTCACACTGGTATCAATCTTTGCCATTGAGTCCTCTATCTGCAAGGTCAAATAAAATTAAGTGAAAATTGCAGTAAAAAATCACCTCAATGATGACCTTCAGTTAAGGCTGAAGACCTTCCAGTCTTAATTTAAACAGAATAGCGGCACAGGGTAATGAATTTCAGACAAATTTCCATCCTACAACAGTTCACAAATTTAGAAAAAGCATTAGAATAAAATCTCATTATTCCTATTAGTTTCCTCCGACTATTAAGAGAATTTCCCTGCGTAAAAGGGGTAATATAAAGCCTGATGGAGGAAATAAGCCTTCCTCTTGTCAGTGGAAAGAAAAATGCATGGCGTGAATTTGACCAGAATACGCAATAGGTAGTTAGGTACGCTAAACCACCAATTCACAACAGGTTCTAAGAACTTATGGTTTCCCTCATAGGATCCAACTTGAGCATCAATGCATTTCCAGTCTTTACGGTGTCACTTAAGTCTGGCAGTTTCATACGGACCCAATGGCACCCAAATCACCCAACCTAAATAGATAATAAAAAGAAAATTGCTTCGCATGGATTATGCTAATCTGACCTTCTGTCAACTTCTGCTTTTTCTGATTTGTATTGACGTGATCTCAAAAGTGTAGAGATTAGCTGAGGACCTGAAAAGTATTCAAGGCTTGAAGTTCATAAGTACTCCTACTGTATCTTATCTTTTTTACGAGGATAACGCTGTCTTATTCTTTAAAGCCTCCCCTGCTACCTATTCTTCTCTCTCAGAAAAAGTTAGGTTTCGTATGATATCAGGTCAGAGAACAAACCTCAATAATCCTTTGTGAAGTTGAGTACTAGTGTCCAAGATCAGGAGATAATAAAGCAAGTTAAAATTGGAGGTTGTGGAAAATAAGCCATGCCTGAGGATTTGATTGGAAGGAAAAGTAGTCACTTTTGATATCCTTATGAGTTATGACTTTATGAGACTTAAGACTGACAAGTTAGCAACAAAAATGTTACGCTGGAGTTTTCTCCCAAGCTGCGAAAGCTATCGTTATTAATTCAGTCCGCGATTAATTGCCGCAAAACTACCAGCTTGCTAGTCGATTCCATCTACAACTGCCTACAAGCTGGATGCTATAATTCCCATGTTTTTACTTTCTTCTGCCTTCTAACGGTTCGGATTCACTGGTGGAAGAAGTAAATTCTCCACCTGGTTATAGGATTAGGGGGCGTAAATGTTTGCAGAATTGAGCTCTCCTGATGATGTCTGGTGCATTTCTCATAACCCTCGACTTCAGCTTTCGAGAGTTTATCTTTCCAAAAGTACAGGTGTAAATTACTCATCCAATTTCAGCAAACCAGGCAGCGGTCTATCTAATCTTTGTTTGAGGCTTTGATCAGACACCTCAAAATGAATCTGACATAGTTTGACCAATCAAATTGACAAATTCTCTTCCAAAGAAGCTCATATGTTGGGAAAAGGCTAAAAAAGGAAGGTTTTCATCACAGCCGCAGCAGAGCAAATTAAAACAGCACAATAGCAACTTGAAGACTTATTCCTTTTTTACTCCTTTGGAACAAGCCTCTAAGCTATTCCTTTTTGAAACCAGTCATTCAAGACACAGCCCTTACCAAGAAAGGAACCAGCTTGAGTTTTTTTCTTCCTCTTTCTATTGCATCCTTTTGATTTTAAATAACCTTCAAGGCGCTAAAAGGGGCAAACTTCAAGACTTCTCCATTTTCTACGGAGAATTTTTTGGTTGCATTCACCTTGCTTACACATGCTTAGTCTTTCACAGCAGTTAAGTTAAGCCACGCTTGTCCTCCACAAAAGGTTTTTCAGGAATGCAATGGCAGCCAGTACGAGAAAATCTAATTCTCTTGAAAGTATTGTGTTGTCCCTAGAAGCCATGGCTAATTCTTGTTCACAGCTAATATGAACCCAAAATTTATCTCATGAAAACATTGGATTTGCCTCTTTAAACGAGGGTCTAAAGTTCTAGAGACTCCCAAGTCCCAATTTCTCTTG
Source organism: Patellifolia procumbens (assembly GCA_947645195.1). NCBI lineage: Eukaryota > Viridiplantae > Streptophyta > Magnoliopsida > Caryophyllales > Amaranthaceae > Patellifolia > Patellifolia procumbens. Next base: position 534,911 of record CANSGD010000909.1, read on the forward strand.
GATGTGTGATATGTGCACAAGCACCTTTTCATAAAATACAGGTTTTCATAAAAGTATTGTGTTGTCCTTTGATGCCATGGCTAATTCTTGTTCACAGCTAATATGAACCCAAAATTTATCTCATGAAAACATTGGATTTGCCTCTTTAAACGAGGGTCTAAAGTTCTAGAGACTCCCAAGTCCCAATTTCTCTTGGATGTGTGATATGTGCACAAGCACCTTTTCATAAAATACAGGTTTTCATAAAAGTATTGTGTTGTCCTTTGATGCCATGGCTAATTCTTGTTCACAGCTAATATGAACCCAAAATTTATCTCATGAAAACATTGGATTTGCCTCTTTAAACGAGGGTCTAAAGTTCTAGAGACTCCCAAGTCCCAATTTCTCTTGGATGTGTGATATGTGCACAAGCACCTTTTCATAAAATACAGGTTTTCATAAAAGTATTGTGTTGTCCCTTGTAGCCATGGCTAATTCTTGTTCACAGCTAATATGAACCCAAAATTTATCTCATGAAAACATTGGATTTGCCTCTTTAAACGAGGGTCTAAAGTTCTAGAGACTCCCAAGTCCCAATTTCTCTTGGATGTGTGATATGTGCACAAGCACCTTTTCATAAAATACAGGTTTTCATGTGTACATGCATGAGCACACATCCCTTGGCATGAATATGCAGTATAAGGAAGCCCAGAAGTCACAAAGCAGATATAGAACAGCTTCCGTATAGCTCCATAATTTTGCCTATCAGTGGAAGCTCAGTAAGAGTAGGCATCTTTCTCTATAAATATTGAAAGTAACTTATTGCAGGAGACTCCTCTGAGGAAGAAATAAAACCTTTGATTTTGTACATGGGTCAACATGTGGTGCAGAAGACCTTTCAACAGGCAAGTCCTTTAGTTCTTCCAAGAAATGTTCTTCCCATGGCGCAAGCAGCAAAATGCCTTCACCTTCTTTTCCTTCACGACCAGTCCTCCCAAGGCGATGTATATACTGCTCCCTATCAGTGGGAATTCCAACCTGGTAATAGATGCATCATTATGTATAAGTAGGAGCAAAATCCACAAAGTATTAATGTTCTATTCCAAGGGATATCGGAACAAAATTAAATAGATTATTTTCATTTCCCATCTTCAGATACAAACTCAACTCTTGACTGATAGAGATACATCATACATGAGAGCCCTTTTAACCAATACACTTCTAAATGAGAGCGTGAGGATAAAGTATTCAAAATTAGGCACCTCAAGACCAGGGATTGAACAAATGCATCAATATTTACATTTTAATAGACAACCTAAACTGATTACCAGACGAGGGGGGAAAATCTCATATGTAAAAGCAGGCTCTGTATGAGTCTAGATATTGAGATAACCCCGTTGCACATGTTTAACCCTGCCCCAGAAGCCCAATGCAAGACGCTGAACGTGCGTGCGTGTGTGTGTGTCCTTCCTTTTATGTGTGGCATTTCGCTTTCTTTTTCTGCATGTATGTGACATCCTACGTTACTGAGGCGAAACGTGACAGGTTTTCTAAAATTACCCTGGACTTTTGACAATCAACAAAAAATTTTTTTTAAAACCAGAATATTACTTGACTTAAAAACATTAAAAATTACAAAATCCTGTATTCACACCTTACCTAAAGATCTCCCCTAATACTATACGTATAGGAACCAAGAAAAAGAAAGAGTTAGTGGAAAGGTCAAGTTTGTTAAAAAAATGGGTCATCTTGTCTTTAGAAAACCAAGATGACCCATGTGGTGAGATAAGGGAGGGATAAAAAGGAAAAACTTTACCAAAATTGAAATGACTCACCAAGATAGGGAAGAACTTTAGAAAGATCTTCGTGGAAGGGAGTGATACTTACCATTTCGATGTCTATAAAAAAGGATAGCTGAAAAATCCTTAAAAGTGGCAAAAAAGGCAAAAAGGTTGCCCTCTCTTTACTAATGGCTTAATTAAGACCAATCTGCCGAATCAGTATTTTCGATATACCAATTTATCATGTTGATTTTTTTCTAAAAGTAGCTACATATGAGTATTTTTAAAAGATCCCCTTTACCAAATGAGTAATCAAACAAAAAGCAGAAACGTATTTGTATTTTGTAACGTTTTATTGACCATATGAGTCCATAATTTTGGCCGGTTTGCATTTATTTACTTTTTCTTATTTTCTTTTTGTCTTCTTCAATATATATTCCTTAGCTCATTATTTCTCCTTCCCGCGCTTCCATTTAATTTTCAATAATAATCAACCCAAAATGTACGTCAAATTTGACAAAAAAAGGAAAACGAACGAGGATTATCGAAATTGAAATAATATTTATTATTCAAAAGAAAGCTAATATTACACTTCAACAAGTATAAAGGAAATAACCAGATACAATGTCCCTCATAAACTAGGCATACCTGAATAACCAAAGTAACATCAGGATAGTTGATCCCTCGAGCAGATACATCAGATGAAATTAAGATCAGTCGTTTTGATTGCTTAAACTCTTCAACTATGCGTGACCGGTAGAGTGGTGGCTTTCTTGAATGTATTTCCCTGACATTCAGCCTCATTTCACGGAGGAGAAGGTACATAAGTGAAGTCACCATTCCAGCCGTACAGAAAACAATAACCTGAAAGAAAGTTTAAGCCCCGCATTACACATCTGAAACAGATGGTATAGATGATATTCAGAAGTACGCAGAACACCGTCTTACCTTGTAATCTGGCATTCCTGAAATATGGTCCTTTAGAAGTTCATATACTACTTGAAAATGTACATCATGAGGAGCAATAATGTAAGACTGCTTCACCTACATAAAGCTCTCATTTATTAAACCCTGCTCAAATTCAATTATAATTTGTAATATAATGCTCTTTAATTAGATCACGGGTCATTAACAAGAAAAAAGAGACAGAAGTCAACCAGAAATTAAGTTGACGCTGAAAGCGATAGTGTCAGTGTGACTGCTATCACATCCAACAAAGTTCCTTCATAAGCATACAATCATCAGAAACACTTCTACAAACATGTAATTACAACAACAAAAACAAAGACAAAACTTCCTTTGATCAATTTTCTGCTGACTCCACAGAGTCAAAAAAAACATCAGCCTTCATTCCCAAAATGAAATCTCAAAGCTAGGCCAGGACTATTTCTCCTATATTACTTCTTCCTGATCTTTTTCCAACATCCTTACCCTATCGAAGAATGGCAACATGAAAATCCTTAAACAAAACAGACTTGATCATTTCAATGGCTGGAAGCATCTCACTTAAGAAGCTCGACAATCTACACATGGTCAAACAGTAAAAGACAATGTGAATGCAAGTCTCATAGCCCATCGATCCTTCGACACATTATTCAGGAATACATATCTATAAGGTCAATTATCAAAATTTTGAAATTAATTCTATTAGGGCCTATCAAGAAAGAAAAGGGCAAGCTAACAGCCTTCTTTCCCTCTTCATTTTCAAAATCCCCCTAAAGTCCTCCATCTTATATCCTGAACCCACCCACCCACCCACCCACCCACCCACCCCCCAAACACACCCACCCACCCCTTTAATTTTGTCAAACTCATTGTCTCTTTTCCAGCTTGATCATCATATTTTCATAAGGTGTACTACTGACCAAAACCCACCATCTGTATAAGAGCCATTACAGCCACATCCACAGAAAAAAAAACATCAAATCTCCCCTTCCCACCCCCCAAAACTTAACGTGTCTTTATTTCATTTAAGTCATTTTCTCTTTTTCAGCTTCATCATTGTACTTTCATGAGGTGTACAGTGGCATTGTTACCGAGTCGAACTGAGATTGAACCCCTAGTAGGCTCAACTCAAGTTCAGTTCATGTGAAGTCTAGCTCAACTCGAGCTCGAAAATCTAGGCTCAGCTAGAGCTCAATAGTACAAAATAGTGAGCATTACAGCCCCAATCCCTGACAAACCACCAAGCATCCCAATGCTAAGAACTGCTATTAGGGAGAGGGGCTCTTCACACATTAGCTTTACTAGTTGTAAGTAGCTTGAAGAATAAGTTAGGGAGTTAGTAAAAGATAATAACTCTATAAGTAGAGTTCCTTAGAGAAGGAAAAGGAATATGGAAAAAAATTGGAGTTCACTATTTCACTTTGCGATATCACTTACTTTGCTGTAATTTTCTGTTACGAGTCAATCAAACTTTATTTCAAATGATGATTCACGTTAGCCGGCCCCAAATCATTTTGGAAATAAGACTTCGTTGTTGCAACTTAGACTTTATTTCTCCCTTAATTTCCAAATTTTCTTGCGTTGAATTGATTATGTCCAAGCTAAGCTAGTTCTTAACATATGGTATCAGATCAAGGCATCAAGCAACACTATTCTAGGAGATAAGTTGCTGATTTTCGATTTTCGATTTTCAAAATGATTGTGGCAGTGGTACCGGAAGTAAGGGAATGTTGTCTAGAAGATAAGAAGTCTGGAGAAGTTCCAAGAGAAGTAAGGGAATATTGTTGAGAAGATGAGAAGTTTTGAGAAGTTCCAGGAGTGGCTTCGACCTGAAGAACTTGGGAAATAATCGAGGGAGCTTGCTCAATTTCAAACAGTAGCTTGATATGATTATAAAAGAGGATTTGAGAAGGACTGGGCCAAGAAAGTCACCACGGCAGAAAACAAAGACATCAACGATTGTGGTGGTTGAGCAATTTTTTATTGGTGTTCACCTTCAACTCTACAGGGTGTGGAAGAAACCTCTGTAAATGATAGCAGGTAATATGATAAAAATTAGTTTAAGGGCTTTCATAAGCATGGGAATACAAATCCCACACGCAACCAAATAAAGAGTAGAGATACCATGTGGATTTATGGTTTCATGACAAGACTTGGGCTTCACCATTATGAGCCTATTTTTTATTTTCTCAAAAAAAGGGCTTGAAACTGAAAACTTTAAGATAAGTTCCCTCGGCATTCATCGCTCATCTATTTTTACGCCCACACCCCTAGACCCCATGGCTCTCTTTTCACTATGAGCCTCATCACATCCCGGTACACCAAAATCTAAGACCTGACTCCTCCTCCCCCTACCTCAGCGATTTCCAGTAAACCCAATGCCACTTCTACTATCCCCACCCAAACTCAAAATCTTTTCTATTCCCTCCATGCAAGCTCCCACGTTAAGGGAATCTTTTCCGTAGATTCACTCAATTCTCCAATCCATATTTCTAAACCCAAATTCCCCCAGAGTTACCCCCCCAACCCCAATCACCATTGAGCTCACAAGCCCAACATTGTGCAAACCTCATCAACACCCGATCAAGGAGGATGTGTTCTTCTGAAGATGGCATCGACCAACATTACGGAGGCAAAGATTTCAATGCCAACTACCACCCATCTCGAGGACAAGGTGGAAGTTTAGACGGCCTGTAATGCTAAGAACTGATATTAGGGGGAGGGGCTCTTTAACATTAGCTTTACTAGTATTTGTTAGTAGCGTGAACAATAAGTGTGAGTTACTTATAGATAATAGCTCCATTATTAGAGGTCATTAGAGAGGGACAAGGCATCTAAATAATAGTTGAGTTTAATGATTTCACTTTCGGAGAGAAACAAGCCTCTCGAAAGCTTGTAGCTATCATTTACTTTTTATTATCGGCCCATTAAAATCACTCTTCCTTAATTTCCATAATTTCTTGCTTTGATTATGTCCAAGCTAAGCTACTTCTTAGCTCATGACCACCTTCACCCCATTAAAAAAGCATGTAAATTAGGAGAATTGAACTCTGGAAAAACAATAACACCACCACCACGGAGAAAGATAGAGAAGTAGGCTAAGCAATCATGGAAACTCAGACCCTAAAGGCTCCTTAAACAAAAGTGGCCAGAAGCGACCTTGATCAAATTGAGACTTAGACCACCGAAATAACGAAACATAAACGACAATGGTTTAATTTTCCCTTCAATAGGAGGCATCCATTCATTCTTGGGGAAAAATAATATTTTTTGTGCGGATTGGGAGCCAATGCTAAACGTGGATGCATCTCCGCATGATTTTTGCAAGTTGATAACTTAGTGTGATGGAGATAGCGAAACATGTGGCTATGGTGAAAGATTTAGTATGATAATTATGGATTTTGTAGAAGGGAGAAAATGAGGTATGTGCTCCGATGGAAGTGTTCCAAGTGGAGCATTTACTTCACTAAGCCAATTAATATATACATATATATAAATGAAAATGTTTTCAGGAGCATAGAGCGTGAGACATAAGCGTGCCATGTCACAATTTTCAAAAGTAAGCTCTAAAAAAAGAGATATATGCAGATAAAGATACATATGCAATGTTTTCAATAAAGGAAGATACATATGCAATGTTTTCTTTAAAGGATAATTAGTTTTTGATTAGAATAATCGGCCAAAAAGTATCCTACTGTGTCAGATGAGTTTGAGTATAACTTTTGATACACAATTAAGTTTTTAGTTACGTACTTACGTACATCATTGGAGAGCACTTGAAATACGCTTTAATACAAGACTCACTCATCATATATTACAACCTTATAAAACTATAGATTTTTAAATAAAAAGGAACGTGTTATTTATTCTTTATTTTGACCCGTGCATAGGAGCATATAACAGTGAAGAAATCATAACGAGTAGAACTACAATATTCTAAGAAATATGATGCACACTAAGAACAAGAGTATAATTAATATAACATAACGTAATCAAATTGTTCTTTTATTAGCCTATGCATTCCACGGTGTTCAAAGGACTTGTAAAATATCAATAAAAGAAATTAAAAAACTTTCCCCCTTCCCAGCCAAACAAACTGAGGAATTCAGGGGATTTTACTCCCCTAAACAACTGCTTAGAAGTGTTTACAAAACTTTTTGAAAAAATACAAAATTAAGTTACAAACTGCAAAATATAACAATGAACTAATGAAGTGAAGATTTTGCAAAAGAACTCATTATTTATAACAAATACCTCCAAGAAAAATTTGCCCGCACTTTACAGTTCTTCACAATGACAAACAAGCACCCACAAAGGCACAGAGATTTGGTGGAGATAGGCACTATCATAAAGCAAGCAATAGAATTGGAGTATCGTAAAAGTGCCACAACTGTACCTTAGAACTGGTATCGGGACAACATGCATCCACAGTGTTGATAAAATTATGCTCTCTATTGAGTACAAGCTGAGAAATTCGTCGAACCTGAAATAATTTTTTATTCCATGACCACAAATATTACAAAAGTATACAGGCTTTACACTGATGAATAATTCTATTTCAGACCACTACACTGATGTAAGCAAGAGCAGAAAACAACCTCTTTAGGGACTGTTGCAGAAAACAGTAAAGACTGTCGTCGGCGAGGTAAACAATCAACGATTTTCTCCACGTCCTTGCGAAATCCAAGATGCAGCAGATGATCAGCTTCGTCAAGCACAAGCATTTTAAGCCCCATCAATCGAGCAGACAACGCTGATCTAGTCTCAATGTGATCCAGTAACCTACCAGGAGTAGCAACTAGAATCTGCAAGATTTCATTAGGGGAAGTCAGTTAAACCAAGTAATCATTTTGGAAACCTTGAAAAAATGTCTTCCAGCCGACTCTCGGTCTACTGGGAAAACTAATATATTAGGCAAATGATGAACCTGGCAAGGCTCCAACTCCAAGCGTTTCTGGTCATCTTTGAAGCGTGAACCACCTACTAGCATTTGGACACCTAAGCCATCATGATACTTCAGCATAACTCTTGTTTCTGCAGCAATTTGACTAGCGAGTTCTCTTGTGGGACAAAGAATAAGAGCATAAATAGGAGGCACACGCTGAACTTTGTCACTGATCATAGCCTTCAAAACTGTTTCAATTGCAGGAAGCTGTTTTTATATAACAAGACGTTGCAGGTATAGCATCATATTCAAATTAAACTCACCCAAAAGAAAGAAAAACCAATAACATACCAGAAAAGCAGCAGTTTTGCCTGTCCCAGCTCTAGATTTAACTAAAGCATCCTTACCTACAAAAAAAAAAGGTAAAGTCAAGATAATAACATGAGGGCCTTATGATAAGCAAAATAACGCCTTAGATATAGGCTAAGGCAGTTAGGATTGGAGAAATTCAGTCCACGAGATAGCAGAGATCAAGCACAATGAGCATCTATAATTCCCATGTATGGACTATCCCTTCAAATGTATCTTGATTCGCCTAAATGAAACAAGTTTCAGCAAAGCAAACATAAAAGCAAATAAAAAAGACAATCACATGAAGAGACTTACCCTCTAGATAAGCAGACAGAGTATCTTCTTGTACCCTAGTCATCACAGCATAACCGGCATCAGTTAATGCCTTAACTGTCAGTTGTGATACGCCACAGTCCTCAAAACTGTAATGAATATTATAACACAACTTAGGCTTAATGTTGAATCCAGGACCCAAAGGAAGTATTTAAAGCCTTTATGTATCACAAACATACAACCAAGATTAAGTTAGCCAATTGTAAGGCAACTAAATAGGAAATAATGATCAAGTAGTATAATTGAGAACCAATTCCCCTCCAACACCCCGGGTTACTCTTGGAAGATGGAGAAAACCATATAGCGCTACGTCTGGCAATAAGCTAATAACTTCCTACAAATTTGACTGCATTTTTAAACACATAAGCACATAAACCAATTGGCAATAATCCATTAACTTGGCAAAGCTACATATATATCAATAACAAAATTACAAGCTCACCTCTTTCCGGATGCAACAAACTCATCCTTATTGCTCACTTCCCGTATTTCTTCTGCCCGCTTACGCTCAAGGACCTCGTGCTTAATCTCATGAATCCTCTCAGCCAAATCACCCTCTTCATCTTCCTGATCCGCATAGTCCTCCAACTCCTTCAAAATCCTCCTTTTTATCACCTTCACATCATACTTCCCCAATCTAGCATTCCCCATAAACCTTCTCACACTCTTAACACCACCCTTTCCCCCCTCCTCCTCCTCGCCGCTCCCATTGACATTCCTTTCCAATTTAAACCTCGGCCACCTCGCATTAGCACTCACCCTCCCATAATCTTCCTCATCATCACTTGACGAATTGCCATTTCTCCGATTATAAAACTTATTCTTCACTTTCCCTCTCACATTACCCGGGTAACCCCTCCTCTGCTCCACATTAGCCCACAAACCCATCAAATGTGGCCCATAAAACCCCCTCTTTTGCTGCAAATCACCCCTAAAATTCAACAAACCCACATCACAAAATCCTCTCTTTTGCTGCAAATTCCCTAGAGCAAACTTCCCATGATCACTGGGTGGGTCAATGGTTGGGTTCGGGCCGGGCCTGGAAGCAGAATGTAAGGGTCCATCATCCTGATTCCACAAATCCTCGGCGCCCGGTTTGAGGAACCGGTCGGCGAGGGCCTTAATTTGGGCCTTAGGCGACATGGGTGAGTGAGATGGGCCCTCAATCGGGTCCGGCAGGCCCGAAACGGAGGCCCGGATTTGGGAACGGAGACGGGCCTGATAGAGCTGTTTTTCTTGGTCAAGAAGGCGTATTTCTTTATCACGGGCCTTCTTCTCGTGGAGGCGCTTCCATTGCCACTTGTTGAGACCACCTGGGAAGGTTCGCGGGCCGCCTCCCATGGGCCGAAACCAGAGGAGAGAGAATGGTGGACGGAAATGGAGGATTTTGGGTGTTTTTTGGGAGATGATGGTGGTTATCATGGTGGTTTTGTTGGAAAAATGGGGGTGTCAGTTTGGATGTGCGAGGGTTTAGGGTTTTACTAATGGGGTTGAGCTAGCTTTGAGCAACCGAAACTCCACTCGATCAAAATTTGGTCAATGCTTGACTCGAGTCGACTCGATAAGCTCGTGAGGAGTTTGATACTTTTATATTTATAAATTATAATATTTTAAATATAATGCACAGATTTGTTTAGATTTACTGAAAATAACTGAACTAAACTAAATTGATTGGAGCTGAATAAACTGAACTGATTGGAGTTGAACTGAACTGAACTGAATTTAATTTAATTTAATTTAATTTAATTTAATTTAATAAATATAAATAATATTTAAACAATAATAATATGAATATTAAATAATAATTATAATGATAAGTTATAATAATGAATAATTATTAATAAATAATAATAATTGTATTTTGGATAGTTTTAAATGATAATTATAAATAAATAATATTAATAATCATAAATTAATAATAATAATGATTAATGATTATAATGATAATTAGTAACAATTATTTTATAGTCTTTGTATTAATATATTTATACTTGATGATGATTATATAATAACAATAATATCTAAGAATTAAATTAATATTACTATTTTAATAATTAGATTTAATTTTATATTAATATTTAGTAATAAAATAATGATTGGGTCGGACCGTGCAAAATTACATCATAAACCGTTTTGACGTGATTTGATTGGATTATTGGCTGAAAACGCTGGTTTATTTGTGCTTTTAACCTAAACCATGTTCTTCCCTAATGATAATACTTCCTCCATTTTAATATAAATGATACACTTTGTTTATCACACTTATCAAGGAAGTGATTTAAGGGTATAAATGATTAAATTTTTCGATGAAATTTTAGCACTAGTAATATGGAGTCTCATTCTTGCTTGTATTAAAATTTCATCGAAAAATTTACTCGTTTACAAGTTGGTAATAATTTCAAAAAAAATGAAGCAAGTGTGGTATATATATATAATAAAAAATAACCTAGGTATTTATTTCAAAAAAGAGGTTAAACCTAGGTGTTTATTGCCAATTTTTCCTATAATAATAATAAGAAGAAAGAATAATAATAGTAATATTATGTCGTGAATAATAATAATAATAATAATATGTCGTGAATAATAATAATAATAATAATAATAAGGAAAAATATTCAAGAATAAGTCAACCTTAGCTTTGACCGCTTTCGACAAGTCTACCTTCGTTTATTCCAGTAACAAGTAAACCTTGTACATGATTTTGCTTTTAACAAGTTTTTTTTACCGGTTACCTAGTGTTAACTTGTTAAAGTCACTTTTCACGTGTCTTGTTCTCATTAATTTAAAATATTTTTATAATTTCACTCTTCTCTCCCATTCTTTCTCTCTGTCATCTTCCTTCCACCTTCACTACCAATTCTCACCACCAAAAATATCGGCATCGATACCCACAAACCGAATGAACCACCACCTTTACAACCAACTCTCACCACCAAAAATACCCCCACCGCACCACCTCCACAACCAACCCCCACCACCAAAAACACCCCTCCCCCAAACCACCCCAAAACGCCTCCCCACCACTTCCCTACCACAAACCCCACCCCTAATGCCGAAACCACCCCAAAACCTCTCCCCACCACCTCCCGACCACAAACCCCACCCCTAATGCCGAAACCACCGCAAACCCACTCCTGACACAGCCACCAGCCACCTCGCAATCCACTGGCTACCCCAACCACAGCCCTCTTCGACTTTTTGCAGCCCAACCACCACACGTCGCCACCTCCGTCGCAGCCTGCACAGCCCAACCTCCATGCAGCCTTCGTAGCCCAACCTCCGTCGCAGCCTTCGCAGCCCAACCTCCACACCTCGCCTCTCCGTCGCAACATACCGCCCAACCCCCTTCTTCCTCCCCCCCCTCGAAACCAACCCAAAACCCCTTCCCCACCCCCAAAACTCTTCTTCTTCTTCGCGATGTGGTTGCAAGTCGGTGAATAAAATGGAAGGGGAGAGAGATTCCGTGGTGGAAGAGAGGGAGGAGGGTGGGTTTTAGGGGTGTGGGTTGGGTAGGGTGATGGGTGAGAGCTGAGAGACTGATTTTGGGGTGGGTGATGGGTTGGGGGGGTTTATTTATTTATTTATTTAAAATATATATTTTAAAACTTATACGTTTAATAATGGAGTAGCACGTGTCACTTTAACCTGTTTAAAAGGTTAATAAGAGCTGATAGCTAGTTTTAACTTGTTAAAAGCGGAGTGGCTACAAGGTTTACTTGTTACTGGAATAAACAAAGGTAGACTTGTTAAAAGCGATCAACGCAAATGTTGACTTATTCTTGACAACAACAACAACAACAATAATGATGATGATGATGATGATGATGATGATGATAAGTACAAGTCTAGCCACTCTACTTTCAGAGCTTGAGTTACATAGCTGCAAACCTGAATGTATAGAGATGATGAGGTGCAAGACTTCTAAAGTTAGCTCAAGGGGATTCTTGGAGATTTTCTTTAAGTTCTAGTAGTTTTCATTAATTCTTTTAATGTTCTTTAGAGTTTCTTTAAAGTCTTTATTTAGAATTTTGGTTTCTAGAATTGTCTTTAAGGTTAGTTTGTTAAATTTTAGATTGTTATTTTAATTCTTTAATGAACGAATTAATTAGAAAATAATGTTAGTTATTAATTCTGTTAAGTTAGTTAAAATTTGATGTAATTAGCCTGTTTGACTTGGTCTATGCTTAGTCAAACGTGTGGTAAGAGTCTTAAGTCAAGTCTAATTGTATTAGGGATAGAATTAGGAGATCGTTACTTGGTGTGTAAGGCTTTGTAATCAGATTTGCAATCGAATTTGAGCGTGGAAAACAAGTAGGATTCGGACTACTTATATCCCTAGTTACATTAGGAAAGACTTATCAATTTGTACTATAAATACTCATTGCTTTGCTAATAAAAGTTTAGTTACAAGTTTGATAAAAAAAATCTAAGTTCCTTTGTGAACGATATTGGTACGAATTGCTACAGGTCTGAGCACCTTGCATTGGTTGAACACCAAGGGCATTAACTTAGATCTTGAATAATTTTAAGGGATCCTCAAGGGCTGATCGCTTTTGACTAATTTCAATTCGTTTTTCCATTGAAATACTACCACAAATCAGCCAAATTCATAAATACACATTGGTTTGCTCTAGAGCAGCCATCACACCCTTAATTCGTGTATTCTCCCACTCGGATGCACATCAATAAAAGTACGTGTGAATTTTTACTAAGATATCTACTTTATAAAAACTGCACTTAGAGTGTAATAATTGCATTAAAGGTGTAATATCCGAGAAAATTAAATGTTCTTAATTAAGTAAAAATCGTAATAATTAAAATTATCTTAAATTTTATATATATGTCTACAACTTCGCAATGGTGGTTCCTTACTCAACAACATCCGATTCCCACAGCTCAGAGGATGAGAGCTACTCTCTACCAGTAGAAACGACCACCAGGTCAACAAGGAGGGGTAGCACTGCTACTTACACTCAAGAAACTAGGCAGCCAAGTAGCTCCTTGGTCATGCCCACCCCTGAAGCACTCCAAGCAGCCATCTCTGTGCTGCAGATTGCCCAGCAGTACATGCAAAATATTGGAGGCCAACCCTCTCAAGGGACTCAAAGGAGGAAAAGAACTAGAACCCATGATTCAGTTCGAAGACACCTGCGGCTGTCATCTGAAGAGGAGACAGCCACTGAGGAGCCCCTGTGTGGGTACAACAAGAGAGCCATCACTCCCACCCCTACCTCAGAGTATGGCGTATCTAGCCGTTCTGGGTCAGGGTACATTCAGAGAGGTTGGCAAGAGGATGAATGGAACACTGAGATAATGCAAGAAGAACACCCTAACTTTTTCAGTGAACTGACACCTACAGGACACCTGGCAGGCTCCAGTCAAAGATCTGTCCGCAGAGGAAACCCAGGAGGCATAGCACAGGGACATCCCCGGGTCAGGACCAGGCGTAATACAGGAGCTGAAGAGGCCCTGTCTGCGCATAGAGGCAGACCCATCAGAAGACATGTTAGCCAGAGGCTAGGGCCAATAGCAGAAGAAGGATCCGGCGACAATGGGACCTCCCCGGACCTCAGAGGAATCATATCCAACAGGATGGCCCCCAGACTCTCTCTGCCCTCACCAGTAGAGGAGATCAGGTCCCCCTCCAAATCTCCCTTCACACCTGAGATCATTGCAGCCAGGGTGTCAAAAGGTTCAAAGAGCATTTTGTTAGTGGAAGCAGGAGGAGTAAGTCCACTCACGAACTGCTGCTATTGAAGCAGAGCCCAAACGAGAGTCTGGGAGATTTCATTGGAAGGTTCAACAAGGAGCTGGTGCATATCCCAGAGCTAGAACAGAAGCTCGCTCCACACGCTCTGAGGAACGCTCTGCCTCATACCAGCAAGTTTAGAGATGACCTGAAAAAGGTCACCATGAAAGAGCTTAGTGAAGCTCTGGCCCTGGCAGAAAAGTATATTGTTGTCGAGGACTTCAACAAAGCCTCGACACCCGGAGAAGGAAAACCTGCAAAGCAAGAGACCAGGCAGAACGAGCAGCCCTTCATGGGAGGCAGACTGAATTTTGGAGGCCCCAGGCCCCATCAAAACAGAGGCAGAGAAAAGCAGAAGGAAGCAGAAAGGGAGGTGGACCGACTAAGGGCCCAAGAGAAGTACAACAACTACAACAACCTCAGCCTACCCAGGGCTGAGATCTTTTTAACAAACAGGGACAACAGCAAGTGGCACAAACCCCCCCCCCCACAAAAAAGAGGAGCCTAGGCCCCAACATGGCAGAGCTATGTGCTTTCCATGAGGCGCCAGGCCACAGCACCGAAGACTGCATCAGTCTGAAAAATGATCTAGAAAGTCTGATCAGAAGAGGATACTTTAAGGAATATCTGGCCTGGAACCAGGGAATCAAGGAAAAACAACAGCTGAATGAAGGAAAGAAGCCGCAAGACAAGCGAGCAAAAATCAAAGAGGGGAAGAAGAAAACGATATACGTCATATTCGGCAGCTCGAACTCGATGGGGGGGGAGAGGGCTCACCTGAAGCAGCTCACTCATCCCAACCTCTACTCCATCGACCAAACAGAGCTGAGTCCAGACCTGCCGGATATGACATTCACAGCAGAGGACTGCAAGGGTATAAATTTCTCACACTCAGACCCTTTGGTGGTCACTCTGGAAATTTGCAACACAGATGTAAGGAGAATACTGCTGGATGGCGGGAGCGCCATAAACATCCTGTACAAGGAAACCTTCGAGAAAATGGAGCTAGACCGGTCATTGATGAAGCGAGGAGGAACTCCCATCATCGGTTTCACAGGAAACTCCATCATTCCAGAAGGAAGAGTACACCTGGCTGTGACTGCAGAAGACCAGAGTGGAGTCAGGAGGACAGTGATGCAGGAATTCCTAGTAGTAGACCTCCCATCACCACACAACGCTCTAATGGGGAGAAAGTTTATTGAAGCAGTGCAAGGGATCCCATCGACTCACCACCAGACCATGCTCTTCCTCAGCAAAACTGGCGAAGTGGGAAGGCTGAGAGGAGATCAGAAAGGAGCCAGGTCATGCAACCTAACAGCTCTAAAAAAGAATAAGAGACCCCCTCCTCCTGACCACTCTGGTTCCAAGAGGAAGAGGAGAAAAGAGAAAAAGGAAGGAAAGAAAGTCCAGACTGAAGAATTCAAGGAGGACCAGGCTAAAGAAGCCACGAAAAAAGGAAAAGAGGGAAAAGCCGAAGAGGCTGAGAAAAAACTGGGAAGATCAGAACCATCAATTATCAGCGAGGCCGATGCTCGCCCAGAAGCCGACCAAGAAGCCGGAAAGCCCGAACCGGGGGAAGAGACCAAAGAGGTACTCTTGGGACCGGAAGAAGGCAGAACAGTTAGAATAGGTACAGACATGGATTCAAAAACCAGAGTCAACCTGATCAGTCTGTTAAAAGAAAAAGTAGACGTGTTCGCTTTTTAAGCAGCTGAAATGCCTGGGGTAGACCCCGCCACCATCAGCCACAAATTGAACACCGCCTCGGGGTACAGACCTGTAAAGCAGAAGTGGAGAAATTATTCTATTGAGAAGAATAAAGCCATTAAAGAAGAAGTGCAGAAATTGCTGGAAGCAGGATTTATAGAGCCCTGCGAATATCCAGAGTGGATGGCAAATGTGGTGATAGTGAAAAAGGCAAACGGGAGCTGGAGGATGTGCGTAGACTTCACAGACCTCAACAAGGCCTGCCCCAAAGTCTTCTACCCGCTGCCGAGGATCGACCAGCTGGTAGATTCCACCAGCGGTCACGCGCTGCTTAGCTTCATGGACGCTTTTAGCGGGTACCATCAGATCTTCATGGACCCTACAGATAAGGAAAAAACAACATTCATCACCCCAATCGGGGTATTTTGCTACATCATGATGCCGTTTGGGCTGAAGAACGCAGGGGCCACCTATCAAAGACTGATGGACCAAGTCTTCGCGGGGTAGAGAGGAAGAAATCTGGAGGTGTACGTGGATGACGTTATCACCAAGAGCAAGACAGAAGCAGACCACATAGCAGATCTGAAAGAGACCTTCGCCAACCTCCGGGAACACAACATGAAACTGAATCCCAAAAAATGCGTGTTCGGAGTAAGGTCAGGGAAGTTTCTTGGCTATCTGGTCAGCGAAAGGGGAATCGATGCGAACCCCGACAAGGTAAAGGCAGCTATGGATCTGCCAGAGCCCAAGAGCATCAGGGACATTCAGAGGCTGACAGGCAGGATGACAGCTCTGTCCAGATTCATAGCACAGTCTGCTGAGAAGGCCCTCCCATTCTTCAAAATACTAAAGGGGAATAAGGAGTTCAAGTGGGAGGCAGAGCAAAAAGAAGCATTCCAGAAGATGAAGTCACACCTTTCCGGTCTGCCAACATTGGCCAGACCCAAGACAGGGGAGGCACTCTTCTTATACATTGCTGTGACAGCTGCAACCGTGAGCGCGGTCCTGTTGAAAGAGGAGGACAAAAAAAGCAACCGGTATACTTTCTGAGCCACACCCTCACAGGCGCAGAAACACGCTACCCTATGATAGAGAAGGCGGCCTATGCTGTAGTGTTGGCCACCAGGAAACTAAGGCCATATTTCTATGCACACCCCGTCATTGTGCTGACAAATATGCCCTTAGAGAAAGCAATGGAGAAAGTGGATAACTCGGGAAGAATCATGAACTGGGCCCTAGAGCTGACAGGATTCGGAATCAAGTTCGCCCCACGTACCGCCATCAAAGCACAAGCCCTGGCAGACTTCTTGGCGGAATGCTCATATCAGGAAACGGTTGGGGAACCCAGAGCCTGGGAAGTCTTCACAGATGAGTCTACAACCACCAATGGCTCTAGGGCAGGCGTGGTCATCAAAACCCCAGAAGGGAAAATCATCGAGTACGCTCTGAAGTTCCTATTTTCAGCAACCAACAATGAATCGGAGTACGAGGCAGCCATTGCTGGACTGCAGCTTTGCCAAACTCTGGAAGCCAAACACATCCACCTGAAAATTGACTCTCAGTTGGTCACCGACCAATTCAAGGGTGAGTATGAGGCCAAAGAGCCCACGATGCAGAGCTACTTGGCCAAAATGAGATCTTTGATTGGAAATTTTGAAAGTTTCAAAATTGAGTAAGTGCCCAGAGCACAGAACGAGCCAAGCAGATGCTCTATCCAAACTGGGAAGTAGCAGTCACTAAACAGATCTGTCCTGGTGGAAGTCAGACCCACCAGTGCGATATGCGAAGACGCTGAGCGCGTCCTAGAGCTTGAAGATGTGCCAGAGTGGATCAGGAGATCGTAGAGTATAAACAGACCGATAAAATACTGGAGGGCAAGATGAGGGCCCGAAAGCTTAAATTGACGGCAAGCAGATATTGTCTGATTGGGGATGAGCTATACAGGAAGTCTTTCTCTCTGCCCCAACTTAAATGTGTAGGGCAAAGAGACGCAAACTACATATTAAGAGAAATCCACGAAGGACTCTGCGGGCATCACATCGGACCAAGAGCTCTAGCCCACAAAGCTCTCAAAGTAGGGTATTATTGGCCCACAATGAAGGCGAACTCTGAGGCTCTGGTGAAGAAATGTGATAGCTTTCAGAAGTTTGCCCCAAACATTAAGCTACCTGCGAACGACCTTATGCCAATCTACAATCCGATCCCTTTCGCCCAATGGGTACTGGACATCCTAGGGCCCTTAACAACAGCCCAATATTAGAAAAGGTGGCTGATTGTAGGGGTAGACTACTTCACTAAGTGGATAGAAGCAGAGGCCCTATCCACCATCACAGAGACAGCCGTTAGGAAGTTTCTTTGGCAGAGCATCATCACCAGATACGAGATTCCGAAGGCCTTCGTCTTCGACCACGGAAAGCAGTTAGACAACATGCCCCTGTCAGGATGGCTGGAGCAATTTCGGATCAAGTATGCTCTGTCCTCAGTCTACAACCCTCAGTGCAATGGTCAAGCCGAGGCTGCCAACAAACAAATCTTGATAGGTCTGCAAAAGAAGCTGGAAGAGGAGAAGAGTAAATGGTTAGAGGAGCTGCCCAACACTCTGTGGTCAATCAGAACTACTGTCAAAGAATCAACGTGGTAGACCCCTTTCCATCTAGTGTATGGTTCCGAAGCCGTCATGCCGGTCAAAATTGGGTCTGAAAGCTTGAGGATCAGTCTGTTCGAGCCAGAACTGAATGACGAAGCTCTGAAAACCAATCTGGATCTGCTGGATGAATACAGGAATGATGCTAGACTAAGAATGGAAGCCTACAAAGCCAGAATCAACAGGTATTATAACCGAAGAGTAAGGGCCAGACCTCTGGAGGTAGGAGATCTAATACTCAGAAACGCAGCAGCAGTGCAAAAAGATAAAGTACATGGAAAGCTGTCTGCCAAGTGGGAGGGATCCTACCAGGTTAGTGAAGAGCTATACCCTGGGACGTACAGGCTGAAGAGGATGGATGGGAGCGAACTAAAGAGCAACTGGAACGCCCGCATACTGAAAAAATAATTTGTGTAGCCCAATTGTATCAAACAGCTTCTATGAAAGAAAGGCCTTTAAGCCACCTCTTTCAAGCTATACACTCTTCATATCGCATAAAACCCCCATCCCCTTATTTTCTCTTCAGACAAACACAACGCCAGAATTGAATAAACTACTAGCAGACTGAGAAGAAACACTACAATCTTGTAAGGCAGAACAAGGTCTGAGCTGGAACGAGGGCTGAAGAGGCCCGCCAAGCAAAGAAGCTGCCTACAAAGAAAGGGAGCCAGCCGGAAGGTTAACTCTGTCCAAAACCAATGAGGACTATAGAGTGATCGGTTGCCGGCTCGACTTAGCGATGTCACAGACCTCTACCTCTAGACCTGCAGGGCTAGAGGCTCGAAAAGCAGCAAGGATAAGTTATAGACACCTAAGGCTAATTAGGGATGGCGGAGTTCAAAAGAACCAAGCGTATCCCGACACGAAGACGTTGGCAGAGGGGATTAAAGGGCAGAACCCTGAAATCCCCGAGACCACCATGACTTAAGGCGTCAAAATACCTCTGATGTTCTGCTCGTTGTTAGATCACCATCATACGCAAGATAGGGCAGATGAGTAAAGGCCCCCTAAAGTCACAACTTAAGGCTAATCTAAGCCGACGTTATGCCATACGAAAAGGCAAGCTCATAGACACTTAGCCCCTACACATGACAAATCATGCGTCACGTCACTATGCAGCTGACTCAATGTCAGAGCAGAGTGCCAATAGGCCGGCGAGAAATGCTAGGCCAAAGAGAAGCAGAGCGAATTTACTTAACGAAAATCAGAAAGTTTTGCATGCACAATACAAAAGGAAAAAATACTTCAAAAGCAGAAAGATTAGCCAGAACAAAACAACTTATATTTCTGGAATGGGTTGTATCTTACATAAAGGGATCTGGTCAAGGACTAGATCAGAATGCTACAAAGCTATTACAACAAAGGCGGCTACCTAACCAAAAGAAGGGAGCGAATACAGATGAAAAGCTATTGTTTGACTATTTAATTACAAATTTACAAGAGAAGTCAATTAGGGATATCATCGGAGGGCAAAAAAGGAAGACTGCAGTCAGTTCAGCACAGGCTCCCAGCTCATCAACCTCAGCAGCTCAGACATGAGTCACAAGAAGACTGAGGTGAAGCGCAAGATAGCCGCCCGAGTTCCTATTGATCAGGAACAGAGCTGCCATCCCCCGTAGAGCTCTCATCAACTTGTTGCTCGGAGCACTCTCCCTCTGCAGGCAGAGAGTAAAGTAACTCCATGTCCCTAAGCTCCTGGGTAGTAGGAGGGTTCATGTGCACCCCACGGCCGTAGGCCTCCTCAAAAGCATCCCAATTAAAGGAGGGCTGCAGATGCAAGAGGACTCTACGAACGGCGACCTTGCAGTCCTCCCAATACTTGTCCTGAAAGGCCTCCTCCATCCTCGCCGCCCGGGCCGCCTCCTCGGCATTCAGCTGAGCTTCCCTCTCTGCTAGAAGCTTGGAGAATTCCGCCCCTAGCTCGTACTCCCTCTACCGCAGAGCAGCCGTCATGGTCAGCCTGCACAGCAGAAAGCTGACCCTTAAGCTGCTCCAGCTCTCTCATTGCATTCTGCAGCTTGGCCTCAGAGGTCTCCAACTTCGTCTCCGCCACGGAAGCACGAGCCGACGCCTCCTTCAGCTTGGAAGAGAGCTTTAAATGTTTAGATGCGATTGCCTCTAACTGCTTCAACAAACCTTCTAAGCGTTGGTTTAAATTCCGCAGGGCGTCACGCTCCATAGTTATAAGGTCCCTCTCCTCCACGGCGGTGTCCATCGAGGTCTGAAGGAGGAACTTGTTGGATCTCATTGAAGCATATTTGTAAGTCAGCTGCTCCAATTGAGTCCTGAGCTGGTGTAATTAAGGGAGGTCTGCCTCATGCCTGCCCAACCCCGGAGCATGGCAGAACTCCCCAATGAAGGCACCGGCCCGTGCAGCCTACACCAAAGGAAAAAGTGGGTCAGAAGCAGTGTAAGAAAGTTAAAAGCAGATAACTCAGGAAAATAAGCTGAAACATCACAAAGAAAAGCAAAAACTCACCAAGGGAACGTCCTGGACGACGTAGTCCGCCGAGAAGCGGCTGGCCAGGAGCTTTAGCCACTCACTAGGGTCAGAGAGAGCCACTGGCGTCTGCTCGTGCCCCAGTACCTCACGCCGGTCACCCGCCGATCCCCTCTGCAGAGAACCTGAGCCAAAGGAGAGATCAGTAACTTCCACAGAAGGGAAAGAGCCGGAAGTCAGACCGGGTAAAGGAAACGCACCTGTGGCGACCTGCTCAACCTCAACGTCGATGACCTGGGCGGGGTCAACAGGAAGGCGAACCTTCTTCTTTGGGGGCCCCTCCTCCTGGTCCTGTCCCTCTGCTGGCCTCTTCTGGGAATGTGAAGAGGACAGAGGAACAGACTTCCCCACCGGCTCCTGCATCAGCTCCGCAGGGACCTCTGGCTGGTCTGCAACTGGGGCAGAGGTCTGAGGAGCCCCAGCAGCCTGCGCCTTCTTGATATCACGTATTTATATAGAGTTTTCTCCCTTATTTACAAGCTAATTTGTGCGTCATTGGAGCTCTTGGGAGCTATTTTGTGCTAACTATCGTATATAGTTGTGGTTTCGTGTTTTAGTGTTGAATTGCAGGTTTTATGGAGTTTTCTCCTTATTTCCGAGCCATTTGGAAGCAACCACGGCTTTACGAGATGTTACGAGGCACGTAGGATGGCTCACGAGCTTTACGGGTAGTTTAGAAGGTCCCAAGAATCCTAAACGTGAAGATTAGAGAGCCAAAGAGTCATAAAGGAGGTTTCCGTGCACTGATCGGGCAGAAATGGCCCGATCGGGCGAAGAAATACTGATCGGGTGTAGATGTTGCGGACCCGATCGGGCGAGGGTTGCCCGATCCGATCGGGCGAGGAAGCATGTCCCCAGACCCGATCGGGTGACCACCGCCCGACCCGATCGGGTCCACACCCACTTGAGCTGCTGTGCTGTGCGTATTATTAGAGGAGTGTTGGGCCTCGTTTGCTGGCAACCCGATCACAGACCCGATCGGGTGCTGGATCGGGTTGGCCCAGATTTCCACTCCACTATTGCTCCTGAAGCTGCGCTGACCCAGGAGCGGATTGACGATGTTTTGCACTCGGCCCGATCGGGTACTGTCCTCGGGCCCGATCGGGTCTGGCACCCTTTTACGCGGATTTCTCCTTTTGTTTCCGTTTTTAGTGAACTTGAGGGGGTATTATAAATACCGTTTTCCTCATTATTTAGAGACATCTTTTATTCATCTTTCATTAGCTTTAGACTAGTTTTATTCTTCATTGTTCTTAGTTCAATTCAAACACTTTAGATCAATTTAGAGGTGATCAAACCTATTTCGATTTCAATAAAGTTCCTGCTTTCCGTTAATTGGTATTCTTTCTTACCCTAATCTCTTTTATTATTCTCAATTGCTTAGTTTATTTATTTAATCGTTCATGATGCAATTGTTAGGGTTTCATATTAGTTTTGTCGTTGTTAATTCGATCATGTCTGAGTAGTCTCTTTCTAGGGTGTTAGATAGGAAAGCCATGTTTATACCATGATTGTGATTTAGACTCTTATTGATTTCTAGGGCTTGATTAGGGTGATTGTGATGTGGTTTGTTCTTTATTGAGTAATTAACGTTATTGCGCAGTTTCGTTGGTTGCTTGTGGTTAATAGTTGTTTGCACAGATCCGTCTTACGACTAGAGGCCTAGGACACGTCAGTAGTTCTGATTACGTTAGTGAACATGCGGCGTATGTTGAACTATGAGCGTTGAGTCTTAACCATAGCTCAACATAGGCTCTAATCCCCCGACTCTTGACTTAGGTTTTGGTAGTAGTTGACCCTATTTGATTGGTATAAGCATGGTGGACCGACCTAATACCCTAGACTTTTATTCCATAGTTTAATCCTCGATTTATTCCGTCTTGTAATAGCCCTATTTTAAGAGCACCTTTATTAATTATTAATTTTAATATTAGCTTTGATTAATTATTAAAATCCTGGTGTTTTAAATGAAAACTTATATTTGATTATATATTATTATTAAGAAGCTGTGCATATTTATTGATTTAATTATATTATATTATTTTAATAGAATTATTATAATTTTAAGAAAAGGGTTTGAGTTATTATTTTGATGATAATTTTATAGTTTAAACCAATTATATTTGTGTTTATGTAATACAAGATATATATTGAGAAAAGGGGGTGTTTTGCTTATTAAGGTTAATAAAGGGAAAAAAATAGAGATGGGGGAAAGTATGCGTGGCTATTGAATAAGAGGCTAGGGGGATATGTGTGAGAAGGGAAATAAGAGTAGGATGACTCATCAGATTTCCTTTTTTTAAAAAAAAAGACACAAAAAGGGAAATGGGCTGGGCTAGAAACGTAACAGGAAGGAAAAGAAAGAACAGAGAGGTGAGAAGAGAGGAGCAGAGGAAGAGGCGAGAAAGAGAAAGAAAGAGAGAGAAAGAGAGAGGGGAGAGCAGCGACGACGGCACGCCACCTATGGCGAGTTGCCCACTCCGCGAGCAGCAGCAACCATCAACGGCGGCCAACGAAGAAAGAAAGAGGGAGAAGCGTGCGAGTATCGGTTCCGGCGTGAAACCCAGGCCATCTCCGGCCACTTTTCCGGCGATTAGAGGAGGAGTAAGATGGGGTAAGATCAAAAATACCTAAACCCTCTATCTATTTAGAGATGATACTCAAAATTAGGGTTTTATTAAGATGGGTGAAGGAATGCGCCTGAGGAGGGCCGTGTGAGTGACCGACGACCACCACCACTGGCCAACCACCACACCACCGCCATCTATGTTTACCTAGAAACCTTAATTGAGGTACTAAACACTTTCAAATGAAATTGCTAATTCCTGCTTTACTTAAATTATATAATTTGCCTTGTTAGATTTCTCAATTATTCATGAATTGAATTATATGAGGTCCGTTGTGGTGTTATTACTGAATTCAGAATGATAATGGAGTATTGATTTTATACTCATGGAAATCAGTAGTATATTCGTATTGATGTGGAGTATGAAATTGTCTGATAATTTGGGATTGGGATTCAACTAGAGTACGTAATTGTTGATGTTGGTGACTTCGTTGTTAGAATCTGATTTATGAGGAGGATTAATTTTAGGTCTGAATATTTGTTAAGATTAGAATAAATGACTCAAGCTAGTGTTGGTTGGATGTTTGGATGTTGTGAATCTGGGAGTTGGAAGAGGAGTGGGAGATTTGCATTTTGTTTGATTAGTAACGAGGATCAGAAGTGGGAATCGGAAAGAATGAGTTGTTAGGCTACACTACATGTTATACGATTTCAATGTTATTCTTTCCCATTCATTTCTCTTATAAATAAATTGGTGATACTAGCTCAATGAGTTCCATAAATGTTATCTAAATATACTTGTTAGTAAATAATCTAAGTTACCATGTATAACAGGAATCGGGTCAATAATCAAATTTAATGATCAATAGGTTGTTGGAATAAGATAGATTGAAACTGAAGAACTGAATAAGACATTGGGCAACCAGATTGCAAAACGACCTAACTTGGTTTATCAAATTAGTTAACTAGGTCAAGTATAAAGGAGTTGAGTGAGTTAATTTTAAACTAAAAGAAATAGAAGTTGGTTTAACGATTTCAATTAGCTAATAAGAGAACTTAAGATAGGAACCATATGTTAGTTGTAAGAGATTTCCACGTAGATGTATGTATAAATATTATAACATTGAAACAATGACCACTAGTGTGTGATTTGGCCTTAAGAATAAAGATAACTAAGTTATTAATTTAAACAGGAAAAGGATGAATTGGTCTCTTTAGAATCTATTAGGAAACTTTTAAATAATATTAATGATCTTGAGATTAGTTCTAAATGGTTAAAAAGATAATGTAGCCAAAGTCATCCAGATAGTGAACGAGTTAAAAGTCTATGATGATAGTGATTCAATAAGTTCATTAATTGTGATAGGATTCTAATTAGCAACTAAAATATGAAAGCCTAAGAATAGTTGTTGTCTAGAATAACTTGATATTGGTCTTAAAAACTGCCACTAGTAATAATAGTTAATGTTAGTAAGGCTTACATGAACTCGGAAATAAAATACTGGTGATTTGGTAAAGAATGGTAGTTATATAAATATAGCTTTTTGAGAGATAAATCGAGACATGGGAACATCCTATTGGTATTTAGAATCCAGTAATTGAGGATTAGTTATCGAAGGATATGGGAAAGATTTTACATAGGAGTCTAATTAGAAGAGGGTATGTAAGATAGTTGTTTCAGGATATATTGAGATTGCTCGTTTATTGTTGAAGTCTAAGGTAGATGGAAATAGCTATGTGTGTGAATGATTGTTGAATAGTTATGTTGAGGTTATTAAGATTAAGGTTTCCGCTGTGTTTAGCTCTAATTAAGTTGGTCGGTGAATCCGGGCTGTTACACGTCTTCTGTAGTCTATTCTTTAGTTTAATTAATTCCTTCCTGATTTCATCTGGAGTAGCTGAATTGGTTGAATATTGATTTAGAAACTCTGTCTCCCTGTGGATTCGACTCTGCTTCCACTGACTACCTTAGTTAGAGGACCGTAGGTTTATTTTTGATTAGGCGATACGACTAAAACCTATCAAACTCTGGCGCCGTTGTCGGGGAGACGGCTAGTTTTCTAAGTTTTTATTTGATTATTTGGTCTACTTCTTTGTACCTCGTTGGAACTTCATTGTTCCAATTGAGGTACGTTTTACTGCTGCTTTTTGTTTCTTTTGTATGCCCAGGTCCCAAAGAAACGGTTCCCCAATTCCAGCGGACCCTGATCTTACTAGGACAATCAGGAGAATCCGAAAGATAAAGCAGAAAGAAAAGCAGTCTGTTCAGCTGAACACCTCTGGAACAGACACCTTGAATTCAGTTATGTCAAAATCACTGAAGTCATATGGGGTGCCCAACCCGGATGGTCTTTCTACTGGACCACCAATGCCCACCATCGCCGCTAACAACTTTGAGATTAAGCCTGGACTCATCAGCATGGTCCAGCAAAATCAGTTTGGTGGGCATCCTACTGAAGACCCGGCCAATCATCTGCAGCGGTTTCAACAGCTTTGTCGAACCGTCAAACATGCCGGGGGTCACTCCAGATCAACTAAAAGTCATGTTGTTCGAGTTTTCATTGAGAGATAGAGCCCAGAAATGGTTGAACGACGTGAAAGAAACAGAATGGAGTGAGATTTCTGCTGCGTTTCTGAGAGAGTATTACCCACCTACTAAAACAGTAGAAATCAGAAATAAACTAGCCACGTTTTCCCAAGAGCCTGATGTAACATTAAGGGAACCGTGGGCCAGGTTTAGAGATCTACAGAGAGAGTGTCCACACCACAATATGGACAAATGGTTCTTGACGCAGACATTCTACAATGGTCTGCAGCCTCAGACGAAGTGTATTGTTGATTCGTCTGCAGGAGGAGTGTTTTTAAACAAAGCAGTTGATGAGGGTTACGAATTCATATCAAATCTTGCAGCCAATGACCATTCATCATCTAGGAGTTTGACTAAGAAGGTACTTGAAGTTGACGCTATTTCATTGCTTACATCTGAGATGGCGCAACTGACTCAGCAACTAATGAAGTCTTCTAGTTCGACACCTCCGCCTATGAGCATCAATGCTATGTCTGCCGTAGCACCCATTACCTCATCTTACTGCGAGGTATGTGGTGTTCAGGGTCACTTTGGGCATGACTGTCAGTTCAGTCAACTTCAGATGGAGCAAGCAAATGCCTTCCAACAGAGACCACAAAATTTCCAACCTCCACATAGCTACCAAAACCCACAAAACTACCATCCTCCACCTCCACAAAACCATCCCAAACCCTCTTACTACCAAGCCCCACAAAACTTTCAAAGACCCTCTTCACAAAACTTCCACAACCACAATAATTTCCAAACCCCACAAAATTTTCCCACCCCACCTCCACAAAACAACAACCCACAAGAGCCCCCCATATCTGAAGTGATGAAACTGATGTTAAGCATGCAAAAGGCAAATGAGGAGGCACAAAGAGCCCAAGAGCGACAGATGCTAGCCATGCAAAGATCTAATGAGGAGGCACAAAGAGCCCAAGAGAAAAGCATCAAACTTCTCGAGGCTCAAGTTGCACAATTAGCAAGCTCTAATGCTCAGAGGCGGCAGGGGGAATTGCCAGGGCAACCCGTTCAGAGAGAACATGTGAATGCCATCACTCTTCGTAGTGGCATTGCATATGATGCCCCTCCAGTGCCCGTTGATGAGGTTACCCCAACTGCAGGGAAGAAGAGGGTGGTAGAGGAAGGAAAAAGGAAGAATTCGACGTCTAAAGTCGAATTGTCTGCAGAAGCTGAACAGACAGGGAAGAAAAAGGAGCAGGTTTCTGAAACGCCTTTTACACCAAGGCTACCTTTTCCTCACAGGATGCAACAATCCAAGGTCGATCAGCAGTTTGGTAAGTTCTTGGCTATGGTCAAGAACCTTGAGGTAACAATTCCATTCACAGATTTAATTACCCAAGTGCCTGTTTATGCCAAATTTCTGAAAGACATGATCACTAAGAAAAGAGACTTTGGTGGGGTAGAACGTGTCGCTCTCACTGAAGAGTGTAGTGCTTTTATTCAAAATAAAACCCCACCAAAGTTAAAAGATCCTGGTAGTTTTTCTATACCCTGCCATCTTGGACCTATTTTTATTGATAAGGCTTTGTGTGATTTAGGTGCTTCTGTTTCTGTTATGCCATTATATGTTTATAAGAAACTGAACATGGGCGCCCTTAAATGCACACAAATCACTTTACAGATGGCGGATCGTTCTATAAAATACCCTCTAGGTGTTTTAGAGGACGTTCCTGTTAGGGTAGGGAAATTCTATATCCCTGTTGATTTTGTGGTGTTAGATATGGATGAGGATGCCCAGATCCCTATTATCTTGGGTAGGCCGTTTTTGTGTACTGCTGGTGCTGTCATTGATGTCAAGTCTGGGTCTTTAACTCTTAGTGTTGGTGATGACAAAGTGATGTTTAAACTAACCAATGCTGTTAAGGCACCTATGCTTGAACAATCTTTTTGCAGGGATAAGGTTTTAGATGAAGTAGGGGTGGAGAAGGCTCCAATTCCACCTAAGGTTGCCTCACCGTCTGGAGGCATAGTCAAGAACATTTGGAGAAGAAAGATTTTTGATGAGGGTGGCACTCACTGCCACGCCCCTCCTATTTGAGAGAGGGCGGATCATGGTCGTGCGGGACCTTTATAAACCAGCGCTGTGCGAGAGGCAACTCGTATTTCTTTTCTTTCCCTTTTCCTTTTCTTTTTATTTTTTTATTTTTGTGAGCGAGAGTGAGGGTACTAACATTGTTTTTCCTCTTAGCATAGTCCTTATCACCTTTTGGCATTGAGGACACTGCCAAGTTCAGCTTGGGGGAGGAGTTCTGTTTGTATTCCCTATCTCTTTTACTGCTTTCTAGAATAGTTTTACTGCTTTCGAAAAATACTGAAAAAATAAAAAAATATGGTTCCCATGACTGGTTTAGTTGCCTCCCAGTGCCCCTTGTTGTGCTCTATTTGAAATTGATTAGACTTTGTTTTCTGGATAGCTGGGCATTTGTGATATTGAGGCTATGATTTGATGTTTGATTGCTATGATTTCGAGCATTTTTGGATTATATTAGACCACTTTGTGCTGCATACCTGAATTGGTTAGACTGTGAGGCCTCTTTGTAGCCTATTGGATTCATATTATTATCCAGTCTATTCTTGTGTGTTAGTTCCTCTTTAGTGGATTGATCTTGACTTTGACTTCGTACTTGTCTGATTTTTAGATGACTTGTAGCATGTGCTGTGATAGAGGCGTTCTTTTGTCTTATTCTTGAGCTTCAGAGTGAGTTTTTGATATACTTTTATCCTCCTTAGCCCCGCTGAGCCTAATGACTTGTTTCGTGTTACTTAAACCCCTATTATGAGCTAAAAGCCTTCACTTGATATTATTCCAAGCCTAGCTTGGGGGAGCTTTTGTATGGGTTGAGTTTGAGATTGGTTTGTTGGTTTAGTTTGGTTTTTGAGGAATTCAAAAGTGTATTTGCTGTGGTTTGAGAGTGAGAAAGAGAAAAGAAAAAGCAAGTTTAGAGTTGCGTGAATGAAGTTCAGAAAAATGAAAGAAAAATGAAATGAAAATTCAAAAGAATTTTAGTTCTTTCATTCAAGTACGTTCATAAAGGAATATTCGCTCCATTGCTAGAAAATTGGGTTTGTTATGAGCTTTTCATTGATTTATGAGAGTTGGGTTACTTTACATGGTTTTATGGTGATTGTTGGGAGTTGTGTAGGCCATCTTAGGCCTTGTTTGAATGATTTATGCTCCCCCTTTCTTGGTTTTTCCACCACATTACCCAAAAGTATCCCCTACCTCTCGCCTAAGCCCCATTACAACCCTATAAAGTCCTCTTGAGCTTATGTCTGCATTGTTCATTTGATTGATTTCGAGTCAGTTTGTCAAAGCTAGGGAGTATTTCTGCTAATTGAGTCGACTTGACTAGGTTGAGCGTCATTGAACCTTCTTAAACACATGAGAGTGTGAGTGGGAAGGGTACTTATGGTCGGGTTGGTGAGTGTTCGGGCATATTCTTTGCCTGCCACAAAATAGAGAGGAGTGACACCCTTGTGAGAGCCTTTTCAGGATTTGTATGCCTTGTGTATGCTTGAGTTTGATATATTGCTTGAATGATTGGTGGTTGGATGGATTTGATTAGCCAAACTTGAATTATGCCTGCTTGAACGATTCTTAGTCTTGAAAATGTTTTGAGCTTTGATTTGTTTTTATCTATGGGGTGAGGCAATCTATTCCATGTTCATGTGCTGTTTGCTTGAGGACAAGCAAAGGTTTAGCTTGGGGGAGTTTGATATCACGTATTTATATAGAGTTTTCTCCCTTATTTACAAGCTAATTTGTGCGTCATTGGAGCTCTTGGGAGCTATTTTGTGCTAACTATCGTATATAGTTGTGGTTTCGTGTTTTAGTGTTGAATTGCAGGTTTTATGGAGTTTTCTCCTTATTTCCGAGCCATTTGGAAGCAACCACGGCTTTACGAGATGTTACGAGGCATGTAGGATGGCTCACAAGCTTTGTGGGTAGTTTAGAAGGTCCCAAGAATCCTAAACGTGAAGATTAGAGAGCCAAAGAGTCAAAAAGGAGGTTTCCGTGCACTAATCGGGCAGAAATGGCCCGATCGGGCGAAGAAATACTGATCGGGTGTAGATGTTGCGGACCCGATCGGGCGAAGAAATACTGATCTGGTGTAGATGTTGCGGACCCGATCGGGCGAGGGTTGCCCGATCCGATCGGGCGAGGAAGCATGTCCCCAGACCCGATCGGGTGACCACCGCCCGACCCGATCGGGTCCACACCCACTTGAGCTGCTGTGCTGTGCGTATTATTAGAGGAGTGTTGGGCCTCGTTTGCTGGCAACCCGATCACAGCCCCGATCGGGTGCTGGATCGGGTTGGCCCAGATTTCCACTCCACTATTGCTGCTGAAGCTGCGCTTACCCAGGAGCGGATTGACGATGTTTTGCACTCGGCCCGATCGGGTACTGTCCTCTGGCCCGATCTGGTCTGGCACCCTTTTACGCGGATTTCGCCTTTTGTTTCCGTTTTTAGTGAACTTGAGGGGGTATTATAAATACCGGTTTTCTCATTATTTAGAGACATCTTTTAATCATCTTTCATTAGCTTTAGACTAGTTTTATTCTTCATTGTTCTTAGTTCAATTCAAACACTTTAGATCAATTTAGAGGTGATCAAACCTATTTCGATTTCAATAAAGTTCCTACTTTCCGTTAATTGGTATTCTTTCTTACCCTAATCTCTTTTATTATTCTCAATTGCTTAGTTTATTTATTTAATCGTTCATGATGCAATTGTTAGGGTTTCATATTAGTTTTGTCGTTGTTAATTCGATCATGTCTGAGTAGTCTCTTTCTAGGGTGTTAGATAGGAAAGCCATGTTTATACCATGATTGTGATTTAGACTCTTATTGATTTCTAGGGCTTGATTAGGGTGATTGTGATGTGGTTTGTTCTTTATTGAGTAATTAACGTTATTGCGCAGTTTCGTTGGTTGCTTGTGGTTAATAGTTGTTTGCACAGATCCGTCTTACGACTAGAGGCCTAGGACACGTCAGTAGTTCTGATTACGTTAGTGAACATGCGGCGTATGTTGAACTATGAGCGTTGAGTCTTAACCATAGCTCAACATAGGCTCTAATCCCCCGACTCTTGACTTAGGTTTTGGTAGTAGTTGACCCTATTTGATTGGTATAAGCATGGTGGACCGACCTAATACCCTAGACTTTTATTCCATAGTTTAATCCTCGATTTATTCCGTCTTCTGTAGTCTATTCTTTAGTTTAATTAATTCCTTCCTGATTTCATCTGGAGTAGCTGAATTGGTTGAATATTGATTTAGAAACTCTGTCTCCCTGTGGATTCGACCCTGCTTCCACTGACTACCTTAGTTAGAGGACCGTAGGTTTATTTTGATTAGGCGATACGACTAAAACCTATCACTTTTTGGCCCACAACTCACGCTGGAAAAGCAGAGAAAAGCTACTTTGTTAATAGAAGCAAAACAAACTTCAGAATGAGAGCTAAAAACAGAAAGAAAAGGAGGAAAGCACTAACCAGGCGCGCTATCTGCTCAGGAGTCGGAGCAATGGTCTGCTCGTTGAAACCCCTAGGGGGGGCAGACTTCCTCCCAGGAGGAGTAGGCTTCTGAGAAGGAGGAGACACGGCGGTCTCCACTATTGGGACGGAGGTGGAATTCACCTGCTCCACCCTCTCAGGCTGGAGGGGCTCCAACACCTCCTCCTGGTTGGTCGGGACAGACGCAGACGTGGTCTGCCCAACAGGATCTGGCAAACCAAAAGTTATCAGAGGAGTCAGAGATATCCAACAGAAGAATAACAGAGAAGGAAAAATAAAAAGGGGAAGGGCAATGCATATCGGACACAGCCTGACCCTTTACCAAGAACTGATGACCAGCAGTCTGATCATCAGAGGAAAAAATAGGAGCCTCCTCCATTGGCGTCTCCTCCGCCAGATGCAGATCTGAAAAACAGCAGAACAGATCAAATTAAGACAATGAGTAACGTATAATCGAGGAAACGAAAAAACACATCAGCAGAGAGGTCACCTGTCTGCAAAATAACCTCCGGGGAGCTGAGAGGAGGAAGATGTTGCAGAGGCTCAACAGCCAGGACAATCCCTTGCAGAGTGCTGGTCCCCTCTGCATCATCCTCCTCAGGAAGACCCTCAGAGCGCCTAGAGCGATGAACCCGCAAAGGTTCAACGTCCTCCTCCTCTTCGTCACCAGACTCGATCTCGGGGATGGTTGCAGATGGACCACCTAACGCTCGAGCCACCCCCGTGTGCTTGTCCACTAGCTCCGGGCGCTTAGTCCGGAGGACAGGATGATCTAGGGGAGTATTCGAGATCTCCCGAACGAAATCTGGAACGGAGTATGGCCCCGGTCTCGGTATCGGGCGATACCTACGGCACCTAGGGGACTGACTCAATCCCAGCTCCATGGGGATAGCAGACCCCAAAGTCTCTGCGAAAAGAAGAAAGAGCATCAGCAGTTATAAAAGAAAATAATGAGAAAACAAAGTAAAGGGGCAGAGCAAATTGTGAGCTCAAAACCCACCCATGATAAGACCGCAGACTATCTTTCTGCATGGAGCTGTAGACAGCACAAAAGATGAGTGCCATGGGGCACAATAGAGCAGAATATAAATACATAAATGAGGCAGACCAAGCAGAGCACGTACTAGTGGTGTAGTCCGGCGATAGCTTGCCTATCCTCAAAAAGGCATTCTGGCACATCACATGGTGATGTGGCAGCCAGTACTTGGGAAGCGCCTGTTTCCCTTCGGAGGGCCCCTTACTCAGAGTTCTGAAGTAATAGTATGCTACTCTTTCATCCCAGTTCAGAACGTAAGGGTCCAGCTGCTTGTGAAACAAAGGCTTCACAGGGCCCATAGGGGCCTTGAACTGGTAAGGATGCCCTGGCTCCGTCGGCACCCTGACAAAGAGGAAGCTATCCCTCCAGTCCTTCAGAGTGTGGTCGACCGGGTAGACCGTCAAAAATTGGGCTCGAACCAAACCCGTGAAGTAACCATACATCCCTCCCTGCCTTTTGAAGAAGAACAGGCACTTGAAAAGCTTCATGGTCAAGGGGAAATTTAGGGCCTCACAGACCCAGATAAACCCAGAACCTTCTTCAAATATTGAGGTTGACTTGGCAGAGTGCCATCCTATATTCACAGAGCACCCTCTCCAACAACCAGTGGAGAGGGAACCTCAGCCCGAACTCCAAATGCTTCGTATATACGGCAGTGTACCCTTCTGGTACATCTGCCAGGCTTTGAGAAGCCTTAGGCACCACCACCCAGGACCCGCGGAACGGTTTAATCTCCGCGACCCACTCAATGTAATGGGCAGCGTGCTTCCTCGAGAACGCATCCATAGACTTCCTAGCAAGATACGACTTGCCCTTATTATCATACAGAGCAGTAAGCCGCATCTCGTCGTTATTATACTTCCATTTGATAGTGGGCAAGGGAGTCTTAAATACATGGTTCTCAGGGAACCTATTAGTGTCGGGACCCAAGGCCTCCCGACGCAGACCATCCCAAGGATCGAAGCTGGCCCACTCCTGTGGAACCATCTCGTCCTTTCACCTAGGGAGGTCCATCCTCAAAAACGGAGACTGAGTATCCATCGAGTACGACTCGTCTGGCTCAGACGAAGAGGAAGACACCCTTCTCTTCCCATTAGAAGTCCCAGCTTATGAAGAAGACATTCTGCACAACACATGAATATTAGCATAAAGACATCAGACCTAAGATCACAACACAAAATAGTCTGATCAGACCTACAGACTGAGCCACCAGACTGGGGGGCAAGGATATGTATGGTATATATACAAGGATCAAAGATAACCAAGAAATAAGATATTTTCTTGCAAAAAACGAAGAAAAACATACGAAGAAAGGCAAGGGCATGCCGCAAGGATCTATGGCACAATAACTATAATCAGAGCGCTCCCCAAAGGGCAGAGCAGCAGAATAAAAGAAGAAACATACTAAAAACAAATACTAAAGGCTTGGAAATCAAGATCCAGCAAATAGATTAAACAACATGGTGAACTAAGAGGCCCAATCCAACCAAGAAGCGGCAGACAACAATCAAGCAAAGAAGCAGAGTAGAGCTCAGCTGAAGAGGCAGAGCAGGACCTGCTCCAGAACAGCAGAGTGGAAGCGAAACAACACCAAACACACAAAAAGCAAGCAAATAAACAGAAAAACAACATGAAAAGCGAAGGAGAGCAAACCCTAATTCCCAAAGTGCAGCAAAAGAATCGCGCACAGAGGAAAAATGAGGGAAACCCATCAACAAAAGGAAGACCCTACCCAACCATCCAGGGAAAGCAAACCAAAAATAAATCTTTACAAGGAAGTTACCTGTTGAAGAGTGGATGATGCGG
Organism: Patellifolia procumbens; assembly: GCA_947645195.1. Lineage (NCBI taxonomy): Eukaryota > Viridiplantae > Streptophyta > Magnoliopsida > Caryophyllales > Amaranthaceae > Patellifolia > Patellifolia procumbens. The sequence continues at coordinate 569,303 of CANSGD010000909.1, forward strand.
AGAAACGGAGATGCAAGGAGTAGAACAGCAAGTAGGAAATATCACTACTCCAAACTCGAGGCTTGGAACAGATAATTTTGGAGAAATCGAAGAGAATCACACAGAAATTACTAGGGCGAGGAGAAATCCGCGAAAAACAACAGGGGAAACTAACAACAAGGAGTTCGAGAGGAAAGAGAATGGAAAAGTTTTACAAATGGTCAATTCAGCCTATAAATAGGCCAGCTACATCCTTTCAACAGTGATTTCCCATCATTACATTCCTTGGGAACCCCAAGAGTCACATTAATTAAAAATGAATTAATGATTCTTGCTCAACACACCATCCAAATGGGCGGGAAAAATCAAGCTACTCTGAGAATTGTGATGAACAGTCACCTAGGGAGCCATCCATCTGTCTGCGAAAAGCAGAAAGCCAGACCATAACAAACGTACCTAGTATATCGCAACCTGCAAATACTGGGTCCGGGGGGCAAATTGTATGGGGTCTGCCTAGCAGACCGCCAGTTGGCAGCAGACCTCCTGGTCCTGCTATTCCACGTCAGAGCGTCCAAAGCAGAGCAGACCTCACAAGGCAAACTACTCCGGACATAAGCTCTAGACAGGGAATTAATGAAGGCCTTATTTACCTTGGCCCACTTCCAAAAGGAGCCCACTTACTTTACTAGGTCAGTCACAAGCCCCTGTTTCATATAAATACCCATGCCCATGCATGGGTAAGGTACGTACTATCAAACACTCACAAAATACTAGCACTTGATACTCGTTTTCTCCCAATAGAGATCTTGTGTTCAACTTGGGCTGACTTAGGCATCGGAGAGGCGATCCTCGGAACAACCCCCGAGGTTTCTCTTTATTTTGCAGGTAACCACCACCACGAAGGAAGCTTGGGAGCCACGTTCCACCAAGTACCCACCACCACATTCACTGTAGCTGTCCTGGACGGAAACACAAGCCTTGTCACTTTTTCTTTGACTAATTTACTTCGTGTCGTCGTAATTAAGGCAGACCATTAAAAGAAAAACTCTTATAGCACCAAACATGTATTGTAGTTCTTAAAATGAAATTAGCTAGATCAATAAGACAATAACCACTATTATGTTAGAACTTATATAATGACCTTTAATGCAATTATTACACTCTATGTGCATGTTTTCATAAAGTAGATACCATAGTAAAAAAATCGCATGCACTTTTATTGATGTGTATCCGAGTGGGAGAATACACGAATTAAGGGTGTGACGGGCTGCTCTAAAGAAAACGAATGTGTATCCATGAATTTGGCTTATTTGTGGTAGTATTGCATGGAAAAACGAATTGAAAACAATAAGAAAATTTACTCAAAAGCAATCGACCTTTGAGGATTCCTTAGAACTATTAGAGTAGTTGATTATTTATTAATTAGACTCTTAGTATATATTATTTAACGAAGGTTTCGTTCTCTCTATATATAAAGTGTCAAGCAACCTAAAGAGGACAACCAATTATTTCCAATACTCGTACATGGTATCAAGAGTCTAGGTTCGATTTTTTTTTCTCGATCTCTTCCACTTTCTCTTTTTTTAGGGTTTTATTCTCTAAGCCCTACCGACGGTGTTTTCTTCCGGCAACCACCCCCACTATGACGTCTGCCCCTCCTACCACCTCCGCTGTTCATCCGACCGGCAGCCCTCACACTCCGGCCCCACAACCACACACACAACCCTCCTCATTAGGCGCTGTGTTTGGTTCCCAAGCGCACGCCCTAGGTCTCGGTGGAGGCCTAGGCTTCTCGACAGCCGTCCAGTGGCCCACCGCCCCCATACCGCCGTCTTCTCTCCCACCGCACCCGTACAACGCACTGTCCTTCACAACCCAGCCGCAACCTATAGTGTCCTCGCCGTTATTCACGCGATCCGCGCTATTTCCACTAGGCTTCGAGTCCACGTCGAGTGGTAGTAGCCATCATACGCTGCCATACTTGATTGCTCCTATTCCGACTGCGACATCTCTCACTCACCAGGATATTACGAGGCTCGTTTCTATCAAACTCGCCACCCTTGAGGATTATCTCATGTGGAAACACAAGTTATGTGTTTTCTTTCGATACATCAATTACTTGGTCTTGTGAAAGGTACATTTGTCATTCCTCCTTCTACTATGGTTGATAATTTAGGCAATTCTCTTCCTAATTCACAATTTTACGAGTATTTAAGGCTAGATCAACAAATTAAATTGTGGTTGTATGCGACTCTTTCCCGTGATGTTATGATGGATGTTCATGAATTACGTACTGCCATTGAAAAGTTAATACTTTTTGCTTATAAGTTAAGGTTTTTTTCGAATAGTTAAGATTTATTATGTATTATATATGTATATTCTAAAGTTGAAGTTTTGATTTAAAAGTTAACTTTCAAGGTTAAAAAGTTGATATTTTAAGTCTATTTGTTAAACAAAATAACTTATGTCAATATTCAAAAGTTAAAGGTTTTAGGTTCAATAATTAATTTTAAGTGGATAATCAAAATTCCCAAGATATTGCAATTCATAGGAAATAAGTTCCCTAATGAAGTTCATGGGGGAATTTGGTTAAATTGTTTGGTTAACAATGGAGGAATTAAATTCTCATGGGAATTTCTTTTTACCTAGGGGGACCTAGGTAAATAAAATTCCTCCAATTTGTGAGAAGTTGAAATTTCTAGAAATTTCTAATTCCTCCATTTTGACATTTTCTTGTCAACCAAACAACTCACGTTGTATCTTCCAATTCATAGGAATTTCTATTTCCCATGTTTTCTCATGTCAACCAAACAACCATTAAGTTTTTAAGTTTAAAAGTTAACTTTTTAGCCTATTTGTTAATATTGATTCCAGATATATGGTATTAGTTACAGGATTTTAAGCAAAAGTTAAGGTTTTGGGTTAAAAAGTTTACAAAATTAATTTGTCAGGGCTGCTTAGCGCGCGGTGCGCGTAATTGGGCTTCTAATTAGCTTGTTGGACATGTCTGACGTTAAGCCTTAACTTAAGACCGTCTTATAGTAAACCAAACTTTTGATCATAACTTCCATCTCAAACATCTACTTCCTCCGTTTTTTTAATTGCTACACTTCCTTTATATGACAATTTGGAATTAATGACTACACTTCTATTTTTTTCCTTTTTGAGTAAATTTTAGTATGTGAATTTACGAAATTACCCTTACTAAAAAAGTTTATTAAAACCTAATACTTTAACATAACACTAATCTTATCATATTACCATTAACTATTCCCACCAAAATTTAATACTCATTCAACCACCTCATTCAATTCAACTGCTCAATTAAATTGAACTTCAACTTTCCAAACTCATCAGTCATCATCATCCCTTCATATTCCCACCCCACCTGTTATTCACTGTAAACCCTAATTTCTTCCGTCTCTCTCCTCCTTCTCCTTAATTCTCTCCAGAAAAATCCCAAACTCCCTCATTTCTCTCTCCTCCATCTCTCCTTTTCTTCTCAAACTTCTCCTTTTCTTATCTTTCTCTCCTTTTCGCGACTCTGTTTCTTCTTCGAAAAAAACCCTAAAAATCGCTCCTTTCTAAGACATCTGTGTTTGGTTAGCTTGAAATCGGAAAAAAACCCTAAATCGAAACTTTTTCAGCACTTTGAAAGATGTATGTCCCAAATTTGACGCCTTTGGTTGATGCCCACTTTGCAACGGAGGACGAAAAGGAATCAGATTTCATTGCCGACTTGATTGTATCCTACGAGCACAGTTCCCCGTGGCCAAGGCGGTTGTTCGAAAATGGTGAAGCTCAGAAGGAGTTGAGTCCCCTCGCTTATGAAGCATTGCGCAAAGTAGTTCAAGATGAAGATGAAGATTGACTACTACACCATGCAAGTGCATGAAGCTGTGAAGAGAGAGATTAAGGTTCTCGCACCTTTGGAGAATTTTGGGAAGGGGAAGGGGAAGGAGAAAGTTCAAGAATAAGTGAGAAAGGAAAAAGGAGCATCTAAGTACTGCTTGGGTAAGAAGGGAAGAAAGAAGAATGAAAATGGGAGAATTGAATCTCGAAGTAGGCTGGAAAACATACCTCCCATTGTCTGTGCCCTAGTTGGATCACAGGCATATGAGAATGGGGGTTATTTTCCTGGGAAAGGAAAAAAAGCAGGGAAGGGGACCTCTGTGGAGTTGGGAGGGTGTTCTAAAGTGAAGCAGGAGCATGTGCAGGAGTTTGAGGTTGATGATGATGATGAGTACGATGTACCCAACATGATGCAACCTTTTGTCACAAGTGTTTCTGAAAATTAATGTGACAAAACTTATGACTTCTACATCAGTGATTCTGGGGATGAATTTGACTGGGAAGTCATTCGGGTGACGAGGAAATGGACTGGTTAGCTAGCTCACTCTGGTTCTGATTCAAAACATAAGGTTATCTTCTTCCTTTTCTCATTCTTAACAGTCCTAAAATAATGAGCATGATTATGAATTGGTTTGGTTGAAAGAGTTTGCTTATTGTTTATTTGGTTTTTGCTCTTAACCACTGAGATATGTTGGATATGTTGGTTATGTTTATTATGTTGGTTATGATGTTATGATGAATATGATTGGATTGTTAGAATTATTGTTGGTGATGTTGGAATTATTGTTGGTGATGTTGGTTATTGTTGGATATGTTGTTCATTTGGTGATGTTGGTTAGGTTGGTTATTGTTGGTGATGTTGGTTAGGTTGATTATTGTTAGATATGTTGTTCATTTGGTGATGTTGGTTAGGTTGGTTATTGTTTGAATTATTGTTGGTGATGTTGGTTATTGTTGGATATGTTGTTCATTTGGTGAGGTTGGTTAGGTTGGTTATTGTTGGAATTATTGTTGGTGATGTTGGTTAGGATGGTTATTGTTGGTTATTGTTGTTGATGTTAATTAGGTTGGTTATTGTTGGTTATGAATGCTTATTGTTGGTTATGTTGGTTATGAATGGTTATTGTTGGTTATTGTTGGTTAGGTTGGATTATTGTTGGTTATGTTGGTGATGTTGGTGTAAGTCTCCTATACACCTACTATACAAGTCCCTTTTGCATGTGGTTATTGTTTTAAGTCCCCTTTTATTTACTTGTTTGCACTATATCCAAATGATGAGGGGACTTCTTTCTTATTCAACTCTAAACCACATATTGATTGATCTTCATTGTTTGTCTTGGTCATGTTGGTGGAGTTGATGCTCTAACTTCAAGCTGTCGAGGAAGCACTCCACATTATGACTATAACTTCATGAATTGAGTATCTAATATGATGGTCATAGTGAGTTATATATATACTCCCTGATGGATATTAACTGTCAAATGATGTTGTTTGTAAATGTTCATCAATTTCAGAATATGGCTTTCATATTTCAGCTTAGTAGTCCCATGTCCTTAGTTATGAAAGACCTTGCATAAAATAAAAACATAAGACAATAAAAGCCACATTAAACTTTAGTTTTATAGACAATATTCATAAAGATATGACTACATAACCAAACCTTCCATTACATCACCTAACAATAAAATAGCAAAAGGTTTGTGTATGCAGTCACCAAAAGAGTGTCAACTAGTTTCACCTTCCTATATATACCAAAAAGTTGTTTCTTCCAATCACTATGAAACTACCTATATATACCAAAAAGATTCTTCATAACTTGTCAACATTGCACACACTCACTCAATCACTGTCCATTCCATCTTCAACTTCAGATAAAACCCCTCCGTCATCTATGGTTAATATGCTTTTCATTCAAAAACTTCACTACATCATCTATGATTGCTTGATCTACTTGTACATAATCTGTAAAAGTCCTTGTCTCTCTAACCTTCTCTTCCCCTGATGTGGATTCTTGTAATTATTGCCTCCTTTGCATTTCAATATTTCAACCATAACCCATTGCAATTGAATCCATGTGTATTTAAGCACTTTAGGATCAAAAAAGGCATAAGCTTCTTCCACTTTCTCAATTAGATCATCTATATTTTTGGGGAAACTTTGGTATTGAATAGCTTTAATTGCTCTAAAAAACCCAAGGTCAAAACATTTAGGTCAGGGGACTTTGCTGGTTGGTTGCTTAGCTGTATGTTAAAGGCATTCTGTGTTGCTGCCTGCATGAAAGCAGGGTCATCCCCTCTGATGTGTAGCCTAGCATTGTCTTGCTGTATATAAATGGTCTTTGACATCCCAGGAGGCCACCTTTGCATGATTATGGGGATGACTTTGTTGATGATCATATCTCTGATGACAGTTTGTGTGATTCTTTGAATTGGCTTTGTCTCCATTGTCCCTTTAGACCTGTTTTTACTGTTTTTTTGCTGCAATTTGCTCCACAAATGGGAATATCCCAAAATTTCCATCATGTATCTCAATTCCTTCTGCATCAAATATAGGACAAGATGTGGCACCCATATACATAGCTTTAATTTTGTAGTTCTTGGACTGTTGGCATCTATAGGGGTCATCTTCTTTTGGGAGCAGATAAAACCTTTTCATCTCTTGGTTCAAATAGAACCATTTTTCATCACTGTGAATGACATTTTCCATGGGGGCAAATGTAGGAGGTTCTGTAACTATAGCTGGTTGTATATGTGACAAAACCCACTTCATTCTTGCAATTTTATGGTCTTCTGTTAGTTCTTGTTTGTTGTTTGAAGTGTGGCTCCTTAGTAGTCCCCTCTTCAATAGGATGTATACAATAGAAGGAGACACTCTTAGGGTACCCGCAAAACTCCTAACTGTTGTTTTGAGGTGGAGTGGCACAGATTGCAACCACTCTTCACTGTACACTTTGGGTTTTCTACCACATCTACCCAACCTTTTGGACCTTAAGTCTATGATATTCTGTACATTTCTCTGCCTTAGTGACTCATTCCATAGCCTAGACACTGTCACCCCATGCACATTCCACTTTGAAGCTGTTTGGTGATTGCACCCCTTGGTAGTTTATTCTCTTGTCTTAAAAACAGTAAATCATTTATGATGCCTCTTTTTGTTTGCATTGACATATCTCTTGGAATTTTATCACCAATCTCATCAGAATCTGTTGGCTGTGTTTCTACTGTTTCCGATTTATTAAAAGACTCGTCAACAGGTTCATGTTCACCATTATTTTGAATGTCATTAATATGTTGTTCTTCAAATGGTGCAGAATTAGAGTCAGAGCTACTAACCATATATCTAGCGTAGAACATCAACTCAGTCCTCACTTCATCTTTCAGAATAGAATCAATGCTGTAGAAGTCATCAAATTGGTCATCAAGGTCTGACATTTTGCTGGGCTGATTGGAGAAGATGAAGGATTTTGAACAAATGGGTTGTATTTTTTGCTCACTAAATATGCTTAGACTGTAATTTTCTACTGCTAGTTTGGTTAGACAGTTATAAACAAAGTGCACAGTGTGTGATGTGTCAACAAAATTGTAAGCCTCTCTCCTAGAACATTTTGATTTTTTTTTGGCATTGTGAAGAGCAGTTGCAACTGCTTGGTTTTTGGGGGAGAGATGTTATGAAGTTTATATATGTATGGGATTTTATTTGCAATTGGTTGCCTTTTTTTTAAGAGGGAATGTTTGAATATTTTGGGGCAACACTGCCACCAAAATTTGGAGAGGGAAGAAAAATTCCCTCCAACAGGAAACCCACCTTACTAAAGTGGTCCCCATCACCACTTTCTCCTCTTGTTTTATTCCCCCAAAAACCCGCCCAAATAAGATGTCCCCATCCACTCTCTCTCCTCATTTTTTCTTAATTGTTTGCAAATGGTCCCCATAAACTTAGCTAATCATATATCCTTACATACAATTAAACCCACTACCAAATTTTGCCTAGGATACCGTGATTTGAGAAGTGTAGCGATTATAAAAAACAGAGGAAGTAGAAAATTATAATTTTTATACTGTAAGATTTGGCTTGATAAATAATTTCAATTAAGATCTACTTATCATATGGTTTCCTAAAATTATAATATAATTTTATATTTGACCTATTTATGACGATATCAGCAAAATAACACTCGTATTAATTAATAAAATTGAAGTCTCACTCGAGTTGTACATGTAAAAATTATCTAATTTGATTTAGCTCTAATGAGGTTTAAGTAAATCTAATACTAGCTCCGTCCCATATTAATCGCAACAATAGCTTGTGCACATAGGTTTTTAGGAAGTTTATAGAGTAAGGTGTAGGTATATTAATTTATTGTAAAGTTGATGTGATAGAAAGTGATGTGGTACTTTTAGGAAGTTAATAGAGTAGGGGAGTATTAATTTAATATTTTTCACATAAATCATTGAATGTGTGGCGCATATTAGTTGGGTGATATAATAAAATATTGGTAGGTCCATGTTTAAAATAAAAGTGTTTAAATTAATATGAGACAACCATATATGAAAAGTGTTGCAACTAATATGGGAAGGAGGGAGTACTAACTAACAAGCGAGGCCAATTGAGTTTAACTAAATTGAACTGAGTGAACCAAACTGTACTGAACTAAACCAAACTGAAAGGAGTAGTGGAAGGTGAGAATAAAAGTATTGTCAAGATATGAATTGAATTGAGCTAAACTGAAAATAAGTTGGGGAGAATAATTCATTATGTCAGTAAAAAATACTAGTATTACATTAGTAATTGAAGTTTACTTAAGTCGGTGATCTAAAGAAACAAATAACTTACTTTCGTTATATAAATACATAAATCTAAAATTTATCATAACTTCCATCTCAAACATCAGAAAATTATAATTTTTATACTAGAAGATTTGCCTTGATAAATGATTTCAATTAATATCTACTCATCATATGGTTTCGTAAAGTTATATATCAGTGAAATAACACTCCTTCTAATCAATAAAATTGAAGTCCCGCTTGAGTTAGACATGTTATAAATCATCTCATTTAATTTAGATTCAATGAGACTTAAGTAAATCTAATGCTAAGTAACATGTGAGACCAATTGATTTTTATCACTTTTAAGCTAATCGAGTTAACTAAGAAAACAATTGCATAGAACTGAAGTCTGACTCCAGTCGGACATGTAAAAAGAAGACATCTAATTCAATTTAGGTTCGATGACTCAAAAGTAAATCTGATACTAACTAACATGCAAAGGCTAATTGAATTTGATCTAATTTAATTTAAGTTAGTTGAAAATATTGTATCAAAATAGTAAGACATCTCCCGTACATTGTCCAGGTTAGACATTAGTTTTTGTATAAGCATATGACATATATATCTTATTTTGAAGCATCGAGTTGATTCTAATGGTTTAAGAATTACTATAAAAAGGTAATTTGTAACAAAAGCTATAGTTAATTTAAATATTAAGAATATTTGTAGTTATCTATAGGAAATCAAATTGTATTAGAATCCTATCCTAAAATCTCTTTATAATTATCTTTTATCTTATTGGTGGCATAAGAATTTATAAAATTAAAAGAAAATATTTGAAATCCTATTAGTCAAATTATTGCTTACATAGTGCAAACTGCGTAGTATGCTCCCAGATTTTGATCCTTTACAAATATATACACTAGATTTGATAAGATTTGTGATGTATTGCATCTCGATCTAAGTATCAGAAAAGTTTTTTTTTTAAAAGGTCAAATTTAATGTAAAACTTCTTTATAACATCGGTGGTCGTATTTATGACAATCATTAAAGAGGTTTCACAATAAGAACTACAATTAATACATGAAAGCTCATTATCACATTAAACTGGCTTCGGCAATAAGAACTGGAGTAGAATGTTTACATGAAAGCTCTCATTTTTACATTATCACAGACTCACAGTAAAGGATTTTTTCTCCTACGCATGAATTTTCTCCGTCAGATTTCAATTTATAGTGGCTCAATATATAATCTGGACTATCATAAAAATGCTAATACATGTGAGATAGGACGGAGGCATATAGCTATGCCTTCTTATACTTTTTTTTTTTTTGGCGAGAGGAAATCAAGATATATTAATAATAATAGAAAAACGATTACAATATTCCTTTCCTAGCTTTTGTTGCGAGGTCGTGCACCCTGGCAACATTTATTCTATTAACCTTTGTGCATCTAACATACTCACACCTGTTTACAATAGAGAGGATGTCTACAATTATGGTTTGTATCTGAGATGGACAAGAGGACGGATATTGCAGTGCTTTAAGGATTATAGCACTATCCGTCTTTATATGAATATTCTGGAAATGCTGTGAAGCTTCTTTCATTCCTCTTAGGAGTGCCTGCGCTTCTGCTTGTACTGCTGAAGAAGCAAAAATTCGTTCTGCTCCTGTGATTATGGAGTCACTGTCTTCACTGCACTAACCAATTGCAGCACCCCATTCATTCTTCTTTCGTTTTTTTGGTTTTTCCAAGCTCCATCTATTTGTAAAGTGATAATGGACCGCCCCTTGTTGTCCCCCTTTTCCCAAGTATTCATGTGCTCCAAGACTGCAGTGTGTTCAGTAGTAGCAGTAGATAAGTTCCTTTTGGTAAAAGGAGTTATCTTTACTGCCCTCCACCTCTCCATGCATTCTCTTTGCACATAAATAATGCAGTTAGGATCAACTTTGTCATGTCTCATGACTATATTATTTCTATGAATCCAGATCGCCCATAAGGTTGTGGAAAATTCTATCATTGCTTCTTCTCCTCTTTTTAAGAGGTAGCACCAGAGGTTCCTGACCCATAAGTTAAAACTCGAAAAATTTCCTTGTTCAGATCTAATTCCAAGATTGCCCGCCGCCCATATATGCTTTGCAAAAACACAGTCTCTAAATAGGTGAGAAGTGGTTTCCTCTCCTTGGAGGCATAATTGACATGCTGCCTCCTCTGTTATTTTCTTCCTTTTTAAGTTGCTTTTAACGCCTAACGTGTTATGCATTAATTTCCAAAAAAAAATTTCCATCTAGGTAGCAGGGTAGAGGACCACATTCTCTTCCAGAACCCTTCTGATCTATCAATTTGTTTCTCACCTTTCAATGTATACCAGTATCCTGATTTCACAGTGTATCCACCATTCGGAGTCAAGGCCCATATAATTTTATCTTCCATTTGTTCTTCAGGGATATGTGTTGACAGAACCTCTTCAACATGCTCTTTTATCACCCATTTGCGCACCAAATTTGTATTCCAGATCCTTCATGGGGTTATGAACTCTTCCACCAAAACGGGGCTAGTTTCATCTTGGCCTGTAATGTCCCTGCTCCTGATTTTAAAATTTCCAGCCCAATTATGCTCCTATATTCTTATCCTGTTCCCTTTTCCTAGTTGATATCCAAACCCATTTGCTAGTTCTTTGTAGCTCGAAATAGGCTCCTATATGCGTAGGAAGCCGTCCTTGGAACCTGGGCCTCCTTGTTCTCCGCAAGGGCCGTGATTGGATCCACTTTGTACTTTGCTTTGAGCATCCGAGCAAGGAGGGAGTTTGGATTATGGTGAATGCGCCAAGCCTGTTTAACTAGAAGAGATGTATTATACGCTTGGATATTTCTCATGGTGAGACCCCTTCCCACTTGTGCGTCTCTAGTAATGCTTGTTTGCGCCAGTAGATGGGCTTACGATCAGCACTAGAAGTCCACCAAAATTTCAGGAATATGGAGTTCAATCTTCTAAAGATTTTCTGGGGGAGGAGGTACACCGAGAGGATATGGGAGGCCACCATTGCCAGGATGGAGTTGATAAGAAGAAGCTTCCCCGCAGGCGAAAGGTTTGCAAACTTCCATGATTGAATGATATGCTTTACCTTATCCTCTAAGTTACTAAATTGAGATGTTGTTCTGCCGTCCACATCCATTGGGCATCCCAAGTACTTTCCCAAAGTCGGTAGGCTCTTTACTCCTAATGGGCTTCTCATGATCTTCTTAAACTTCAGGAGTGTGTTCGGGCTGAACATGACATGAGACTTCTTGTAATTCACCATCTCTCCTGATGCTTGACAGAATTTTTCAATGATTCTTTTGATTTCCCAACAACTTTGCGGGGAAGCGTGAAAATATAGCAAGGCGTCATCTGCAAAAAAGAAGATGAGAAATAGAGGGACGGTTCTTGAAATTCTTATACCTTTTATTGTTCCTTCCTTCTCTTTACTTATGAGCTCTCGTGACAAGACTTCCATGCATAGGATGAACAAGTATCGAGACAGCGGATCTCCTTGTCTGAGACCACCTTTTGCCTTTTGGAATGATTTGTTCACTCGGTTCACCATTAATAAGCACTTGGTACGAGACCGTCGTGACACACTGCATAATCCACCTTACCCAAATAGGAGGGAACTGCATCCGCTTCAGAATCTCCTCCAGGAATTTCCAGTTGACTCTGTCATAATCCTTGCTTAAATCCAGTTTCAAAATCCCTTCAAAGCCCTTGCCATTTTTCTTTCTTTTGATCTTGTTCAAAATTTCATGCACAATAAAACAATTGTCCGTCATCTGTCTTCCCAGAACAAAGGCATTCTGGTAGTTGTTGACCAGATCTTTGAGGATGGGCTTGAGTCTATTGACCAAAATCTTGGAGATAATAGAGCGTATTGCAGAGGCTAATTGGTCTGTAACTTTCCACCTCCTGAGGTTTATCCATCTTGGGAATGAGAGCTATATACATTTTGTTCAACCGTTTCGGCATTGATCCACTTGCAAAGAAATCTGTAACCCCATTTATGATATCCTCCTTTACAGTTGACCAATGTTTTTGGTAAAAAATTGGAGGAATGCCGTCAGGTCCCGGGTACTTAAACGGTTTTGACGCAAATACAGCCTCTTTAATTTCTTGTTCTGCAAAATCCCTCTGAAGGTGGGTGAGATGTGCTTGAGAGAGGACCGGAAGCTCTATTTGTGGGTCTAGGGTCCGTGATTCCTCTTTCTGCTCCGAGTTTGCTTTAAATAATGTCGTAAAATACTTGACAAACTCCGTTTGGATATCATTTTCCTTGGTAACCCATTGGCCATCGCTTGTTTGCATAGCAAGGATTTCATTTCTGATCTTTCTTGATTTGACACTTTTGTAGAAGAAAGCCGTATTTTGATCTCCCAATTGGTCCTATCGTAACTTCGATCTTTGTTGCCAGTAAGCGTATCGAATGTCCAGCTTCTCGGTTTCCAAGTCTCTTTTGATTTTGTCCCTTTCTGCATCGTCAGTTGACTCGATGTTTTCTTGGATGTCTCTCAGTTCTGCAATCATATCTTCCCACCTTATTCCATGTCTTTCCTTGAAATTCAGGCACCAATGCTTCGTTTCCATTAAGATATTTCGCAACTTAAATTGATACTTGAACAAGTATGTACCTCGAACTGGTTTTGACCATTCTCTTGTAATAATCTCTTTGACCTCTTCATGGTCAAGACACCATGCATCCATTTTATATGGTCTCTTCCTCTTGTTTTGATCACCTTTAACATTTAGCACTATAGGGCTATGATCAGATATCATGATCGGGAGGTTCAAGACCTGAGCCTCTGGAAACTGCATCCTCCATTGGTTATTGCAAAAGGATTTATCAATGACTTCGTAAATCGCCTCGTTTCCCATTCTGTTATTTGTCCAAGTGAACTTTACGCCCTTTGAAGGCAAAAGCATGAGGCCATTTTGAATCAACCAATTTTGGAATGTTGCAGCACCTAGTAGATAGCTTGAACCTCCTAATTTCTGCTCAGCATATTGCACTTGGTTAAAATCCCATATCAGTGCTGTTGGTCCCTTGTTAAGTCTCAACACCTCGCCCAGTTCATCACAAATTTTGTTCTTATCCTGATAATAAGGCGAGCCATACACAAATACCATATTATATACTTCCTCCATTTTTTTTAATCGCTACACTTATTATTTCACGGATTACTAGGCAAAACTTTGGTGAGTGAGTAAAAGTGTGTAAGAAAAAGTGGTAGGAGAGAGATAGAGAGAAAAAGTTACTAATAAGGGAAAAAAGGAGAAGTGTAGCAATTAATTTTAAACTTCCTAGAAAGGAAAGTGTAGCGATTAAAAAAAAACGGAGGAAGTATAATAGTGGGGTCATAAGAAACCTTACAAGCTATTACATTGCTATAAGTCGATAATACCGATACACTGACCCTAATAGACCATCCCAAAAACAACCCGCCACACTTATTCACTCCATCACACCTTGCATGACCTTGGAACCCTATCTTACTGAAAATTGGTTCCAAGTCCATTACTTTACATTTAGTCTCCGACAGGAAGATAAAATCTAAATTAGCATAAGAGGCCAAATATTTTACAAAGTTAACTGCGGTGGTGGCCTGCTTACTAATTCCCCGACACTTCCAACTAAGGACACTCATTTTCCCTCGGAAGGCTGTGGGCCAGCCGCGCCAAAAAATATGCAGATTCTGCCCATCAATGATATTCCCTCCTTCTCGCACTTCTTGTTTCCTTTTTCAGCAGCTATTTTGTCACCCTCCTCTTCATCACCGAAGTACATCTCATCTTCATCTCTTAAACCTTACTTGTATGCACCCCTTCCTCTATATTTTGCTTGCCTTTTCTTCCTCTTAGTAGGTCCACCCTCCTGCTCTCCTTCTTCACCACTCTCGCGTATCGGCATAGCATTCAGATCAGGAACACATTTTTCTTTAGTTGAGAAGCAGCAACATGACATTGGTTTTTTACGTTTCTTTAGCAACTTGTGTTGCATTCTTGTTTGCCTAGCTTTTTCCTTTCTCATTTTCTTATTTTTTTTCCTATATTTTTGAGTAGGTTGTCTAACCAATCTTCCGGCTGTTTTTCTTCCTCTGATGAGATGAGAGCGCCGATAAAGCAGAGTGGAAGGAAGTCTGGGATTCTGGTGAGTTCGGCGGCACCGGTGAATAAGGAAGTTCAGGTGGTTAAAGTGGGAGTTTGAAGTTTTCAGTTTTAACAGCAGTATCAATGTCGTCATGGTTACTTGGTAAGTGTTGGAAAGACTTACTCAGGTCATCCAGTTCAGTGGCAAAGGAAGGAGGATCAGTTTTTGGTGGTTCATTAGTTTGGTTTTTCATGGTTGGAATAGTCTTGGTCCGGGGGCGTTGATGATTTCTGTCAGTTCCTCATAGTTGAGGGAGCCAAAAGGAATAAAGGGGTCTAGGAGAGGAATTGGTGGGAAAGAGAGTCTGGGTTGTTCATTTGTGTGGATATCATGCACTAAGGTATGCACATAGGTTTCTTCATCCTCACGAAAGAGAGATTCCAAGTACTCAAAATCATCCATTTTTGGCAAGTTACGTGAATAACACTGAGTAATAGTACCGTATTTTTGGGGGGCAAATTTTCTGTTCCTGAACACTTTAAGGAAAGTAGAGAGTTTATTGAAAAGGAAAGGAGATGGTGGGTTTTATGCTTCAATGTGTAGGAATATATAGAAGATGCAGGGACTGAGCAGTGAGAAGTTGGCAAGCTGTTGGAAGCTATAAATGGCAAATTTAAGTTCTGCAACTTTTCCTCTTCACTGGGCATTAATACTGTGATAAGATAGGCGGCTAAAGGAGGGGTAAGTTTTGTAGCAGGGAGTTTGAAAATGAAGCCTTGCTGGGGTGAAGAATGAAAATGCATTTTGCTGGAAAGGGTGTCAGCGCAGATGGAGAATTAAGAATTAGAGTGCAGGTAGTTGGGTGGAATTAATACCTGGGGAGATTTAGCATTGAGTCCACCTTACTCTTTGACGCCTCTTGACCGAGTAGGTAGGTCATTAAATGCCAAAGACTGGTTTGTTGTAATTCTTTTCCTCGTCCGGTACTCCATGCTGCTCATCGTACTGTTGAATCTTCGCCGGTGGTAGCTTAATGCCGTTGAATCCGAGTTGCTCGAGTCCCCAAAACTTCTCTTTCGTTTCCTCCATGAATTTCTATCATCACGTTGTTGATCAAATGGCTGTTCTCTTTCCTCAGTACCTGGTCCATCCGATTCCCCAGAATTATTAGAGTCATTTGAATCCCTACTCCTCGAGTTTGCATCATCACTAGGATCTTCATCATCATCTTCATTTCCTTCAACTGTATCTTCTGAGATACTAGGGCCCGAGATTTCCCTTGCTGAATGTAGATCAATAAGATCTACCCTAGTTGTACGATTCCTTTCCACCCTTTTTCACCCTATGATCTTGTTTGTGAATAAAGGCAACGGTCTCTGGCTAACTCTGATGTTAAAATTATACCGATAAAGATCTTTCATGACCCTAGCAAACTGGATTTTGGCTTGATCTAGGGAAATTAGGCATTTGATTTTTTTATGGCCAATCCGACCACAGTTAGTGCAGATTTTAAAAACACCTTCATAACGGAAATCTGCCCATTCCGTTTCCTCGCCTCCAAGTTCAAGGAAAAATCCCGGGACTAGTGGGATACTGATATCAATTCTCATTTTGCCCTGAGAAACTCCTTTGGTCCTTCCGAACTTGACTCTTCATCAAAGTAGTAAATTTTGCCAATTTTCTCCAATCCTCTTGTTGCAATCTTCGGCTTGTTATAGATTAGAGGCAAGCCTTCTACACGTACCCAAATAGTTGCATGAGAAAAATCCAAAGACCTATACGAGGCCTTTGGGAACCAGTTGGTGAATACCATGAGTGCTCCTTCATAGCAAGCCGAACCTAGTGCAATTAAGTTATCTCTGTCACAAACATGGGAACAATAGAAGAAGTACAGTTTTCCCACCTTTTTGACCTGTATGATATCTCTAGACGTCCATCTTAGGAACACCCAATTTTGTATAATCTCCTCATTAAAATTTCTGTGATCATGGAACTTTCCGATGACCACCGTATTGTAAAGGTTATCTGAAGGAGCCATGTCTCCATCTCTCAAGTATACCTTAGCTCTCATTCTTCTCAAATCTCCTTCGATGTTTAATGCTACATCCATTTTAGGTTGGAAATTTGGTGGGGGTTGGTTTTCGGGTAGTAAGGGTCATTCAGTTTGATCTCTCATTTCCTCTTCATTTCTTTATAAAATTTATCCCAAGAGGCCAAGACCTCCACCATATACGCCATCTTACTTCCATTTCCCTTTATCCTTCTCATTACCACGATACCACTACCGCCCTAACATCTCCACCTCAACACCTCCACTACCATCTCCTTCCCCCCACCTCAACACCATTAAACGTACATTGTTGGGTATAAACAAAGAATAACATTTTTTATGATTTTGTCATGCCTTCTTATAGTTAATAACCATATATATGCCATGGTCCTTATGGACATTTTGCTACCTTTAATACCGTATAAATGTTATCTCAATTTTCATAAAATTTGGCTGCCCTGCAGTAAGTAGAAGGGACTGACCGACTAAGGGAGAAAAACTCCATTACTTATTATTATTTCATATTCATAATGATTATTATTTACTTGTTGAATATATCAAACCTAGTTGAGTTTATTTCATCATCTCATGTATATTTGAGCTTGTTAGTTTTATCTCATTATCACATGTAATAACTAAATAGCTCATTGTTTAGTTTAGTTAGTTACATACAATAATGACTCATACAAAGTTATTAGGAGTTTGTTAGGTCTCTAACAAACTCTCCTTAGCTAGCTTGTAATAAATAGAGCAGAAGCTCTTTCAGTTGCTAATCATCTAATAAGAAATTTACTCACTTCTTCTCTATTTCTTCTCTCTAGTTCGTATGATCATAATCTCCAACAATGGAGTTTGATCCATACTTTTGACATGGTATCAGAGCAGGCAAGCTCAAGAAAAGCTGCTGAAATGCTAACTGATTCTTTGCAAAATTTTGAGATTCTGTAGAAATTTTTCTTCATTTTTCACAGAAAATAAAACACTGATTTCTAGTCAAAGATGACAGAAAGCGAGCAATCACAAACAAACAATGAAAGAAGGATTGATCCTTCTCAAGATCCAACTAGTCCATATTTCATACATCAATCTCAAGACACAAATCTGAAAATGGTGTCATCTTCATTCAATGGAGTTGGATATGCTGATTGGAAGATATCTTTGCTGATCAGTTTATCAGCTAAGAACAAATTAGGCTTTGTTGATGGTTCAATTACATCACCTAATTCATCAGAATCACTATTCCTAGCTTGGAAGAGGTGTAATATATGGTAATCTCATGGATTCTCAATTCACTCGAGAAAACAATAGCAAGAAGTGTGCTATTCTTTCCAACAGCAAGAGAAATCTGGTTAAACCTAGAAGAAAGGTATATGGCTGCTCTTCAGGACCTCAATTATTTGCATTACAACAACAATTATCTGAATTAGCTCAAAAAGATCTCAAGATAGCAGAATATTTTACTCAAATGAAAATGCTATGGGATGAACTAGATGCAGTCAATCCTTTGCCCATATGTTCTTATAGTAGTTCTAACTGTAATGTTACACAAAAATTGGTGAAACTGAGAGAGGATCAAAGACTGATTCAGTTTCTAATGAAATTGAATGATGAATATCCATTAGTTAGAGGAAATATATTGATGATGCAAGCTCTACCTGCTGTAACACAAGCTTATAGGCTGCTTGTTCAAGAAGAAAAACACAAAGAGCTAGCTACTTATAACTCAAACAATATTAAAACACTAGCTTTTGCTGCTGATAGAAGACAATTCTTAGAGAGAAGAGGTTACAAGCATTCATCACAGGGAGAAAGATCTAATAATAACAGAAGCTACTCTGGCAACAAAAGAAATTCAACCTATTGTGATCAGTGTCAGATGAATGGACATAGTATGGACAGATGTTGGAAGATACATGGTTATCCTAATGGTCATAAGTTTGCTTCAAACAATAAGAGAATGGCAGCTTATAGCCAAGGAGATCATGCTACACAAGAGAATCTTGATCAGCAATCTAACAAAGTTTCTACAGGATCTATTCATGCTAGTAATACTAACACTAGTTTGACTATAAATCAATACAATCAGATAATTCAACTGCTTGGAAATTCCAAGAAAATCAATGATTCACCTACTGGAACAGCAATGTTTGCAGGTACTTATTGTTTATTATCCAATTCAAACTTAAGTTGGATAGTTGATAGTGGTGCTTCAGATCATATGTGTTGTGATATGTCCTTATTCACATCTCATTATCCTATCAAAGATAAAACTCATTCGGTGACAATACCAGATGGAACAACTATAACAATCACTCATGTTGGGACAATCAAGATCAATGAATTTCTTACATTACAGGATGTGTTATATGTTCCAGACTTTAAATACAATTTGAATCTGTTCAAAAATTATGGAAAGATCTTGCTTGTTCTATTACTTTTACAGCAAATGAATGTTTGATTCAGTGGGAACACCTGAACAAGCTTCTTGGTAAAGCTAATGCTAGACTTTACTACTCTCACAAAAGTCTGCCTCACAAATCATCTTCTCAGAAGAATGAATTCTTCTCTACATCAATCTCTCAATGTTATAGCTCTCACACAACTAAGGAAAGGATGAAGCTGCTACACCTCAGATTGGGACACATTCCTTTTAGTCAACTGAAGTATCTAGATTCAACTTTTCAGAATAAGGGAGAAGCTCTCAAGGATTTCTGTCAAATATGTCCAACAGCAAAGCAACATAGACTATCTTTTCCTTGTAGTTCTATCAAAACTGATAGAACCATTTCAACTTTTACATCTAGATGTATAGGGTCCATTCAAAGATCCTACTTATAGTGGATGTAAGATTTTTCTCACTATAGTTGATGACTCTAGTAGATTCACTTGGATCAATTTAATGAAGGCAAAATCTGATTCAGTGTCTATTATTGACAATTTCCTGTCTTATGTGCACACTCAATTCCATACTAATGTGTCAAGCAGTAGAACTGATAATGCCAAGGAATTATGTGAAGGGCCTATGAAGCATTTGCATCTTAAACATGGAATTCATCATCAAACTAGCTGTAGTGGCACTCCTCAGCATAATGGGGTAGCTGAAAGAAAGCATCAACACCTTTTGGAAATAGCTAGGGCTCTTTATTTATATATTTATTACTATTCAGTTTAGTTTAGTTTAGTTCAACTCCAATAAGTTTAGATGAGTTCAGCTCCAATAAGTTTAGTTTAGTTCAGTTCACTTCAGTTCAGTTCAACTAGAATTAGACGAAGAGAACATGTCCTAAATCAAGATTTTGACATTTTGATATGATATTCATGAGTGTTGACTTAATTCTAGTGCAATGGCAGTAAAGCTTACCTCGCAATTCGCATCCTCGAGGTGCAAGGTTTGATCATCATATCGACATTAATAAGATCTCATTCCTCCTTATGTACTGCCCTTGCGGCTCATTCGTCTAAAAAACAAAAAAAACTAATATAATACTCATCTTAAGGGGATTAATAATATCTCAATAGAGAAAAGTTTGTCAAGAGATGTCATGTTCAACCTCATCACAACGAGACATTTATGCTCTTTTTTATATATATTTTTGTATAATAATCAAAATGTTTAATCAACAAAAGAGCAGAACAAGTGCCATTAAAACCTTGATCATGATCTAAGAGTTCTTCCAACTACTAAGCAAGGCTGGGTTAGTTAAACTTATTTTAGCCTTCGAGTGCTTATTTCAGAAACAAATAAAAAAGTGAGGCCACATGATAAATGGTGCAAAGAAAGCTTCAACCATGCATTCTTGCTCGTCAAAAAAAAAACACGCATTCTTGACTTCATCTATCTATCTTGATAACTTGGAAAATTTGACATGGCATGGTGCCATCACATTGAAAGTAGTATTACAAACACCATGAACCTTCAACTTTTTCCAGCTTCTGATATCAGCAACATCACACCATGATCCAAGATATAATCTATTATTGTGCGAAAATAATATTTCACCCCTATTATTATTCATTCGGAGTAGACCTGTGCAATGGGGCGGGTCCGGGCCGGGGCGGGTCAGTTTGTAAACGGGCCAGGGCGGGCCGGGCCAGGTCAGGGTCGCCAGGCCCGGACCATTTTTTTTATATATGACGACCCTTTTCATTACATAGGAATATGGTCACTCAACCAACATATTATTCCTGTTATTCTCAATTCTTAACATTCAAACAACTAAAGAAGCACCTTAGCAACACAGCCAGTAGCTTCAAAACCAAATAACAAAAGCACCAAATATCACTGTACCACAATATTGAAAGCCTTTCAGCAATGCAATAACCCTCATACAAGACTGGGACTAAAACAGAATGTTCAACATCAAACAAACAGCTAACTTTGAACTCATTAGATATTATCTTCAGAGCATTATGTGATTCCAGGAATTCCTTAAGAGTCCCTGCGCTTCTCCAGAATTGTTGCAAGACTCGGACAAACAATCTGATCTCCGATGTGCAGGATGTGCTCCAACTATATCTGCTCTAAGTTTCTTAACCAGCAACTTAAACTGATTCTGAAGGACCGAACTATAATAATTGATTCAGTCATATGCTATTCTGCGCATAAAAACCCCAGATGTAAGTGAAAATGAGCACTTTGTAGCGAATTCCATCCAAGTTATGCAATTTAAATCACATTATACATTACCTGAGCTTCCTAATTACTGTTGTCAGAGTCATAAGACTGAGATTAATATGACAATCATGTATATACAGGCAATCAACACATCATCATTTCAATGAAAAAGATAATTTACCTAGTAGAAGTGAATACCATCATCATCCTCATCATCCTCATCATCCTCATCATCCTCGTTTTCCTCACTAGTTTCATCACCCGAGCTAGAATCTCGATCAAACTCCAAAGATAACTTATGTTCATCACGACGCCAATCTTGTACTCACACTAATGCTTGTACAGTTTTGGGCTTTAAGGAGCTTCGATTCGGAGATATTATCTTTCCCCCCAAACTAAAAGCCGACTCCGAAGCCACTGTACTAACCGGAATAGTTAACAAATCTCGTGCCAACATAGCAAGCACCGGATACCTCACTACATTTTGTTGCCAAAACTCTAGAACATCCAACTCTAACTTCAATGCAAGCGGCGACTCCTCTAAATATGAGTCAAGTTGTGACTTTGGAGGTAGATTTGTAGTATTTATTGAATTATAACTACCATAATCATCAAATGAGTCATCATCATCCATTTCACTACTCATGAAAATGGGGGCAACCATGGGTGAAGTTGAATATTGCAACTTGTACTCATTAAACAAAGACCTCAAAGTAGTTAAAACCACTCCAATTCTTACCATGGCTTCTTTCGGGCCAAACAATTTGTCAAAACAATACTCAACAAACTTAACCTTGAATCTAGGATCAAGAATGGTCGCACAAGATAGATACACATTGTACTTGGACCAATATTTGTCGAATTTCCCTAACATAGGCACTACCATGTCAACTAGAAAATCATGTGGTCCTTTAGATGTTTCAACCAAACTACGATGAACCAAATAATCACCCTTAAAATACAAGTTGGAGGTGGGGGATTTGTTGGCCGAGAACATACAAGTCACATCATAAAAAAGCTTCAAAAACTTGTGAACAATATCCAACTTTTTCCATTCATCTTCCGAAGGCACTTTATACTTGAAAGATGCATGCACCGAACCCAAAAAACAAACACATCCTTGTAATATAATACATTATCAAGCATCTTAAAAGTTGAATTCCAACGAATTTTCATATCCAAATGAAGTTTCCTCTTCACATCCAAATGAAAGTTTTTTTGAGCGGTGTCATAAAAAACTTTGCCTCTAGCGGAAGATCTTGTAACCAATTTTATCAAGTCCCTAATACTTTCTAAAATGGACTCAATAAGTAGTAACCCGGATTGGACGATAAGATTGATAATGTGGGCACAACATCTAATATGAAAAAAACAACCCCCACCAACCAACATCCCTCTTGTTGCCAAACGACTTTGCATATGACTAATCATAACATCATTGTAAGAAGCATTGTCCACCGTGACGCTAAGCAATTTGTTTTCTATTTTCCATTGGTTAAGAAACATATAAATCTCTTCCGAAATGCTTTCTCCATCATAAGGAGGAGATAATGCTCTAAACCTAAGAATACTCTTATGCAATTTCCAATCATAGTCAACAAAATGAGCGGTTACACAAATGTAATGTTGCCAAGTATGAGATGACTTCCAATTATCGGTTGTTAAACATATTCGACCGGGCGCCTTTGACAATATTGTTTTTAGCTTTTCTCGATCCGAGGAGTACAAGGAGAAGAGGTCTCTAGTAAGATTTGTCCTACTAAACGGCTTAAAATGAGGATTAGCTTTAGACATCATTCTCCTAAAACCCTTTTCTTCAACAGTTAAAAATGGATGACCTCCCTCCACAATGTAAAGCAAAATTTCTTTCCTTAACTCTTTCATATCAAACACAAATTCACCCTCATCCCCCTCATCACTATCCATCTCCCCAAGTGGAAGTCCAATAGGCCTTTGTGGACATCTACCTAATAAATGACGTTTCATATGCGATGTACCACTTTTAGACCCCGCAACTAAATCAATTTTACAATGCCTACAAGTAGCAACTGTCATACCTTTTTCATTTTTCTTTCCAAGAGTTCACGCCAAACCATAGATTTCTTTTTTCTCTTGCGTTTGGGGATGATGTATTCATTATAACCATCCTCCGCGGGCATCGAATTGGCGGTTGCCTCGCTTTCCATCGAGAAGAAAAACTGAAAACAAACACAATTCAATCAATTAATCTCAGTAAAATCGACTACTCAATTAAACTCACTAAAATCGACTACTCAATCCATCTAAAATCATCAACTACTCAATTAATCTCACTAAAATATACAAAAGAGCAGTGGAAGCAGGAATTCATAGAGTGGAAGATTTTCTACAATATTGACAAGCTTCACAGTCTTCTACACCCTACCATTTTCATCTCTTCTTTAAATTGTGATATCATGAATTCAGGGATGATGTATTCGTTATAAACTCTAAAATCATGTTTTTCTGTAACTATTCAAACAATCACCGGAGCAATAAAACTAAACCACTGAGCGATAAACTAATTATATGATTTAGGAAGTAATAGCAGAAAGCTTTGGCTCATAAATTCATTTATGAAACGTTTCTTCGCCAAGACAATTAGACAAACAATTCCAAAAAATCACATAATTAAATTGTCAGAAAGATTATATATTCACGAAAATTATAGAAACAACAAAAATAACAATGAGACTAGAACCTGTAGCAATCAAACAGTTTAATAGGGTGCACATAATCGAATCTAGAACAGAGAGAAATCTAAAACAATCAACTAATCGAATCTAGAACAGAGAGAAATCTAAAACAATCAACTAATCGAATCTAAAACAATCAACTAATCGAATCTAAAACAATCAACTAATCGAATCTAGAACAGAGAGAAATCTAAAACAATCAACTAATCGAATCAAAAGTTGAATCTAGATCAGAAAGAGACGTACCTGAGAGAAAAGTTGCGCAAAACCTAATGTGTGAGGACGAACGCGAATGCTAGTAAAAAATCTGGGAGCAACGAACGCGAATTTGTGAGGACGAAATCTAGGGTTTATGAATTGGGGAAAATTTTGGGGGGAAAATTTTAGGGTTTTTATTTGGTGAAATTTGGGGAAAATTTGGGTCACATTCTGATATTAAAAGTGAGTCAACTAGTAAAGATTGAGTCAAAGGGGGAGAGAGAGTCAAATAAATCTTTGATAAATGATCATGTGAAAATCACATGACCAAATCATATTAAAAAACTCAATAAAACCTTCATATAATGATCCATATAAAAGCCCGTTTTAAGCCTTCTTTGAGCCCTCTAAAACCGCCCCAATAAATTTTGCACTACAACCCGTTCCAGCCCGCCCCATTTTAAGCCCGCCCCTCTACGACCCGCCTACTAAACGGGCCGGATCAGGGCCGAAAATGGGGGCCCGGAGCATAGGAACAATAGGTGAGCAATATTTGGTTTCGATAACCCATTGTTTCACCCCAAGAGTTCTTGACGCCGTATTCTATCATCATCCAGATTTCACACCGATTGAATAGCTGCTCTTGGATGAATAATAAAGAAGTAAGAACAAGGTACGAATTATCAAAAACATGCAAGCATTTGTAACCCCCTCTCTTCATATCATCTAGTGTTGGAACTTGGCAGAATTGTTTGGTTCTGAAATTGAAAGACCATATAGAGTTATCCAAATTAGAATACCTATGAAACGAGCCGTGCACGAAAGCCCCGCTCTCAAGGAAGGCTCCGATCCCAAGCATGTCGAAATTCAGAGGAGCATCACCAACAACCGGCCTCCATTCATTAGAACCAAGTGTCTGTATATCGGCCACAAACTTTTCGTCATTATTATCATCGCGTAATGGTGCATTATTATTATTGTTCCAGAGGACTCTGAGTACTTTGAATTGCCTCGAAACAGGGCAGCAACCCAAACCATAATCCACAACTGACGACAACAACAAAGAAGGTGGTCTAGATGGCGAACTTTGCTCAACAATTACATTCATTAACCACGGTGTAGTGTTGTATGTTATATAGCCGAGGGTTGAGCTTGGGACTGAACTTGACCATAGCGTCCACACTTGTAATAACATCATTCTTAGTGTCTATGTCGAGCAGCATAAGATTCGTCCTTTTCTCGAACACACCATAGAACATTATGGGTGAATAAGAGCAATGAGAAGAGCGTAGATCAGCAAATTCAGTACTCATGATGATTTGATACCATTCTTTGCAAACATGCTTACAATTTAAGCATGTCTTTGTTGGGAGTCTTGACAAAATATTCATGATATTATCAAACGAAACTTCGTCGAAATAGTATCGATTATTCTTTCTTAAGAGAGTATAATGGCTTCTTTTTTTTTTTTGCTTTGTGTACGTTAAGGTGTAAGTTAGGCTAATATATATATGGACATTGGACAATCTTTGTCTCTTTGACTCTCTAAGATATTAATATGCTATATACTCCTTATCCTGCCTGTTATACTAGATTTACACAATCATAATTGATTTACAAGAATATAAACAATCTTGTGCTATTGATTTGTAGTGTTAATATAATAAGAGGAAGAAGAAGAGAGTGAGCATCAGTACGTTAATGTATTTGACAACCTAGATATTGATGATATGCTATCCTATTATACAAGATTGATACAATCATATTCGAGGAGTAATATCATAATATACTAATGTTAGAGCATTGATTGTTATCATTCAATGTTATTGCTAGGAGTATATTCATTGTTATCATACAATCAAGCTATTGCTATAAAGATTGACATAGAGAAAATAACTGATACCTAAAGGCTAAAGGCCTCATGTCATTGATACCATAAAAGACCTTGCTAGCCATATATGCACGTGATGCGTGCCTGCAGAAAATTAATATGTAAGAATTTATCTATCTATATCTATCTATCTATACATATTAATAAAAAAAATCCATTGTCCACATGTTGTTCAGTGCTTAATACATGGGACACATATCACAATAATAGCTACAATGCCATGTGTCCTCATACTGTATTATGAAATACCTTACTATTGTAATGAGAATCAAATCATATCATAATGAAATCAAATGGATTTGTCTATCTTTCATAATACTCTGATATAATTCTTTTTGTCGATGTTCTCTATCTTTCACAATATTATGATCTAATTCATTTTGTTTTGTTACTTTATTCTTTATCTAAGGTATCACGATTATACTTACTAATTTCTTCCCCCTAATGTAACATATATGCTATTTAATAAAGTGGTACTTCTATAGTTAGTAGTAATATTGCCTATAGCGAAATAGACACGATTTCCTAAAACAAAGTTGATTGTTTTCGATTTTCTTCTAAAACAAAATGACTCCCTATTCTCAAAAAACGTTGGACCTCTAAATCTTTTTTTATTAATCTTATATCTAAATAAATCGAGAAATAAAAAAGGACACAATGTCATTCATTTTGCAATAGTGGCACGTGTCATTACCAATTCGGTATTACTTAGGGTTATTCGACATAGATACGGTCACTTAAAAATCGCAAATATTTTAATTAACCAGATTTTAATCATAAGATAATCAAAATCCATCATTTTCTTAAGCATGAATATTAGGATAGATTCTTTGTTAGAAACAACCTTATAAATGTGAGTGTTTGTCAAAAACAACCTTATAAAAATTATTTGGTAAGAAAAACCTTATAAAATTTGTAAGATGAAACCGTATGTTATTTTCCGGCCATTGACTAAGTAACTCCGGGGTTGACCGTATGCTTTTGTCATGTGACTTGCTTAAACCCCATTTTTTTTACTTTTCCCCCAAAGCAATTACATTAAACCCTCCTAATCTGAAAATTTTAGTATGGACTTCTTAAAAAAAGACTACCATAACAAATGAATGTAAGCCACATATTTTGACATGTCATCATTATCCTAATTTGACTGTTAATTAAACTTCCTTTTTGTTTAAACATATTTTAGGCAATTTTGACCTTTAATATTATATTGTTAATTTATTTGGATAATTCTACAATGGCTATTTAACTTTTGAAATCTTAGCCCTTTATTTTAAGGAAAAATTGTCAAGAATAAGTCAACCTTTAGGTTGACCGCTTCTAACAAGTTAACCTTAAGATATTCCAATAACAAGTAGACCTTGTATACACATTTACATTTAACAAGTTATTTAACCTGCAACCTGCTCAACATGTAAACCCATCTCTTTATCCATTTTTCCTTTGACTTTTTGACTTTTGAAATTCTTTCCATCTCTTCTCTGCAACAACAATGGCGAGCTCCCTGAAAACACATCACCAATCATCTCTCCCCTTACACTACCACCCACAAATCACCCTTCATCTGCAACCTCTCTACCTCGTCCACCTCCAAACCCCACCCATCACCTCTAACCACCTTCGCCAACCTCGTCCCAAGCTTCGACTTCCTCGTTTTCGCCGTCGACGGCCTCGGCGATTTCGTTTCTCTCTCCGTTGACCCATCTATCCATCCCGATCAACTCTCAATTACCTCAATCTTCGGCGAATTCTCCTCAAAATTATCCAAAGACCCACTTCTCAATTGCGCCGGAATCGCCGCTCTCGCCGGCATGAAGCTTCTCAACATCTGCTCCGTTCAGAAACTTAATCGGAGCATTTTTTCAGGTTCAAATTGGATTTAACTCATAAGCATATTTCCATGTACTATCAAATAAGTATTCTTGTGTTATAAACTGCAACGCTATTCTCTATTTCTCATATTATCCGCCGACAATTTCGATTCGAGGACGAATTGTGCTCCAACAATGGTGGTATGGATAAGATGGAGGTTAATGAGATTTTGATGAGGTTACTCTTTAAGCTTGATTCTATTCGAGGTTTTGATGATGGAGTTAGGGAGTTTAAGAAGACGATTATGTTAGAGGAGCGGATTAATGGTCATGAATGATGACCATAATTAATATGTTGATGATTCGAGTACACATAATGCAAATTTAATAAAATTTGAAGAACGCAATGAGGATGAAGATGATATGACCTTGAATATGGAGAATTTATGATGATGGAAACCTTAAGAAATAACTAACCTGAATGTTGAGGTCATGAGATGTAAAATCCACACACATAAATATTGGACCGGGTTGGTTATGGCGGAGAGGAAGAGTGAAAGTGGTAAGGACCTTAGATTTTCATGGAGTTGGATGAGAGAGATGAGTGAAGTTGAGAGCAGACTATTGAAGAGTGAAGAAACAAGAAAGAAGATAATTTTTTCCTAAATACAAAATTAAAATTTAAAAATATCCAATGAAAGACTCACAAATGTCACTTTAACCGGTTAAAAAGGTTAATGAGAGGTGATAACCGGTTTTGACTTGTTAAAAGCAGATACTATACAAGGTTTACTTGTTATTGGAATATCTTAAGGTTGACTTATTAGAAGCGGTCAACGTAAAGGTTGACTTATTCTTGACAATTTTTCCTTATTTTAAATATTAAACCTACACTATTAACTTTACATAGTAGCCATTGAAGAACCTTCCTAATTTATTTTCTCTTGACCATTACTGCAAATGATTTAATAAAAAAAGAAAGTTAAATTTTTTTTAGAAATTAATTATATTTAATGGACATGTTAATTTCTACAAAAATTAAAGGTTGAGATTGAAACTATTGCAATTGTAGCCATTGAATAACCTTCATGTAGGCACAAGAAAATAATAATATGTGCCACGTCTTCAAATTTCATTAATCCGAAAAAGTCAACCGTTGACTTTATAAACGTAAATGATAAATGTTATTAGTTAATTTGGACTTATAATTAAGTTTTGGCCATTTTAATTATTAGTCATTTACTGGTTGGATTAAGGCCTAACAAATGGGCTATTTTGGATAAATGATGGCTATGAGGCCCATTGTGGCTACTCACTAAAACCTAAACCCTAGAAAGCTCCATAAATAGGAGGTCCAGAAAATAAACCAGAGGGAGAGAAAACCCAGAAGCCAAAGCTATTCCAGAGAATACAAACACTCTCTAGAGTAGAAAACTACATCAACATTGCTCAATCTAGAAGAAGAACAATAAGCACCATAAAGTCAGTGTGTTGTTCCATTCTAGCTAACAAGACTTGAAGAGATCAAGACTGGTGTCTCTCATTCAAGAAATCTAAATCCGTATTACAAAGCTGCCAAGTCAAGTTCGTGATACAAGTCAAATCATTTGTGGAGATTGAATCAGTGGAATTTCATCAGAGATTGTAACCCATATTTATATCAATAAAATAATTATTTGTTACACTATTTTTATCTTTGTTATTGCAGATTACAAAAGTTGTGTTTACAAATTTTTGGCACGCCCGGTGGGACCATTCTCTACCACTCATATCTTTCTCCATACAAATCCGAGATCCTTTTCGCAACCAATGGCGTCAAAGAAGGATACTTCTCGATCTGATGTCGAAAAAGCTGCTGAAACTCAACGAAGATGTGAAAACTTGGGTTCAGTCCTTGGAGGTCAATCCACGGGAGTATTCACGAGAAGAAAACAAAGAGCCGTTGTTGCTACTGCTGCTTCCATCCTCCGATCCTCATCTATTCCTACCAAGCCGCGCACGAAGTCTAGTGGTTCATTCAATTCCGAATCATCTATTTCTTTCCTAAGGGCATGCAAAGTCCCCATCTTTGTCTCAGTTCCTTCTACGGAGAATGAAGAATTCGACGTCACTCTATTCAATTCAAAAGGGTTCTCCTTTGAAGGAAGTGAAAAATTGATTATCCACACTAGCCCTCTCTTTGAGCCTGTTGGTGTGGAAAGTGACACTGAAAGTACTGGTGACTCCTCTTTGTCGTCCCCTTTGAAAGATGAGGTGGCACAACCTGAAGTTGCTAATGTTATGGTTCATGAAGCCAAAATAGTCGAGGAACAACTAGCTGAAATGAAGAATCTCCTCCAGAAACATATGAAGGACGGAGAAGAGAAAGATTTACAATTCAAACAACAAAACCAGCAGATCGCTTCCATGGCGAGGAAACTTGAAAAACGTCATGGCGAATCTGACTCCGAAGTCGAAAGTGATGGATCGTCATCCAGTCTTGACTCCAAGTATACTGAAAAAATCAAGAAGGCACACGATGAGTGTACTATTCTGAAAATCCAAGATATGATAACAAACACAGTCAAGCATCAACTTGTTGGAGATCCTCATGGCGATTATCATTATGTCAAGCCGTACACAGAAGGATCGACAAGATGAAGATGCACCATGGCTACCAACCTCCAAAATTCCAACAGTTTGATGGCAAAGCCAGCCCTAAACA